>JBBDHG010000170.1:1102500-1702500 GCA_037951165.1 Lophius americanus
GGAGCTCGTTGTATAGCAGGGGGAATAATAGGCCATAACTCACAGCTAAGCTATGGTGGAGCGTCGGCAAGGGAGGCTAATTTGTGCCGGAGTCGGATTGTGAGTCTTATGGGATGTTTGTGTGGAGCTGATGTGATGTGGGGTTCAGTTAATGAGCAGGGATGGAATGTATCCAAGTACTTTTAAGAGAATAAGTACTCAGGTTGCCATTTCGGGGTTCTTATAAGCACTGTGGCTAGACTATAGTACTCTGAGGGTTAGCACATTACCCAAATATGTGCTACGCTCCGGTGGGGCTAGTGTTTCATTTTAACAAGGCTCTGTGTTTTGCATTTATTTTCTACTAAAGTCTTCGCTGCGTACGTTTTACCGACTTTCTGCATTTTATAACGCCGATGAAAATAGAAACACGTTCATTTATTTTCTTCTGAGTATTCGGGTCGCGCTGGCAGCCGGAGGAGAAGAGCATAATCAGACGTCCCCACCCCCAGCATCACTCTCCAGCTCAACCACCTCAGCTGGCAGTGCAAAGGAGCAGTGGCGCCACTCCTAGCTCCCTCTGGATGTCGGTGCTGCTAGGTTGTATAATAGTGACGTTGTTCAAGATTTTAGAGCCTCACATACTTTAACAAAGAAAAGAAAGTTGTAATTGAGCATTTCTAAAATAAAAACAATCTTTAGGGCCGCTGGAAAATGTTACTTATTAAGTCACAGTGTCCAATATCAAGTGCAATGTGATATTTTGAACAGATGTTAGTGAAAAAAGTTGGTGAGTTTTTGAATTTTGCCAGCGAAAAGAAACATGAAGAGAATGCTTTCACTCACACAGCTTACGAGAGCACGAGATGATGAAGTGTGCAAAAGTGTCAGAGAACGACGCTAGAGCACATTAGCAGTTATTTTTTCTGCTGCTTTTTTTCTGCTGCTTTCTCGGGGATGTGTTATTTGTGAACTGGTAGAATGTGGTTTATTATGTGGGCGGCTGCAGCTCAATGGGTGGAGCGACAACATCCCAATCGGAGGATCGGAATGTATCCGGTAGGTGACCCAGCTAGTCTAAATGTCTCATGGTCCTTGAGAGAGACCCTGGACCCAAAGAAGCGTCTCACTGCATCTAATGCAGAGAACTGGAATTTTCTTCTGGATGAATCAAGTATCAATTCTGCTTTTTATTAATATTATTGTATCGCTGAAAAGTCGGGGGTATGATGGAGGTCGTCATCTCTGCTGCGTATCCTTCATGTTAACGCCATAAGTCAAAAACTGTTTCGTGGGTCATTTTCAAACTTTATTTCCACGTAGATCTTAGTGCGACGAAGAACACATTTAATTTTTGGGACAATTCAGTTTTATATTTCTGGCACTAGGGGGAGCTTTAACTCCAAAAGTTTTACTGGCTACTTTCTCAACCACTGGTCCGATTAAGTCCAAATGTGGTGCGTATGAATAGCCTTGAGGAGATCAATCCTGCACATGACATATTTAATTGTATTAGTTCACATTCTACTCAGTAGGGGGAGCTTTCTTTAGATGAAAAACACTGCATTTCGGACAGGTCTTCGCATTTTACCGGAGGAGTTCTATCAGGGCGATAGCTTGAACAACCCGGTGTTTAGGGGGGTTTTCATTGCTTTTGGGGGGTGACAGCATAGCCGTTCTCCGGTGCTGATGAGATGAATTATCCTGTCGGTAAAGACAAACCTAGACTCATGACAATTCTCTGTGCTGAAAAATAATACACGTAAATGCACTTGAAGTATTTTTTTACTAGTATGAAAAAATGAAAATGAAACCTTGGAACTTAAAGTGGATTTTCAGACAGAGGCTCTTTCACAGTTCCGTCTGATCCCTGTGACTGAACGAGAGCTTCTTTTTCCAGCAGCACTGGGTGGGAAGTTTGAAGTGGAACCGCAGCCTTTTTGTCTCTTATTCATCCGCCCCTCAGCGCGGAGAGGCGGATGAATCGCAGGGCGCAGCAGGAAGGCAGATTGAGCTGCGGATCAGCATGTTGCTGGATTAGTTGAACAAGTTTCCACGCGGCGCTGGAGGCGCGCGGAGGCTGGATGTAGCCCGAATGGGAAAATAGCTGGTTTGAAATGTAATCATTGATTTTTAATCAAATTAGGCCTGAGATAAACATGCTATTAAGATAGCATCAGTTCAGAGCTCTGGCTGCTTGTGATGAACGCCGTCAGAGAGGGTGTCGCATGTCACGCGCCATGACTTTCTGATCATCGAAGAAGCAAGCTGTGGCTGGATTGCATCCCGATCTAATGGAGCAGCTGGCGATGCAAGGGTTTGTGGGTAATAGATTTGCACCTGTTGGGCGGCCTGAAACTCGATGCAACCCGGGAGCTCCGGGGTTTGATTGGGCATTAAATTGTGGGAGCTGAGCAAGTTGGTATGTTTCCTGTACGGTAGGCGGGATCACAAGCTGTTTGTTGCTCAGCGTGACGCCGCGCGTGCGATTAACACGGAAGATTTGTCTTCACGCACGCACGGCGGCTGAGCGGAGGTGGTCTAACACGACTTCAAGGCTCGCTGTCAGTGGTTGGCCCGTGGTTCTCTTCAAAGCGTACATGTCCCTGAGAGATGTTACATCTTATAAATGATCTAAAACAGGAATTCAAACACTTGTCGAATGGAGTTTGATTATTCTTCATAAAATATATATAAATCTTCCCAGCTGTGAATTTGTAATTAAAACATCTCCATGTATTCGGGACTTTCTAGGCTCCATGTGGTGCTTTTTTTATTTTACATTTAATCAACTCCTACTGCGCTTTGATGGGAATGAAAAGAGCACCGAAAAATAGCCGCTTTGATTTTTATTGTTTTTTTTTTAAAAATAGCAGAACTTTTGTGTTACTTCATTAGTTTGGCATCAAAGTATCCACTTCAGTGAAAGGCTGTAATGAAAGACGGATAGAACAGACAAACACAGGATGATTACAGCAGATATCATCAAAATGCAGCTGCTGGTTCAATTTGGATGTTTTTACCGTCAGTAATTATTTAGGGAGCCTCAGAAATGTTGAGATTTCAGGATTAAAGGTTTTCCACCTTAGCATCGAAGGCGGTGTTCCTTTATTTAAAGGTTTAGTTTAAATAATAAATAGAAGAGGAAGGGAGGGATGGATAGATGATAGATGAATTCTTTTAACTATCTTGACTTATTGTTTTTAGGTCATAGTTGTGATGTCGTTGTTTACTTCTGTCCCAGTTTTTGTTTTTAAATTTTTAATTGTTTTCAATCCTTTTAATTGTTTTGTAGTCGATCTTAGCTTTGGAATGGGATGTCATCTTATTTATCTATATACATAATTATAATTATTTCATTGAATCACTGCCTTAATGAGCTTTTTCCATTTATTGGCTGTTTTTTGGACTTTATCTCATTTCTCTCCTTCTATTTTCTTAACGTTTTTACATTTTGTTTGGTCTTCTGTTCTTTTTTGTCGTGTTTCCTTCTGAATTTTCCAGTTTCTTGATTTCTTAATGTTCTGGTGAGCGTTGTCAGTGTCCCATGTTTCCGCTCGGTGACCGATCTCACTGAGAACCATGAGGAGTTTAACCCAATGCTGGTCAAAACCCACTTCTGTGTCCCAAGGCGCTGGGATTTAAGGACAACCAGTTAAAAAAGAGCTGGAGCAGGTATCTGAGGAGTGTCTCGCTGACTGTGGCAGGTTGAAGCTAAAAGCTAACAATGGCTGAAGTGTTGCATGATGGGTAACAGACCTGATAGACCTGAGAAAGCTCCAGCGCTCTACAGCATCAGGCTTGATTGGATCAGACACTTGTACCCAATCATTTTCTTACCAAGAGTGAATTCAATCCCTTATCACATTGTCTGAGTCCCATCCGTCACGCACCTCCAAATCATTATTTGTCCGCTCAAAAGTTATCTCGTATTGAATGAAATTTCCCTCTTAGTAGAGAAATGTGAGTTTTCATTTGTTCCGACGCTGCTCGGCAGCCTAAATGAGCTCTTAAGAATTGGCGGCAGCTACTTAAGTTATCGCTCCTGCTGCTTTTAGTCTCCCTCCCTGAGGTCTGGTGGTAATAGCCGGCCCTCTCAGACGGAGCAGGGATGGGATTCAGCTACAGATGACGTCAGAGGAGGGACAGAGGATGGATTTTTGCTGGAAACGTCCTGATCTGGATCTATCAGCTCACAGATCCACTCACAGCTTTACGTTTACTGTAATAATGGCACCATGAGAAAAAGGAAAAGACAACATAAATTACACGCACATCCTGCAATCGCAATCACAATAAACACAAATCACCATCACTTCCAGCTGTCTATTATGTCCCGCCCACTGACAGCTGCCATTGTAACCCGATAATCATTCTTACTCCGACTTCACCTTTCAGTGGTCATAATGTTATGGCTAATGGGTGTGTGAGGTTGGGCGTGACCGGTCCTGCCATGACAGAGGCTGAGGACGCCAAAAAATTAATATGAGAGGAAAGCCGGAGTCCAGACTTATATGGCAAAACCCCACCTACATTACCCACAATGCACAGCCACACCATGATGTGTGGCATCTTTATTCCCTTGTTTGATTAATCTCTGCATGGAATGTTACATGAGTGGCAATTCTTTTCTGTCGCCTTAACAAAAAAATATGAATTTAATATTAATAAATCAATGAACCCCCTCACACACCCCCACCTCCCCCGGTCATAGGAGCAGCGTGGTCGCCATGGATGCCGCCTTAATTGGACCTCCTTAATTCGTTTTTGTGATGATAGCGGGGAACATTGATTAAAGACAGAGAGACGAAGAGCGTCGAGATGTTGATGAAGGCGGTCAGGACATGCTACACGTTGTCGTTTTGTTAGTGTGCACTGCAAAAACAGCCGTGATACAAAGAAGCCAAATCTTTTAAAATTAAAATCAATTTGTCATGTAATTAAAAAAGTAAATAAATTATAATGAATAATAATATTAATAATAACACTAATAATAATGATAATAAGAAATGTATTAATAATGATACATAATTATAATAATAACTGTATTAATAATAATACTAACAATAATAATAACAAATAATGACAATACAACAAATATAATTATTATTAATAATAATAATAATAATAATAATAAATGCTGGCTATGGGAGCAGAAAAACTTTGCGTTGCTACAATTTTTAAAATATTATTTAATTAAATAATTAATTACATAATAATAATAATAAAAAATAGTCATACAAATAATAATAATAATAATAATAATAATAATAATGCTAATAATAATTCTCTCCATTGAGGGGGTTCAGGGTCTTTCTCCTAGAAGTAGCCACATGTAGCCTGCTGGGCTTGAACCTCCAACCTGCTGATCTTCAGTCAGGGAGATGATTCTCTCCAAAGCATCATCAGAGTATTTTAGTCCTTTGATTCAACCAAGATAAAGAAAATAGGAGAAACAAGCTCATTAGAAAATATTTAAAAAAAAAAAATAGAATATCTTTATTCTTAAAAGCGTTCATCCGCTGTGATAGTAAGCCGAGGAAAAAATTGCATATTCTTTAAATAATTCATATCTCCAATGTGAAAAACATGCTGGACAAGATTATTTTTCTTCTGAGACCAGAAATGAGACACATTTGCTGGAAAAGATTTTTTGAGTTGCTTTTTAGTGTGTGAGTTTTTGTGAAAGTGGAATGAGAGAAGACATTGTTCTTTCTAAGAGTAGACGGTGGAAACAGAAGCAGCGCTGACGTGAAGGTGTGCATATAATGTGTACGTGTGGGAGTGTGTGAGTGTGTATGTGTACGTGTGTGTGCGGGCATTCTGTTGACCATTCTCTGTTTAATCCGCCGCTTCGCCGCCCTCGCCATTCCATGTGGCAACATCCACTATCCGCCAAATCCTCAAGTGATGGGGTGAGCAGCGTGGGAGAGGAAGAGAGGGAATGGGAGAGAGACCGAGGGAATGGGAGAGAGACAGAGGGATAGGAGAGAGACATAGGGATAAGAGAGAGACAGAGGGAATGGGAGAGAGTCAGAGGGATAAGAGAGAGACAGAGGGAATGGGAGAGAGACAGAGGGATAGGAGAGAGACAGAGGGATAGGAGAGAGACAGAGGGATAGGAGAGAGACAGAGGGAATGGGAGAGAGACAGAGGGAATGGGAGAGAGACAGAGGGACAGGATAGAGACAGAGGGAATGGGAGAGAGACAGAGGGAATGGGAGAGAGACATAGGGATAAGAGAGAGACAGAGGGATAAGAGAGCGACAGAGGGAATAGGAGAGAGACATATGGATAAGAGAGAGACAGAGGGAATGGGAAAGAGAGGGATAAGAGAGAGATAGAGGGATTAGGAGAGAGACATAGGGATAAGAGAGAGCCATAGAGAATAAGAGAGAGACAGAGGGAATGGGAGAGAGACAGAGGGATAGGAGAGAGACAGAGGGAATGGGAGACAGACAGAGGGATAGGAGAGAGACAGAGGGACAGGAGAGAGACAGAGGGAATGGGAGAGAGACAGAGGGAATGGGAGAGAGACATAGGGAATAGGAGAGAGACATAGGGATAAGAGAGAGACAGAGGGAATAGGAGAGAGAAAGAAGGATAGGAGAGAAAGAGGGAATGGGAAAGAGACAGAGGGAATGGGAAAGAGAGGGATAAGAGAGATATAGAGGGAATGGGAGAGAGACAGAGGGATAGTTGAGACAGAGAGAATGGGAGAGAGACATAGGGAATGGGAGAGAGACGGAGGGATAAGTGAAACAGAGGGAATGGGAGAGAGACCGAAGGATAGGAGAGAAAGAGGGAATGGGAGAGAGACAGAGGGATAAGTGAGACAGAGGGAATGGGAGAGAGACATAAGGATAGAAGAGAAAGAGGGAATGGGAGAGAGACATAAGGATAGGAGAGAAAGAGGGACTGGGAGGGAGACAGAGGAAGTAGCGAGAGGATGGTAGGAGATAATCACTGGAACATGAAGAACAAGAGAGTAAAAGAAAATGGGACAGAATCAGTCGGAGGCAAAGCAGCGATAAAATGAACAGAAGTAGGGAGAAATGGAGTGAGATAGCGAGACAGAAGGACGGAGAAGGGAGATGGAGCGATAGGTTGGATCTCTCCTCACTTCACTGGATTCCTTTCATGTTTCCAACTCATCATCTCCGCAAAGGGAATCAGAGATGAAATGAATAGTGTGATCCGAGGAGAGCGTGGGCGAGCCGGAGGATGATGGCCTGTGTGAGAGAATGGGCGTGAGAGAGTGTGTGTGTGTGTGTGTGTGTGTGTGTGTGTGTGTGTGTGTGTGTGTGTGTGTGTGTGTGTGTGTGTGTGTGTGTGCGTGTGTGTGTGTGTGTGTGTGTGTGTGCGTTGTTTTTGTCAGTGCTGTACTGCGTCTCTTTACGACTGAGAAGTTGGATTGGGGATTGTATTTCATGGTGTGTGACTCCTTCAGAGTAATCTAGTACTGCACACTGTCAGAATTCTGGGAGTTCTGAAGATGTTTTTGTTCTTACCTGTGCAGAGGTCACAGAGTCTGACAACAGAAAAAGGCCCAGTTCAGCCCAAAATCAACCATCTATGGTTTTCCTCTTTCCTTTAATCACCTTCATGTGCTCTCATCAGCCAAAACAATAAAACCACTTACCTAGTATCTACAAGCACTCTGTGGTGTTACTGTGTGTTCTGACACCGTTCTATCAGAACCATGAATGAATGTTTTCCGGTCACTGGTTTTACAGATGATCTTCTCTGGGATCAGAAAAAAAACGGGCTAGCCTTCACTCCCAGCATGCATCAACGTGCCCTGGGTGTCCATGACCCTGCTTGTCCTTCCTTAGACCACCTTCATAGGTTCTAGTCACTGCAGACCACATCACCCAACTGGACCTACAGTCCTGGAGTTGTTCTGACCCAGATCTCTAGATTTCACAATCTGGTCCTCGTCGCTCAAGACGCTCAAACCCAAACACTTATCCCTTACGTCAACTTAAGAACTAAACATTATCTTGCTGCCTGACATATCCCGCCCACTGACCGGTAACCATGGCAACCAGATAATCAATGTCAGTCTCACCTCCCCTGTCCAGTGCTAGAATCTTATGGCTGATCATGATACAACGAGACGGCTTGTGCTTGCGGTTCTTAAAGAAGTAGCAAGTGAATTTTAATCACTAAAACAACGTCTCTTTCGCTGAAACATTTTGCCAGGCTTTCCAGTCGGACCCCGCTGTGACCAGTTTTCACGAAGGACCAGTTTCCTTTCATTACGGCTGAACTCTGCGGCTACAGAGACGACCGCAGCGTCTTCATCACGCCGAACAATCCTATGAATACCTCACAGCTATTAATATCTGCTCAGTGGACGGCTAGCCGACTCCAGGAGAAAGATTCTGTCTTTATTTATGGATCAACACAGTTTTGATTGTTTGGACTTGATTTAAAAGACAGACATTCATTGAGACAGAAGTACTTGAGGTTATAGTAAATAAACACTTCTGTGAAGGTTCACTATTGCGCCAGGTCTTCTCCGTGTGTGGATTATGTGTCTCACTGTGGAGCTGTGGAGTCTCAGAACCTTAGAACCCTTCCAGGACTGATGAATTTCGATCGATCACCTTCTGGAATATTTGTTGATTTTGACGCAGGTCGCTACTGGTGGGGATCAGAGAGACAACTTCCTGCTTCTGAAGATGGCCCATCTTCAGTGATGATGTGGTTGAACAGGGCGGGTCGTGATCAGCTCTGGATGGGTCTGGTCCAGCTGGAACCAGTTCTGAATGCAGTACGGTGGTTTTCAGGAAGTACTTTAGTCAGAGTTGATCCCGACGCATTTAAGAGAAATAATGAACATTTGCAGTTTCAGCCTTTCGTACTAAGGCATCAATCACAGATTCTTTGAGCGTAGAGAAGACCATCGATCGCGACTATCTAGAGGAAGTGAAAGTTGTGACCCGGTTTCCGTAGGTGATGCAGAATGATCATTACTGGTACCTGCTACCTCCCTCCCTCCCTCCCAGCGCGCTGGGTGACAGTCAGAGCCGAGGAGTGGACCCGATCAGGCAGGCAGAGAGGAGGGCAGTGGTTCCGGATGTCAGACGTACAGCCAGGAGGGGGTCAGGATGGGATGGAAAATCCCCTCTCCGCCTCTTCCTCCTCTTTTCACATCCTCTTTCCTCCTTGATTTGTAAACACCGGGCAGGACTTCCTGTCTGACTGCCACAAACATGACCATGACGTTCTTCTTCATGGACTTATTACTAATGACTGCATCAACACGCATGTGGGTTCATTCATTTTAATTGTTTTCTATAAAACAGCATTTTGGTAGGTTTCACATGCTGTTGAGAAATACAGTAGCTAATTTCTTTGGTCACGTTTTCAACCGTGTTTGTTTGTTTGTCTGATTGGCTTTGAACAAGATCAATGAAAATTGCATTTTGGGAAACCTTACGTGTTCTGCAGCATTGAACAATGATAAAATAAGCCGTTTGGAGTAGTGACCATTATTGCTGACGCCCTTGTTCCCTTGATTCCTTTGATGTTCTGAGAGAGGGGAGTTGGCGGCTGGTAAAGAACAGGAAATGACACAACACGCGTTGAATTCAGATTAATACTCAGAGTTGTCAGTAGATTTACAGGCTTGCAACAACTCCAACATTAAATCTGCATGAATTCTTCCAAAACCTTGGGTACTGCTGTGCCTTGTTTCTTCGACGATTTATACTAGATAGGAACCGGACATGACAAATCCATGTCTGTTTAAGAGGAAGTTCAAAGGTATTGTTTTGGCCCTTTAGCAGAGATTTACGCTCTCTGGGCAGGAAAATGGCCGAACGGAGAATGAAAATGAACTTTTCAGACCGCGAGCTGGAAGTCTTGACCAAAGAGGTGCAGCGCCATTCAACAAAACTCCAGTCGTAAAACTTAACCGGGACAGCCAGAAACCACATTTCAGGTTTTGTCCCAGTCCGTCAGTTCTGTTGGTCCAAACGCACACCTTCAGAATGCAAGAGGAGATGGCAGGATCTGAAGTGCAGTATAAAAGAAAAAGTAACATTCACTGCTTCTCAAGCCTTAAAAGTCGGATGAGTTCCACCCAAGGAACAGAAATCAAACTTTATTGTGGAACTTTTTCAACAAACCTCCCAGAGCCAACAGGTCCTTGGCCCTCAGGAGGGGACTGACCCAGACGAGTGTCTCTTACAGGACTGGGAAGGTATTAATGATGATTATTATTACCGTCACCATCATTTTCATTATTATTATTAGACTATATGTTGGGTCCCTTGAGAACCGTTTTTTATCTTGTGCACACAACCGCGGAGTGTTTCCTGAATTTGCCCCTCTGACTGTTTCCTCTAGTTTCACTTTTGCCCAGCGGCGACATCTATGTGAGATGTTTCTGTTCTCTCTGGACCCGAACCGTTCGGTGTTCACGTCCTGCACTCATTTATGTCTTCATCTCTGCCTCCCAGGCGGATCTTTAAAGAGGGAAATCAGCCTGTCGATAGAAGTCTTTCAGTTTGTTCCGTCTAACCCTTGACAGAATACACATTTTAAGAACCCAAATCGTTATTTGAGAAAAAACAGCAGAGAATTATTTAGCGTTTAAACATTTGTGGAGCTTTTTCACTGGTGTTTGGGAACCGTAGACTTCGGCCTTTTATCGGCACACGAGCGGAGATGCTGCCTCGGTGATTGGATGCGTCTTTGTATAGACTAATAGATTCCTGAGCTGTGTGTCCAACAGTTACAGCTGGAGACAGCTCCGCCCATCAATAGTTCATCAATGCCTGGACGCGTATTCGGGCACGTATTGAATGGCGTGTGTTTACAATCATTTTCTTATCGAGCAGAAGGATGAAGACAGGCTCTCTAATCAATAGGCCGTCTTCGTCACCAGATGTTTGTTTGGTTCATTAGAGGGACGAGACTAAAGATTGAGAGGGGAAGGGAAAGGATGACAGAGACAGAGCAAAAAATACTCCTCTTCCTCCCTCACTGCAACATCCGTCTCACCAACCCCCTCTTCACCTTTCACTCCCTCCATCATCCTCCTCTCTGTTCAGACTCAATCCGTCAACGTAGCCGCCGTAAACGGCTCTTACGAACCAATAGCTATAGTTTCTTAAAACCCACCTCGCTCACCTGCACTCTATTTCTCCTGCAGCAAACTTATATTTCATTTTAAAAAATGGTGTCTTCAGGGACGGCGTCATGTCTGCTTTTACATTACCTGCTGTCTCCGTCCATCAGTCTCAGCCTGGCAGACTAGATTATATATCTTGCTCTTGTCAGACCAGGAAATGTCTTCACTCTGCTTATAAATGTCATTTCCCATCCATCCATCCATCCATCCATCCGACCAGCATCCTCACATCTCCGCCACTCTCTATCCGTCCATCTTTATCGACATAAATGCTCCATTACGGCTCGTCCTCCTGTTTTGCATTTACCTGTAACTCTTCTACTTTTGTCACTTTGCTTATTCCTCTCCCCCTCTCACCTGTACCGGACCCAGGTACGTCATGACAGGACGTTTATGCTGAAAGAACTGAGTAGTTTCCCCTTTGACAGATAAAATGAATCATTCCTGAAACATTTAAATATATTGTATTTAAAACATAAGACATGAGAAGCCTTGTTGTTATTGTAGAGAATACAACATAACTGGCAGTGATGTTCCAGGTCGGTTGCATTGAAAACAGAAGATAAGACATAAATAGAAGAAAAACAACAACCCATACAAGATAATGCAACAATTTCTTCACCGTAGGACTTCTCAGTGGAGGAGGGTCCCTAGCTCTATTCCTGAGCCCATCGCGCTGTTATTGATTCTGGAGGTGGGAGTTTGATGGACATGTAGCGCCTGCCTGAGGGCAACAGGTCAAACAAGTGATGCGCAGACTGGGCGGAATCTTTGATGAGTTATTGGGCTCTAGAGAGGCATCAGGAGTTGGAGACGTCTTCCAAGGAGGGTGGAGGTCAGCCGATTTTTCTTGATGACCTTCTGCAGACCTCTCCTGTCTGCAGCCGAGCATCCAGCGTAGCAAGCGGGATACAGAACGCCAGAACGCTCTGGATGCAGGAGCGATAGAAGCCCACCAGCAGCTTCTGTTGTAGGTTGTTTTCTTAGCTTGGCTAGTTTCCTCTCCCGGCGCCGTCTCCGCCGTTTGTGAGGGCCGACAACAATCCAGGGAGACTCCGCCGTTCTCCTAACGTCCCCGGGTGTGTTGTGTGTGTGTCTATGGAATGCTGCGATTACGTACTTTATTTACTAAAAGTAACTCTGTTTTTATTTAGAATTAGTAACACAACTGTGAGTTGTTTTTAATTGAGGATTTGAATCTTTTTATTACATTAATTTAATGGGGAGAGGTACTGGGAACTATAGAATTGTGTTTAGTTCATGTAACATAATGACATTTAGTGAACCAAACTTTATTGTATAATTTGCACTTTATCAAGATGTTTTGGTGACATATGCTTATGTCAGTATTTTGTAAGAATTACTTTTATGATATTTATTCTACTGGTTTTAGTTGGGACCAGTTAACAAACCTAATTTTAGTAAAGGCGATATTTCATTTGTGTCCACACTAACGTCATTAGTGTATATATATAAATTAAATGTATTATTATTATTATTATTATATATATATATGTATATATATATATATATATATATATATATATATATATATGTGTGTGTGTAAATGTGGTTGTCTGTATCCCAAACATGTGACAAAGTGTCACTTTGAGCTAAAGTAAAAAAAACTTGTTTCACATTAAAACTTCAGATTCACGATTTTGAAGAAGCTGTAGATTTTGAGTCCATACAAGCCAAAATCTGTATAACATGCATTCACACGAAGCCAAACGATGAATTATTAGAAAAAGCCTCTTATTTTTCACCTTGTTACAAACAATTTTTTCACTTTGGAAAAACTTAATATATATAATTCTATCCAAGCATATTTTCCCCTTTAGAATAAACTAATAAAATGTATCAAATCTTTTTAAAAAAGCAAATTCATTATTATTATGGAGCCTATCCCAGATGTAGGGTGAGAGTTGAGGTTCCCCCTGGCAAGTCACCAGTACCGAGTTGGAATTGAACCCACAACCAACCATGCTTCACTCTCCTATAGTCCCACAATGTTGGCTAGTATAAATACACTGTATATTTTTTAACAACTTCATTTTTTGACCATAACGCTAAATTTGCTCTGATATAAAGTAGAATTTTCATCCGACATAAAATTGAAATCCATCGTAAATTTACTTAAACTTAACGACAGACACAATTTTAATGAGTCTTATTCATTTAAATTAAAGTTGAAAATTTTTAACAATGAGTTTTTCTGTTTGTTCTTTTTTTTTTTTTACAGTGCAGTATCCATCCTGATCGTAAATATGCGTTAAAAAAAAATCACTCTAGAGAGAGAAGTATCTGAAGGAATAAAAAGAAAAGAAGATTACTTCAACTGGTAAAACACAATTAAATGAAGTATTTCCCACTTCGATGAATCGGTTAGATGTCAAACGTATTAATCCCGTGGTCATGTGACATGAAAGCCTGCCGTTTGAGGTGAAATGAGTACGTCTGGAGGAGAACTGCTTTCCATCTTTCTTGAGGGGAATGTGATTTGCTCATGGGTGGACCCAAGAAAAACTGGTTTAAGCCGGAAATCATGTTTTTCCATTAGAGCGATGTAAAAATGCACTTTAAACAAACAAGGAGTTGTTGCACTTTTACATTTAAGTGGCGTAAAAGATAAATGAGTGTAATTAACGATTGCTGATATCTTTTAGTGTAACCCAATCGGAATGAGTCACAGCAGTCAGGCACTGCATCATTCTTATTTTTTTATATATATATTTATGTATGTAATTTCATTCATTTTGACATTTCTCAGCCCGGATCTTATTTTCCGTTGTTTTGTCTTTCTTATTGACTAATGGGGACGACAGAACCTGAAACGTATAAGCGTGTTTCCGAGGAACCATCACACCGTCACAGTCCGTCCACTTAAAGTGCCGGTACTTACCACTAACGGGCTTGTTTCCAGAATCTGACATTGTTATGGACTGACTGTCTGCAGAGACAAACATTTGTTTTGTTGAAGGCCAAATATCCTTTTGTTTTAAGCAGACAACAAAAGAGAAGTCAGACATAATCATTTCACGGCAGTCATAAAACCGGCGGACTCCGTCCGGCCAGAACGTGATTCTGTATATAGTTTGTCTTAAAGCACATAACAACCACAGAAACTTCTCTTTGATCTTCTGGGTCCTCCGAGGAGCTGGAGGAAATTACGAGCGGAACGAAGGAAGACTGACGAAGCTCTTTGATGAAAGGTGAAACATCTCACGGGTGGAACTCTCCATGCCGCCGTCACCCTGGGTGAATGAGCGTCTTCACAAACGTTCTACTTTTCTGATTGTCTGCTAATCCCCTGGAAGCATGAAAACACTGGAGGGCTGAGATGTCCGTGTTCACATTTCTGGGTTGATTCTCCTTCCCACATGTTTAGTTCGGCGCCTTCGGATGAATGATGTTCAGTGTTGGTGAGAAAATAGCCGGTGATCCGACGCCGTGGTGATTTTTTTAATAAAGCCGATAAGAAGAAGACACATCTTAGTTCTGTTAGCCACAAAGGCACAAAATGTCTCCTCACACCATTTCCGCCACAAACATGTCCTTTCCTGATAATGATATGTAGACAAATCTCATCATTTTTAACCCAAGTTATCGTGCATGTTCTAAAGCTACGACCACGGTTCTCTGAGTCCCTTATGTGAAGGAGTGCGGTTCAGGCGTGTGAGGTCGGCGGAGGAAGTTGAGGATCGTCATCATGGAAAAGTAAAAAACAGATAATGATAAAATAAAATATGAACATGTGTCTACTGATATTCCCTTTAAATGTCATTTCTGTATGATTCCAATCGTTTTTCTAACTTTTTTATGATCAAAATTTCTGAATTTGCATATTATCCTGTTCAAACAGAGAAGAGTAGCAGCTCTGATCTGAGCCTTTCATGATACGTCTTCACTTTCCATAGAACATATTTAGTCTTACTGGTCCGACATAAAACCGTAATGAAGAAGCAGGATGTGAGGCAGCAGCACCTCTGCCTCACTGAAGGCAGAACCTCATCTGCCACCGACCTCGCCGCACACCCTTAATGCTCCGACTCCGTCGGGAGCAGTAAGATAATCGTATCAACACCAAACACTTGAGAATTATTTGGACAAACGGTCTCTTCAGACAAGCCTTGAATCAGGCCACGCCCCCCCGACCGTTGAGGGCGGGGCAAATCAGCATCAAATCAGGCCTTTTATCTTCTAGTTTGTAGTCAGCTTAACATAACATGACTTAATTTATGAAAACTTAACTCTCTTCACTCACCTCACCAACATGCAAAGTCTGACCCGCGGGCTTAGCAAGCAAACCGGGTTCCATCAGAATGAAGGAAACTGTGAATGCAGCTCAGCGATGCTCCGATCCGTGAACTCCACAGTTGGTTCTGCCCAGCCCCACAACAACAACAACAAAAACAACAATAACAACAACAACAGCAGCACCGCTTCTTAAAGATGGCCGTCAGCGGATACTTCTGCCACTCGGGACATGTGACCTCCATCTTTCAGAGTGTGAACATGAAGACCCATAGATGCCAAACCGGCTAATTGTCCGGTTCCTCTGGTTGCAGAAAAGGCTGCTACCTTTGGCCCAGGCATGGTTCTGACTTAGTGTGGGTTTGACGCAGCAGAGAAAAGAGCTCTAATGAAAAGACTCTCCCTCCATCGTTATGTCACGGAGCTGTCATTGCTAAATACGGAACAATGGATGCTAATCCCGCCTCAGTCAGTCGCTCCGTCTTCACTTCTTCTCCTTTCTGTACGCGTCTTCCTCCTCCGCTTCCTCCCGGGCTCTGAAGTGGGCTCAGCCCAACGCTGTCACGCACTGTCGCCCCTTTATTTCATCACTCCATCATTCCTCTCACCCCTCTGAACATCTGGGTATTCATCCGTCCGTCCATTTGTCTTCTTTCTTCGGCCTGACATGTGGAAATGACGAGAGCTGACAGCGCCGAGGAAAAGAGGCGAGGGGGGTAAAGAAGAGACGGACCGGGTAGAATTATTGGGGAAATGAGTGAAAGGCATTCAAACCGCAGAGACAACACTCAGAGGGAGAGAGGCCATAAAAGTTTGATGAAAGAAGGACAGAAGAGGAAGGCCCCTAACCATAACCAACAAACAAACTCTAATGTTTGAAATCATTTTATTTAATGGAATAAAGAGTTTATCTCACACAAACTGGTTCGGTGTGAAATGGCTCCGCCCCCTCAGAGACTTAAAAACTACCAAACTGCATTAAGAACTGGCTCCAGCTGGACGAGGTCCACCCAGATCACTGAAGGTAGATCCTCTTCAGGTTGGCTCCCAGGTCTCACCAGTAGCACACTATACCATAATCAACAGAAATTCCAAAAGTTGATCAACAATCCATCGGTCTCGGAAAAACAGTTTTCTGGGACTCCACAAATCCATGGGATGTTTTTTCGCTTGTGGGGATATCTTTCAGAGCACCCTTCTTTAGAAAGTCCAGCAGCCTCATAGCACCCAAAAAAAAAGCCTTCGGTGCCTCCGCTGTTCCCTGTATCCTGTGCCAGCGTTGTAATGTGACATCGCCACATCGCCATCGCCACGTCTGCAGCGGATCGCTCGTGTTAACCCAACCCGAGAACGAATTATTGGATCATTTACAAATGTTACAGCCACATAGACCGTAGTGCAAGGAAGAACTGGAGTGATTTTGTGAAAGGTCTGTTGTATGTTTCAGACACTAGGGGTAACTTTATTTTCAATTTATCAGGCCTTGGTGCAATTTAGCCCAATTTGGTGGGGATGAATCAAGTCAAGGTCTCTTCATCAAACTTTCCTCTAATAATTCATATTTTACATATTCTCGTTTTCATAGTATTTTACTTACTCCTTTATTTCTTTGGGTCTCAATTTGGTTTCTCTTGGGTCTACTTTCGTATTTTTTTTCCTACCTAAGTTCTATGTTGGGTTTGTTTTTTCATTATGTGGCGGCACTGACATGTACGATGACAAGGTCACATGACCTGCTACATAGCCAGCTTTTTAATTACCACACCTGTTCCCGATTGTCCCTTTATGGCTTTACGCCCTGATGAATACTCTGTTCAATCGAATTACGTTGACGTTATCCTTGATAAGATAAAGGATTTTTCACCCATTTTCAGATTGTTCCAGACTGCCATCCATCAAGTCACACATTATTTCCAGCAAGCTGGATCCTTATTGTTGGAATTAATTATCTTAATTTTTCTTTAGCCCTATCTCTGTAGAGCACCTGAGTTCTCACTTTCTTCACTGCCAATTTTACTATTTTCGACCCCGTGCAGCCCTCTCCATTTTTCTCTATTTGTCAGGAGGAAAGTAATCCAGCGAGGATTTAGCTTTTTACCTTTATCAACTTTGTTTTTTATTTTGACGTGGGCAAACAGGATTAGGTGTTTATCCCTAAGATGTTGGCACACACACATACACACCCACACAGACACGCACAAACACATACACACACGGGCGACTTTACTTTACAAGGGTGGATATTTCCTCCAGCCTCACCAATGAACGTGTTTTGCTGTGGCGTAGTTCACTGGATTCTTACAATTTCCACACAGTGATATTAATCTCTGTTATCACATTATTATTACAGTATCTTCAAACATGGAAACATTATGATATTCATTCTCTGCGTTTGACCCAGTGGTGGGTGAAAGTGTGAAGTACACACAGGGTTGGGAGCATCAGCGTCTTGCTCATGGACCCAAGGCAGGTAGCGTTGGCTCGAACCCTTGTTTCCGATAAGCTCCGCCCACTGTGTTTTTCAACAATGCATTTCCTGTTAGTATTCACATTTCATAATGTCATTGTTTGGATTATAGGATCAGTTAAAATAAGATAAGATAAAATGACATAGATCAATAAGATGAGATTACATAAGATAAGACCGGATAAGATAAGTCAGGGTAACATAAGTCAGGGTAACATAAGTCAGGGTAACATAAGTCAGGGTAAGATACTAGGATGAGATGAGATAATATGAAATAAAACAAAATACAATCATCCAGGATATGATATGATAAGATAATATGTAATATAATGTAAGATATGATTAGCTAAGATGACATAAGATAAGACAAGATACATTTTTATAAATGGTAAATATGATTTGTGATGATGAGACTTCTATAAATACAATTTTAATTCAGGCTGCCATGATTAATTTGCATCTCTCCTCTTTCATTTATTATTTCATTTCATAAACTGGTATTAAATTCACCCCGTCAAAAGTTAGAATGCTGGTGGGGAAAAACAACAAATGGAATTTTCACAGACTGACTTGAAGACTGAGACACAGGAGACAGAGCTGCAGGTAAATCCTTCTTTATATTCTGGATGCAGCTACTGTCCCCTGTGGGCCACCGTAGATTATTCATCTTCACTCAGGGTGAGTCCTTCCGGCAAACTTCTTAACATTCTGGGTAGAAATAAAGGAGATGTCGTGTGAGGAGGAAACAAACAGGGTTTTGCAGCCTGAAGGGAAGGAATACATCTGTGTTGATGTGATTCTACAGGATACGGCAGCAGTGATTCTAGGATTACAGCTACGGGGGGCCTCAGCTCCCATCAGTCTGAAAGGCTATTAATAACTTTGATTCATTGTTGTTCCTCAGTGACCGTCTTAACCTTATGACCTGACGATCATACACAAACATTTCTCCTGCAAAATGACAAAGAATTTGTCCCTGTATAGACCCCAGTCCCCTGCATTGTATAAACAATCCCCCTGATTGAACTCCTCGAATGAAATAAGATTTTTGTCGGAAAAACTGTGTTTTTCGTAATGAAGCTCCCCCCAGTGAGTAAAATATGAACTGTAAGAGTAAAATATAATCCGTAAACAAGATGGATCTATGCTACTTCATTGATCTGAGCCGAATCTGGACTAAATCGGTCCAACTATTAAGAAGTTATAACTGAAAAACAGTGTTTTTCGTAATGAAGCTCCCCCTAGTGAGTAAAATATGAACTGTAAGAGTAAAATATAATCCGTAAACAAGATGGATCTATGCTACTTCATTGATCTGAGCCGAATCTGGACTAAATCGGTCCAACTATTAAGAAGTTATAACTGAAAAACAGTGTTTTTCATAATAAAAGTTTTCCCTAGTGAATTAAAAATTCACTATAAGAGTAAAATATAATCCATGTACAAGATGGATCTATGCTAATTCATTGATCTGAGCCAAATCTGGACTAAATTGGTCCAACTATTAAGAAGTTATAACTGAAAAACAGTGTTTTTAGTAATAAAAGCTCCCCCTAGTGAGTTAAAAATTAACTATAAGAGTAAAATATAATCCGTATACAAGATGGATCTATGCTAATTCATGGATTTGAGCCAACTCTGGACTAAATCGGTTCAACTATTAATAAGTT
The DNA here is from genome assembly GCA_037951165.1 of Lophius americanus. Lineage (NCBI taxonomy): Eukaryota > Metazoa > Chordata > Actinopteri > Lophiiformes > Lophiidae > Lophius > Lophius americanus. Next base: position 1,122,017 of record JBBDHG010000170.1, read on the forward strand.
TTAACTGAAAAACAGTGTTTTTCGTAATGAAGTTCCCCCTAGTGAGTTAAAAATTAACTATAAGAGTAAAATATAATCCGTATACAAGATGGATCTATGCTAATTCATGGATTTGAGCCAACTCTGGACTAAATCGGTTCAACTATTAATAAGTTTTAACTGAAAAACAGTGTTTTTCGTAATGAAGTTCCCCCTAGTGATTAAAGTTAAAAATTAACCATAAGAGTAAAATATAATCCACAAACAGGTCAGAGCTCTGCAAGTCCATTAATGCGACCCACATTATGGACTAAATTTACAAACGCTGGAGAAATTATGGCCCGACAATTACGGAGATAATAAAAATATAACAGACTTATGTCCTAAATCACTCCAGGTCTACGTCTGAATTAGGTCAATGAAGGTAGTAATTTTGAAGTTGTCTTGATTATCTGTTAGTTCATCATGTGAGTCATTTAAGGGGAGAGTGCCTGGTGGAATAAAGGAATAATAAAGGTTGAATAACCCTTGGGTCTTAGGGTTAGGGTTAGGGTGTTCATATTTGAGTTATTCAGCCTGTGTTTCCTGGGTCTGGTGGAATCACTGCATTTTTGGGTTTTTTCATTCAACATATCAAACAATTTTATGTTAAAATACTCAACAGATGTTTACTTTATCCAAATTACAAGCAATATAAACAGCATACATGGTTAACATTATGTTTGTTTCTTAATAAAATGTAATAAAAAAAGAAAGAAAATCTATTAAAATCAAGATATGAGGAAAGAATCTGAACAAATTCACAATTTTTTTCGCAACTATTGATGTTTTTTTGTTTACAAAAAGCTGAACACATACAGTAACCATGGCAGCCTACACGACACACGGGGGGCCGAGTTTTGCGTATGTACTTCTTGTACTAGATTATTGTGTTTGTCTCTCCATCCTCGGTCCACAGACTTGGCAGCGCTTCTTTTTATTGCTGCTGGCTGCAAACTAGAACAATGAAAAGATCATGATTTTTACCAACTCTCTCGCAAGGCATGAGTGTCAGACATAAACCGCAACAGCATCACACACTTTCTCCAGGCTCTGCAGATGGTGGTCCTGCTGGTCCGATGGATGGTTCACCAGCATTCCACTCCTGAATCCTCCTCATGATGGCTGCAGAGGCCGGGGTTCTTGGAACATGCTGTATTCTCTGGATTGGAGGTCTCAGCGGTTCCTTTCCCAGTTCCTCGAGAAATAGGCGTCTCCTCTGGAGCTTCCGTTCCACTCTGGGTTCAGTGCCATCCAGATGATATGTCAAAGAATGTCACCGGGGGCCAGCGTAGGGTCCTCCTCTTGCAGCTGTAGGCGGTCACCAGCTAGTCCATGTTGTCCACCTCTACTTTTGTAGCATCATAATCTATGATGATCTCTGGTTTTGATGCTTCTGGCCACAGATTCTCCCAGCCCTGTGCCGTTGACTCATGAGTACATCATTCTGGACTTTCTTCGGCACGTAGGATACCAGGGAGACTTGACAGGCCTGTTCTTTGTAGTCATCAGTCGGGGTGGGAGCTCGGACTTGTTTTTCCTTATCATTCCCACCACGGTCAGCTTGTTCTTTAGGAGCTTCTGTCCCAGCTTGTGCAACATATTACCGTATGTAATATAAATGTGTGTGTATGGGGGGCGTACAGTGTGTGGTCATTGAAAATGTGTTCTGATATATGTTCTTTACAGAATATAAGCCAAGGCCAATCAGTCTGAGTGTGAAAAAATAATTAATCTTATCATTTTTCTTTTGATTAAAAAATGAAAACGGGTCCCCGGACCCGAACACCATACAAGGGTTAATGGAATCCTACCTTTCTGCCACGGCGACAGACAGGGGACATATCACGCCAACCATGAACCTTCTCTTTGAGCAACCTAACAGAAGGTACTAAGTGACAAGAGCTGGAGCTTTCCCCGGTCAAACAGGATGAAGGAGTCTGAGGTTGTTTCAGGCAGGAAGAGACGTCGAGGGGAGTGACAGCAGGTAAAGAGAGAGAGAGAGAGACAGCAGGTAAAGACAGAGAGAGAGAGACAGGCAGCAGGTAAAGAGAGAGAGAGACAGAGAAACGTTGAAGAAACACAGGGAGCCGTTTGTACCTGTTTGGTGCTTGATGGATGCGAGGTGAAAGGAAAAGTGGGGGGGCCTGCAGGAAGCCTCACGGCCTCGGTGAACTGCCTTGTGGGTAATGACCATTGATGCGTGGTTGTCTTCTCAGGGGTCCAGCTCCATTAGAGAGAGGAGGAATAGGCTATCTGTGTGCGTGTGAGTGTGTCTGTGTTTTTTTGTTATGTCTGTGTGTGTGTGTATCTGTGTTTTTGTGTGTGTGTGTGTGTGTGTGTGTGTAATGGGTTGTATACAGATTTTCCATTAAGGACAACAGTCTGGTATCGGTGTCTGGGATCCTCTCCTCGTGTTTATTTGTTCCATTCTGTGTTGGGTACACTTTTTCACGTGACACTTGTCACCCCCCCGGGGCTTTAGGACACGTGACATGTGACATCACAGCTGGCTTTTATGTCCCACTCCTTCCTCTCTTAGGATCCCCTGACATAAAGATGACGGCTCATACAGTTGTCGGGGGTTCTGTCCATCAGTGGTGTACATCTGGTAAACTATACATTGGTGCATAACATTATAACCACTGACAGGTGGAGTCACAATCACACTGATTACCATGGTTACCATGGTCATGAGATAAATTAGGCAACAAGTGAACATTTTGTCCTAAAGTCGATGCTGGAAGCACTAAAAGTAGACGAGCGAGATGATCACTGGGACACTTTGACAGAGATCAGATGATCATGGCGTGGTCAGAACATCTCCAGAACTGCAGCTATTGTTCCCTGCTCCTCAGGGAGGGGTTAAATGCATTGACCCAGTTTCGCTGCATTGTACTGCTTGTATGATTGTGTGTGAAAAACAAAAGGCTTCTTCGTCTTTTCTTCATTTTATATGGTTTCCATGGAAACCTTTCTTCTCATTTAGACTAAGGTTGGACATCTTCTCCAGGGCAGACCTCTAAAACAATATGCAGTACTCCACTGGGATATGAATGAGTTGAGAGAGAGGACTCCAGATAACTCTGGTGTGGTCTCTCTCTCTCTCTCGCTCTCTCTCTCTCTCTCTCTAGCCCGCTGGATCTTCGGCCTCAAAGCTGAGAGAAAACTATTGGATTTCTAAGCCGAATTGAAAGATCACTTATTTATCTTCACCGTAGTTACATAAACCCTCTTAAAGACTATCCGTTCCACACTTCTCAGTGTTTGAGGTCCGTCTTTTTTTTTACCTGTGTAAAAGTTGCACCACTACCAATTTGTGAAAAATATTCCATTACAAGTCAGACACTTTCATTTGGAACCTTTCTTATTTAAAAGCATGAATGTACTATCAGCAAATTGTTCTTAAGTATCAAAGTCAAAGTGCTGACTGTGCAGTAAAATGGTGTTTCACCATCCTGCTGCGTTGTTGTTTAGGAATGTTAAGAGTAATGTAATTACTTCGCCACGTAGAAAAAGCACTAAGAGAGGTCTAACCTCCACCAAAGGTCAGAACCCAACTCAACTCCTGCTTTGTTGCTTCCTCTTCCTCGTTCTCTTCATGTGTTCAGCATCTTGTTTCATTCTCTGCTCTAAACTGAATCTGAGACTGAAGAAAGCTGGAAAAATGATTTCTTTGCACATATTTCTTTGGGGCATTTATTAATATAATATATTAGCCACTCTAGATTTACCATAAAATGACAAATAATTTGATCAAATAGGTTTTTAAACAGAAAAAAAGAGGTTGTTTTAATTAAGATTAGAACAACTTTTTGCCCAAGCTGGTTTTTGAAAAACTTTTTGACCCCTATTCGACTTTTTAGTTGTATCAACTTAAATAATTCTATGAAGTAAATCCTCACATGCTTTAATACTGAATGAATGACTGAATGAATGAACATGCGAACACTCATATCGGGAGCTTCCGCAAACGAGCCCAGCTTAACGTCGCCAGATGTATCTGTAGGATGTGCTAAAATCTTCCTCCGGGTAAAATGTCACGCAAATCAAACTGAAACACCAAAGGGATCAGTACAAACATCCAGAGACAACTGATTAGAGATTCTCTTTTTCAAACGCTTTAGCACGGTATGCTAATGTAGGATGATGATGAACTCTGATGATGATGGTGGCAAAAAAACGTATGTGTGATGGAACATCTGTCCGGTGTTCTCCGTCCATGACGGCTGAATATCCTGAAAGAAATGAAAACGCACTGCATTCATCTCTTTTACAACATGTGCATGCTGCAAATGAAGAAAACATCTTCATCGAGGTCACAACAGAGTGTGCAAAAGCCACAAGTAAACGGAAGAGTTTGGGAAGGACACTTAAAAGTGATGCATCCCCGGACGCACTTTTTTTATGGCTTCATTTTGTGAAAAAAAAAACAGATATGAAACAAACGTTTCAGGATATTTTGATAAGTCGTTGTAGCTTCGCTTAACTTCCAGGTCATATGGTCATGTGACTAGGAATAATACTTTAATCAACATTGCGAAGACAACAAATAAAGTTAATACTGACCCAAACATGCGCAGAACCCTAGAGTAAACGAGGTGTTTTATATCTGCTGAGAGAAACTCTTCATCAACATGGCGCATACTGACTTCAGTCATAGAGAATATCACAAAACAAAAGCTGCTAAAAAAGGCTGTCGATGACAATCACTCCTCAGGTATCGCTGCCATCAATCACTAGAACTCAAAAGGGGGAAAATCTCATGGGTTATTTTTACCACAAGCCGTTTGACCTCTGACCCCAGCTTAATTCAATACCAGTTTTTATCGTAAAAAAATAAATGAAATAGAGAAAGAGACATCACAGCAGCCTGACATCGTCCGTAGACAGATGTCTAACGTCTTGAATTAACACGCACCAAATAAGGCTGCACATCCCTCCCATCTTTTTTCACACACATTGAGCCATAGATGTGTCGGAAAACACAAAACCTTCTTTTCTGAGGACGTGTGAATGTAACACAGCAGTGTGGAATGTTTATGCCACTTAGTACACAAAGAGGACAAAAACCCTTTGTTTGTCTTCCCCGTCCCACAGCGCTTCATCTAGTGGTTCCCCTTCCTGCTTCAAAGCGTAAGGACTTCCTGTATCTCACCTCGCTCCCCCAACGAGAAGACATTTAGAAGACAACCGCTACTAGCTGCTCTTTAATTTACTCCGTAGAGGCCTGTTTATAAATTACTTTGACATAAGTACACATCCCTTTCTGGCATTTCATGATTTGAAAGATATCATATTCACCTCTCTCACTACCTCCACTGCCATCTTAGAGGTCCGACAGCTCAGACTTCTCATTACACATCCTCAGTGTGTCTTCACACCGGTGGGCCCGCATAAAGACCCACTGGCCCTGCAATGAACAGGCTGTGTAAATTCTCTCCTTTTCCCCTGCCCTCTCCCTCAAGCACATACACAAACACGTACACACACACACACACACACACACACACACACACACACACACACACACACAGATCTTTATCAGAACCCAGTGTGGAGGGAGCTACTTTTCTTTTTGACAGAAGGCTAATGGGACTTTCTGTCTCGTCAGGACAATTACCCACCAGTTGGAACTCTATTTCTTTCCCTTCCTCTCACTCTCACAGTAACAAACACACACACACCCACACACATACACGCACACACACTCACACACACACACCCATGTCCCAACCTTCCATGGGGCTCTTATATTATTCTCACACCTTCCCAACCTCGATAGTGAATGGTGGCACGAAAATTATCATAGCTGTGCTACGGTAACAGCCCTGGCCTTTGTTTCATTGTATGTGGGGGTTTGTGTGTACGTGTGTGGGCATGTGTGCGTGCGTGTCTGTGTTCGTGTGCATTTGTCTGTTTAAGCATGTGTGTGTGTGTTTGTCTGTGTCCACGTGTCTGTGACTGAGTCTGCACGCGTTTGTGCGTGTATGTGTTTGCGTGTGACAGTGTTTGTGCGTGTATGTGTTTGCGTGTGTCTGTGTTCGCATATGCGTGTGTGCATGTGTGTGTGGCAAATGCACGGAATATGCAACCTCCCATTGCGTACTCACACGTTCAAACATCTCTTTTATTTACAGATTATTTTGCCAAGAACCTTTTTTTTTTGCACGGAAAACATTTTTTTTTCTGGTCTGAAAACAAATCTGAATGTCGGGGGAGCAACTTTAGAAAGAGGTTGAGGGCGAGTGAGATCTTTAATGCGATTCAGAGTGGAAACAGTGAGAGTGACCTTCACTGTGCTGCATAACAGGCTATAGTGCTTTTCATTTAAATCAGGGCCCCAGTGTATTTGAATGACGCCAAAATCAAAACCCAAAGAAGAATACCCAAAGTTTGAAATCCAATTTTTCAAGGACGGATCCAAATGCGCTGCTGAGGCCTCGTGCTGAGTGTCCTCTGATTCCACAAACACTGCTTCTTTCAACTTATGTGCGTGACAGATATTCTTCTTTTTAGCAGCGTAATGTGGAAATGTTTTTACTCGATCAGCCAAAGGCTTTTTTTCTTTTTTCTTCTTTTAATCTCACAGCTGAAAATAGAAAAACAGTTAACAGAAAAGCTACCATCTGTATTAAACCCTCAACGTAACCAAAACAAAAATAAGAAAACAGAGCTAAAAGGTGCCAGCATTATTTTCTCTGAATAATGAATGCACACAAAATATAGTTATATCCATAAACTATTAAGACGTTGCAAGAAGGACAAAAGGGAATCAGTGCCGGTTGAAATATTGGGTAACGCTGCTGATTCAAATCCCTTCCATCATTTTAAACTATCACCGTCGTCTGATGCCGCTGCTGGTTGAATGAGTGTGATTCACCGCAGAGGCTTACTGCTACCAACGAATATAGAAGCTTTCTGATGAGGCTGCCAGGAATTTAATCTGCTAACAAATCTGGTCTTTCCACTTTAGGTTTTTCAGATAAGTGATCGTGTAATTTGAGCATAGCCTCCTATGATGTGCTATGCTATGCTGATCCATGGAGGCACCACCTTAAAACTTCCAGAACTTAAAGGATCGGCTGCTGACGTCTCGGTACCAGATACCAGAACAGAAATCCGGAAGTCTATTCTTCGATGGGTTTGAGCTGTTTTGGTGGAAAAAGGAGGACCTACGCAATATTAGGCTGGTGGTTATAATGTTACGGCTGCTCAGGTCAAACACACCTTTGATTCTGGGATGAAAACATGCGTTGCAGTCATCTGTCAGTAGTTTTATCTGGTTACATTGTCCTCTGGTGTCCATCTGTGGCTGTTGTCTCCCGCTGTGAGGTCATACCCACTGGTCAGCAGAGACTCATGAGGAACACTCTGGGTTATGTTCTAAATCCAGGAGCGCCAGGACAGAGCTGAACTCTATGTAAAAACAAACGGTGCCTTAAGTACTTGGTAATAACCTCCGCGCTATTACGACCCTCTGGTTTTCAAATATTGAAATCTGGGAGCAACATTTTTAAGAAATGGTCTCATAATGTTTAAATTCTAACGGCTCAGAAAACGAAACCTCATTAAGAATTCATGACAATTATTCTGGAGTCACACAGCTCATGCATGAGACTGTGCATGAACAAGTCTCACTTTAAGAGCGCTTGACCCGGAGCCCACCCAGATGTATTTTTCTGAAAGGATTAGATGCCCAGTTTGCATGTTAATGATCCAGTTGGCACTTTGTTGATCACATCTTATATTTCTACACAGCAGTGATATCTCTTCTGCCCTCTCTCTCTCTCTCTTAGAGCCGCCTCTGATTGTTTTTCTCTCACGGATCATCACATTACAGATGTTCTCTTCGACGTCAGCACCACCAGTCTCATAAGAAGAGTCAGAGTGTCCCTTAATGTGTTTCTGGAATATGAATAAACATCACTTAAATCGTTACAATACATAAATCCATTGAGCAAATACACCTGGATGGTGGGGGTCGTTATTCACCCACTAACAGTGAAGTGGATCTGGGATTAAACCAAGGTGGAGACTGGTTACCTTTAGTTATATCCTACTGGTTAGTTTTCTCCCACTGATGATTTGTCACAGTAGTAATTCTGCTCAGTACAAGAGGGACCAGAGGTTCCAGATTTGGTTTATGTGCTCAGCTGAGGAACCAATGGTGCACTCAGCCACTGACAAGTAACCATGATACCAGAGACTACATCCCACCCACTGACAGGTAACCATGGTAACCAGAGAATACATCCCACCAACTGACAGGTAACCATGGTAACCAGAGAATACATCCCACCCACTGACAGGTAACCATGGTAACCAGAGAATACATCCCACCCACTGACAGGTAACCATGGTAACCAGATAATACATCCCACCCACTGACAGGTAACCATGGTAACCAGATATAATACATCCCACCCACTGACAGGTAACCATGGTAACCAGAGAATACATCCCACCCACTGGCAGGTAACCATGGTAACCAGAGAATACATCCCACCCACTGACAGGTAACCATGGTAACCAGAGAATACATCCCACCCACTGACAGGTAACCATGGTAACCAGATAATACATCCAACCAACTGACAGGTAACCAGATAATACATCCTACACATGACAGGTAACCATGGTAACCAGAGAATACATCCCACCCACTGACAGGTAACCATGGTAACCAGAGAGTACATCCCACCCACCGACAGGTAACCATGGTAACCAGAGAATACATCCCACCCACCGACAGGTAACCATGGTAACCAGATAATACATCCCACCCACCGACAGGTAACCATGGTAACCAGAGAATACATCCCACCCACTGGCAGGTAACCATGGTAACCAGAGACTACATCCCACCCACTGACAGGTAACCATGGTAACCAGAGAATACATCCCACCCACTGACAGGTAACCATGGTAACCAGAGAATACATCCAACCCACTGACAGGTAACCTCTAAGGGACTCCACAGCGGACCATCTGTTTCCATCCTGTGCTGTTGTTTGCCAATTCCTCTGTTACACAAACCAACTGCATGTCCTCTCTCACCACATCCAGAAACCTCCTGTTTGCTCTTCCCCATCTTCCTCCTGCCTGTCAGATCCATCTCCAGCGTCCTTCTACCTGTAGTTCAGTTCAGTTCAGACAACTTTATTATCCAGTGCCAACATTCAACTTCAACAGACAGCCAGATATAGTAACAATGTAAATGTAAATTACCTTTTGTTGTAAATTAAACAAAAGGAAAACACGTTTACTCTAAATATAATTCATTTAAAATGAGTACCGTCTGCGTTCAGAAGCTAAACAGCTGAAGGAATAAACTTGGAGTCACAGCTTGTCCTCTTCATCAGCGGTGTTGTAACGTCAGCCTGAGGGCATCGGAGAGAGTTCAGCCCAACAAACGTGATCTGATTGGCTGATCACTTTTTGGGCATTCTCAGACAACTGTTTCTCCCAAATGGAGCACAGGTCCCTCTGCTGAACTCCAATAATCTCAGGGCAGATTTGACTTTACTGTTCAGGCTGTTTTGGTTCCTTGCAGACGATCCATGAAACCATCAACTAAATGAAAAGGTCAAAAGAGTTTCACTAAAAGATTGATGAAAGTTACATAAAATTGTGTCACAAACAAATAATACAAATACAAATACAAATACAAATAATTGAGCTGCGGCAATAAACGGATCCATTGTTGCCCTTTGTTTGACGATCAGTTCCTTGTTTACATCAATCTTACACCTTGCCCGGCTGCTGTATGATCACCGCTACCAAACCGCATCTCTATTTTTTCTGTGTACTTTATTTTAGCCTACCGTATTTCATTTCATACTTCTGTGGAAACAGTATCTTCTGAGGATTTGCTGTACAGATGGTCCTTTTCTTTTTTATCAAGGATCGATTTAAGTTCTTATATTACCCAAGGCTTTTCGTCTGGGTTTCTAACCAGCTTTTTCTGAGTCAACGGAGAAGGTAGTATAGGATGAAATGGTGTGCGACAGTTCACTAGTGTCTTCAACGGCATCGGAAAAAAGACCCATTCTGTCCATAAGTCATCAAAGTTTTGTTTAACTGGCAGTGATTAAAAAAAACATCTCCAGTAATAAATTTCTGGGCAGAATTTCTGGGTGAAGCCTATGCGTGACGTAAGCGATCGGCTGTTTAGCGGCCGATGCGTTGGCTCTTGGGATGGACGTAAACAAAAGTGAAAAACAACTTGAAACTCGTGAGCCAAGTAATAAAGACGGAGAGGCATGGACAAGAGTTCGATGTCAGGGGTGCATATTCTATTCCAGACTAGGACATTGTAACAGTTCTTTCGATTGACGTAGAAGCACACACCACCTCCGTATGGCATCCACCTTTTTGCAGATAGACTGTAGGATCTAGAGGAGTACAGTCGGTTGCGGAAGTAGCTTACGGCGGTCGTTGGGACTGATATTTCTGAGTTCACGGAGTATTCCGCCCTTTCTTCCTCTCCTCCGACGATTTGTCTTCTTCTTGTCTTTCCTGCAAAGTTCATTCGGTATATTTCCTGGCAACACACCATATGAGGATGATCGCAGAGATAGAAGAAGCTCCCGGTCGAGGGAAATTCTCCCGGGACTGACCCCATGGTTGCTCAGATCCGGAGTCCTCCCAGAGAAATTACACATAAAAAGGCAAAAAACTCCCAGGCAGCTCCCAGTCAGATTGTGGTTTTATTCTCTTTGACATGTTCCTTCAACACAGTTAAAGAGGATAGACAACGTTATCGACTGTTGGGCTACTGGAGTTGCACACTGTGAAGCGCCCCTGGAAGTCGCACACTTCTTCCAGCATCCTTCCACCAGCAGATCCAAAGGTCTTTGGCTCAGCAACGGCACCACTGATGACCGGTTGGATCAGGGTGCTGGAACTTTAACCCATTTTGATTTATGAAGGCATTGAACAGTAAGAAAACCACTTAGAGCTGTAAACAAATTTAAATGAATGAATGAAAGATGAAAAGTAAATGTCATGGTTTTGCAGCAAATCATCATCATGGCTTCTGCCAAGCATTTGCAATTATTTTAATTCATACAATGCTAGATATTAATACAAACATTGGTTTGTATCACAGCCAGAGGTTGTAGTTTGTACATGTAGCTCCCTCTAGAGGACATTTCTGGTATTTTTTAGCCAAATTTAAATTTGTATCACATTTTGGGTCCATTGGTCCAAATGGAGAGTCCTCCTGGTCCTGTCCCACAAAAACCTTTTCAAGAATGAACTATGAACTATGATGTATTCCTAAAAAAATGTATGCAGCAGTTATAAAGAGTTTATGAGCAAATTCACTGACTGTTTTGTTTCAAGGTATTTCTGTATTGTAATGATGTTACAACGTTTTTATCGAAATAAATCAGATATGTACAAGGATATAAATATTAGTTTTGTTTATAGTTACTCCCAGATTACGTGCACATTGTAAAATATTACTCACACATGATAAAGGACTACTTACACATGGCAACATATTACTCCGTCATGGTATCGCATTACTCATACATAGTATCAGATTACTCACACATAGTTACATATTATACGTACATAGTGTATAATTACTGACACAGCATAAAATAATACTTACACATAATATCAGATAACACACAAAAAGTATCAGATTACTCACACATAATATCAGATTACTCACAGATAGTAACGTATTACTCTCATCGAGTTTGAGATTACTCACACATAGTAACATATTACTAACACAGTGTAATTTATAACTCACGTATTGTAATGGATTACTCACACATGGTAACATATTACTCATGTATTGTAACGGATTACTCAGACATGGTATCATGTTGCTCACAAAGAGTAAATGATTACTCACACATGTTAAACAATTTTGCACACATAGTGACATGTTACTTGTACACAGTAACATATTACTCACACACATAACATATTACTCACACATAGAAATGGGTACAATGTTACTGACGCTGAAGATAAATTATTTTCCTATTTTTTCCTATTTTCCTTATTACTTTCCTATCTGTAGACTCCAAGGTCATACAAATACACCTGATAGTTGCGGATATATTTTAAGTTTTGTTTTGGGTGATTTAATTTAGCCAAGGATTTAGTTTAAATAACAATGAGCTTATTTGTTGATCATCAGCTAAAATTCCATCATGATGACATCCATGAAGATAAATCAATTCCATGTAATGCAGAGAAATATAACACTATAGTAGCTTTGAGTAATACAAATGTGAAATATGTTATTAATGTGGAGTATTCAGAGGCTCGACTTAGAGTTTCTTGCCGGAATCAAATCGGAGCGGGGATCTCTGGTTTCCGAGAGCCCATTCAGTTCAGGCTGGTACCAGCTCCCGTCACGTCATGAAATAAAGTAAACAGACATGACATGTGGAAACTCAGCCTTACAGCTAGTTGAGAACACATTTTTTATCTGGTCTGAACCTGGTGGAAATGGAACTTCTAACCCGGGATCATTGTAGTCTCGCTTCCTCAATCGATCCTCAGCAGCAACAAAAAACAGCCGATGGTGACTGAGTCAGTCGATACCACTGCTAATTCCAGGAACTCTAAAACCTCTGCCACCATTATGGGGACTGCTCAGCGTTGGCATGTTCAGCAAGCCATTGAACTGGTGGGAGATGCCAACCTACAGGCTCCTCACTGGAGCATCCAGAGCACTAAAGATCAGCATAGGTTAAAAGTTGCCAGTTCAAAGCCATCGCCACAGCCACACTGGATGAAGTATACCACTGGCCTTTCTACGATTCTGTGTGTGTGTCTGTTTTTCAGACGTCTCTCTATCGGTCTCTATCTCGACTGTCTTCCGGCCACTGGTATCTCACTCACTGGGACATAAACCTGATCCCTGGAACTGACCTCTGTTACTTGCTTACCTCGATGTTTTTCAACGTTACATCTGGACGAATGGGCAACAGTTCCTTATCACTTCATGTGTTTCCATCAGGCCGCGTGACCTTCCACGTCACAACATGTTGAGAAGAAGTGTTATTCCAGTAAGCTCACCTCCACGCAGAAGTGCTACATTGCCCAGTTGTTCTTAACATGCTGATGTCGATGACCTGACATTCTCTTTCAGAAGTTTGCATGTTTCCCTCAATGGCCGCGAGTCGTCCTGCTCCTGAATCATGACCACAACATTCCACTGACCCTTCCATGTTTGACCGTAGGTCTGACATTCGTTTAGTGGAATGCTGTGTTCGGTTTCCACCTGATGAAGCCAGATAGCCTCACTGTCTTTCTGGGTCAGCAGTTGCAGTGTCTTTGGAAAAGCGAAGCCATGACCTCTGAACATCTGAACCTCTGAACAAGCCTGCAGGTCCTTGGATGTTCTCTTTGAGTGTACTTTGACTTCCTGAATGAACCTTCAGCGTGTTCTTTGAGGAATTTCAAAAGGTGTTCCGCTTCTGTCATTGTTCACTATTGTTCAAGGTCCTCTCCATGTGTAGATAATGGATCCGTGAAGTCCCAGAACCATAGAAACAGCTTTGGAATCCTTTCCTGACTGTTGGATTTCAATCACTTTCTGGAATTTCTGTTGATTTTGGCTTAGTGTTGTTTTGGTGAGGCCCAGGAGTATACTTCCTGTTTCTGATGAACTCTTTAAGTTGTTCTTCTTATTGGGCCAATAATCGGATTTCTACCTAGTTTCTTTTTATTTAATCTTTATTTAACTGTGCACAATGTAAGGTTTTAATAAAACCTAAGGATTATGTCACAGCCAGAGGTCGTATGGTGTGCATATAACGTTTCAGAAGATGGTGTCAAGGGTGGTTCTAGTCCTGCTGGAACCTGTCCTTAGTAATGCAGTTTGGTCCTTTTTAGGATTTAGTTTTAAAAGAGGGCACAGATCTTTTTTCTCTCACACCCAGATGGTATTCTAGAATAATTTTTGCGTCAATGAATACAACTATCATTTCAAACTCCTGTTGTTTGTTTCCTCTGGTAGTTTGAAGATCTGACGCAGTCTTGTCTTGGCCTTAACTGACAATTGGTCTTTTTGAGAGACTGATTGACTGGAGGACTAAAGCTCTCAGTGTCCATGCTGACTGGAGAGGGTTCTGTTGGTGAGCGCGTGTTTGCGAACACTTTGCCCTTGATTATCTTCTTTGTAAGATTTGCTGGCGCGTATCAGCACCGCCGATGTGCACTCCACTCGTAGCTGCTTCGCCATGCCATCTCTTGAATGCATGATGAGCATTAGGGTGGGTTAATTAACTGTGAATGCAGATCTGTGTTCAGGTGTGTGTTGGTAACACAGGGATTGTGTGTCTGCGTGTGCTCAGTCCATATCATCATGCTGCAAAGACACATCTCTACAACGCCATCAAGTGGTTGGACTGGCCAGAATTCAAGCAGAGGAGGCACAGCAGCTTCGTCTGGTCTCGCCTTCTGCTTAAAGGTGAAGGTGACGTAATGCTGTGTCCCATGTATGAAGACCTTTTCTGTTTATTCTTTTAGCTGCTAACTGATACTAACTGGTTCTGGGCCAAGTATATCGGCAAAACTCTATTTGACTATCCTGTCTCTCTACCTTTATCCAGATGGCAGATTCAAATATTGGAAGATTGGAAGAACGATGGATGGATGGATGGATGATGATTTTCTAAATTTTTCTTGTGATTTTTTAATCACATTTTTTTACTATCCTGTTGTCTAGTCTCATTTTAAATCCCATATGCTTGCTTCCCCTTCATCATCAATTCAGCCTCCAGAAGGAAGTGAGGACTGGTTTATGGGGTTTGCACTGAAATATATCCCATCTGCAAGTTTTGAACGATGTTAATTAATTCCCTAAACATTCAAGACTGATTCTGAAGTGTGTACATTACCTGTAAGCACACAGGTAAAGTATCCTTTGTCTGGTTGCGGTGGCAGCAACCTAAGAGGTCAAGTCAACTTTATTTGTATAGCCCAAAATCACAATTTGCCTCGATGGGCTTTAATATCTGTACATGATGTGACATCCTCTGTCCTTAGACTTTCGGTCCATGTCAGGAACAGCTCCCCCAAAAAACCCTTTTTAACAGGGAAAAAAGGGAAAAACCTCAGGAAGAGACACAGAGGAGGGGTCCCTCTTCCAGGATGGACAAACTTGAAATAGATGTCGATGTAGATAGAAACAGAGAAGCTCAGCAAAAATCAACACATTGTATACAGTTCTAGCAATGCTGATGAAGTCTGTGGCGACTATACAGTAGCATTGGAAAGGATGGGTATGCCTCTCCCCAGAAACACCACTCCAGCTCATCCTTAGGGATCCTGAGACATTCCCTCCAGGCTACATGAGATATAGCCAGTCAGTTATAGCCTGTCATCCAAGCCTTCCTGTCATGATAAGACTCCAGAACCACATTAACTGGCTCCTTTAGTCATGAAGGAGCAGCGGCTCCACTTCGAGCGTCCTCCTGATGTCTGAGTCCGGTCCCCCCCTACGAAGGAAGATTATTTCAGTTGCTTGTAGCCTTGAACTCATTCTCCGGCTCTCTGCCCAGAAATCCTGACAATAGATGAGGTTTGGAAAGTAAGTGGACCAGTAGAAACTAACTTTTTGTAGCCCCAGGAATTAATCAGTGGAGAAATGTAAGAAATGACTATACATTGGGGGATAAATATGATTTCAGTTACATCCCTGAGACTTATTCTATCCTGTAATCACCTGCCATTCATGTTGAACTGGTTTCCCTCTGAGTGGCAGTAACAGAAGATGAAATAAAGTCCCTGGATTCTTTGTAAAATGAAATGAGGTTCTGGCCTAAATGTATGAAAAATGTAGAAATATCATTCTTCAACTTTAAGTTATACCTTTAATAATTAAAGACCAATTGTGTGTGTGTCTGTGAGAGAGAGAGAGAGAGAGCGAGAGAGAGAAAGATCTTTGGTTCTGAGCTGCAGCCTCAGCAAAAGCAAGTCAAAAGTGCGTTTGTTGATTTTTGGAGTTACACTCGCGTTGTTTCCATGAACATCTCTGCTCAGTGAGGCTCATGTTGTGTCTTGCTTGCCTCTGCATTTAAAGTGATGTCTGTACGTGTGAGTGGGCGAGAAAGAGCCACTGAATAAGGGCAACACTCCACTTCATCCGTGTTCTTACTGTATGCATTGGTGCCTCAAGGCACAAACACGGAGCGGATCTATACTCCTGCTGCATGTTGCATGTAAAATCTGAATGAATAATAACAGATAGTGACAGAACATGTGTACAGGCCACAGGCGTGGTAGATGGGGAAGGCAGAGGGAATCGCTGGGGGAGGGGGAGGAGGGCCAGTGAAAAACATTCTATAGTTGTACACATTTTGTTCTTTAAATATTTCCTTTAACTTGGCTGCGTCTGACAGTTCATCTCAGTCTTAATCTGCTGTGCAGAGTAGTTGTTGCTCTACCGTCTGTGCCGCCGCTGCATCATGGTGACAAGCTAAAAGGTTAAATCCACAGATTTACAGTCGTAACGATCATATATTTGAGTTTTTATATGCATAAGGAGCAATAATCATGCCTTTCACTTTTGGTTATCTTCAACAACTACCATGTTTACGAGAAGATTATTCACCATCGAAAGGATCAGGGTTTAAATCATTTATGGACTATTTAAGCAGATAATTTCTTTCCCCTTGTCTCAACAAATACAAAAAGAGAAAGCTGTGTGACCTCAAAACAGCAAAAGAAATCATCGAAGTCCCTGCTTTGCTCACCGTGTCTCTCATGTTGGAAATTAATCTGGCATCCAGCCATCTAACCGGAGTCCAGTCATCACAGCAGCATCCTTCATGTGTGATGGGCAAACGTGAAGGAATCCAGCGTCGCTGAGAAGCAAAGCTTTCTGTTTGTCACTTTTCTTTCTGCAAAGAGAAATTTCAAAATATCTTATCCCGTTGATGACAGCCGAAGGTCAACGTGGCGGTTTTAGCTCATTGGGTCGAGCGGTCATCCTACAATCAGGAGATCAGGGTTTTATCCCAATTGGTAACTGGTGACTCAATTGGTAGAGCGGTTGTCCACTTATCTGGAGGTCAGTGGTTCAATCCCTGGCCACTGCGGTCCACATATCAAAGCATTGGGAATGTGGTCCAGAATACTGATGGACCTG
Organism: Lophius americanus; assembly: GCA_037951165.1. Classification (NCBI taxonomy): domain Eukaryota; kingdom Metazoa; phylum Chordata; class Actinopteri; order Lophiiformes; family Lophiidae; genus Lophius; species Lophius americanus. Next base: position 1,139,166 of record JBBDHG010000170.1, read on the forward strand.
GGGAAGAAACTTACACAGTCTGGTAGATCTTGCACGGACGCTCCGGAACCTCCCAACAGATGGAAGCGTTGCTGGGTTTTCTTGCTTAGCTTAGTGGTGTTGATGGACCAGATCAGATAATACCCTCCACTCTCCCAACAGCATTACCCTAACCCTGAACACTGCGACCTTTCAACCACCTCCTTAGTTTTTCTCCATGTGTAAGGAGAGGTTGTTGTTGCTACCCCACGTGGCCGTTTGCTCCTCCTCTCCATACCATGTTTTTGTCACTCGTGACCAAACCCGAAACCCTGAACAGCAGATCCATAGAGACAGGGTCCTACCGCAGCCCCGCCGGTTCTACAACCCTTCCAGCAGACAAAGTGGTGGGTGACTCGGAGCAGAAGAGGGCAGTGTGATAGAGGTTGTCATCCAAGCTGTCTGGAAAATCGGGGCTGAAGACTAGCTAGAGCTGATGTGGAAGTGGAAAGCCGCTTTCAGTGGTAATCGGACCATTTGGAGCTGTGACCCTCTGACTTGAGGTTTTGGCTCCGGTAGGTTCCAGGTCTGACATCGAGTGCATTCCGGAAAACGGCTAAAAGGCTGCTCTGACTGAGATTTTCTTTTTCTAGTCTGACGGATTATACAAGATGAACTCAATGCTCCCAGTTCCGACAAACTTTGGTTGATGGGTCGGGCGTGATCCAAGCACTAACCCATTAAATACTGGAGAGAATCCAGACATTGTTATAGTTTACGACAGCTGCTGTTTTTTGACATGCTACTTGACTTATCAAATCTACGTAAACAAGTCTTACCTGACTCTGTGAACAGGTGGTGGGGATGACCTAATCACATGGATTGTTGGGCCTTGGCATAGAATTCCTTCCACAGACTGTGTTCTAGTATGTGTGTGTGTGAGTTCCATCTGTGATTCAAACACGGGTTACCATAGCATACCATACCGGATTATGACTTGCTGAAATAAAACCAATGAGATGTTAAACTCATTTCTAAACACGGACCGTTACATGACCAATGCCATGGGTTCTTGTCAGTGACCCATGAGCACGCGTGTCCTCACACAAAGTCAGCTGGGATAGGCTCTAGCCCCCGTGAACCTGAACAGGATAGGCAGTTATGTATAATGAGGATGAAGTTGAACCTGGGAACGCCTTCTGTTCTGCTCATTAGTAATTCTAAGTTGAGCCTCGCTTTAATTCGGTTTCCAAAAAACAAACTCTAGACGAGCCTTTGAACTATGTTTGACCGTTTGTTTGTATCGTCTCTGCATTACTGGGAATTGATTTCTATTCATGGCCCCAAAATAAAGTTTAAATATTTCCACAACCATCGGGTGAAACTGCATCACTTTGGTGTCTGTGGGCAGGTTACATTCAGATACATGATGTCTGATACATTATGTGTGAGTAATGCGTTATCATGTGTGAGTAACCTCTAACTGTGTGTGAGTACTTCATGATTAAACAAAAATAACAATAATTACCAATATGTATAATCCTCACCTGATTTTTTTTTATTATCACATCAAAGGTACTCACATCGTTACATTACAAAAGCACAATTAGTTAATTTGATCAGAAACTCAGGTTCAGGTATGTTTGGGTTTGTGTTGGCCTTAAAAGTATGCAACATCATCATCAGTTCACGCGCTGTCAGTGGCTGTTGCGGGTATTCCGTCGGAGGCAGGCGGCCCGATCAAGAGTTGTAAAAGACAAATAGTCGTTTGAGATAAGCTTAGACCATTCGCGGGGGACGTTCAAATTGATCCTCTTGTGTGTGCCAGCATAAGAAACTGATGAAGTACCAAGAATAAAAGATTACTTGCTCACCCCTAAAACAATTTCTACTCTTTTCCAAGGGCGGAGTTGTAGATGATTCTGAAATATTCTTCCTCCCGTCTCTTTTGGCTAACAACAGTCCAACTTCTAAAATAAAAGTGTTGTTTATTTCTTATTTCAATGTTAGCTGTATTTTTAACTAATAAAAATACCATTGGCTCTAAATTCATCTGTATGCTAATACATGCTGGATGAATTCTCACACTCCATCCCAGAACTTAATTATGTGAGTGCATTTCCATAAACAGTGAAAAGGACTACCCTTTTTCTTCGTTACATTTAATACGTACGTCCGCTATGGCACTGTTGAATGTGTTAAGCTTACCTGGAGTTATATACGTTCCCATGAGAAGGTTATACTGAAGTATGACTTATGGTCGTATGTTTATGGTTTGGACCCGTGGGAGTCCAGCGGTAATGTTCTTCTGCAAGACAGATGTTTCTGATGATTCCTCTACGAGAAGATTATACATATTGGAGTGAAGCCCCGCCCCCGGCGATCTTCGGCAATTATTTATTCTGTTCCTAACAAGACAGGGATAGGTCATGATTGGATATGGGATTTTGGCTTCAAAATAAAACTATTATCCACCAGTGGAAGCTGTTTACAAAACCTGAATAACATTTGTCTGTGAGAAAAACCCAGGTTGTTTATTAAAAACAGTAAAAAAAAAAAGGTTCAAACACTAAGAAGAAGCCTAATTATGATCCGGACGCGGCGGGACTGAACAGTTCAGGAATCGCGCAAGAGCCCGTCGTTGAGCGTAACAGGTGGTCACAGATATGTCCCCGCCGCTGAGCTCTCAGGAAGTGATTAGTTTCATCACAGAGGAGCTGGACAGTACGCTCTTCAACACTCCTTGACCTCCTCTCTTTCCTCCGCTGTGCTGGTCGTTATCCATGCAGCGAGAGACGAAACCTCTGCACTGTCAAAAACTGCAACTTCAATTCATCTAATCCCCCTTAATCTCCTCCTCTCTCTTTCCTCCTTCTCTTTTATCTCCTCTTCCTATCGAGCCCCGGCTCATCATCTTTCTTCCTCCTTCACCTCCGTTATCTCTTTGTCTCTTCACCTCCTCTCTCCTGCTTTCTCCCTCCGCTTTTATCCGTTTGACTTTATTCATCCCCATTTTTTTCTTCCTGCTGAGTTTGTCATGTCTCCTTCCCCCGCCGGACTCCCCCGTACCCCCACTGATGGCTGGAGTAACTAAAACCATACCCCAGCTGTCACTATACAAGAACAAGCAATCCAGTAGATAAAAGTGAAAGTAGTTCAAATGAATGGCTTGTGCTGGAGTACTTAAGTATTTACTGTAAACTATCACTGAGGGGTGGGCGACCCCTGATTGACAGGAGTTACTTCAATCAATCACACAATCTTTCCTGCACCCTCATTCTCTTCATTCAACTTTTACATACAGACTATACACCCTAAAATTCCATCACAAAATGTCACATTAATAAACAGCTTGATGCGAAAATAATCCAATGTTTATTGGTAGGTATTCTATTAATTGGTTGTTTCAATAAACAACAAGGCAATTCAAAGAACTTTACAAAATATATGTATAGAAAAAGATCAAAAGCATTTCATCATTTGAAATGATTGAACTAGAAATGATAAGATATAAGGAATAAAAAGAGTAAAAGTTAGAGTGCAGCGTATTAACTGAGTAATTATGGAATCATCACCGGTGCCACTGATCCTTCATGTTAACGCAGTAACCCCAAAAACTATATCTTGAATTATTTTCATGTTTTATACTTACATCGACTGTTTGAGAGGAACTGGAGTGATTTGGGGATTGTACAGTTGTATATATCAAACACTAGGGGGAGCCTTATCTCTGAAAGTTTTAGGGCCGTCATTTCCAACAATACCAGTTTTTGGCCTTAACTTTCAAACCGCTGTTCCAATCTAGTCCAAATTTGTGATTAGACTACTCAACCGGAGGAGATCTATCTCGTAAATCTCATATTTGTCTCTAATCTATCTTGTTTTACTTACTAGGGCTAACTTTGTTTCTATGAGAAACAACTTTTTACCCGTTATAACTTCACATTTAGTTTGAGGAGCTCAGTCAGGGGGATTGCTTGTACAAGAAAGTGGATTGTGGACTGGGGATATAACTTTGGTGTCGGGAAGAACAGTGTGGGCCCGGTTAATTGGTAGAATTGAAGATAGTGGCAGACAGGAAGGTGTCCTTGATATAAGGGCAGAGAGAGTCGTAGCAGACCTGCTGGATGTTTGACGCAGATATGTGGGGCCTAGAAACTGAACACCGCCTCTCCGTGTTTAGTTCTGATCCTGAACACAGAAAGTCGACCCGCCTCAGTCGGACAAGGACTGGGCGGCGCAGTGGCCTCACACTGAGATGGTTCTGAGTTCAAATCCACCTGTCATTTCTGTGTGGAGTCGGCATGTCCTCCAGGTGTTTGTGTGGGTTCTTCTCCCACAGTTCCAAAAACATGTGATATGGGTGGACTGACTACTAGTGACTAGTATGTCTCAGTTTGTCGGCGCTGTGTGTGCCGGTGTATCATTCGGGGTACAACAGTGTCAGCTGGGATAGGCGCCAGCCTCCTGCGACACCAAGCAGGATGAGCAGAAAAAGATGGAACAGATATTAAAAGTATTTTTCCCAAATAAAACCCGAAATGCTACTTTTACACTGCAGATTGGGTTCTAATTATCCATCCCTTGATGAGATTCATCTCTAGAGATTGTTTGCTGCAATCAAAGAAGAAATTTGGCCCGAATGCTACTTATAATGTAACCATCAATATTTGTTTTTTACAAATGTTATGTAAATGGTCAAATTTAATCCAGAGTGTTTCTACTGTCTGAAATCAGAGGGAATGAATGAAATGACCTCTAATTAAATTAATGGAAATTTGATGCTTAACATCTACATTTATTCAACTACTATAATTAATCAAACTCCATTCTTTGATTTTACTCACTTTGACTCAACATGATCGAGAAACTTCATGATAAATTATGAGTCTTTACAACTAATTTAATCAAATAGGACGGAACATTTACACGTGAAAAAATACTTGGAGTGATGGAATCCATCTAAGCCTCTACACGCTGCAGGTTTTTGGGGAAGCAAAGCAGCCCCAGAGCATCATGGGATGATTCGCTGCAGGAAGGATCTGGTTTCTGGTCTCTGCAGAAGATGCATCCCAAAGCTTCTGGTTCTGAAGGAGATGGTTCTGAGCTACTGGAGTGACGTTTCTTAGGATATCGTGACAGCAATGGTGAAAGATTAGATTTCAGGCATGGACCCCTGATGGACACGAGGTTTTAACTTCATCTTGTTGGTCTCTGTGTGTCGGCCCAGTGATGGACTGGCAACCCGTCCTGGATTTTCCCCGGCCTCTCGCTTACTGTCAGCTGGAATAGGCTCCACCCGCGACCCTGAACAGGACAAGCGGTTATGGATAATGAATGAGTGGTTCATAAATGTGTCTGTAATGACGATTGATGTTCACATACGTCTCTTAGGTAAGGTTAGAGACAGAATCTGATTTCTCACTCAGACTCAGTAGGAGATAAGGCTGTGACGAGTCATCGTTGTCTGAAGAACACAGTGTTCACTTTTATCTGAGGAGGAATGTCTGCGTCTGAGATGTTAGATCGGCTCTAGTGAAGTCACTGGAGCTGAGCGTCTTTTTTTTATTCTAAAGAAGAGACCAAGATAATTGCAAGAGCTCGGCTCTCACAAAGAGTTAGTTTGATTATTTGGGTCAGAATGTAATAGAGGAGTCCCTCTGAAGCACGACACACACTCACTTCTATCAGCACGGTTCGCCGATGTTGAGATTTCGCCATCTCAGCTCTCAACAGCTGTTGCTGTTTGAGAGCAGAGAGGTATTCCAGATAGGGTTGATTTAAACTCTGACAGACAAATTCACAAAATCGATTGTGCGGCTTTTGCGCACCTAAAACAGGTTAATTTGAAAGAATCAAATTCACAGAGCAGTGGCAAATGCCGTATTGTCTGTGCTTCTGTGCTATATAAATGTCTTTAAATATACTATTATGCATATATGTGGCGTCAAATCAACCACTTTATATAAAAACGGACGTATTCACAGAGCAGTTTGCCACACGCAGCTACCATGAAATTATTAGCGTCTTCAGAGATTTGGTGGTAATTGAAACTGATTTATAAGGGCTGTAACAGCCAGACTCTTCTGCGATTATGGCAGTAGTGATTGAGGCCAGACGAAGGCATCGTAACACCAGGCGTGCTCGTTAGCGGATATTTAGAACTAGAATATCACTTTTTGATTTAACCCAGACTGAAATTATTTGAAGACACAGGTTGCCAGCTCACCTGATTCTTGATATTCTGGATGAGATCAAGAATAAGATTGAGCCTGCCCCCCAGAGATGCCATTCAATACCTGGCAACACTCCAGGTTCTTGCGTCTGGTTCCTTCCAAACACCTGCTGCAGGTGCCTCTGGGCTTCACAGCCGTCCCTCAGCAGAACCGGGTGGGATGTTATACCAGCCGTTGCTCGTAGAGCGGCCAGACACGGAAGATATCCCCAAACCAGACAGGAAATTGAAGGGACTTAAAGATTCAGCACCATGGACAGCTCCCCTAGAACACTTTCACTTTGGAATGCGGTGACAAACAGACGATACATAAGCAGAATGTAGAAGCGTCATGAAACTCCGGGTACCTCCCACAGTCCAAAAACATAGAACATGGATGAAACTCTAGATTGCCGATAGGAGGGAATGTGAGCGCGAGTGGGTGTCTGTCTCTGTGTGTTGGCCCTGTGATGAGCCGGCGACTCGTCCAGGGTGTAACAGGAGAGGCTCCAGCCCCCGCGACCCAGAAGGGGAATGAGCAGTTCTGGAGAATGAATGAATGAATAAAAATAAAACGGCCTACACCTCTCATACATGCCATTTGATAAAAACATAAGTTATAACCATGGTACGCACTGGATTAAAAAAAAAAAATACTCAAAAGGACTAAGCATTGTTTTTAATAAAAATAAATAATAATAATAAAATAATAATGATACTAATGATAATAATAATAATACCACCGCCACAGTCCTGTAAGAGTCGTTCTTCTCCGAGCAAGAGACCTGTTGGGTCTGGAGAGTTTTATTGAACAAGTTCCTCATAAAAGTTTAAATTCTGTTCTGCCAGTTTGTAATGCCGGCGAGTCATTCAATGAGATTCTTCTCAAGTTCTGCCCTTCAGATCATTCCATCCCCTTTTGAAGTCTGAAGGTGTGCGTTCGGACCAACAGAACAGATATTAAATCCCAAAAGTGGTTCCTTGCTGTCCCAGTTAGGTTTCCAGACTGAAGTTTGGTAGAATGCCGCTACACCTCCCCCGAATCGATCCTTAAGATGGCGATCGCCCACAATTCCTTCTTTTGTGAGTCCGACCCCTCAGAGTTGATTGATCCAACTCAGAGCAGCTCTTCTGAAACTGAAAACTCAACCCAGAGCTCAAGGATAAACTCAGAATTACAGCTCTGCTCTTCTGTTCTTCCTTTGTGTGGTTTGGAACAGAAGGTGAGGCTGTGACAGAAGAACCAGAGATCTGCTCAGTGATGAGAACTGGTTTATTAACTAGCATTAACAGTAACCTTTTTATCAAAAGTGTGTCTTATTGTAAGCCCAAAAAACTGGGATTTTATGGAGTTGTCATTGCCGCCGCCGCCGCCGCAGATCCTTCGCGTTAACACGATAACTAAAAAACTTCTTCATGGATCATTTTCAAATGTTCTACCCTGACAGACCTTAGAGGAAGGAACTAGGGGGAGCTTTATGTCCAAATGTTTTCAGACAGTATTTTTCAACCATTAGGCCAAATTTAGCGCAGATGAATGGGCTGGAGGATATTTTTCTTATAAATGTCATATTTATCTTTAGCAGTGCATATTTTATTCTGGGTCGTCCTGCTTTGCTGCCAAACCGAATAATGCTTTGAATCGCCATCACAGTTAAAAGGCAGGAGTGTTTGGTGTTAGCTGCCTTCATCCGCTCCACCTCTCAGCTCTCCTCCCTTCATCCTCCATCCTAAACCCCCGCTACAGCGTATCTCATCCCTCCATTTGCGCACATACACACACTACACAAACACATACACACACTACACAAACACATACACACACTACACAAACACATACACACACTACACAAAGTTTTCTCCCCTCGTTTTTTGGGGAATTTGACATTTCGTGTCATCCCATGTAATATTCTTTCAATTTCAGCCTTTTAAGCCTCACAGGCAATGAAACTCCCTCAGACACCCACTGATGAATGACACCCACACACAAAAACCTGCACACAACACACACACACCTGAAAACGCTGCCTGCAAAAACCACACACCCAGTGTTTCTTTGTTGGGCTGCCTTGGCGGCTCAGAGAGAATCGTCTTAAGATACAAAAGGATCGATTGAGTTTGGCTGAACAGCCAGCTTCACCGGTCTGTGAACTGCTTTCCAAATCTTAAAGAAGCACCAAAAGTGACTTCTGATCAAATGTTTAGTTTTCTTTATTTTACCAGTCCACCAGATTGTGTCCTCCAAAAAAGTTCTTTTTGAACCGAACAGGAAGTCCAATAATTCATGCAAATGCAGCGCTCAACAGTTCATAGGCTGCAGACAAAACCCAGTTACCATCTGCTGCGTGGAGACTTCAGGCTGCATTGAGATGCAGAGCGCAGCGTGACGGTAACCGTTCGCTGTTAACGTCAGAAGAATATCTCATACGCACAAAACTGATGACAGATTTTAACGGTTATTAGCCTGTAAATCAAACAAATATGCTTCCACTGACAGACGGCTTGTCCGGAGCGCTTCCTGCCTGCTGGCTGATGCACTCTGGGAAAAATGCTCCTTTCTGAATCACTGAGTGAATGAAGAAGTGAGTGAATGCAGGAAAAGTAGGTTGAACTAACAATAGCGACTTCATTTTTCGGTTTTATTCAACTTTTGTTTGACAGGTTAAATCTCCCTGAGATCAAAAACGGACACAAACACAAACACACGCATACAAACAAACATACACACAGTCGCACACACACAGATATACACAAATATACACGAACAAACACACAGAAACAAACACACAAGCATACACACACACATAAACACACACACACATGCACAAAAACACACAGACACATACAAACACAAACACACGCATACAAACAAACATACACACAGTCTCACACACACACATATACACAAATATACACGAACAAACACACAGAAACAAACACACACACACACACACGCACAAAAACACACAGACACACATACAAACACAAACACACGCATACAAACAAACATACACACACTCGCAAACACACACATACACACATATACACAAATACACACGAACAAACACACACAAGCATACACAGAAACAAACACACAAATATACACACACACACACATACAAACACAAACACACACACACACACACACACACAAGCATTTGACCCTTATTAGATTTTTTTTTTTTTGGTTGCACTAAATGACATTATTCTGTTCAGTAAATCATAGAGCTTTAGAATGCCAAAAAAAAAAATTATACTTATCAAGTAGGACTCCCGATAGCGATGGCTTATACCTACTCCTCAGTGGCCCCTTTGACCCGAGGCGTCCCCCACGGCTCCATCTTTGGCCCCTCATTCTTTAGCACATAAAGGCTGCCACTGGGTCAGATTGTTAACAGGCTCAGACAAATCTCTCATAAGTAATAGGGACGTAAATTGAGCTTCAACAAACCGCTCAGCTGTACTTTAAAGGTTTAATCATCCCAGAGTGAAATTAAGGCATTACGTCAGCAAAAAGAGAGAGGGAGGGAGAAAATGCCGAGTGGACGAAACAGAAACCTGAGATAAAATCAAAGTGAGGCGAGAAGACTAAAAGGTTAATAAGTGGAATAGAGAATAGTGCACATATATAAATATGAATCCAGCTGCAGTAAAGTATCCATCCAGTCCAATCTGGTGATCCATGAAAGTGATGCTGTGATGTCCAGAACCGCACAGACAGGCTTCACAATCTCAAGATTCAAGATTTGCTCTAAAATTCAGTTTTCAGTTTTAAAATTGTTACAGGTGGATGGATTATTCATTTTCACTGTATCGCTCTGCACCTTTAGTGTTACGGTAATTTAAATATATCTATATATTCATACATATGTATCACTTTAGTTGTACCTGTCTCTTGACTGTGATTAAAGCTTTGGGTGATTCAGATCCAGATCTCTTCCCTCACCCATGATCCCCCCCCCCCCCCCCCCTTCATAATCCTAACACAGATAAAGCTCATGTTTACTACCATTTAAAGTCTTGTATAGTCTTCATATGTAATGAAAAGCTTTTAAATATAACTAGTAGCATCGTTGTGATGAACGGAAACACAAATTTCGAATTGTCCATGTCACTAATATACTTTTAAAAAGGCTCGTTTTATAATTTCATTTCATTTGGACTGTACTTGAATCCTGACGATGGCGGATACCACTGGGATCTGTAGTGAGAGCAAGCAGCAGGTGGAGGAAAAATTGGAGAGGTGGAGGAATAGGAATGAAGACAGATTACATGTGTGAATGAAAGGGAGGCAGGAGGAGGTGTAGACGGAGGAGTAGACGCAGAGAAGGTGCAGGGGTTTAAGGACTCGGGGTCAATTGTTCAGGGCAATGGGGAGTGTGGAGAAGTGGTGAAGAAGCGAGTGCAGGCACGGTGGAGTGGGTGGAGTAGAGCGTCAACAGTTATCTGTGACAGAAGAGCAGAAGCAGCAGGAGTGAAGGGAAAGGTTAACAAGATGGTGGTGAGAGCAGCACTGCTGGATGGTTTAGAGACGATGGTTCTGACCAGAAGACATGAGAGCTGAAGATGTTCAGATGTTCTCTGGGAGTGAGGAGGAAGGACAGGAGTAGAAAGGAGACATCAGAGGGACAGTCCAGGTTAGGACACAAAGTCAGAGAGGACAGATTGAGATGGTTTGGACCCGTGAAGAGGAGGGAGTTTAAAAGAATGTGACTGTTTGTAGTTTTTTTAAAATGGAGATTCACCGTAATTCCATGTATGTGGCACATGAATGACATTAAAGACATTCTGATTGTGATTGTTATTCTGAAGAGGAGGGATAGCGGATCCACTGGTAGAAGGATGCTGGAGATGGAGCTCCAGCAAGGGGGAAGAAAAATAGGAGGTTTCTGGATGTGGTGAGAGAGGACATGCGGTTGGTTGTTGTGACAGAGGAAGATGCAGAAGACGGGGGGAGATGGAAACAAATGATCCGCTGTGGGGACCACTAAAAGGAACAGCCAAAGAAGAAGAAGACTTGGACTGAACTTGACACCATTGAAACTTTTCCAGTGATGGATGTTAGAAGCTTTCAGAGGATGAAGAGCATTAATACTAAAGGCACACAATCTAAAAGTGACTTTCAGCGAGGATGACTCATCATAGATGTGAGCCCGTGTGAATGTTGTTGTTTAACAGATGCATAAATGCTGATTGATGTGGACCAAAGTGACTCTACAAAGAGAACCGGGGTGAAAACCTAGAATACAAAGGACGAGTATGTTTCCTAGCTGCTCCGGAAGAGCTGAGGCACGTCAATGACCTCAGTAGCTTAAGTTTTTGTTTCATTGTCGCCGAGCGACGCCTCCGATACGCAAATCCTTGCCTCAAACATTTAGCATTATAAGCTACATTTCGAGGGAGGCAGAGGAATAACTGAATATCACACTGATCAGCGGAGAAGGAGGGAGAAACAAAGTAAACAACTAGCTAACTGTTAAGCTAACAAAGCTAACAGACCAGAAAACACCTCTAAATAATTGAGATTTTGTTTGTCAATGGTAATAGTGGAGATAAGTGAGAGTAGGCACCTACAGGAAGTGATGTAACGCACTTTGGGGGCCTGTGGAAGTTGTCGGTGACCCTCCAGGTTCTCAGTGCTGAATCCTCCGCCGCTGCTCTAATGCATTTTTAATGATGAGATGCAATTTTATAGTTTATAGCCATTATGTCCGTTAGCCTCCTGAACCATGGCTAACGGACCACCGCGGGTCCAGGGATCCCCCTTTGAGAATCCCTGCTGTAGTGGATACTACGGACACAGCTTAATGGTGAAGTAGTTGGGCTGGACCCGCAGGTGTGCGTACTTTGAACACAATAATGAGCAAATAGGGATTACAAAGTTCAGCCTATGGCAAAGGAGTAGAAACATGATCACGACCAACAAAATGAGTAGTTAAAAATAAGAAACGGATACATTTTTTTGTTCTTCCTGCCTTTATGAGACTATCAGATGTTACATGTTTGTATTTTGCTGTTTGTACCAAATATGAATAAGAAATACATTTCCCATGGTGCATGCTGCTGTGGATCAGAGGGCTGATGTGACAGTCAGACAGCTGTGAAGGAGTTGGCCACTGGGACTGTGTGAAACATGGCAAAACAACAACAAAAAAAAAGAGAAAACAATAGCTGTGGGCAAAGAGCAGCTGCTGATTTATTTATTTATTTTGTTTTTGGCACATGTGCTATTTTACAGTATTTTAGCATCATGGTGATTTATTCACGTTGAAGCACGGCATTCAGGAAAGGATCTGAAACATCCCGGCTCATAAATCAAGTATTTGGCCAGCAGCAAAACGGAACAAAATGTGGAACGAAATGAAAAACGGTTTCATTTGTTTGGAGCAGTGGGGCATACATGATAAAATAATTAAACAAACATCACCCCCTCCATCCCTGTGTCCCCGCTCAGTCTCGGAGAGACATCAGGTCTCTACTGCAGAGGCTACGAGGTCACATGACCAGGTGAGCGTTATAGTCACCTGAGAGCAGCGCTAATTTAATATTCGAGTAGCTCCAGAAAGCAGAGTATGTCCTGAAAATGTGCTTTCTAGTTTGGATTGTGGATGTGGCCTCATGGCTCGGGTCCCCGCTGCTGTTCAGCTGAGTAACGATGCTTGAGATTAAACTCCTTTGATAACTTTCTCCTCGCATGTCACACAGGTAGCGTTACCTCTGAGACCCCCGGTGTCTGTCTGACAGGTTGCCGATGGACTCACCCATGAATTGTGTTTCAAAACCTGGAGGTCTGGATGGTTTGCAGCCCAACCAGGATCAAAATGGGGTTGCGATCATTCTGACAGAGGCTCAAAGGCCTCCGAACTCCAAAAGCACGTCTGACGTTTCATGTAAAATCGTTTTTTATCATTCAAAGAACATTTCCAAAGTTCTCTCTCTGATGCAGGCTTTTAATAGACGACTGTAACGTTCTCCTTCCTGCGGCGGTGAATCCAACGTCCTGCAGCAGGAGCGCTTCAGGAGGAGCAGAAGGAGAGAAACGCCTTAAACCTACTTTAAATAGACTACTATTACTTAATCAATTACATTACAGTAGACTTATTCTTATTCTTATTATCTGGTGTGTGTGTGTCTCTCTGTCTGCTTGTGTGTGTGTGGATGCGTGTGTGTGTAATGTTTGTTATCAGCTACTGCGTCTGAAGAGAATACAAGTAAAGACAAGCTGACAGCGTTTTTAGAAAACACCTGGGGGCTTGTCAGCAACGCAGTTTGAACACCTTCACACATTCTTCGCCTTGGTGTGTGAAGATTTAGTCTATACGTGTTAGCAGTCTGTCTCTGTGCATGTGTAGATACACCTCAGCCTGAGTGTGTGTGTGTGTGTGTGTGTGTGTGTGTGTGTGTGTTTCCTGTTTATTGCACATTGGAGGTGTGATGCCAACTACACACAAGTTTGAGCAGCTTTTATCCCGTGGGTAACGATACGAATTGCCTTGAACACACACACACACACACACACACACACACACGCACACACACACACGCACACACACACACACACACACACACACACACACACACACACACACACACACACACACACACGCTGCCTTTAGTGCACGCAAACACCAGCTGGGGAGTAAATGTCGGCGGAATGAGAGGAGAGGAAACACCTGAGCCCCTGCTGGAACCCCAGCTCTCCTTTCTGTAGCTTTAGCTCTACTTTCATCCCGTTAGAGAGACACTAAGATGGCAGGAGCGATCATCGGTCTTAACATTGCCTCAAAAAGACATCCATTATTCACCATCTCACACACATCCATGCAGAGAGCGACCTTCACCCACCAGGACACCTTCTGTCAGCTGGGCTCTGAGGTCACCAGAGGATAAGTCACCATTAATTATCCCTATCGACGCCGCGCCCTCTTATTATGCTAATGAGCCATCTGATAACAGGGTCAGACTGTGTGTGCATGCATGTGTGTGTTTGTGTGTGTGTGTGTCCTCTAGCCTCCTCTAAAACACTCATGCAGACCTGCTGGTTTTCATGAAGATGCACTTGTATACATAATTTCATATTCTGGTCAGGTGTACGGTTGTCATGATGAAAATATTTCTATTTCTATTTTCTTATGCCTGGGTATGATTTGCGTTCCAGTTCCGATTCAGGTCCTCTCCGTAAAACCTCCTGCACGGATTCGTCACTGCAGATCAGCCAGAGACCATAATGGAGATATTTATTTACCTCAGCCTCACAGAACTGTTTTTTTCTCACTGCCTCTGTTTATCTATTTCTCAGCATCATGTTTTTCCGATAAAGCCCTTGGATATTGGCTCCATATGAGTGGCTAATCGTCCGGTTCCAGCTGGACTGGACCAACCCAGTTCTGATCACCTCCAACTCTGTTCAACCAATTTATCAATTCTATATAACATCTTCAGCAGCAGGACGTTGGCTACTTGGTCTCATCAGTATAACACTATGCCGAAATCAAAAGAAATTCCAGAAGGTGATGGAAATCCGTCAGTCTGGGAAGGGTTCCAAAGTGGTTTCTAAGGTTCTGGGACTCCACAGATCCAGAGTGAGACACATTATCTACACATGGAGAAGACCTGGAACAAGAATGAACCTTCACAGAAGTGGGCGACCTTCCAGAACGCCTCCAAGGTCCAAACATGGAGGTGGCAGTGGAATGTCGAGGAGAAGATCTGCTGCTTCAAGACCAGGAGAATGTGAGGTCATCAGACTGTGAGGTCATCAGTGAGAGAATGATCCCGATCAGAAGCCAGAGTCCACCTCTGAATGGATCAAAAGAAATCAAATGAAAGTTCTGGAGTGGTTTGGTGAAACTCTGGGCTTAAAGCAGTTCTGTTAAGAAGAGCAGGCCAAAATAAAACTGCAGGGATGTCAGAGACTGATCTCCAGTCATCAGGATTGTTGCTCCGGGTCGCACAACAGGCTATTCATTTCATCTTGGTGATTTTAATTTTATGTCACTCTTGTCACTTTTTTTTTTATCCAGGTTTAATTTGGTTTATGCTAAATCTAGTCTGAAGAGCATTCACAGTTTAACGTGAGATACACATACTGTTTATCGATGGGACGGATTTTCTCTTGACATTTTTGACGTCCATTATGGTACACAATGAACAGTAAATACATTTGCGTGTTGTCTCATTTAGAATAACCAAATGTCAATCTTGATTTTCCTGCAGCAGAAGCAATAATTATCTGTGAAGGGAGGCTTAAAGAAAAGATCTTAAAGACACTTTTGCGTTTTGTCCAGAGGGCTGTGACTCTCCTTGATCAAAGTGCAATGATGTAAGATGTCTGAGTGTGAAGAGCGTGTGTCTGCTAATATGTGTGTGCGTGAATGTGGAGGGGCGGTTTTATGTGTGCAGAGGTGGGAGGATATATATTTCAAAGAAAATGCATCCCTTCATGCTAGGTTAAGCACCATAACAATTATATTCTGTATCATTACCCTCTATTAACATCATGCAGGCATTAGTGACACACACATACACACACGCGCACTCACACACACACTGAGCCACTGCTGGCACCGGCTCATCAAGTCCCTCGTTAACTGGTCAGAAGATCAAACAAGTGGTAGTTGCATTTAGAAATCACACATTCACGCACACACTACACACACTACACACAGACACATTCAGACACTACTCACACACACTCACACAAACTAAAACACTATACATACACACACACACACACACACCAGCACACTGTCTACGCTTGATTTCCCAGAATCCTCTCCTGCTTCACGGCTGTCTCTCCATCTACCTGCGTGTGGTCTTGCGTGGCTTCGTCTGAATGTATCTGCATGGCGTAGACTCCTCCCAGCCCTCCCCTCCCCTCCCCGCCGCTCCTCAGAGCGGGCGGAGGCCTTCTGTCTGCTCAAGTGTTTGTCCCGTGAAGTTGAAGAGCTAATTACTGTCTGCCTCCTGCAACATGAGATTTGAGCTGCCAAACCCCGCAGGCAGGTTCTGCTTCCCAACTGCGGCGGCCAACCGCCTCTGTGTGATGTCACTTAAACAAGGGAAAATAGCTTCTCACGGCTGTTAAAACGCCTCCGTTGAAATCCAAAAGTCCTACATTCCTACAGCTCAGGAGCTGAGCTGAGCTCAGTTTCTGATTATTTTTATTTGAGTCTGACTCTGTTGTCATTACCTTCTATTCTGTGTAGTTTATGGTCTGGATAGAACAATTGTTTCCTCCACTTCCTGTTGTATTTCACTTCTTTAAAAAAAAGAGTTGAATGCTAGAAATCTTAATTTGAAGGTGGTATAAGGATGTATCCTCTATAATTCGACTCATATATTCACAAAGGCTTTCTGTGCCATGGGAAACAGTACCGATGGAAAGTCCACCTAGAGCCCTGGTTCTGCTCTGCTCTTCGCAGTTAGTCAGCTACAGACTTTTCTCTGACTATTATTATTAATAATGTGCTCACTGTTCTGAAGTGTCTGACCCGCAAACTGCGGGTGAATGGATGTGTTCTAGAAGACGGACTGATCGGCTGTAAACAAAGAAAAGCCTCAGGGCTTCCATCAGACACCAACGTGGAGCCGAGGAAGGAGTTCAAATGCACATATTCGTTTGGACTTATCTTGGAGAGAAAGTCTGGTTTGGAGCTGAAACTGTTCCACCATTGACTAAAAAATTTAAAATGTGGTGATTAAAATCAGCTGGTGGAGGAGGCACAGAGATGGACAGGAAAAGACTCAGTAGGCTGGTCAGAAGGACCAGCTCTGTCCCGGATTGTGGCCTGGACTCGGGCGAAAGAGGTTACGTCCATCAATGGCAACACCTCTAATGTGCTTTATGAGCCCTTGGGGCTTTGACTCACCTCCTACATGAGACTGCGTGGGGCTTTGACTCACCTCCTACATGAGACTACAGGGCCTTTGACTCACCTCTTACATGAGACTGCGGGGGCTTTGACTCAACTCCTACATGAGACTGCGGGGGCTTTGACTCAACTCCTATATGAGACTGCCGGGTCTTTGACTCAACTACTACATGAGACTGCGGGGGCTTTGACTCACCCCATACACCCAGCAGTGAGCTGTAGCAGCACTTCAGGTATGAAACAATTGCTTCTTCTACTTCATCTATAAAGGCTATGATGCAGGACTAACATCACAACAATGTCAAAGATGCTCCCACTAATGCCGAGGTCATCACAAAACCATATAGTCATTGCTGACAGATCCTCCTGTCGTCTCGGCCCTGGTGGTCACCTACGCGGATCAGGTCTTTGAAGTATGACGTAATCAACGAACAGCAACATGTCGTCTGGGACGACGACCTTCAGGAAACTCTGGTTCTGAAGTCGACCACTGGGGTTACAGTGTGATAACAAACATGGCGGCGAGCAGACTCTGGAATGTTTCTGGTCCGAGGTGCTAAAGAAGAGGAGCTAGCTGAAATGTGGTTCCTCTGCCTTCTCAATTTTTCACTTTAGGAATACCAGCATAGAGTATGTAAAGAGTGTTGGTGGGCCAGAACAAAGTCTCTCACTGATGTCACATGACATGACGTGACCTGTATGAATGGTCGGGGTCAACTCGGGGTGCGTGAGATCATTTGATGTGACGGCTACAATCTTGAGAGACCAATGTTGAACAAACGTCGGTAGAAGGTTTTACTTACTGTAATCGAGGTTGTAGTCAATTCTGAATAAGTCGTTGACCATCGAGATTTTGTTTTACATCAGTTTGTCTAATCTAGTTTTAAAGCCTTCAATGGGAGAGAGAGAGAGAGAGAGAGAGAGAGAGAGAGAGAGAGAGGTGAGGCATGTCAATCTACTCTTATCAGCCGTAATATTAAAACCACCTGCCTAATATTAAGTCCCCCTTTTGATGGAAAAACAACTCTGTGATGACAGCTTTCAATCAGAACTAACATTCATTGATAATTTTTTCAGCAGTGTGTGATGTCGTACATCTTCTGTGGGATCAGAAAACAAAGGCTAGACTTCCCTACATGCATCAATGACCCTGAAGCCAATTCACATATTATTTTACCTTACACCACCTTGGTAGGTTCTAACCACTGCAGGCCAGGAACATGTCAAACCTGAGTTCTGAGACTTGGGCCTAGATGAGTTTCTTGAACCGCTCTTCAACTTATTTCCTGAATCTTCAAAGAATAGCTACAGGTGTCATTGAAAACTTTGAAGAAAAAAGTGCAGAGGTGGTTGGAGCTCGATGGAGAAGTTTTATTCTCTCTAAAGAGGTCTCAAAACACCGACTAAGTCCGTTGTCTCGAGAGAACGGACTGGAGATAAAGGACTTGCATCGTCTGATATACGTTGTTCGTTGCCCACCTCCTAAGGCTAATGCTGGCTTCTCCCTATCCCACCTTCGGGTTGGCTTTAGCTCAGTCGGTAGAGCGCCTGTCTCCCAATCAGAAGATGGTTCAAACCCCAGTAGGGTCTACTTGTCCTTGAGCAACACCCAGAAACCCCGGCTCGCTGGGCACTTCAAAGGGGTTGCCCACTGCTCTCTAAGGGACGGGTCTAATGCAGAAAAATAATTTCACTATGTTGTACTGTGCATGGCTATAAGTGATCAACCCTGCAAAGTGAGTGGGTGGTTGCTGGTGACAGGTGTAGACAATATGTCCCAAGTTGGTTGTTTTGCCTCAAAGCAAGATAAGAAACAGTTCAGCTCCACTGCTAGGGAGGCCTCCATGTCGGTAGTTGTGGAGTAGCTGGCCTTGTAGTTGGTGCAGTTCTTTATCCCCTGTCAAGTACGCCCTCGGTCACTGTCCTTGAAGTGGTCTATAACTCTCCTTTTATAGCCCCTTCTGCCTCCCTGATGCCCCTTTTCAGCTCAGCTCTAGCTAAACTGTACTGGGACCTGTCGCCAGACCTAAAAGGAGTGTCCTAGGACCGGTGGAATATTTGAACCGCATTATTCATCCAAGGTTTCTGGTTAAGGTAAACCCTGACTCTTTTATTCACAGTGACGTAAAACAGTACAGTTTGAGTGTCCTCCTCCAGGACCTGTTGTGCAAAAATGTCCTATTCAGTGAGAGTAAAGCAGTCCTGCAGTTGAGGGACCCGCCGGCCAGGTTGTCACAGTTTTATGCTGTGCCTTGTTCTCCTCTTAAGGGGTGTAAAAGCTGGGATAAAGAGCAGTGAGGGACGGTCCAACAGTACCAGATGAGGAAGGGACCAATTTTATTTACGGTTTATACTTGTCAAGAATATTAATGATGTTAAACGCAATCAACTCTTTGTACATCTGTAATATTGTACAACTGCCACCGTTAGCTTTTGATCAGTTCCACCTGTATTTCTTTAATAAGAGTTGAATCAATATTGTTTAGCATTTCAAAGCATATTACAAACTCGAGGTCGGTCAAGGTCGGCTTGCCCAGCTCTTAGGCTGGCCACTGCTACCCCATTTCCACCCAGAATAACCTGGCTGCTAGTTCAATGCTGGTGCTAGTGCCAGGACTTAGTTGGTTCCACTCGGGCACCTCCTAAGAACCAGTTTACTATTCCATTAGCGAAGAGCTTTGGCTTAGAGAAAACTTAAACAGCAGTTTTCTTTCTACAAACACACAACAAAACGTCCATTTTAGGAGCTGTTCTGACCCAGTCTTCTAGACATCAGAATTTGGACCTTGTCAATACATTAACTTCAGGACAGAACCTTCATTTGCTACCTGATATATCTCATCCTCTAACAGGTGCTGTTTGAAAGAGTTGTTAAATGCTACTCTGACCTGGTGGTTATAATGTTATGGCTGATCTGTGAATATCTAAAAGCGCTGATGGCGTGTGAGTGTGTGCGCGCGCGTGTGTGCGCGCGTGTGTGTGTGTGTCTGTAGGCTGATTCAGTCAGTGACAACAGAGCTGGTTGCACCTCCTCTCTGCTGCAGATATTAGCGATGGGGCCTCCTTCCATCTGTAGAAACTGGAAGCACAGAGGAGGAGGAGACAGAGAGAGATATGAAGAACAGCGATGTAGACGTTACAGAGCAGTGCTGCCTCGTCATAGCCATTAGAGAAGACACAGAGAGAGACAGAGAGGGAAGATAAAAGGTAAGAGCGTAGGGATGTCGTCGGAGAAAGGTCAAGAGCCTCACTCAAGAATGATGTGTTGAGCATATGTTGTTGGAGAAATGACATTTTTTAAATGGCTGAAAACGACCCATGGTTTAAGTGGACCTCTTAAAGTTGTCTTGTCTCCGGAGAATTTAGCACATTATGATCGGCAGCCAAGCAGGAAGAAGCCTGACATTCGTTCGCTGCTGTAAAATCTCCTCTGAGGAAGCTAGAGCGAAAAGTGGGGCGCACTGAGAATCCCGTCTCCATCCGACCACCCTAAAATATTCTTTCAAAGGTCCCAGGAAATGATGTCACTAACTAAATGTGATGTACTTCCTGCTTAAACGCCAGACTGGGACATGGGAGAGCCAGGATGCAATGCCCAGTGCGATTCAATGGTGTCCGAACCGGTCGGACTTGGAGAGCATTGGATGTTTTAGGTAGTGCTTTCTTTCCATTCATGAATTCACCAACTAGCCGTAACATTATAACCACTGAGAGGTGAATTAAGAATTATTGCTGAATGATTGGTTCAGAGCATTTCGACAAGTGCAGGTCTTGTTGCTTCTGGGACAATAAACTTTGAGCGGACCGTGGCAGCCCTAGGTTCATGGATGCCTCCAGGGAGTGACACCCATACGGTCTTGCTGATTCCACTAAGGGCAACTGTAGCATGCAACTGGAAGACTTAGCACCAGGGTGCAAAATTGGAAATAGGCAGTGTGATGGTTTGGTCGATGTTCTGCTGGGAAAACCTTGGGCCCTACCATTCATTCATATTTTGACATGTTCCATCAAAGCACAGACCCCCTTCATGGAAACGGTGTCCCCCCATGCAGTGACCTCTTACGTTTGAGTAACACAACAACCAGCTCAATGTGCTGACTCGGCTTTTATTAGCACTGCAGCACCGAAACTAAGACCAAAATGCTTGACACAAAGAACAGGTAGCAGTTTGTAAAAGCAACACTCTTTACTGGTCAGAAGTCCACAATCCACAAACATGGCTGGTCCAAACCAGAACACATCCACTAGTAGAACACGAGGAACTGCTGGTCAGGATGACAAGAAATCCCAAACTGGTGAATGACATCAACCTCCAGATTCCCCAGATCTCAGTCCAATCCAGTAATCCTGTGATCCATGGAGGCCGTACTTCACACGTTCACACCGTCATGGTAAAAGTCTTCATCCGGCGTCTCTCTCTGTTTCGTGGAGCCGACAAGTGGCTCGTCAGCATCTTGGGTGCATGCTGCATGACAACAACGCATTCCCCCTGGCTGATCAAGCTGGGTACCCTAAGCAAGTACGTACTCTGCGTATAGGAAGGGAAAATTTAACACATTGCCTCTTAAGACAATTATTTTAGATATTAAAGGAAACTACAGAAAGTCCATTCAGATGATTAGACTTTTTGGGCCACAGGCCCATAATCAGGCTTCTACCTGGTTTTTGCAATTTCTTGTCTTGGCGTAATGCTAGATTTTAATAAAACACTAGTTTTGTATTTCACAGTAACTGGTTGTAAATGTCCATAAACCTCCCCTTAGGGGGTATTCTGCAGCCAAAATCCCTCTCTTTGGTCAAAATCCCCATTTTTGGCACATTTTCTGTCCATTGGCTATCCAACTGCACCAGATGGAGAGTCATCAAGGTCAAGCAATGACACTAGTGCTCCAATTAGAAGGCGTAGGTTCTTGGAATCTTTCAGAATATTTTTTGGCACTAAAGGCTTTTTTTTAGGAACCTCATAAAGCAGTCCAGGACTCTGATCTAGATTGTGGATGTTGCCATGTTTGGGTCGTTGACTCTGGGAACATGTTGACGATGTGTTTGTTGGCGTGCGGAGACATTAGCATACGTGACTGCAGGCTTATGAGTGTGTTTTTCCCTCTGGGAGGTGATTATTGAGACTCGCCTTTGTTGAGTTTCTATTTTAAAGGAATGCCTGTTTGTTGTTTGGTTCAGCAGACGCGTGCTAGCAGGCTGCTTATTAGCAAAGTTTTGTTGATAATGTCTATTATTAACTTTATGTTGTACTCTATGTAAATTATTGAACAACATGTAACTTTCAGCTGTTTGAACATCACCTGCTTTAAATCAAACCCCCCCACCTCTGCTACAACACATTCACCAACACTACAAAGAGAATAATATTACCTCTCCTCTGAAGCTAAAATTTTATTTTCATCCCCCTGAATGCGAATGAACTCAATCACTTTTTTTAAAAAGTTTTTTTTTTTTTTTGTGTGTGTTTGTTTGTTTTTAACCAATGAAATATAATTTGAATCACACATGGGGAAATAATGAAGGGACTATTTGTCAGTGAATGCAGGTCTCCAAACACTGGTGGTGGTGGTGGCCGATGACTCCTCGAGAAGATGATGCGGTGAACCTTTGAAGACTGGATGGTAGGGGAGAGTTAAGGGGTGTATAACAGCAGCATGAACGAAGTAGCAGTAGCAAACTGATGAAGGGATGTTGCTCTGCTGTTTGATAGATGTGAACAGCTGATGAAAACCTTTTTCAGTGACCGCACCCGACCATGACAGCAGGAAATGAAGACTGAGCTTTTATGAGAGGTGTGAATGATAGGATAGTATGAGGGATAAACGATGCACTCATTAGCTTTTACGATGCAGTGTATTGTTCAGTAGCATAGACAGCACTGGATCGGTTTTGCAGAGTGTGAAGCGGCCGGTATGAGAGACAGCACCACCAAATCTGAGGCAATGGTTCTCGGCCAGGAATCAGTGGACTGGGTGTTTGGGTTGGGGCTGAGTTGCTGCATCATCCAAAGGAGTTCAAGTATCTTAGGGTCCTGTTCTCAAGTGATGGAATAATGGACCGGGAGATGGACAGGTGGTTCGGTGCGGTGCGGTAGATAATGGATGGATGGATTGATGGTTGTATATTTCCGATTCCAATCTCTCAACTGTTGGTCTGATTGAGTCCAGATTCGGTGCATAATACTTTTACCAAGGAGATCGATCTTGGAAAATATCACATTTTACTATTTTACATCACTAGGTGGAGCTTTGTACTTAAAAAATATTGTTTTTCAGAATACTTGACATTTAGTTTCAGGAGTTCAATCAGAGGGATTGCTTATAAAACACAGAGGATTTGGGGCTTCTTGGGGATAAATATTTGCTACCTGGGACGACAGCATTGGACTAGTTGTCATTATTATTATTACCCCTTTTTATTTATCCAGAACTTGTTCTGGGTGGAGTTTCACACTTTCACTTTTTAGCTGGATCAAACAATCTGGCAGGTGTGAAAGGAAACAGCAGCCATAGTTAAAATTCAAGCCGTACAAAAACCCTTTTTTCTTTTTTTTATCCCCTCTGTGCGGTTCTACAGTGAATGTCTCTTCTAATGGCTCTCACTATTATTACGTTTCTGTCTTCGATGGCCTCCCCTCAGTCGATTCTGTCAGGGTCCAGCTGGGGTGTGTAATCTTGTATTGATTTCTGTGGAGGTGGGGTTGGGCTGTACAGGATGTGTATGCGTATCCATGTATGTGTAAAAGGTATTGGCGTTCAGACCTGCTGGTGATGTTTTCCTCACCTCTGCTGCAGTATAGAGGTTTTGTGGTCTACTAACTTAAAATGGAAGCTGAGTCGCTGACGCCGCTGCCGTCAGCGCTCCGCCGCCACACAATCAGGCTGTTCGTATTCCTCAGGTGTTGCAGGTGCACAATTAAAACAAGGCAATCTTGTTCCACACAACCGTGTAATTTGCAGAATCTTCTTCCCTCAGGGGGATTTCGGCTTTTCCAGCGACTCATTGTAGCTCACATGAAACACTTTCAGCACATTTGAAACGGAACCAAAGAATAAACAAAATGGTGAGAGAGAGATTTTTCTTTCTTTGTCTTTTTCATGTTACATTTTCTACACCAGATGCTGCATTTAATGGATGCGTCTCAGCAGCAGTTTCAGTCTCAGGATTGATTTCGTATTCGTCACTCTGGTATATTCATGCAAGGACTGAAAACAGCACGATTCAATTAAATCAATCTCGTCCTCCATTTTCCTGTCGCTTGAAAACAGCTTACAACGAGTTTGTCTCAACAGTAAGTGAGAGCAGTTTTTTTTTTTCACACTGTCATTTAAAGCCCTGCAAACTCCTTTGGAGTCTAAAAATATTTGGAATCCTTGCGAGGAAGGAGAGATGTAAAAGACTGTGTGTGTGTTGGCTCTGTAGTATGTCAGTAAAATATGGGTCGGAAGCATAAGAAGGTTCATTTAGATGAAAAGAGACATCCTACAATATTCATTTGATAATTTGCAAATTATTTACAAAGTTTGTTCATTTCACTGAGACTGAATTAATCCCACTTAATATCCACTGCAGTAATAGTTCCATGCAGTTCCAACGTTTATGCTTGTGGTGGTGCTGTATTCATGTTTTTGCTGGGGTCTTTCTCTCTGGAGGGATAAAGAGCCAAGGTAGCCAAGAGAACGTTTGTCATGCTAATCAGCGTGACTTCATGTCTTTGTCTCAGGTGGCTAAAAAACTGGGTAAATATCCAGTAAAAACTTTCAAACTGCAGACTGATTAATTCATGACAATATATAGGAAAGCACATGAAAGTGGGATGACTTAGAAATGTGATGTAAGGTGTCTGCTTTAGCATGCTAACAGTTAGCTAATGTATGATAGCTGGTTAGCCGGGTCTTACTGGTAACCTATTTGTTTGGACTTGGACGTATAAGCCCCGATGCCTTATATTGTTTATCTTCCATGTAATTAATTAAGCGAAATGCAACTTGTTAAGTATTAACGTAAATGTAGAATAACAAAGAGTTATAAATACAACATTATGTCATTACATACATTAATAAACCGATGCTCATGATTTATCATTTTCAGTGACAATGTCATGGTGGTTTTGGCTACATAAAAAGCAGCTACCTAGCAGCTAGTCATTGTAATGCTTAGAATTTGGACATTTTGAGTAACATGGTCAGAACCATCATGTCTAAAGAAAGACGTTTTTGATGCTACTCAGCATGACTTCCTGTCTTTATCTCAGGTGGGTAGAAACCGTTAAAACTTGGTTTAACAGTTTACCAGCGTGACTTCTGGTAATTGTCTCAGCCGTCCTCATTATCCCAATTCTGAGACCCGTAACATTGTCTCTCATTTCATCTGGACTGTTTGTCCAATCTTCAAGAAGCCGCAGGTGTAGGTTTTATGTTGGTAATGTAGTCATGAAAATGAAATACATGACTACATGTGGGAATAAGGAAAAGCATTATGTAAAAGATGGACGTAGGACTGATGAAGTAGTGTCAGGAAAGTGATATCCATCTGCACTTTTAGCCCTTAACTACTGAATGCCAACTTTGAAAACTGCTTTGGTTGCCTAGGTAACAACTAGGAGTGGGATAGTGGTTCTGTTTCATCATCTCTGTTTATGTCAGATTTCATTTCTGGAGCTTAACTGAAATACTGCTTTCTATTTTTTCCCAACTAAACCTTCTGTACTCAACAACCAAACACTGAAGTGATGCTATTTGTTTCTAAGAGTCTTCAGTTGTTTTCATTTTTCACTGTTTGCAAAGCCCCAGAATGGCCTTAGGCTCATTCTGGGGGTTGGTTCTGTTTCAGGAGGATCTCTTAAATACACACTACAACCAAAAACTGGAATTATGCCATTTGCTATTTAGGGACAATTAACATTTGTGTTTTTTTTTTGTTTTTTTTTAATATCCATGTACAACTTTAAGCTAAAATCCTTTTTTAAGAGGGATCTGTATCAGATGAGGGTTGGATATTTCTGCATGAAAATGTATGAACCCATATTTCTTTACGTGTCTCCCATGAATATAAATCCTTTTTCTCGGAACTCCAATGAACTGGCATGGCAGGGAACCTGGACGACTCAAATGATCTAATTCTAACTCTCTCCGTTCCATGAAACCCTCCAAGTACTTCATGCCTGTTTACGCCTGTCAGCCGCAATCATTTACGAGTGTTGTGCTGCAGGTTTCTGTTTTGCATACCAGTTTTATGGTCTGTCGGTACATCTTACTGATTTAATTCAGTTAAGTCTCTAAAGAAACACACTAAAGGACTCCCGACTGATAAACTAAAGAAAAAGCATTTTATCGCGGACCCATCATCTGAGGTAGTCTGAAAGTCAGAGACATTAGCTGAAGACCCGCTTTGGCTTGAACAAATTAATAAATTATTGCTACCATTAGGATTTCCTTCAGTTTTTTCCGCACTTTCTATTATTTTCTTATTCTATACAGAACTTTTAGGAAAGTTAAAGGATGTTTTAAACAAACCTTCTGGGTTAGTTTTGATTGAGGTTCTGATTATTTGTTGATTAGAAGGAGCGCGTGGTAACATCAAAGGACGCAAATGGAACCTAGCTGTTGTGAAATCCTGTGAGTGATTTAAAATCATCTTCTAATGTCAAAGGACATCAGTGTCAGCTGGCTAGCTATGTCGGTTGCTATCTACAAGGTTACCACCAATCACAAAGCAGTAAAGGCGGTCGGGGGAAATAACCGAAGACCAACCTATTGAGCAGGAAGTAGATAGAACGCAGTTGAAAACGGTTGGATACTACCTGGAACAATTTCTGAGCTACAAAGCAATTTTGCATTATAGATTGGATTAGAAATCGGCGAAAGTCCCTGTGATCGGACTTATATCGCCAGAGCTGTGGTGTCTCAATGTATGGTTTTAATTGTTAGTATGGACTGACACGAAATTTCTAGGAAAAGGTTTTCTAAAGTGTTGTACAGTCTTCGGTAAATGTTCTGAATATATCTAGCCAGATAAACGCTTCCTCAATATCAAGACTCTGAAGACTGTTGTTTTCTTGTCCACGGGTTTATTGACGTTGCAAGGGAAAGTCAGGAAAGGTAAAACATACAGAAACGAAAATTACCAATATATATATATGCTTTTAACATTTACATACATATAGTGACAATATATGAAATACATATATATTTAAGCGTGTTATCATTAACTGTTTACTTTTTTAACATATTTATCCTTCAATGAATAATGGCGTGTGAAAAGCACTTTGAGTAGCCAAGCAGACTAGAAAAGCGCTGTATAAGTGCAGTCCATTTAGCATTTACCATTACCATGCTAACTGAGATGCTAAAACCGTCAAACTTCACAAAACTCATCATAATCCCCAAAAATGATAATATTGCAATCATTGATAATGATAAGACAATCAACACAAACCCACGATGCTACAAAAGGCACAAGATATATGAAAATGTCACTGAATTAGCATCGTTATAACGACAATACTCTGTGCTCCATATTCTGTGCCATGCTCACTTACTTCCTGATTCTTGGCCACGTCACACAAAACAAAACTTAACTCATCCTGGTTTGGTGAGGCCCTTAAAGTGACAATGGCTGCAACACAACAGGTGCCATTAAGTAGGTATGTATGCTATACATGAATATGTTGCTAAATGGTCAGCGTGCCTGATTTAGTTTTTTTTTGAAAAGATGCTGTGGCTACTTCCAGTACTGAGATGCATGGTTGATGAGGCTATCATCGGAAACAAGTGTTTTAGCTTTGGGTCATTTGTGGTTAGTAGAAATATAAACTAGCTAAATTAAACACCTTGATACCTTTTTTTTTAGAAAAATAGGCGGAATCTTTAGCAAAGCGTTTCTTGTTTAGACAACCCGAACCATAATACCAACCGGGTCATTCATGTGGGGTGAAGTTTATGGCCAAATGTCAAGTTGAAGTCCAAACTTCACTCTTAAATTCTGGTGTTTTTGGTCTCCCTCAACTCCTGGGGAAAATATCAGACTCTTTGGCTGTTTCCGCAAGCTATTGGCTAACTGTGTTTGCCATTAAGAGCTGCGCAGGTAGCCTGGTGTGAAGCGATTCATTAGAGCTTCATCGCTGTAGACATCTGCCTGCTGCTGCTGAAAATGACACCCATGGGAGCAAGTGAGACTGAGCTGGAGGACTGAGGTTGTTATCGGGTTGTAAAAGCAATACAATGAGCTGAATGGGTTCTAAAGTTCCACGGTGATCAGGTGAAAGGTGAATCATTAATCTATGGGTTTGAGCAACTCTGGTGATATAATGGTAGCAAGGTGATCCAAAATAATGATGATAACTTTGCTGAGACTTTCACTGAGAGCAGTGAATTCTGTCTCTACAAACCGAGCTTGGCGGAGACCCAAAGAAGGATGTCCTGGATTCCTTCATAGCGGGCGCTGGACTCAGCCTTGGAGATAAGTTGAGGAGCCAAGAATCCCGAGGAGGGACTTTATATCTCATCTGGCCTGAAAAGACCTTTGGATTCCCTAGGATGAGAGTGTTGCTGGGGAGAGGGATGTCTAGAATGCCCTTCTTAGCGTGCTGCCCCCTTGAGTCAACCCCAGATAAACGGAAGAAGATGGATGGATGGATGGAAAGATGGATGGATGGATGGATGGATGGATGGATGGATGGATGGATGGATGAAAAACTTCTGTACCTCTTCTATTCAACAGTCTTTTTTTACCTGATCTGGGACGGGATAGAATGGAAATCTATCAGTTCAGTTAGAATTCTAGACTTGTCTGTTTTCAAGCCGCTTTGTTGAACAGTTAGAACTTAGGATCCTGGTTGACCAATCACATGTCCTCTATTTTGATACCAAGCTTTTGCCCTCTGACAAATTCAACAAAATGTCAACTCAGCTGTTTAAAAACCTATTTCGTGCCTCCTCCTTTAACGTATAAAATAAACAAATAATCGAGGAAAGATATTTGATATATGCAGCGGTACTGAGACCCAGAAAGTGTCTCGAAGGGAAGTTAATGGCGTTTTAAAGACTATTTAATCAAATAGTTTAGAAAAAACTGAATGATAGACTGAAGTGTTGAAAGACTGAAAACAGGGAGAACAACGTCTGCGAAGCTGAGTTCCCTTACAACAGCATTGGATCGGATCCCACCAACATATACTGCTTATTAGGATGACTAACCCTTATCTCCATGGACCCCAGTTTTCTCTCTCCTACTGCCTTTATTATATCCTCCATCTTCCATTCTTTCTTTTTTTCGCTTACAATTTCCCACAACACACACAATTTTTCCGGTAAGATGGTCTTCAGCGGGATCCTCTGGAGTCTTAGCCTTCACTGCAGCCCTTATCTATCTCAGCTGTGTGTGTGTGTGTGTGTGTGTGTGTGTGTGTGTGTGTGTGTGTGTGTGTGTGTGTGTGTGTGTGTCCTTGTCATCGTCCCCTTAGGTTTGTGTGTGGGTTTATATCGTGAGTTTCCCTCCATCCGGCGGCTTTGGGCTTTTGACCCTGCAAACACTATCGCTCATCACTGTACACAAGCAGAGCTTAAGAGCTCCGAGGGAAAAGTTCATCTCCCTCAGCTCCCTTCTTGTCCTCTCTCCAATTCCAGCTTCGCTCTCGCTCATAGCTCAAACTTAATGTGTCCTTTCAAGAACAGAGGAGGGGCGGCGTTTCTCTTGCCTCTGTTCTCTCCTGATCCCTCTGTGGTGATTTCTCTGGCCTTTCTTCCTCCATCATCTCGCTATCTTCTTCTTGTCTGGTGTTTTTTTTGTCTCTTTAGAACGCTTATGCGGGATTCCATTTAGCTGGAAAACACATTTTTATCAGACAAAAGAGTACAAGAGAGGAAGAACAATTTTTTTTTCTCAAAGTGGAGCCATTTCAAGTAAATTAGAGGGTTCCATGCTGTTATTGCTCTCTAATATCAGCTAATGGCAAAACAGAAAAATATCTATTGGGAACAAAAACACATTAGATTTGGCACAGAGGCAACAACTAGAGGTTCTAGAGTTGAGGATGATCAGATATTTCATGTTTGACATTTTGCTTTCACTGGTTCTTGTTAATTTGTCAGGTTTTAAACAAATGCTACTGTACAGACCCTTACTAGGATGGTTTGGAATGTGACATCGCACAAGGGGTCTGTTCAAGTGACAAGATCGAGATGAATCGGTTGAGCCAAGATTGTTTTTTTTTCTGCTGTTTTGGGACATTGTTTGACAAGTTCACTTCCGTAGAACTTGACAGAATTCCATTTAATTGGGCAGCAGTTCGGCTCAAGTTTGAGTGAAGCAGCAGACTGCCTTCAGTGAAACGTTGTTCCTCTTGATTAACTAGCTGGACGCTATTAATTCAGTTTGCGTTAGTGTTGTTCCACCTCTGAAATCGCAGCAGAGGTAGTAACGGATACGAATCAGACATCTGTATTATAATAATAATGGGTGAGATATTTCTATATTAATTATATGGTTGCAGCTTAAAAGCACTAATAGCGGCTAATGGCTAACATATAGCCCAGCGCTCTTTCCATGCGTCAATACACTCCAACATCTGATGCTCTGAAATAAAAGCAAAATAAGCCAAATAATACTGCAACTTTTTGTTTGTATTTGATTTTTAAAAGTCTAAGTTTAAAACCTTAATTCTGTCCCTTTGGGCCCATTATGAACTGAAATACTTTCACAAAGATCAAGATCAGGCTAGCAGGTCTGATCTTTATAGTATAACTGATAAGAACTTATGGACCAGTCAATCAATCAATCTTTATTTATATAGCGCCAATTGACAGCAATTGTTGTTTCAAGGTGCTTTCCAGTAAGAACAGGTCTAGACCAGATTCTTTATTTAATCATCTTACAGAGACCCCACAAATTCCTCCATGAGCAAGCAGCACTTGAAGACAGTGGCGCGAAAAAAATGACTTTTAATGGGCAGAAACCTCGAGAAAATCCAAGACTCAGGGTGGAGAGAGACAGACTGTCTATTTTTACAAACTTTAACACACAAACTTTTTTTGCCTGACAGCCAAGTGTGATTTTTTTTTCTTGCTGCTCAAAAAACATAAAAATATGCATATTACCCATCATTCTGAGCAGTTGAAAATATGTTATATTAAAATTAACACATATACTGTAGTTTATATCATTTCTCCAAAGTTCTGTGGGGTTGACCCGGGCCCCATCGACGATTGACACTTCCATTGTGATTGATGGGTCGGAATAACCTCTGGTGTTGACGAGGAACACCAACTAAAAACCTTCTCATATTAGAGACACAGCATGAAGTCTAGGTGGTTCGGCGTTCCTGGTACCATGTGACTCCTCTGTTGCTCGTCGCCATTTGAAATGGAACACCAGGCATGGAGCTGTTCCACCATTGTTCCGTTTAGGAGGAACAAGCTAAAAGGTGTCGCAGAGAAGGCTGTCCATGTAATGATGTGATTCTGTAATCTATGGGTCGGTATTCATGGTTGGTTGGTCTTTCTCTGGAGGATGTCATGTTTATCTGCAGAACCGGTTTTGACCTCTTTGTTCGTGCACTGCTGGGATTGTTTGGAAATGAGCGATGATGGTGTGGGGGCCGCCAGGCTCGGAACAGGTTTTGGTTTAGGTGAAGAAAATAGGTGGGAGGGAGAACGAAGGAGCTGCAGGATGGTGCAAAGATAGAAGGGTGCAGGGAAACGGACAATAAAGGAGGAAAACAAAGAGCCTCCCTGAAAAATGGTCGGAGAGAGAGGGAGTGATGCAGGGGGGAAATGAGTCCAGGAAAAGCCAGAAAGAAGAGATAGAGTTGAAATGGGGAGTTTTCGGCAGAGGAAAGAGGTGATCGATGAGAGCGGAGAAAGAATACAAAATGAGGAAATTGTTGGTTCGGGGCCGAAAGCAAGAGAAGAAAAATCATCTGTTCGTGTGTATTTGTGTGTGCGACCCGGGAGCACTGACTCAAGAAAGGATATTGTCTGAGGTCACAAAGTTCATTGCCAGCTGCTGGAGCTGCAACAAATCACTTCCAGACGAACACACAAACACAAACACACACAAACACACACAAACACACGCTTCTGGACGGCTACAGTGTTCATTTGAGGATGCAAATACCAGCTCCAGAGGTTCTACCTCGGCTGGCTACCGGTGAGCACTCATCCACACGTTAATGTGCTGTCTGCACCCACAATGCACTTCACTGTTATCAATGAGCTGCAGCCTGGAACTTAGAGCAGGAAGTGATGATCTGTAGAGGAAATGCTTCATGGCTTCGACCAGAAAGGCCTGATGGTTTATTTTCTAAACGCTCCGTTGTTTGAAGTTGGTCCATATTTGTTTTTGATACATTAAAATTGTTGGAGAGGGATGTCTGTAATTTCCCTTTTTGGTTTGCTGTTACCGCAACCCGAACCCGGATAAGCGGAAGAAAATGGATGGATGATTATGCTTATACTTCATATTTTTTGACATTAGGATCCAGAGAACCCAGAGAGAACCCAAACAAACATGGGGAGAACATACAAACTCCACACAGAAAGACCCAAAGTCCAAAGGTGGATTTGGACCAAGAAATTTTTGGATGGATTTGAACCCAGAACCTCCTGGGTTTAACTGTGTGACCCACTTTTCAATGTTATTACCATGGATGTGTGCGTAATTATTCTATTCTATTCTATTATGTACATATATAAACTGATATATAAATATGCACAGACAGAGAGAGAAATTTATCTGGATTCTCAGAGAAATTCTGTCCTTAAAAAGCCCTGGTGGAGTCCAACAACTGGAAACCAGTCTGACTTTCTGCCGGCACTGCGAACCAGACTCTGAAAAGGGGAACCACCATCCCAGTCTGTCACTCCAGAGGTACCGCCCTCCATTTCCACGCAATATTGCAGAGGCGTGTCAGCAATGACCGCCCTACAATATCTAGAGCTTCAAGATACTTCGGGGGGATCTCATCCAACTCCAGGGCGCTGTCACTGCAGTGTTTAACAGCCGCAGCGTGAGCGGACCCACCTCCAAGTCACCCAGCTCTAGTTCCTCCTGGGAATACGTGTTAGTGGGATTGAGGAGATCCCCTAATTATTTCTTCCACCGCCCGAACATTCTCAGCGGAGGTCAGCAGTTCCCCATCCACCCCGTAGACCGAGTGGACAGATGACCGCTTTCCCCCACTGAGACGCCGGGCAATTTGCCAGAATTTCTTCGAGGCCGACCGAAAGTCTTCTTCCGTGGTCTAACTGAGCACCCAACTTATCCCAGCGTGGGTAGAAGTTCACCCTGAAATGCTGTTTTTTGCACATAAGCGCTGACAACAGTCAGGACCCCTTCTCCAACCCGAAGGCGCAGAGAAGCAACCCTTCCATCCATTGGGATAAATTCCAATACATGGTCACAGAGCTGCGGAGCTATGAGTAAGCCCACCCCAGCTCTCCGCCTCTCACCTGAAGCAACTCCAGCATAGTAGAGGGTCCAGCCCCCATCGAGAAGGAGGGGACCCGAACCAATGCTGTGCGTAGAGGTGAGCCCGACTATATATAATCGGTACCTCTCAACCTCTTGCGCAAGCTCATATTTCTTCCCAATCAGTTAGGTGACATTCCATGTCCCCACCCCAGCTTTGGTAGCTGGGGATCAGACCGCCAAGGCCACTGCCTTTTTCCTACTGCCGATCCACAATGCACCTGACCCCTGCGGATTCCTCCGTTGGTGGTGGGCCCACGGGCGGACGGACCTATGTCCCTGCTTTTGGCTGAACCTGACCAGGTTCACCGCTGTGGGCCCCTACCTCCACCAACCCTCCGGGCAGGGTACTCGAGTCCTTAATATTTCCTCTCATCAGGGGTCTTGGACGCTCTTTGTCTGACCTTTCAACCAGGACCTCTTTGCCATGGGAGACCCTACAAGGGGCAAATTGCTCCTAGGATCAAAGGTCATGAAATCCCTTCAGTCACTAGAGTGAAAAGAAAGATCAAATTTTAAGTTGTTTTAAATAACATTAAAGCATTTTTATGAACATAGAATGTTTGTCCAACTTAAAAACGGAAACGCTATTTCATTTATCTTTAACAAACGGTTTGCCAAAATTAATTGTATATTTTTAACAATAACAGTTGATAAAATATTGTTATTATTGTAATTTTTGTGTAAATATATGCACACACAAAGATACACTTAAACATCTATTTACAGTTTTAGTCATTATTTTATTACATTTATACATATTTAGTTGTGACGATAAATTTTTCACTTTGCTCAGCTGATTGCAATTCTCCTATGGGATTAATGAGGTGCTATCCATCCATCTATTGGTCCATCCATCCATCCGAATGTCTATCTGTCTGTCTGTTTGTCCTGCTGGCTATCAGTCTGTTTATCTGTCCATCCATCCATCGGTCCATCCATCCATCAGTCCATCAGTCTGTCATCCATCCACCTGTCCATCCATCATCCCTCCATCTGTTGATCTGTCTATTTATCTATCATTTATCCATCTGTCCATCCATCCTAACACCACAGTGAGGTGCATCAAAGTTGCATCAGTATCACAACAGGTCATGTGACTGATATTAAAAATGGCAAAACTGATTCATTTAGATTTATTCTTTTCAGTAGATATGAATAATAATTCTAAATCACTGCCCGGCCAGAAGAAAGTTTCCACCTGGATTTAATGAAACAAATGAGTAAAAACCATGCATTTGATAATTACTGCACTAATTAAAATATTTCAGCTGGCAGCAAGCTGCTCACTTCTTAAACAACCATGTCCCGCCGGCGTCTGTTTCAGAAGGGTCAAATTATTCGCCCGCATCAGGCAAAGAAAACAAACTAATTGAACTGGGTTAAGAAGTGTCTTAAAGCAGAAAGTGTCGAGAAGTGTGTGGGGATGTGTGTGTGTGGGGGGGGGTGTGTGTGGGGGGGGTGTGCGCGTGTTCATGCATGTGTGCACGCAGGATTTTAAGAAGGGTGCTATTTTTGGACTGAAGGTTTACTCACCTTGTGTACAGAACTGGATGTGTTTTGTGTGTCTGTGTGTGTGTGTGTGTGTGTCTGTGTGTGTACATGTAGTCCAGCAGGGAGGCGACAGATGACCGATAGGGTTCCAAGGACAGGGAGGCCACAAAGGCCTTAGGCTTTTGTGTGTGTGTGTGTGTTTATTTATGTGTGTGTGTGTGTTTATGTTTGTGAGAGATTCGGTGTGGCAGGAGACGGCAGAAAGCATATGGTTTGCTGCGAGCAGAACAGTGTCAAAGAGTGGCGCTAACAGAAACACACACTTTGTGATACACACAGAAACACACACGTAGACTATGTGACACCCGTACAGAAACACGCACACATTAATTTTGTGATAAACACACATAAAAAACACACACATACAGAAACACACACATACTTTGACACGCACACACACAGAAACACACACGTACAGAAACACGCACGCATTCATTTTGTGATAAACACACATAAAAAACACACACGCACAGAAACACACAGGTAGACTTTGTAGGAAATGGAAACACACACACGGAGGCGGTCATTCTAAAGAAGGGAAAACTATTTGTGCTGCACATCCTCCCTCAGCCGGTCAGCATGACGGACTCTTCATATCGGCACAAACTCACTCCCCTCTAAGAAGTTGCACTTTTTCCACTTCCAACTCTTTCTGACTTAGACTCCTGAGATGTCCTCAGGTTCACCTCAGTGGCGTCCTTGTCCCCTTCTTGTTATCCTGCACACAGAAGAATGCAGGAGCTCTGAGGAGGACAGATATTTGGTCCAATTCTCTGAATCAGGCACTGACTGGTTTTGTTTCTTGCTGTGATTGGAACCTTCTGGATTTGAATGTTTCTAAAACCATTGACCTTATGGTTGATGTTAGACGAAGAAGAGACGAAGCCAGAGTCCATCACCCGCATTGACTGTGAAAGAAAATGTCTCTTCCTCAGTGAAGCCCCTCATCTTCATTTTTATCATCAGGGTTTTTATCAGTCTTTTATCAGAGAGTTGTTTATCTTCTGCCTCAAGGTAGAAGACTGAACAGCACCGCCAACATCTGCTATAGAATTATAGGAGAGTATACGTCCTCCTCTGAGCCTGTTCTCAACTGTGAATTCTCTCTGCTGCCATCAGGGCGTCGTTACTCTCCACCAATTTGGACCTGGAGTCCAGCAGGACCATTTATTCTGTTTGCAATTAGACTTTTAAATCAACAAATATAGTTCTGCACATTCTTCATCTTGTTAATCATATGTTATCTAACATGATTTCCATTTATATATGTGTTTATATCGCCATAAAGTCGGGGATATTATGGACTCAGTCATCACATCAGCCACCACCGCCAGCACCGCCGCAGATCCTTCGTTTGAATGTGATAACTCAAAATATGTTTGAGGGATCATTTTCAAACTTTACATCCACATAGAACTTAGTGCAAGGAAGAACAGGAGGGAATTTGGGAAAATTCGACTTTACAATTCAGATGCTAGGGGGAGCTTTTAATTTCCCAACCGTTGGAATGATTTTGCGAAATGTAGGTTGTATATTTCTGACACTAGGGGGAGCTTCATCTCCTAAAGCTTTTGGGCCATAATTTCTCCTACTGAGTCAAAAATCGGGTCATACACTAAAGGCAATATCTTTTTTTTATTTTAGATTTTGTGCATATTTTAATCTAATAGTCCATATTTTACTCACTTTCGAAAAATAACACTTTGGAAATATCTTCCCATTAAATTTGCTGGTGTTGCGACAATATCCAGATGTCACATGTCTGTGCATCAGTATGACGTCAATGTGGAACAGGAGGACAACATGGAAATACTGTTTGTTTTAAGGACATATCTGTGACTTCTTCACCAATACACAGCAGTGAAATGGTGGAAACAAACTTTTGTACCACTCCTGTGAGAGATGGTCTTCTTTTTACCTTAAACTCATGCAAGCTGTATAAAATCCTCCTGTGTTGATATTCACACGAGTAAAATGAAGCAATCTCGGTCAATGCAAGGACCCTTGAAGTTAGCATAAACTCAACCAGAGAAGAAACAAAAAACCAATACTGAAGTAGTTTTCGGGTAGCTGTACTTGTTTTTTTTAATCGTGCATGAACGCATGCCTCCCTGCAACATTTATATGCTGATGACACCATTATTTGTTGTTGTTGGCCATCTGTTACTCAGGCCTTTGAATATTTGCATTTTTTTCTTAGTGCTGGCCACTTGTCTTTTAAGTCTCATAGAGCAGTCCGATCTCAAAGCTGAAGGTGAAGCTAGGCTTCAACTACAGGAATACATTCTGCTTCTCTTTTATCTTATATCTTGCAGAAAATGGATTTCACGGTCAACCGTGCTACATCTGCTCACTGTTTGCTGCCTCTCAACTCTATCTATCAATGTTCTTTGAGATTTGTCACCGGACTTGAATGCTACAGCTGACTGGCCCCTCTTTATTCGTATTTATAGGTACGATATGATATTCTATTTGTACGTAAGACTAAGTGATAATTAAAGGATACATTATTGTTGTATAAAACAAAGTCAGAGAGACCAGATTGAAATGGTTTGGACTCGTGAAGAGGAAGGATAGATAGTCACATGTTAGAAGGATGCTGGAGATGGAGCTTACCGTCATTATGGATGGATGGATGGATGAACGGATGGATGGACAGGTGCATGGATGGATGGATGAATGCATGAACGGATGGATGGACAGACGGATGGATGGATCTGATAAATGCTACTGCTAGGTCTTGGTTTTTATGGCTAGAGGGTGTTATTGTCAGGGATGAACTGTCACTTTAAGACGCAAGGACATCGTGTGTAGACTGAGCCGATGGTGGTTGATTGATGTCATGTTTGTCCTCAAACCATCTTCAGGGTTCTCTCATGTATTAAGAGTGGATTTAATTATTGCAGTCTTTAGATATATAAAAAAAAAACACAGGCTGCTGCAGTTATTAGCATAATACTCACTTTCCCCCGACAGTCTGCATCCAAGGAACCATCTTAAAGGTTGGGGAGATTAGCCTGTGTGTGTGTGTATAAGCGTGTGAGTGTGCATATGCGTGTGTGTGTATATATATGTTTGTGTGTGTGTGTGTTTATGAGTGTGTGTCTGCATGTGAGTGTATATATGTGTGTGTCTGCGTGTAAGTTTGTGTCTGCTTCAACTTGCTGGAGACATTTTCTGACTTGTGTGTTGCTTGTGGGACATTAGCGGCACGTTAACACATTTAAATGTATGCGAGTGTGTATATGTGTATATGTGTGTGTTTGTGTATGTAAAAATATGTGTCTGTGTGTTTGTAAAGGTGTGTGTGTGTGTGTGTTTTCTGACTTGTGTGTTGCTTGTGGGACCTTAGCGGCACGTTAACACATTTAAATGTATGTGTATATGTGTATATGTGTGTGTTTGTGTATGTAAAAATATGTGTCAGTGTGTTTGTAAAGGTGTGTTTGTGTGCGTGTGAGTGTGTATGAGTGTGAGTGTGTGTGTGTGTGTGTGTGTGTTTTCTGACTTGTGTGTGACTTGTGGGACCTTAGCGGCACGTTATCACATTTTAATGCATGTGACTGTGTGTGTGTGCTTGTGTATGTTTTTCTTTATGTGTGTGATTCTGCGTGTGAGTGACTTGTGGGACCTTGGCTGCATGTTAACGTATTAAAGTGTGTGTGTGTGTGTGTGTGTGTGTGTGTGTGCGCTCTAATTGCACAAGTCCATTTGAATCTGGAGACCTCCACATGCCACCTGTCTGTATACTAACCTTCCACCCGTTCCAGTCTACAAGGGGGCCTCTCTCAACCTTTGCATCTCCCACAATGCCTTTCTGCTCTCGCCTGCACCCAGGGTTCATTGCAAATGCACAATTACCTGGTTACCGACAGCTGCTGTTGCCATGGCACCGCCATTCCACCTAGGTGTCCAAATAGGAGTCACAATGACAGATGATTGGCTGCCAATTTTTTTAGTATGCTTAAGCTCTTCTCACACACACACAGACACACACACACACACACACACACACACACAGTAATATAAACGGATCTAAGGCCCAGTGATGGACGTCATATACACTCAGGAGTGTCATGATCGGCTGTCAGGAGTACATGACCCCGATTTTGGCCTGTGGGACTTGGTGTTGTGGCATAAGATGTGTTTGAAGTGTGTGCGTGTGTGTGCGTGCGTGCGTGCGTGTGTGAACTGAGTGATGAAATAGACTGGCATCAAAAGTGGTCCCTCGGCTTCAGACCTGGGCAAAATAGCCCTTAAATATAATCCAAACGCTTGAAATAACCCGGCGAAAGGCTTGATAAAACTGATCTCTCTTGCCCCTCGAGGCTTTTCAAAGTTTTTGCTGACGGTGAAATTGAGCGCGCTTCAAAAATTACAGCCCATTTTTTGCAATCCTCCATTTTCATGCAGGTATTTCCATGAGTAGCTTAACCTCTTAACTGCGCTGCTCAGCCTGCCGGTATTGAGAGGCAATTTGAGTCTTCTCTCGCTGGAGCCGAGTTGAGGAGCTAAAGAGGAGTGGATGAATATGCAGTGGGCAGACAGGTGTCAGGCTCTCCACGTGATTCATGTTGGAGGTGTTCATTATCTGCTAGACACAGAGGGATTTTGTTCAGTCCCTGAGAATACAGCAGCAGAAAAACGTCATTCCAGTAATAATCTGCAGTGTTTTCTGTAATACTTGGACTTCTTTGGTCAGTGGTTTGCTGCAGTCTTTTCACTCTATTCATTTGAGTTACCTGGACATCACCGGAGGAAGACGATTGGGAGGACAGATCTCGTCGAACCCCGCCCCTTGACTGGGACTAACTGTACAAAAGGGGCGACGGTGGCTTAGTTGGTAGAGCGGTTGTCCACTTATCTGAAAGTCGCTGGTTTGATCCCTGGCCACTGCGGTCCACATGTCCAAGTGTCCTTGAGCAGGATACTGAACCACAAGACGCTCCCAATAGCTGTTCCATTGGTGTGTGAACGGCTGAATGCTGACTCGTGTTGTAAAAGCGCTTTGAGCGGGCAAGCAGACAAGAAAAGCATTGTGAAAGTACAGTCCATTTACCATTTATGCGAGGATTCCATCTCAAAAGGAGGGAACTTCTGTCCAAAATTGGGGCGGGACAACGCTTTGATGACGAGGTCAAGGCATGGGGTTTGACAATTTTCTTCACGAGATAAGTCGTTCTAATATTCTGCTGCGAAAAAGTATTGAGCCCCTCCTGACTTTTTCTGTGTTCGTGTGAAACAAGACGAAGTGCTGTTGGATCATCCAACATGATTTATAATGAAGAGAAAAAAAGGCTACCTGAAAAGGGAGGCGGGAGATGAATGAATATGAATTTCCCCGCAGCATGAACCATTGAAGTGTCTCCCCATCAAGAGAGAGACGCTGCGTATTTATGAACAAGGTACTCGACTTGAATGGTGAGCTAATCTTCTGAGGAGCCGGCGACTTCAGGTTAATCAGGGTTCTGAGTGTGCAGAGGTCAGGAGGCAGACGGATAGATAACGTAGTAGTCACAGTAGCTGGTCTTTCAAACAGCACCAGGGTCTGAGGGGTGTGTTTGGACATGTGTTTGGGGCCAGTGGGATCGGGTTTCAACCAGAGGTTTGGCGTTTCATCACTCTCAGCCGATGTGGCGAACTCGCTAGCTTCTTCTGCTTCCAGCAAACTTCATGCAAAGTTTCGTCAGCCTGTTGGGTGTCAGTCAGGTCCATCTGTTTGAGTGGTTCTGACTCTGTGATGGACACCGCTGACTGTGTCTGCAAGCTGTTTGCTGCAGAGGAGGTACTCTGACCGGCCATAACATTAAAACCACCTGCCTAAAACTTTTGTGCGTGTGCCCTTTTAGCAGCTCTGTGTTCACATTGAGGCTAACCTTCACTCCTCATGACCCTGTTACCCATCATCCTACCTTAGACCACTTTGGTTGGTAACAACCACTACATCATCAAGGCAGCATGATGAAGGAGAGGAGCATTCTCCATGAAGGTGCTCCACTGCTCCATGAAGGTGCTTCTCTCATACATGAAGGTGCTCCTCTCCTCATGAAGGTGCTCCTCTGCTCCATGAAGGAGCTCCACTGCTCCATGAAGGTGCTTCTCTCATACATGAAGGTGCTCCTCTCCTCATGAAGGTGCTCCTCTGCTCCATGAAGGAGCTCCACTGCTTCATGAAGGTGCTCCTCTGCTACATGAAGGTGCTTCTCTCATACATGAAGGTGCTCCTCTCCTCATGAAGGTGCTCCTCTCCTCCATGAAGGAGCTCCACTGCTTCATGAAGGTGCTCCTCTGCTCCATGAAGGTGCTCCACTGCTTCATGAAGGTGCTCCTCTGCTCCATGAAGGTGCTTCTCTCCTCCATGAAGGTGCTCCTCTGCTCCATGAAGGTGCTCCTCTCCTCCATGAAGGAGTTCCACTGCTTCATGAAGGTGCTCCTCTCCTCCATGAAGGAGTACCACTGCTTCATGAAGGTGCTCCTCTGCTCCATGAAGGTGCTCCTCTGCTACATGAAGGTGCTCCTCTCCTCCATGAAGGTCCTGTGTCTGGGTTGATGGATATTGTCCATGATTGATGAGTTTGTTGGGGGTTCTACTCTCCAGCTCATCTCACCAGCTTGTCCAGTCACCTAGAGTACCTCTTCTTGATGTTTCCACCCACCACACCACAGGAGAACGATGGACACCACTGACCTGTAGAACATCAGGAGGAGTTCATTAAACGAGGCTGAAGGCTTAAGTGAAACACTTAAAGATGAAACAGAAACGAAACAAATGAAGTACAGTCGAGCAAAGAAGAAAAGAGGTGTGACCTCACTGTTTTATACGTCCACTTTCTCTGCGTAGAGTTATCAACGCCAAAACCATTCGTTCCTGCCGATGTCAGAGGAGAGAGTTAACTTTAACGTCCAGATGCCTTCAAAGAACCTTTTATCAGTAGAACCCGAGCTTCAGCAGATAGATCCATCAAATCTTCCACGTTTATATTTAAGGGACGTCTCAGAGTCTGAACTTTTTCACTTCCAACAGTTTCCTGAAGGTTTCTTTTTCTTATTTATTTTTTTTGTCTGCTATCTTGTTGG
The DNA here is from genome assembly GCA_037951165.1 of Lophius americanus. Lineage (NCBI taxonomy): Eukaryota > Metazoa > Chordata > Actinopteri > Lophiiformes > Lophiidae > Lophius > Lophius americanus. The sequence goes on from JBBDHG010000170.1 coordinate 1,181,313, forward strand.
ATCGCTCTCAGCGGGACTTCATTGTGACTGGACATTTTTGCAATCCTCTGCCAGAATCCATCCCGAGTCCTTCGTATATTCTTCTTCTGCTCACTTTACTGTTCGTCTTTCTTCACTGCGTCTGAACCCAGCATGACGTAACAAACTTTTTTCCTATCAAATGCCAAATTCTTTCACAGCATAGTGTTGCTATTTTTTTGTTACTGTGTTGTGTTTGAATTGGATCGGCACAGGTCACATGAGCAGCACCACAGGGTCCTGGCTCATCACCTGGGTTTTTGTTCAGATGTAATTAAGACGAGTATCCCCCTGGGTGCAGTCAGAGTCTTCCTCTTACCTGTATAAGCCCCCCCCCCCCCCCCCCCCCCCCTTCATGGAGACGGTATTCCCTAACAGCAGTGGCCTCTTCCAGTAGGATGATCCTCCCCGACTCACTACAGAAACGCTTCAAGTCCAAGTGTGATCCATGCGGGCCTCGTCTCGCAGCTTACAGGGCTGAGAGGATCTGCTGGACTTACACAATATAAGGCAGCTGGTTATAAAGTTATGGCTGATCCGTGTAGTTCACTAGTGCCTTCCTCTCTCTCTCTCTCTCTCCACCCTCATTGTAATGCCCTCCATCCCTCTCTCTCTCCGGGTATGACACACTTTTGCTGTGAATGTTTGGGGGCTGTCTGTGTCTGAGATAAACTCATTTGCTCTGGATCATTTCGACAGCAGTGCCATTTCACTCATACCCCCCCGTGTTACATGGGGAAGCAGGAGTAAGAATGTGTATGCATCTGTGTGTGTGCAAGTGTGTGTATGCATGTGCGTGGGTGTGTGTGTGCGTCTGTGCGATTGCAGGCATGCGTGTGTGTTTTCGTGCATTTGTGTGTTTGTGTGAGTGTCTGCGAGAGTGCATGTGTGTAAGTGCGTGCATGCATGTGCGTGTGTGGGTACATATGTGTTTGTGGGTGGGTGGGTGTGTATGTGCATGTGTGTGTATGTCTTTGCATGAATCTGTGTTTGTGTGCGTGCTTGTGTGTGTATGTGTTACTTGCGTGTGTTTTAATCTGTTAAGTGGGTAGAGAAATATTGGAGAAAGGGCAGAAAAAGCTCAAACACCGAGCTGTCAGAAAATGAAAGGGGATCTCTGGCTGCAGATAAGGTTGTGAAGTGTTGTCTATTCAAAGATATCTGTCTCTCACGCACACAAACACGCACACGTACAGATAGCCCTGATAAGCAGATTTATTCAAAAAGGACACAGCGCTCTCCAGCTTGTGTGTCAGACTTGCAGTGGGACTTTAAAGATCCCATAAGAGCATCTTCTCCCATAAGTGACAGATGTAGGTTGACATCACGATTGTTTTTCTCATAAAGCTAATTACACTGAGTGCACAGCAATGGAGATATTTATTCATGATTACTCCGCTGTCTCATATGTCGTGATCAGATCAGCCAAGTCGTCATCCTTCACTGGCTAATCATTTCTAGTCCTCATCGTCTTTTCTCCTCTGTCGGTTTTTTTGGTTCAAAAATGCTCTAAGCAGTAAAAGTAAAAATTCCGGCCCCGGCCGGTCAGTCTACCGAGCCAAAACACCGCTTAAATGAGTCATCCGCAAAGTGAGGGCTGTGCCCCCTGGTGGGATGTGCCGGTACTGCAGGCGGTGCAACATTATTTACAGAGTTTAGCAGCATTTTTAGCTGTTTTGATATATATTTTTTTTTCCTGATTGAAAGTATTACATTTTCTAGTAAATCCATGAGCTGCTTGATTCAAACTTCAAATTGAATTTTCTGTCGGGTTTTTCTTGATATTGATGAATAATGTGAAATTGAATGAATAAGGGGTTTATCATCAAAAGCTAGGATATGAGATTGAAAAGGACATTTTTAGAATTTGCATTAAAATTTGTATGTATGGATATATGTGGATGTATTGTTAATTTACCGTGGACCCATATTCACTGGAATTACTTCCAGCCTGGTGTTGAAGGATTGTGAGTATTGGTTTCGGTTAGACGGAAGAAGGTTTTCCACACTGGGCTTTGATACCATTTCTCTTCTGTTCTCTTCATTCTGTGGTTGAACTCAAAGTCTGTTTGCCTCGGTGTGAATGAAAACTCAACCCAAACGGACCTTTCTGTACCCACACCGACTTGGATAAAGAAGTTTCCTCAGTATTACACAAAACAAACCAAAAAAAACCTCCTTAACTAAATCTGTGAAAAGAAACAAATCTCGATAAGCAGAACAGAGACAGTCAGACTCAACAAATTAAATTTTTCTCTTGTTTGATGAATCCTCTAGAAGTTACCGCAGCTACCCTCAGACAAGAGTAGATTCTTACGCAAACAGACACCTGAGATGGAGGTGGAGGCATGGAAGAGCTTCTCCAGTTCTGAGCCTGAGAGGAAGGACTTTATCTCGGAGACGGCCCTTAATTGGTAAAAGCAAGATTAAACGATGTCATTAATTTGTGTTTCAAAAGAAAGTTCACTATCAAATATCCCAACCAGGTTTCTGGCTACAGGTTGGACATTTGAGGACAGGGGGTCCAAGATGTTTTTCAAGATAACAAATACCTTTGGGGGGGGGGGGCAAAGATAATTATTTGGGACTTGTGGAATAAGACTGTTATGACTGAAATAGAGATCGGGAACATTAAAGTATTTTCCAATGGCAGTTTGTGACCTGTCGACCTCTTGGTTCACATTTAATAACGAAAAATAAGAATAAAGCATGAGTTCATTGAAAGTTGTTGCCATTGATAGTTAAGTATGGAACCATCAATCTTATTTTTAAACCCACACGATGAAAAGAAACAACAGCTATATATTGTTATGCATCATTTTTGAGATAGAAAAGTGAAAACTGGTCGGACAGGACACTCTTAGTAATTTCCCCACCCTTAGGTGCTCTCAGGTGCCGATGGACGGCACAGAATGATTTATCATTAGATGTTAATCAGTATGAGAGTCAGCGCGTCCAAATCTGAGTCCGTGGTTCCGTGCTGGAAAAGGGTGGAATGTCCACTTTGGGCTGGCGTCGAGAGGCTGCCTCAAGTGAACGTGTTTAAGTATCTGATGGAGAAAGAGCTGAGTCAGAAGGCAAAGCTCTCAATGTACCGGCCCATCTGTGCTCCAACCCACAACTCTGGGCAGAGACCCAGAGAATGAGGTCAAGGATACAAGCAGCTGAACGGAGCGTCCTCTGTAGGGGGGGGGCTCAGCGCAGCCTTGGAGATAGGGTGAGGTGTTCAGAGTGGAGGTGCGGCTCTTTCATGATGAACCCGGTGCGGCGGTTCATCATGTGATCAGGAGGGGGCGCCTCCCTTCGGAGGTTCGGGAACGATGCACCAGAACGAGCTGCAGAGGGTTGCTGGGGAGGGGGACGTCTGGATTATCGTCTGGATTACCCTTCTTAGCCTGCTGCCACTGCGAGAGGAACTGGATAAGCAGAAGAAAATGAATGGATGCACTTTACTCAGTAAACTGACGTAATTAAATAAGAGTATTTAAGATAAAATATGCATCCTCTTTGAAGCAGCAGGAAATTACAGCCATTTTGTCATTTTCTTCTCTTTCATTCCAGCAAAAGTCTCGCAGAGGCAGGTTCAATCTGCAGCCAGGAGATTTGTGCCATGTTAAACATCTACTTTCTTTTTTTTGTCACATAAATCCAGCGTTAATGCACGACAAACTACACAATTACGTTCTCGATCCGGTTCCTTCTTCTCCCACTCACCTGTTCCTGTCTTTATTCTCCCTCGCCCCGTCTCGCGTGCCTCTTTGCTGAAGTGCCGTGCTAAAAGGGATTTACAAGCTCTCAGTCTCGTAGATTGTAATCATTTTTTACTCGCCGGCTGATTGCAGTGATTTCTGTGCACTTATAATATAATTTCTATGCATGTTTTCACGCCGGCTGGCTGCAAACGGCCGACCGTATTTATGTGTTAGAATGTAATGTGCACGCCGGTGCTGGAGTGGGGTATTTGCCTCCCGGGGGTGGATCAGGGCGAGCGGGTCACTGTCTGAGTGTCAGACGCCGGAGAAGGAGGGGGCAAACAGAGTTTTTGTGCAGAGGACGGACAAATCGGCGCGGGGGGGTTTCTTATGTTGAGACGGCGGTAGAGAGTAAGTGAGCAGCAGATCGTGATAGAAGGCGACAGAGAGGCGGTGAAAGGGAATTTAAAAAAAAAAACAACGTGATTGAGGGAGCGTGTCTTCACTGGAGGCGTACCGGAGTCCAGAGTGCAGCAGTCTGGTGAAGGGCTGAAGGACGAACATGACAGGAATGAGAGAAAAGAGAACAGTTAACACCCAGCAAAGGGGAGAAACGTGTCAGGAGGGTTTGGAGAGTGGGAGTGAAAAACAAGAATAAGTGAAATTGACAGAGAGAGAGAGAGAGAGAGAGAGAGAGAGAGAGAGAGGTTGTTGTTTCAGTGTCACTCATGGCTTCCCTCAGGAGGACTTAGACCTTTAAAGTCTCCTATTCTCCACAGGCCACTAATACTTCAATCACTCCGTCATGCCTCCTTCTCTGCCACCTTCCCTCCTCCCTCATTCATCCCTGCCCTTCCCTCCCTCCAGCACGAACCCTGACCCATCATCTCACTCATTTTACTTCGCTGATTCGTCCCCACACTCCCTCTCTCCTCGCTATATTCTGTCCATTCGGGTCCCTCCTCCTGCTTGCTCCTTCATGTGCCGGTCCTGCCCTTTATGAACGGACTCAGAGTCCATTAGTTTGGCCTTCAGGTACAAAAGAAGGTGAACTGTTTTGTCGGAGTGGGATCATTTATATCCTGTCACACTGCGTTAGGTTCTCACGTCACGTTGAACTGCGGCGCCGTGGCGCTTTGCAGCGGAACATCTCTCTTACTTAATTCTGTTCCTCAGTTAAATTTTGTGAAAAACATTTTGTTATCAACCTTAAAAAGTTGCAACTAGAGGTCGAGCTCCGCTAAAGTTTGAATTGTTTACTTGGCAATGTAAAATATCCAGTCGTGGTTACAGACCGCCGTGTCCTCGTCTGCTGAAACCTCTTCTCTGCTTCTTCCCCGTCGGTTCCCTTAAGGGTCACAAGTGGCTTAAGGCTCATCAGGACTTCAGCTACGGAGGAAAACAAATATGCTCAACTCACAGGGTGTGTCTGCCAGCCAGTGGCGGGTTTAGCTATGGACCACATGGGCAGTCGTCCAGGGGGGGCGTCTTGCCCGTTGGGCGGCATAACACACGCATCAATTGAAAAAAACCCTGAATGGTGACATCACCGATCTGATTTCTATCGCTCATGCTGCATGTCACGTTAATTATAATGTCAACATGGGGGTCACTTAAGCTTATCAGAGTGGGCACCCCTCTAGTTTGTGATGCAAAGAGGGATCCCATGGTAGAGACGGGCGGCGGAGGACAGAGTTACATAGATAGACCCGATGTCCATCCATGTACCTGCTGCTGAGTCATTTCTTATCATGTCTATTAGGTGGAAACCCGACCGAAGCCAGATCAGTATGTCCGAAACTCAGTCACGGAAAGCCGTGGTCGGACAGGGACAACACGATTAAGTAACACAGAATACTAAGGTACATGGTATACAAAGGCATGGTAACGGTACGTAACGTATTTTTCAGAACCCTTCGGGGGTTTGGTTTGCCCAGGGCGCCAATACATGCTAAAACCTCCCCTGCTTCCAGCGCCCACATGCTTCAATGCATTCTTTACGTTAACACAGGTTTGTCCACTAGATGGCAGCGAAGAGTCGAACGATTCCACAGCAGGAAAAATGGAAAATGAGCAGGTTGTGATAATAAACCGGTAAATAATAAGCTGTGATGGCGGAGGCGGTATTTTTTTTGGCAGTTTTCTGTGACATGATTTATTGTCCTTGTACACAATAGAACTAGCGGTGCTGTTTCAGGTTGGCGCATTGAAAACAGAAGATAAGACATCAATAGAATTAAAGACCAAAAACTTTCTGCACTATAATAATGCAGAGCGGAGGTAGTTCATGCGCTCTTGTCTTGAACCTATTGCACGTGATTGTAAATCTAAATTTGTCTAAAACTTTATCCCTTTTATGTCTTCAACAAAACAGAAGAAAAAAAACCTGTTGAATAATTATTTATTTGCATGTTTTGGGGCATTTATTAAAGGAATTCCTTAAGATAAAATGACAAAGCATGTTTTTAAACAGTAAAAAAAAGTATGAACTTATAAAATTATTGTACTTACTTCATTATTGTATTAAAATTAGTGACTCCTCGCAACTTTAAAATGCAAATAAAAAAAGCCCTTTCTCAATAACCATGGTGAATGCCTCCTCCTCAGTGGCCTTTTTGACCCGCGGTGTCCCCCAGGGCTCCGTCATCGGCCCCTTAACATGTACATGTTGCCGCTGGGTCAGATTATAAACAGTTTCAATCAAGTGGAACGCAGTTTTTAATAATAAGTCAAGACTCAAAACTCGCTCAACCAAAAAGTTGAGCAGGACATTGAAGGGATTATCAAACATCATGATTGATATTAAAGCAGATCGATGTTTTGATTTATGTTGTGGAGTTGCAACTTTAAAAAAAAAAAGAGGGAGATTTGTGTTTTAAAATTAAAAATAAGGAAATTAGGGGGGAAAACAATTTGCGGCTTCCATCTGCTCTATTTTATTCTGCAATGATTTTCCTTTAAGGAGAAATTGGTCCGTGTTGTCATGGGTTAATTTTGAGCATATATGAACCTTTATATAATTTGGATGTGGGCAACCCATAGGTCACTGAAGAACCAGTGTGAAGCCAGTGTTATGAGGTTAAATTATGTAAATCAGAGAGGAAATCATCATAACAGCTCAAATCCTCATGTGGAGACTTAGGTACTTCTGCCTAGCTGTGACTCTTAGCTCTCTGAATGATTGGATTTCGGATATTTCCTCGACGCTATTAGAAGCCTAACGTTGCAGCCCCATTGTGTATAAAGTTTATTGGTAAAATATGTTTTTCAAACCGATGTTACTAGAAGTCAAATCTCAGCAGTGAAGAGTAAAACAGCTGCAGGCAGCATAATTTAATGTTTTTGCCACATTCATTACAAATTACCTGTGAAGTGGTGTCTGAAGACTGTGAATGATTCAACCCTCTCATCACACACACGTTTCCAAAGCTGATGCTAATACAAAGAAAATAATTAACGATATATTTTCACCGGCATGAGATAAGTCACTCAATTAGGTCAAAAGCGTGTAGATCTGAAACGGGAGGAGCTTTGGGATTCTGATCTGAGGAGTGATGGAAACAAGCAGGAACCAATTGGGTCATCTGTGAGGAAATTGAAGCATTGGTCATCAATGGACAAAAAGATCAATAACTCCAAGTTCTTGAGGAATGGGCTCAGATTCCTCAGGAACGGCGGTAGATGCTGGCGTCCGTCAATGCTACATGTTAGCGGCAGGTCAGCGCAGCAAAAGATGAGAAGATGGATCAACATCTTCATGAGTATTTGTCTTAATTTCTAGTCAAAATATCTTACTGCCCTTGATCGAAGATACAATCTCTGAACAAATAACATTTCACTGAGATATAGATACTCATTTGTGTGCATTTGAACCCCCAAAAGCTCAAATTTTGTATTTCAAGTCAACTTAAAGAGAAATATTATCTTAAAATGCTTAGATATTACTTTCTAATCTTATTAAAAATTCGTGATGATGGTAAATCTTGAACAGCGTCTCTGCTAAATGGATATATTTCTCCACAGGGGAAATTTATGAGCTGGTGACAGCGATATGATTCTAAAAAAACAACACTAAATATGCAGAAAAGCACATATTACAATAAAAACATCGCAAATAAAAGTGATACAGTGTGATCTTGAAAAAAAAAGAGGAAAATAATAAAACTTGAAAGTATTAGTGGCTGATTCTGAGACACAAAACTTCCTAATATGAGTAGAATATAGTTAAAAATGAATTTCGAGATGCCCTTTATCTAAATCTCACGTCTTATTTTAAGGAATCTTAACAAGCAAATTTGCAAATGTTCTATTTGTAGATTTTCTGACTTATCACCAGCTAAAAACGCCTAGTATTCATTAGTTTTACTTTTCTTTGCAGGGTAATTTTTTCCAGTTTGAGCGACTGCAATCATCAGTAAAAGTAGGATTTGGTGCCAGCCTTAAATGTTAGTTATAATGAGATATTTATGATCAGTAGATTTCCCTCTAACTGTGATCGATATGGAGGTCGGATCTTGTTGAGTCCGGCCGTACTTTCATACCCGTCTTATCCTTCAGTCGGACGACAGGATTTGAGCGTTACTCATCCTGCAGACTGACTTTACTCCACTGACAGCAGTGAGTCACAGAAATCGCCTTCTTGTTTGATCCAGTGGGTCATCTGCTCTGTCTGTAATTCAAGGTTTGTGTTACACACTCAGTGTGTGTGTGTGTTTGATGTAAAACAGTAATGGCTGCTCAGAGAATAAAAAGCCCCAATTCCAGAACCTCGCTTGCAACCTTTCACTCGATCACTTTGGATTTCTGTGTGCCAGAGTAGTATTATACCTTGTTTGCCTTTTTTTTTTTCCCAAGCCCACTTTGTGTGTTTTTATATGTGATGGGCTGGATCGGGCCTTGGGCACAATATGTTGCTGCGGTGGCTAATATAGTAATACAGCCCACACGCTGCAGGTCTCTAGGGAGGGGCTGTTAGTCCAATTTTATTTAAATTGCAGTCACTATTCCTCCCCATTCCACAGTCACTGAGGTAAAACCATTATACCTGCAGCTAACAGGCGACGGAGGCAGAAATGGACGAGAAGAAACTTAAGAAGAGGACTCAAGGTCTGCAGCAGTAGTCTGCTGTGTGGTTTTAAATGGGCTTTGAAGATTGACAGCGACTAAATGTGTCTTTACTCTTTTTCATAGTAGATAATTAGTAGATACGCTCACCTTCTACTCCACAAACTCCGCCTCTTTCCTTTCTACTGCTGTACTTGTAAAAAAGGATCTTTGTGTCACAGAGGATCCTGTGCCTCCCAACTTCCAAAATAGATTCCTCCTCGTCCACGGTGACATGTTGATCCTCTGAACGACTTTCTGACTTCCTAACCTTATTTAACCCGTGACGTAATGTTCATATATTTATTTTGAAGTCTGACCTGATGCTTTGTCGTTTCTGTGTTTGACTTCCTGTCTGGTTCGATCTGCTCTGTTGGATTTGATGCATCTTCCATCAAAAATAGGCCGGGTGCGTATTTGTGTAGCGAAAGCGTTAAGCCGCTGCTCGGACGCGCCACGCCGAGTCTGATGGAATCACACACATTGTTATGAATAGCAGCGCTAAGGAGCGGTTACCACGGCGCAGACGTGTGGAATACCACGGCGCCTCCAGTGGAATCAGGCCTTTAATGCTCATTGTTCACTTCCTGTGACGGCACCAGGATGCAGCTCTGCGTCCGGTGAGGACACTGAGCCAATGAATGGCGGTGAACGTCAGACTTTGTGTGGTGGTGTTAACTCGCCACTGACGCCACCAGTACTGGACAGATTTGAGTAAATGCCGTAAACGCACGGAGGGTCACATGGTCACTCCTGCAGCTCATGGATGTATGACTGCTAAAGCTTTTTGTTTGGTGTGAGTTCAGGGCAACAAACGTCACCAGCAGAGAAACAAAGGTACCAGTCAACCAACGGCAGCAGGTCCAGACTAACTACCTGGACTATGAAGGCATCTGGAGGTCATAGACATTACAGAACGGTTCATAAGAGGGCAGGAGGGGTCAGGACACATCGTCACACTCCTAGAGGACATGTCACTCAAGACCCGCGGGCCAGAACCGGCCTGCACATCCCTTAAAAAAGAACTTCAGTGACAGAACATTGGATTTAATGAATTGCTTTTGTCAAATAATGTCACGAAACATGGAGGAGTTGGGAAAACACCACCCTCCTTCTTCTGCATAAGCCCATCACCGAACCCGAACAAGAACACGCTACTTCCTGTGTTGCCAAAACACACTGAAATTGATTGTATAGGCAACATGGAAGCAACGTTTTGAGATCACATGAAGCCTCTGTAACATGAAGCCCACATTTCATTGCTGCTTTCTCACCTATAACGACAGGAATAAAGTCCACGTCAGAACCACTAACCCAAATGGCGACAGCAGATTTGAGGGGGGTAACTATGTTATTACACAGATTTGTGACTGAGCAGTAGATTTTGTGAGTGTGTGATAGAAGAATACTTGGAGTCAAGAGTTTCTAGAGGAAGCCAGAAGAATGGAGTGACTGTGTTTTAAAGAGAAGCCTGACCTCCTCTCAAGGCTGGTGGAATAAAGATTCACTATCCTTAAGCGGCACAACTCCAGCCGAAGGCAGATTAGACTACTGGATTACACTCTTGCCAGAACCCCAAGAAGACGAGTCAGATTTTCCATGATCATGGTCTTTTGCTCAAGGGTTGGGTAAGACCTTCTAAAGGCGACCTAGAATTAAGAACTGAGCAAATGAAACCTGCCAGGAGAGCGTTACTCTCTTTAGGAAACAGAGTCTCCGAATAACAAGTCCCCATTAATGTACATTCTGAATGATTTGATCAACTAATTGCACCAATTCTTTTATACGGCAGTAAATTTTGGAGGTTCCATAAATTTGAGATGTTGCATAGGACATTTATACAACAGTAACCCATGAAAGCACAATGTACACCAGATAGATCTCCTCGAGGGGATTCATCTGCATCCAGATTGACTAAATCATATCAAGATTATTTATGGCCCCAAAAACTTTCCTGGACTCATGTCTGTGGGGGTTTAACATTTGAAAATTATCCATGAAGCGGTTTTTGAGGTTTGAAATGGTATAAGAGGAACAGGTTTTGAAAATGGTATTTTTCCCCCTATCGTGAAAAATAAGAAGTTTTAGAGTAAAACATGATACATATAAGATTTATCTCCAAGAGATTCATCTGCACTAAATTTCGACTACATTGGACCAACGTTTGAGAATTTATGGCAGGAAAAACTTTTTGGAGATGATGCTCCCCCTAGTGTTAGAAATATACAATCATCCTTTCTCAAGATCAATCCTGTTTTTTCTGTCAATTGTTTCAGAGTTATCGCGCTAATACGAAGTATCTGCAGCGGAATGTTTGGGGATATAAATAAATAGCTGTTTATTCAAAAACACCTTTACTGGTCCAATCGAACCCCCCGGTTTGACTGCAGTGAAAGGAACAGGTGTGGGTCTCCTCTCCTTCATACTCCACGCTCCAACCAATCAGAGTCTGCTTCCTACTTTTAGCCCCGCCCCCCTCGTGAGGCTGCATGTAACATGCATCATCACGACTCACTGTTTACTAAAAGCCACAAACATCATTGGCAAACATTTTACGTGTAAACTTGGATAACATCACGGCACACATCAAATGAGTTGCGGAGCCACGCCGAGGAGGAAGTGCTTTGGTTCACACACCTCGTTCTCTCTCCCCTCCCTACATCTGTCTCTCATTACCATCATCGTACTGTTTTTCCCTCCCCACTGCTAGAGCATTATCCTAGTTCTCCCTCCTCTGCCTCCTCCACCCATCTCCACCTCTGCCTCTCTTCTCTTTTTCATTTTCTTCACTTTTGAACTCTTTCATTCTCTCCTCCCCTAATGTGTGCCTGTGATCACACGTAATTCGGTTTAGCTCCCTCTTCTGTCCATGATAACACCCACACGCACACACACACGCACACACTAACACACACTAACTGGCCCATCTTATCCCACTGGATATTCCCAGACATGAATATGGAAATCTGCCTCTTCTGAGGCTCCCTGAGCAAATCTGCATGTTCGCACCATCTATCTATTCATCCATTCATCCCTTTATCTGTCTGTCTGTCCTCTGTGAAGATTGCGTGAGCTGGAACATATTGCCCCCTGCTGTCAAAGAGACGTAAATACAGCCAGTCTTCTCTCCCAGCAGGCAACTTCCTCTCATGTTTCCTCCGCACTAGGGGCCATGGCTGTAGTTTATCGGTGTATGAGTTCCTGGACCGCCACCATGCAAAGGATGTAAACAGATTAAATTTCAGAAGCTTGAAAAATTCAAGAAATCATGGGAATAATCCAAGCCCTAAGGCCCAGAATAAGCCTGGTTACTGTTTTGCCAACACAGGTGGGCCTTGTATTCTTCAATGAAACATACTGAATTTCATTAGGCTAGTAGTAATGCAGGATACCTCACGGTGTGATGGCGATAGTCGTGGCTGGATAAATTATGTTTTCAGGTAATCCATACATACATACTCTTCCTCATGGATGTCAAAAATCAGGAAGCCTCTGCAACAGCAACGCTGTCACAAGATCCTCGTACACACCCATCCGCAAAACAATGTAAAAACGCATGGCAGACCAACAGGTGGCAGTGTAACCACAAGCCTGCATCCGTGATGCTGATGATAGATAATCTCAGCAGCACAAACAAAACCACATAGTCAGACATTGTTTGTGTTTTCGTACGGTTTACCGATGACCACAAGGCTGGAAATGTACTAGCCCTGCAAGAAGTGGGTCGCGTCATCACTGTTTTGTGTTTATTACCCCAAGATGGAAACTGGAGCATTTCCAAAAGATTATACTCAAGAATCTGTTTCCAATTTCTTCTTTTTTGAAAACTCTGTTGTCATGTAGACAAAACTTAATGACAATCGTCAGTAAACGGTTGTAGTTTTTTATGTAATTGTAGATCTGGCACAAATGTCCACATGGACCAAACACTGACCACATCAGATTGGGTGATCAAAGGTCACTGTTACCTGACCTCTGACTTTATGGTCATATTCCAACAACTCGTGCAAATATTGTGACCAAAATGGCAAAAATGATGTCACCATCACTCAGCACCGTAACCCAGGACCTGAACCATGACCTGACACTGATCAGCCATTGCATTAACACCTGATTCTAATGTTGTGGCTGGTTGGTGTTAATGACATCTCTCATCATTTATGGTGCTGCGAATTGTGTCGTTTTTCTATGTTAAGATGTGCCTTTTATCTCAGTTGAACAGAAAACAGCCGTTGATTGACCAATGTACCGGTTCTAAAGTTGTGGCTGGTTGGTGTAATTCAGATTTAGTCAGATACTAGAACTGTGACACTGATCTTGGGTACCCAGCTCTAAACCGTGCTGACTCTTAGGATCTACTGTGCTGGCGGATTGAAGATGTTTTGTAGTATTTGTAGATTCTTTTCAACAATTTGCGAAACGTTTTATGCATCATAGTATCAACAGGATCAACAGTCACTGGCAATCAAGTGTTCAGGGTCTCGAAACATAAAACCCACAAAAAAATGGAGGAGGCTGGTTAGAACCTGATATATCTGAGCCTCCATGGTTCCAACCTCCTCATCCAGAGCCACTTTAGGTCCTCAACACGATCATGCCCAGAAACCAGAGCTCTCCAGCCTTAACTATGGGAATGCAGAGGTTTGATGGGACTGTGTCATGGACTGACTAGACAAAAACTCGGACTTGAAACTCTGATTTCCTTTTGATCTTATGACCTCACAATCCAATAGCATAGAACTTCATATTTGTCTATTGCCCAACCTCCATTTAATATTTATCCTTTTATCTTTTTATCCTCACTCTGGGACCGCAAAGGCCAATTGTGTAGCACCTGTTACAGAACGCTTGATCTCAGCACCCTCTTTCTCTTGCGCCGATGAAGTCAAAATAACTGAAACGTAAGCAGGAATTAGAAATAAAGACCTGACATATTGGTGGAACTAAAACAATCTACCTGCACAGGCGACCATTTTTCCTTCTTCCTGTTGATGCTTGCCCAATTTGCAACGACAGCCACGTTTGGAACATTGCCAACTTGAGGTGTTTCCTGATACACTTTGTATAGAAGACAGCGAGTCTGAGCGGAGATGAGTCTCTGGGATCCTACATGATCACTAACATTTATGCAATTATACCAGTCTGGAAACAGACAGATGAAGATGCATCTTGAAGGGTTTGTTGGAGGGTTTTCATCCTTGCTTGCGTCCAGATGCTTCTACTCTTCTGCCTCTTGGATGGTTATTTTCGCTGAAGAAGAGGCAGATAATGATGAGGAGGATTTCACTTTAGCTGATGGATTATCTTCCTTTGTGGCCGAGTAGAAATAACGAGATCTTGATTGATACAAACGTGTCGTAAAATGTGATAAAATTACATCTCGGTGCATTTCAAGTAGCTGGAATCTAAAAGGTGATTCCATCTAATGTAGAATACAACGGCATTACGATATATAACGCCTTTTATGTTGGCGGCAGCCAATTGGCTTCCTTCATAGGTAAAATCCCAGTATAATAATCTCAGATATGGACTGAAGTCTTCATGGAGGTAATTAGCCTTCTATTATCTGAGTCAAATGCAGCAGAACACTCCCACTTTAGAGATAAAATCAAAAAAAACAGACCAAACAATTCCATGAATGTCGCTCCGCGTTGCGTACGTTGATGTCGGTGACGGTGCGGAGCTCCCCTCAGCGGGGGATGCATTTCCGTTCACAGCTGCCAGTTTCTCTCTTTACTTTTAAATAAAAGTATTCCGCTGATGAAAGGCTTTTAAAGTCGATTTAGGCGCCTCACTACACGCTGGAATTCATAAAAAGGCTCTTAATTAAAAGCAGATGTCGAGGTCGGCGTGAGATCCTACTGACGTAAAGCCCAAGATTCAAGGCATCCGAGAGATGACAACTCAAAGCTGCATTCATTTTACAAGAACTCTGAATTCTTTGTGTTTTTCTGGCTTCAATAACACATACAAGGCTGCCACTCAGCACTAACTTGACTTCTGACCAGCAGCCTCAGCGTTCCACTCATCGGGGAATTTCTCAAGATTATTCATTTCACTCACATTCCACTAAATAATTCATCAGAGCTGTGTTTTTCTGTGTGTGTGTGTTTGTTTTACGTACTGCGCTTGGCTGCGGTAAATAATGAAATACTCCTGACTCACGCACACTTGATCAGCAAAACACGGGGAGAATACAAATACTGAAAATGAGTAGCATCGGAGTGCCAAAGGTGTTTACAGGAAACTCACATTCATGAGTATAAACGTTCTCTCTCTCTCTCTCTCTCTCTCTCTCTCTCCTCTTCTTTTTTTCCTCCACCCAATGAAGAAGAGAAGAAACAGATCATTACTGGCCCATCCACTGGTGCTGTCATCGGTGGCATACTCGGCGCCCTCATCTTCATCGGCCTCATCATCGGTGTGATCTTCTTCATACGCAAGCTCAAAGAGGACGCTGAGTAAGTCTTCATCGCCTGCATCTTCTTTATGAAATTCATAATTTTGTCAGATGGATGGAAGGATGGATGCATGGATAAAGTATAGGTGGATGGACGGACGGACGGACGGATAGATAGATATATAGATAGACAGTTGGCTGAGTGGATAACAGATGGCGGAAGGATGAATGGAGGATAGAAAGGTGGATGATAGAAGAATGGATGGATGGAAGGATAGACGGAAGAATGATAGGTGGATGGGTCCCATTGTAGGGGGTGAATCAAAGCCCCCAGTCTCATGTAAGGTTAGACTCAAAGATCCAACAATGTCCCATTGGAGGTGAGTCAAAGCCCCCACAGTCTCATGTAGTGGGTGAGTCAAACAACCTCACCCTCTCATGTAGGGGGTGAGTCAAACACCCTCACAGTCTCATGTAGTGGGTGAGTCAAACACCCTCACAGTCTCATGTAGGGGGCGAGTCAAAGCCCCTCACAGTCTCGTGTAGGGGGCGAGTCAAAGCCCCTCACAGTCTCGTGTAGGGGGCGAGTCAAAGCCCATCACAGTCTCATGTAGGGGGTTAGAGGTGTTCTCCAGGACTGATATCCATCTAGTTATTGGTCTGAAGTTAGTTATTCCAGCAGCAACACGTTAATAGAGTCGATTGTTAGCTACAGAAAATGATATGTGATTGTTAGACAGTCAGAAAGTCTGGTGGTGGTGGCGGCTATTGACTCTGCTGAGGCTGATGAATTGATCATGCGCTTTAGAAAGAAAGAACGAGAGGTTGAAAGAGAATCATATTGAAACAGATAGCAGCCAGATGACAGGCTAACATCAGGGGGTGTTCTACTGGATAGTCCTCCTGCTTCTCACTGAAGCGTCGTTTTAATGATTGTAGGACCCAAAGTCTTTCAGCTCAATCAGTGACTTAGCCAGATGAATTTGTCGAGGATTAAATCAAACAACCTCAAATGTATACCTTCTGTGAGTGATAGTCTCTGTACTAATTATACAATCTACACAAGAACGTTAACGCAGAACGCTAGAGATTTAAAGAGAAAAAAGCTTTAAGATGGTGAAGATCCCAGATATTTGGATCAGGAGGCAAGAGACCATACCCGATTAAAGTACAGGTAATATTGGACTTACCTTCATGTGTAATGTGTCCTACAGGTCAGGCACATTATATAATAATGCAGCTATAACACGATAATAACACAGGAATCTTTTGGAGAAACAGCTCATCATGAAATGTCAAAGTGTCCTCACATAGAGATAGTCAACGTAGAAGTGGGCTTTGTCTGTGAAGGAGATGAGGCATGCCGATCCTTGTGGGTTAAAACGCAGGAGATAAACAGAAGTTTGTGTGTGACGGGTGGAAGTTACAATAATTAACTGATTAAAGTGGAGGAGATGGAATTGGAATGATGGAATTGTCAAGTGATCTGATTCATTTAAAGTTGATTTGAGTCACACAGAATAATTTTCCTTCATTTTACACATCTTACATTCATCTTTCACTAAATAAATATACCTTTTATTGTTTGAGAGAAGTAGCCTCAAGGGTGGAGGCAACAGAAATGTGCTGATCAAACTGATGTTCATCTGAGATTATGGAAACACCTGAAGTGAAATATGGAGTCATGTATACGACCTGATCGGCACCAGTCCTATTCAGCCACACCATCACTTCTATAGTTCACACTTCAGGAGCAGGAAGTTGACTACTAAGTCTCAACAGAAGAATACTCAACACAAAATCACCAGAACTTCAAGAAGGTGGTTGTCTCTAACCCTAACCCACCAGGTAGGGGTTCCAAAGCTGCTTCTGAGGTTCTGTGATTCCACAGATCCATATTGAGACACATGATCTAAACATGGAAAAGACCTGGAACTATAGTTCCACCATACAAGATTCTTCCAAGACGGTTCTTTCAGGAAATCACAGTAGATCCAGATACAAATTCATAGGTCTGTTGTTCTAAGGACACTGAGAAAAACGGCATCATGGGAGATTGGTTAGGACATCGGATGTACTGTCTTCCAAACACAGAGGAACGTCAGAACTTTCTCAATCAGAATGAAAATAAGTCTGAAATAACTCTGTTCGCTGTCCTGAAGTCCATTTCATCTATTTTAACCCCTTCAGGGTGTTGGAGTATTCAAGGCCGTATTTGAATACTTTTGATTCTGCCTTTATAAACCATATTAAATAAAGTTTAACATGAGGTTTGTTGGATTTGTTTTTTCAGCATAAGTATTGTTTCACCTTAACACACTGTGTCAACATTATGTCACTGTTTCCCGGAGAGTGTGCCAAGGATTACATATCAATGTTTTATATAGAAAAAGATCCCAATGTACAAACATTATATCGCTGCTTCTGTGTGCTTCAGTGTCTGTATAAAAATAAGTTTCACCTTCGCTACAATATGACGTCTACTCTCAAATGTCAATCCGACAAGTGATTTCGATTCCAAGGATTGAAGAAAACATCTTGGAACCTGCAGCCAGAAACCTGGGAGTGATATTTGATAATGACCTTTCTTTTGAAACACAAATAACTAACCTTTTTAAAACTAATTTTTAATCAATTAAGGACTATTTCCAGGATTAAGTCCTTTCTCTGGCTCTGATCTGGAGAAGGTCCTCCATGCCTTCATCTTGTCTGGAAACATCTCCAGTTTGTTCAGAATGCAGCAGTTCGGATTTCAACAAACACCAGAAGATGGTTTGTTTCTCCTCACGTCACAGATGAATAGATCACATCAGCCCTTTCAAGCAGTCTGATCCTGGATGCAGTCTCAGATCTTTAGATCATTCAACCATGGAAGTGTTTATGGAATGTTGTGGAGATGCTTTGCTGCTTCAGGACCTGGCTGACTCGCCTTCATTGAGGCAAACATGGACACTACTGAAGGGGAATGTCAGGTCTTCAGTCTGTAAGGACCTGCAGCGAGACGGAGATCCCAAGAAGAAGAAGAAGTCCACCTCTGAGTGGAGAGGAAGAAATAAAATTGAAGTTCTGGAGTGCAAATTCTGAACCAGACACTAATGAGAACCTCAAAGAATGGACAAAGAATGTGAATTGAATATGGACGTAGCTTTATCCATCACATAATGGTAATTTAAGACATCAGCTAGTCGCCTTGACCGATGCGTGCTTTTTGAAACAGATTGCGACAGAACCAACTAGATTTATCTCCAACAATGAGGCTATCGACACCTCATCTCTCATGAATCCATCATGTCTTCTTCAGTGATGATGATTTTTATCATCTGTCAGTCCCAACAGGTTTCAGGGATCAGGATGTAGCAATCATTACAAGAAGAAAATACGGTCCCTAAAGCTGAGCCAAAGGTCGCAAACAAGAGGTCATATAGAAGGATTTCTCAAATCCTCTTCAAAAATAAATAAAAAATAATAAATACAAGTTCTTTTTAGATTGTACTAAGTAAAAACAATCTGCCAGCAGAACAAGTGAAAATCAGCTTGGTACGATTTCTTAAATAAGATGTGAGATTTGGATAAAGGACATCTCCACATGATCTGGTAAATCTAATCTATAACTGTATTTTACTAATATTAGAGAGTGTTGTGTCTCAGAATCAACCAGTAGTTGTTCAAATTTGATTTTATTACTTTTCTTTTTATTGTAACGTTTATTTTCGGAAGGTTTTGTTTCTTTTTTTTTTTATCCAAAACTAATAAATATCCCCTGTAGAGATTTATAAAGTTTACGTTTATTTAATATGGACACACTTCTAAATTTAAGATTAGAGATTAAGATTAGAGATTAATATTTAAGCCTTTTAAGAAGAAAATTCTTCTTTAAGTCAGATGGAAATCCTAAACTAAACTGAGCTTTTGAGATATTTTCAAGATTCTTTGACCTAACGAGACGTTCAAGTGCCTAAAAAGGATTCTCTGTGTCTGAGTGAAATGTTACTCGTTCAGCGATGGTCGTCAATAAAGTGCAATCAGATATTTAGCTAGAAATGAGACCAACGCTCTTGGTAAGATTTTGAGTTTTTGCAGTGCAGGATGTTTTCGTAGAGGATGACGGTAATTTAAGCTGCTCAAACCTTCATCATGAAAAAGAACCAGATGGATCTCTAGAATGAGGCCTTCATGGGTTTCAGTCTGTTACTTAATCAAATGAAATGGAAAGGATATTATCCACGCCGTGAGATGTTTGAGATGTACGGTTTCAGAATGTCATTCGGATAAATCGTTGGATAAAAGCAGCTTCAATCTTCATCAACGTCAATCTATTAACATGACAAATGATTGACAGCTCCGCTTCAGTTTCAGAAAGAGGAGGAGTCAGTTTCACCTTGTTGAGTGTCCCAGCAATCCCATGTTAGGTTGTTGGGTGTCCCAGCAAGCCCATGTTAGGTTGTTGGGTGTCCCAGCAAGCCCATGTTAGGTTGTTGGGTGTCCCAACAAGCCCATGTTAGGTTGTTGGGTGTCCCAGCAATCCCATGTTAGGTTGTTGGGTGTCCCAGCAAGCCCATGTTAGGTTGTTGGGTGTCCCAACAAGCCCATGTTAGGTTGTTGGGTGTCCCAGCAATCCCATGTTAGGTTGTTAGGTTCACGGAATGAGTTAGAATAAA
This sequence comes from Lophius americanus, assembly GCA_037951165.1. Classification (NCBI taxonomy): domain Eukaryota; kingdom Metazoa; phylum Chordata; class Actinopteri; order Lophiiformes; family Lophiidae; genus Lophius; species Lophius americanus. The sequence continues at coordinate 1,201,184 of JBBDHG010000170.1, forward strand.
TCAGGTGGGGGTCCAACACTTTTTTCTATATCACTGTCCAAATTGGATTTTCCCTCTGTTATTTCAGTCAAGCCAGGTCGTTTCTGTCAGTGTAGGGACTCTACTCTCTGGCTGCACTAACTTCTAAGAGGACTCATCAAACAGGAGAACAAGCTGTGGGAACCTTCGGCTGGCTGCTGCCCCTCATAGAAACACTTCCTGAAGGCTTGAAATGGGAGAAACGTTTCCCTGTGGCCCTGTCTGACTCTCTAGCGGAGCTAAACCAGCGGACGCAACAGTCTCTGTTCTGCTAATTGAGATCCGGAAGCTCTGAAGTTTTTTCTCCTTTCAACAAATTCAGTTTAGGGGATTGTTTGAAATCCTTCGTGGCGTGTTGGACCTGAGATAGTATCCAGGAGGAGAACAGAAATGTTTGAATGATTTAGAACAACCACGTTTGTCGTCAGTCCTTTATCTGGCTCCTGGAGACAGTCTCCAAGGCTCGGTGGAGATATTGTTGATGTCATCCTCTCCTTGTCTGAGAGAAGAATTCTATCCGATTCCTCCCTACCACAGCCCAAACCTCAGTACCATGTCTGGCCTTTGTGGATTTACTGATCCATCGATGGCATATCTGTGGTGCTCAATATTTCAGCATTTTCAATGTCTCTGTACTCAGTTTCACAATTTCTATCTTGATTTCAAAGAATGTAGACATCTTAATGAAGCAACAATCAATACAGCATTATGTCTGTCTTTCCTCCAATCAGCGGCCCCCCCAAGCACAAGCCCCCTCCCCCGGTGAAGGCAGGCAGCTCCACAGTGACGGTGAGTGGTCTACAAATCAATCTTTGTCTTTACAGCCGACACATACCAACACACGCACAGTCCGTGGCGAGCGGCCATCTTGGCTCTAATGACTATTGATTAGAGAGGTGAACTGGCCTTTGTGTCAAAATGATGAACTTGGTTTGTTAAGAGCTCCATAAGAGAACCTTTTTCTCCTCCGCCTCTTATTTTAGCCACTTTTTCTATCTCATTCCGTTCCTTGTACCACATTCTGTAACGAGACTAAAATGCTGCAATCTTATGCTAATGAGGTGTATAAATGTCTGTAAGGACCAGACGGACATGAGGTTGACAGTGTTCCAGTGTGAAGAGAGAGTATTACATTTCCTCCAGAGCAGGAGTGCACAGAGCCCAGAGAAGCGATTTACTCTCGGAAGGGGTCCCTAAATTAAAACAAATATTTATAGTATTATTTCAGACAAGCAAATTAGGGTGGGACGACTGAGACGTTCCCTGTAGGTGTCCCAACTGACGATCATCTGTCTTCATCTTGCCCTGTCTTCAGCATCTTCCTCTGTCACACAAACCAACTGTATGTCCACTCTCACCACATCCAGAAACCTCCTCTTTGGTCCTCCTCCTTCTTCTCCTGACTGGCAGCTCCATCTCCAGCATCCTTCTACCAGCAGATCCACTATCCCTCGTCTTCATCTCAGTCTGTCCTCTCTGACTTTGTCAACAAGGCGTCTTACACGGGCTGTCCTTCTGATGTCTCCTTTCTAATCCTGTCCATCCTCCTCACACCCAGAGAACATCTGAATACCTTCAGCTCTGCCTCCCTGTCAGAGCCACTGTCTCTAAACCATCCAACAGAGATACTCTCACCGCCATCTTGGAAACTGTTCCCTTCGCTCCTGCTGCTCCTCTTCTGTCGCAGATAACTCCTGACACTCTTCTCCACCCACTCCACCCTGCCTGTACTCGCTTCTTCCGCTGTTTTCCACTCCAAGTAATTAATCTCCCACACCATCTCCACCTCTACTCCTTAGCATTTCTCCCGCCTCCCTTTCATTCACACATATATTCTTTCTCGCTGCCACTCATGCCATTCATTTCATCATGAGGATGAGGGCTCCAGTTTGGACCGCTAGGGGACCACTGTGTCAGAGAACCCTTTGTGGTCTCTGGTTTCATCTATCATTTGGACTCTGATTGAAGCCTCCTAGAAGCTCAGGGCAATAAGTCCTGCTTGAGGTCACATTTAACCATGTTGTGTTATAAATCACCACAGTCTTTGTCTCCATTTGTCCTTGACTATGATGAAGTGCTGCCAACAACAGAGCTGATCCCTTGTGTTTGTTTTTCTGTCCCTTTAAGAAAGAAAGTTCTTAATTTGACGAGAAGGGAGGAGGGCTGGGCCTCGGCCCTAAGAAGGCAGTCCTGCATGTAGATCCAGGATTCGTCCACTTTTTGTTCCGTAACATCCGGCATATTTTCAATTTTTTTTTAGGGATATGCGCAATTACTTCTAAATGGATTCACTGTTGTAACTCTGGAAGGTACTGCCGGTAACTTTTAAAAAGGAATGGCAGAGAGAGAGAAGCATAGTGTGGCTGAACCCACCCATGTCTGCTTTTTGGAAATCGGTGCGGTAGTTTTTGTATCAATAAATGTTGTCCTGTTTCACAATGTCAAAGAAATTCATGAATAAAGTCATGAATCTGCCCGTTTACCAACAACGATCTGAATGGGTTCGCTCCCATTCTTATGGGAACCCATCTACCAGTTTTTTACATAATCCATAATAAGCCAACCTCTGCTAAGCCTGCAAAAACATTGGCACCTAGGTCCGGATCCAACCTTCAAACCTAATCTCTTCCCAATTCTGAAATCTGTCTGTCGACTTGGAGCTCCTTCTGTCTGACTCGGATCTGCAGCTTTGATTCAGGTAGCGGAAAGATCTGTTTCTACGGTTTCATGCTGAAATGTTTTCTCTTTTGTTCCCTCTGTTTATGTTCTTGTAGCTGAACAAGCCATCAGTGCCTCCCACGGCGGCAGAGAGGGCGCCCCTCAGCCCGGGAGAGGTCTACTACGAGCCCACGGGTGGAGAGCCCGTCACGGTAACTCACACGTAGAGACACGCAGCTGTGTTGGGTTTCAGTCTCTGCTCCGACTCACTGCTGAATGTTTGCTGTTTGTCATTACTAAGCCTATATATATATATAATCCTAACAAAGTCATAAATGGACTCTGCTTATATAGAGCCTTTTTCTAGACCGCTCTACCACTAATGAATGTCACACCAGCATGTCTGACATCGTTCGTGACAAATAGAAGGCCTCCGCCTCCGGGAACAAAACAATCAATAATCCTTTCCACTATTTAATTCTGTCATCAACCCTGACTGAGATAAACACAAAATCAGCTTTTTATTTGCTATGGAGCCACAGGAAGTAGAAATTACATTACATATCAAGACTAGAGCCATGACTGGATTTTTATTCAAAGAACTCGCAATGTTAGAGAAGATTTAAAAATAAAAAGGTCCCTGACTCTGCCCCTTTATCTGGATTTGCTTCATAGTTATCATGAAAACGTGTCTACTAGTTTTTGTGTAAACCTGCCAATAGTCAAACAGACAAACCATCCTGAATAAAAACATTGTCAAATTGTACATTAATAAATAGATACATAAGTTCCAACAATTAAAAGTGACACATGTCCAAAAAAAATCAATACATTTGAAGTCCCCCTTATTTATCATCTATATGAAGAATGGTTATCATATATTTTATTACCTCATAATTCTTGTACTCTGGGATCTGGTTCCAAAATCAAATAAACCAGCGATTTTGCATCTGAAGGAGCGTCTGGCATTTTTTTTTAAGAATTATAATTGCCAGGAACAATAACTGGATACTGTTAAACAGCAATATCACGTACCCGAAAAGTCCCTTATTCCCTGCTATGTACAAGAATTACCAAAGTGATTGAATTTAAATGTCAAAATACTTTATGTCCGCAGTATTTTCTTGTAAAAACGCGCCCCCTAGTGGGTGTAATATCAACTATTAGAGTGAATTACGACATAAATACGAGACGGAACTCCTTGATATTAAATCATATGCATAACGGCACAAACAGTTAGAAAGTTATGTCTGAAAAATTGTGAAGATATGAACTTTTAGAGTAAAGCATAATATATCTGAAATAGATTTCCTCCGGTCAAAACTTATGCATGAATTTTGTACGGAATCGGGCAAATGGTTGCAGAAGGTCTGCAAAACAGTATTTTTGTGAAAAAGCTAAGACTAGTGAGTATAATATATACTAAAAGAGTAAAACACAATGTTAAATAGATAGTTCTCCTTTTATTTCCCAAATTTGGCCTATTTGGACTCAATTGGATCAAAAATTTTGAAATTATGTCCCGAAAATATTCTGGACATAAATAATAATAATAATACATTTAATTTATAAAGCTCCCCTCAGTGTCAGAACTATACAACCCAACTTCCCAAAATCAAACCAGTTCTTCCTCACACTTAGGACTATGCAGGCATGACATTTGAAAATGATCCCTGAAATATTTGTTGACTTATGTCCGGAAAACGTTGTAGTTCATAAATGAAAACATCTACGGGTAGTGAGTAAAATATAATAACTACGTCAAACATAACTACATATAACTACAGTAAAATACAACATTTACAGGACAGATTTCCATGAGTTGATTCATATGAACCGGACTAAATAGAACCAATGGTTGGGAAGTTTTATCTGAATTTTATCTGTGTTCTTTAAAGAGCTCTTCCCTTGTGATTAAAATATGAACTATTTTGAGCAAATCACAACATCTAAAAGATAGATATCCTCAAGTCAGGATTACTCAGTGATCGCATGTCTGACGTCATCTTGCAGAACTTGGACGATGGAGCCCTGAACGGCCGTGCCCCTCCAGTGCTGGACAACTCAGCCAGATATGACATCAATGAACTGACAGACCACGCCGATGGTCACCACGGCAACAACGTGGATCCGTCCAATCACGAGCCTGCTAACATCACCCGCGGCGAGAGTTTTGTATCTCCTGCCATGTATGTGTAGTCATGACAACCAACTTATCACCGTGCAGGGGGGGGGGGTGGAGTTCCAGGTCACCAAGAGCTGCATGAAAGCAAAGGCGAGCACACGTGTTCCCACACATCTGTCCTACAAAACATGCTCTAACATACAGTGACGTTTGGCCTCCATGTTTATTTCTCACGAGGTGCATTTATGGGATGTTAAACTTTAATTCTTTTACTTTTTAAATCCAGGTTTTTATTTCTGGTGACTACTGGAATGAGAATGTCAGCATTTGGGGATTGTTCTGTTTTTTTATTGTGTTTGTTAAAGTTTTAGAACGCACACGCACCAGAAATCACCTTTGACTCGGTGTTTGTGGAGGAACGGTCTTTTACAATCTGTTGGGTCCGTTTCTGGAGAGGTGTTGTTGGGATAGAGGTAAAGCGGTACCCTCTTCTCAGCAGCCAGCACCCAGCCTTCAGTGGAATCTCTATGACTATTATATGCAACATGTGGTGCCACCAACATCCAGCTAAACCTATGACTAAATTATTGCCACGCAGCCAGTCTCTCCAGATCTCCTGGAGATCCGTCTTACCAGAGACAGAAAGAGCTGCCAGGCTCCGACTACAGGAGAGAAAAATCTCTGACGTCCTTTCTAAGTCTTATTCCACAGTTGGTCAGGTTTGAATTAAGGCTGAATCGGGTCCCAAAGAATTCCACAACCCACTCATCTGTCCCTCCACGCAGCTTCAATTAATCACCTCACCTGAAAGAATTCAACTCCGAATCCACTCCTAACACAAACAGCCCTCCCTGCTGCTGCCCCGGCGACAGTCCACCGCACAAACATTCCCATTCACCGCGTTGCCCTTGGAACCAAGTGACTATCGGAGCGCCAGCTGCTTGTTAGCGCTGTTAGAGGCAGGAGTGACGTTCCATATCCTGGCAACATCACATGATTAGGACTCCATGATCCCCTATTTGCTGCCGTTAATGTCAAGAGCTGGTAAGGCTGTTTGTGCGGGGTACACACACACACACACACACACACACACACAGAGACACACACGCACTCACACACTGACTGTTGTATTCAATCCTCTAATCGATCACTCGACTGATGCCAGGGGTTGAGACTACAGGATCTTACTCTTTATTATTATTCAAGTAAGGCGTCCCCCTTTACGAGATTATTTTGAAATAATCTCGTGAAGGGGGACAGATTCTATTCGTCGGTTCTGAATTTAAAAGTGATGAGCAACGATTGAGGTGTTGAAAGTGTTAAATGCATTTGAAGCATATTCTGGTCCCATGGTCCAAAAACTGCAACGTCTGTAAATGGAATTCCGGCTAAAAATCTGGCAAACGGCTACAGTAAAAGTGCAAAACTGTAAACAGTGTATCCCTTTAGAAGATTCAGTGAATTACTTTAGAGATAGAAACTGTAAATACCGTTATTTTTTTACAGTCAGAATATGTGGAAAAGACAGAATTCTACAATAAAAATACGAACCTTTGCTAAAATTAACCGAAAAATACCGTAAATTCACAAGCGGGTCATTACCATAAAACACATTTAAATTTACAGTAAAAATAAAAAAGCTTTAACCATGGAGCAAGAACAAACCCTTGTTTTTATAGTATTATGATGCTAAAAAAAATTCATATTTTTGTGAAATATTGTTGATTTTAGGTTTTAAAAAAAATCATGATTGATTATAGCCTACTGTTATTTTATACACTTTCATTGTATACTGTAAAAACTTTAACATTATGTAATAATAATAATAATAATAATAATACATTTAATTTATAACGTACTCTACATTTGGATCAAATCTCAAAGTACTACAAGATAAAAGTAGATATATATAGAATATGATATAATGATATACAATACAATATCTATGATATAAAATATAAATATGTGTTTTTTTGGGGGAGTTTTTTTCATTCTAATTACCGTATTTACCGTAAGTTTTTAACAGCAAAATTCTGGCAACTCCGGCTGACGGTATATTACCGTAAATATAAGTTGTTGTTTTCCTTTAAGTTTAAAATGACAGAAATTTATAATCATAATGCAAATATCATTTTTGAAATCATGTTCAAACAAGCAAAAAAATTAGCAAGCGAGAGAATTCGATGATGCGTGAAATGATACACTCATTCGGAGATGCTTTCCCAAATATACAAGACGGCGAAGACTTTCAGCAGAGGTGAGACACGTTTAAACGCTGCAGGCGCTACAGACAGGTAGTGGGCCTTTGTGTCGAGCAGACGGCTTTGGTAAAGCTGGAGAGATATTCACCGATCCAAACTTTGCGGATCAGTAACTCGTTACTGAATAATTACCTCCATTCAAATCATCCTCTTGTATAGTGTAGGGAGGTAGACGCCGTAACACCGGTCCCCGTGTGACGCCTGCTGTCAGTCAAGTGTGCAGGAGGCGTCTACAATGTACCAAACAGGGAATAGAAAGTACAGAAATGCAAACGTTTTACTATGATGACTGAAGGTTTTTTGGAGTACATTTTGATGCAGAGGACTCAGACATCAGAGGCCTACTGTCTGCTGTCTGACAGTAGAGCTACTGCATTGTTTACCCTCTACTCTCCGTTTTCTGCTGCGCTCAGCTGACAAGGAGAGGCTGTCAATCATCCGGATGAGAGGACAGATGAAATGAGATTGTAGCCTTTTGCCTAGTGAACTACTAACTAATGTTTTACTCATGAGTTACTGATCTGGGAAGTTTGAATCTGTGAATATGTCTCCAGCCTTACCGAAGTCACGTGCGACTGTTTGAAGATCAGCAGCCATGACTTCCTGTGTGCAGAACCCACCGTTTCTGTCACACTTCCTGTTTGTAGCCATGTTTTGACTTTTGTCAAAGGGATTCATACCTGGTGTGTTTGAACTGCACTTCTGGGCCACACTAAAAATCAAGACAAGATAAGATATGATAAGATGTGCTGAGACGAGGCGAGAAGAGAAAAATTCACATCTTATGTATTTGTATTACACTTTTGGGCCACACTAAGATAAGATAAGATTTGATAAGATAAGGTGAAATTAGCGATAGAACTGCATTGATGCCAAAGGATGTTCTTGTGACCGAGAATGCTCAGAATTACTGTAACAAAAGAATGCAGAAAGTGAGTGTAAGAAACACAGAATATGAACATAAGTGGAAATGTTAAAATGAAGTCCATTAGAGGAAAATGAGGTAAACGCAAACCAGTGCATCAATAGTTGGTTTATCTATATTTAGGTAGAGGAGCAAAAGTAAAGGAACACGTTTTTTGTCTTTGTCGTCTTCCCATGACGTGAACTTGAATGCTCGGGGTCAGCTCGGCATATCGCCAATTTTTCTGGCCAGGACGCCACAAGAAATGATTAGAATTCATCACGCCCTGATCGACGAATCGGGAAAAGTATCCTGTAGTCTGAACCCGGCATGAGAATGTTTGAAACACTCTGAGGAGAGCATCGTATGAGAAAAATACTGCCATCACAACATTTTTAAGGGATGGTTACACATGGGCATATGCAGAAGATTCTAGAAACGGATCTTCTGGGATGTCGGATGGAACCAAATATTGAACAAACAGTGTAAATAGTATTGATATTACTGATGAATAATATATTGTTGGTGAACTGTGTACACATAACATAAAGCAGTGTCGGTGTTATCAGTGCCTCTGTACAGGGGACGAAAACTAAATGTCAAACTGATTTGAAAAAAAAAAAAAACCATGGGTATAACTGTTTTACTTTTCACGGGTATCTTTGTCACTTAATCCTGCAGTGTTTTCTTTGAATATATGAAAAAAAAAAAAGTGTGGATTTACTCTCTGTTCATATTACTCTGCATGGCATGATCGGTGGCTTGCTGAAACACTTTTCTGGGCTGTTTGCAGAATAATCCTCTTAATTTGTCCAAACACTTTGGATTGTTAAAACAAAAAGAAAAGAAAAAAGAAGCTGTTTTTTAATCGCCATCACAGAGGCACCACGAGCACGAGGACTCTCTCAGCGGGGAGAGCCGGATTTTCCTTTTTTTATCATTGCTGGTGGGTCTTTTTTCTCTCATACTGAAATCCTGTCAGCATCTCATCTCTCAGAGTGAAATAAACGGGATCTTAATCCACTCGAAGGCATGTCTCCACTTTCCTACTATTGTGAGAACGAGGCTGTGGCAAACAGAGCCGCTGAAACGAAGTGAAAACGCTGCAGTATTCATGCAAGACCAGTAGGCGGCGTCCACTTCAAAACCAACCCTGCAGTGTCTCAACGCGCTTAAGCCGGTTGACACTGAACGATTAAACCCGATTCACACGTGCAAAAGAGCCTCAGGACGGCCGGGCCGTCTGACGGGGTCAGTCTTTTGTTGTCGTGTAGTGTAGAGAGGGTCACGACGGCCGATCAGCAATCCCCCTACAGGGGTCGGAGGATCGAAGGGTTTTCTGGCGTTTCTGAAATTTTGATAGGGTCTCGATGCGATCGGCTGAGGTCAACGCCTTCTTTTCTCATTGCGCCTCTGAGAAGTGACGGACCGTCTGAGTTGCCATGACGACACACAGTCAAACCCAGCTCGTTTACCCACAGTTCTCTCTGCAAAATAGACCAACCAAAACGTCCACGGCGTTCTAAACACCTACGAGTCCAGATACACCAGAAGACAGCTCATTTCTGTTTTGCTGGCATGCTGCTGACAAACAAATTTTTTTCATCTTGGAGTTTTCAAAGAAAACTTTGACACTTATAAATAGCAACAACGGGCTGCAGAAGCCAGACGGGTGGTACCGTCTGAGAAAACCAATCAAAAAAATGTTTGATGCGTACAGTGTGAGTTGAAATTAGATAGCCTTTTCATTTGCGTATTTCAAACGGATGCATATTTAAAACAAAAAAGGAGTGGTTATTTAATTTTGTCATTTTAAAATGCAAAAATTAAAAAGGGAAAAAGGGAAAATAATTTTACGGTACTCCAGACGAGGGGCCTCATCTCTAAAACGGTGCATAGGATTTGCGTCAGAAGGTGGCGTAAGGAAAAACAAAGGATATGCATCAAAGAAAAACATTTTCCTTTATAAAACGCCTTCGCCACTTTTGTCTTATAAAACCACAGACCTAGGGAAGTGGGTCGCAGCAGGCGGAACTTCAGGCCACGCCCATATGTGACCCTAAAAAGTCAGTAAAACGACTTTAATTAATAATGACTATTGTCAGTCGCTTGGACAGACAACAGTCCCATTGAAGGCATACAGGAAGTCTAAAATAAACTTCACAAAATAAGAAGTTCTTACTGGAGAGAAACAAGAACAAAGGCTCTGATTGGAGGACAGATTGCGGCTGTCAGTCAAACGCCACAAAGGTCTTAAAGACGCAGTAAGGGATGGACACAGTGAAGATGCTGATGGTCAGACTGACAGGTGGACCAACTAACTATCTGGTCATCTTCACATAAATGTCACCAGTCGTCTGACTCTTTTATTTCTTAATGAAACACCATTAGGGGGGCGGGGTCTGATGTGATGAGGTCATGAAGAGGAACCCTGTTCCGGAATCTGGGGTCTGGAATCTGAACCCCCGCCGTTGAGGAATAAAGTGACGTTGAGAACTCACGATGTTCCACCCGCTTTCTAATAAGCCCCGCCCTTTAGTCATGCAAAGGAAAACCCTTCATCATCTGGTTTGGTTCTTTGTAACATAACACAACCAATGAAATAACTTCTTGTCTTTCCACAAGTAGTTTGATTAGATTTTCACTTCAGAAGGGAAAATCTATATATACTGGAAGACAAATGTAACAACCATGCCAGAAAAAACACTTTGTTTAGGAAGAATGACAAAATCAACTTGAGTTTTAGATATATGATAGAAGTTAGGTTTAAGTCTTATTTTGGTCTTTGCTGAGATGATATCTGACGTGTTCAGCTGACACTGAAGGTTTTCTCATTATCTCCAGAAAGTTCTGGTCTATTGGACCCTGCAGTATCTCTCTGGTATCAATGGAACCGATGTTCAACTCTACAGCTAAACCCAAAACACTAATTAATTGATGACATCATTATCTTGTTAATTCAGGAAGACAGATTAAGTGTCGTTTTTCTCCAGGGAATACAGTATTGCACCAAACATTGTCGTGGGAACGCCCTCGAGCTTTGGGCCGTGGCTTCTGACCTTGACAAAAACAAATCCACCTCAGTGATGATGCTGACCGCCCGATGGCGAGCTGTTGCTCTCCACGCCAGTTAGAATCAGCCACAAACTCCTGTTATGAGTGGGTGAATGAATAGTGATGTTTGAGGCTTTTGAACTGGTCTGGAAATGCATAGGGCTGGAGGAGATAGATAAACCCACATTTATTTATTATTAATATCAAGACGAGGGAAACGACTGTTAAGAAAATTATGACATAATTGTATTGTCCCTTTTTGCAAGGTCAGCATTAAATCTCAATCTTTCAGATTGTCTGACCCATGACAGCCATCAGTTGATATTTAACCAACACTAGTTTTACTGGAAAGGCTTCTATTATCAATTGATGCAATTTTACCTCCACCCAGTAGGTTCTGTTTTCATCCATTTGGTTCTAGTGAGGATCTGAAAACTGGATTTTTTTTTTTAGTGGAAGATTGTAAGTTCAACATTTTCCCCAATTAGACTGTACCATAAGGACAGGAGCACTCTGAAAGACACATGTGGGAGGGCGGGGCTTCGGTGGAGACATGAAGGGTTGTTGCGCTGTGACAGAGGTACCAGTGGAGTTGAACCCTGTTCTACTGCATGCTAAGCTAACTGACTTTCATCTGTTCTGTTGATGAAACAGACTCAAAAGGGGGGAGTGGTTTGGTTGGGTCAGCTGCAGAATAGATTTGGGCGAACTTCTTGTTTGTTTGTGGGAGATGTTTGGATCGAAGGGAATGAGTACATCCTGCCCTGGATCTGTGGCATAAAAGCTGGATCCCCTGGAGGAATCGGGACCTCCATGACGACAAGATGCTGATTGGCTCTGGTGGTGCAGTCAGACAGTCATGAATGATGTCCTTAGAGCTGCCACACAACAAAACCTGTCCTGACGGGGAATGAAATGTGACGGGTTGTGGTTCTGTCTGTGAATGGACTTCCTGTGATGGAAGGACATTTGGTTTTATGAGGACGGACGTGTTCGCTGGATGGAGTCAGAGGAAACAGATAATCATTGAGGGCTATTATATCAGAGCATGGGTCCAGCATTGACTTTCGGAGGGGGGGTTATTCAGATCCTCAGGTCCATATGAGCTTCTGCGTTTGGATGTATATCGAATTGGAATGTGTCTCCTTAAGAAAAACGGAAATTGCAAAGACACAATAGCTCAAACTGGGTTTTCAGTCGATATCTGCTCACAGAGGCGTGCAGAGATTTGAGATGGATTAGATGTGAGGTCAAGACTTTGGGTCAGTCCATTCACAGAGAGCTGCAGGGGTGCATTATGAAGCAGGTGCTTTGCTCCGCCTCGCCCACATTCTGGGTTTGATACCAGAAACGCAAACAATGATAACCAAGTTTGATCCAAATCAGTCGGCCCTCGTCATTTTTCTACCGCTCTCTGTTTGCCCCGTTCATCCGTCGACATCACAGCTTTTTTCTCGCGCAGCCAGACGTGCCTTCCTTCTGTTATTTTTGGCTTTTCCACTTGAAGAGATGATGCAAGGCGGGAAAACACACAAACACTGGAGGGTTCTGACATGGGCCCCCGCAGTGGTCGGGAACCCACACACTGGAGATGTGATCATGTCGTTGTGAGTGTTCACTGATTTCCTTTTGTTTTATCACCAATCTGTTTTCGTTTTGGATGCTTTTCGGGAAAAATATAGTATATGTTTTACAGATCATTGTCTTGTCGAATAAAATGTAAACCAATGGAAGAATAGACGTGTTTGTGGTTATTGTCCCTCACCGGTTAACATGATGAAGACTGCAGATCATCTGTCTCCATCTCCTACTGTCTTCTTCATCTTCCTCTCTCACACCAACCCTCTCTCACACCAACCTACTGCATGTCCTCTCTCACCACATCCGGCAACCTCCTCTTTGGGTCTTCCCCTTCTATTCCTGCCTGGCAGCTTCATCTCTTTCTACCAGAAGATCGACTGGCCTCTCAGACTTTTTCTCCGAGACATCTAACCTGCGCTGTCCCTCTGATGTCTCCTTCTTGAACGCGTCCTACCTCCTCACTCCCAGAGTGAGTAGGGCGACAATTTATGAACGTAGTCATATTTACCTACCTGGAATATATGTGTTATATAAAATACAAATATGAAAACTTTATTGTCCACAAAGTGGCAATTTGCCTTCGGTTTCACCGTCAAAGCGCGATGCATGAAATACAATTCATGAAAAAACTTACAGCATCATCGCATACATAAACAAAGAATACAATAAATAAGTCAGAGCTCCACTCTGTCCTGGACTGCTCTGTCCTAAATTCATGTATTGCTTGGATACGATTTGGATCAAAGGATTTATTATAGATCACTGATAGCAAACAATTAACTATAACGCCTCCCTTTGGTTAAAAGTTCAAATTCACCGTATAAAGCATGAGAACGGGTCATTGATGATTCTGTGAGCTTAGCATATGAAACGATCATCGTACGCGTCACTGAGCCACATCTGTGGTTTCCCTAAGATTTTGGATGATCACAATCTTCTGCAGCTTATTCATTCCTCTCCAAGCTCAGACTGCCAGACCTCATGATCATACTAAATGCTGTTCAGTTTGGGTCGCGGGTGGAAATGGAGAGAATTTCTTAAAAATGTGGTCGTTATTCACGTTAAAAGTCAAGTATATACACCAAGATATTTCTCAATAATTAGTAGTTTTATTAAATCTCTTCTATTTTGTATGAGGGTTAGGACCTAACCCTTTTCTAAAGAGCTCGTCAGAGACCAGTTCTGAGGAGCTGGATAATGGTTGAGATATGAATTCTGTCCCTCGGAATCTCCTCTCTGCAGCAAAGCAACATCATCAGCATACCGAGATAAACTGACATTGGATTGATCAATCCTGAACTCGTAAGTGTAAAAAGAGAAGAACAGTGGTGACGGGATCGTACCATGTGGGACCCCTGCCCTTAGCAGCACAATCTCTGACACTTTAGTACCAGCTCTGATCTTCTGAGAGCGGTCAGACAGGAAGTTGCTGATCCAGTGGTCTTCGACAAGTCTTTGAAGGAGTAAATCTATTTGCAGATGTGGAATCAATGAAAAAGAACCCTGACGTAATGATTAGAGACGTGTTGATGCAGTTACAGTTACAGTTCATCATCTGTTCCCTTCTGAGTTTTAAATGCAATCTGTAGATGGTCTACGCCAGGGGTACTCAAAGGTCCACAAAAAATGTTTTCAACCAGTCAAAGGTCCATTCATTATGGTCGGTCAAGCTACATGCCATTATATTGTTATAGTCAAAGCAAAATGTCCTTTTCATTCAAAACAACAACAAAGATGCATGCCAAAATAACATAAATGCCATTTCCATTTTGACTAATTCAAATAAATACTCAAATACAATAAATGCCTTCATAGAATGCTTTGGTAAACAGATAAATCAAGATGTCAGGAATCAAACCGCAATGAAAAACTTTTTTTTTGTGTCAAACACTGCTGCTTAATGAGAGGAAAGGCATCTTGTGCTCACCCTACACCCACGCCACTCTGAGTGAGCACTCTGTTGCTTTTTGTTGTTGTGTCTGTGGATTGTGTGTGCTTTGGTTTGGTCAGCACGTGTAAATAGGCTGTCATCTCTATGCCAACGATACGCCAATAGGCTGTTACTGGGTCACATGGTGGGACACTTTTCTCCTTTTCTGTATTCAACCTTTCCAAATTAGAATGTCGGTCGCCTGTTTACATCACTTGTGATCTTTTCCGACCCGGTGTTTACGCGCATCAACTCATCTAATCGAAAACGCTTTCATACACGCGCAGACGATCCACACTCCCGTTCATAAGGTGGCGAAGAATATGACAAAGAAGATGTGCGCAGAAGTGACTCTTCGCACATCTAACCATCCAAAAATGTTACAACGAATAAAGAGTCTCTGATGAGGGACTGTTTTGAAGTCGCCGTATTTTAAATACATAGCGGCGCTGAAAAGACCTAGCGTGGCATTGTGTCACTACGCTGGGCATGAACAGATACAACTCAAACAAAAATCTTTCCGATACATCGTTTACATGTAGCGACTAGCTATCAGAAAGGCTTTCCGAAAGGATTTTGACTACTTTCTTGCAAAGCAATGAAATCTAAGTCGGAAAAGTTCTATCCATTCGGAAAGGGGTGTTTACATGCAACATTTTCTTTCTCATTAGACGTCTTTTCTGAATCTAATCAGAAATAGGCTGTCCATGTAAACCCACCTGCAACACGTTCAGCTCAAGGCCTGCAGATAGGCAGCTCTATAGGCCGCCTAATGAGGGCGGCTGGTCTACGCCCAATGTTTTTGCGTTAAGTTTTTACACTTCAGATTTACTTTTACATTTTTAATGACGACATGATTCTCATTATCAAGGTTCACTGTTTCCTATGGAATGTAGGGAAATGACGGGTTGTGGACCCTCTAGGTGGGGTCCAGGGCATGCCTCTCTCTGCTTCGCTGCCTCTCTCCTGATCGCTCGCTTTCTCTCTCTTTGCCATCGGTGCAGACGAGTAGCCCGTAATCTTTCCTGTGCGCTGTGAGCTTGCAGTCCCAAGGTTGAATTAGTGGGAAACACTGGTATTTGACGGACTGACTGGTGGAATGTACTTAGGAGCATTACATCAAAATGATTTTGCGATCTTTTGACATCACTAGCTAGAGAAAATGTAAGGTCTCGTCGTGTATTTACATAACACGGAAGTTGTTCAGTAAGCGTTGGGCCTAAAATTATTGAGTTGTAAATGTCCAGTCTTTTTAGGGATGGGCATGATGTTAGAAACTTTCCATGATTTAGAAGCTTATCTTAAATCACCCAGTCAGAACTCCTTTTGATTGGGTACAGTCCTTTAACACTATTCCTATGAAGTCATCAGGTCCAGGAGTCTTATTGGCCGTACTATCAGTCAGACTTGAAGCAATTTCGTGTCCCGTTAGTGTGATTGAAACATATTATGGGATATAATTACACACCACCTCAAGCTCAGGCTGGAGGTTTGACCTGTTAAATTGGCTTTAAAATACATTTAGGTCATCAGCAAAGAATGAGGATGAGTGGGACAGCGGTGTGTACTTCTGTTGGGCCTCTGTGCCCATCACAGGAATTATGCCTGAGTAAAAACGTTTTTCTGTTCTTTGTCCTTGTCCTGTTTTTTTCACTTCTCTTGCTTTAACAGCTCGGCCTCACCCAATTATAAAGGCACAATTCTTCTCCTTAATATGGTTCTTTGGATCCCTTGTTATCCATAATACATTTTGGAAAATATTCTAGCCTTTTCCGTGCGTATAGCAGTACTTTCACAAAACATTCAACACAATGTTATCGTGTCTTTGAGTTCATGTGGGTTGTCATAGGAATTAAAGAGAGTCGGCCGGTAAGTATCGTCCAAACAGTCTCTAGACTCCTCCCTGCTGTCATCATCCATCCACAGCTAAATGTCCTCGATCACAGGTCCATCCCATTTCAACATAGTGGTCAGATGTCCCAAAGGCTGGCCTACAAACAGATTTATAAGTGTCTGGTTTGTTGCTAAAGCACTTGTCCAGGGTGCGTGTCTACCGGGTCGGGCAGACAACGGACTATATTGCCGTGGACAGGTGATCGTACAGGTCGCATGAATTAAAATCCTGGGGTGATTTTACGTATCTGTTCACGATTCTTGCTGTGGCTCCTTCAAAGTCTGACCCTGGTGCTCAAACTAATATGAGAGCAATCCAAATTCTTTTGGTACGTAAAACGGGCGACGTGAGGCCTGAAGGACAGTGTAGACCCGGTCCCTAATGATGAACTGTGTAGCTCATAGATTGTCAACAATGACGCACAAACCACCGCCGATGGATTTCCTCGGTCTGGAAATACCCCGATAGCCTTTTTAGTGGATCACTAGGAAGATTTGGGTCAAGCATTCCCTCTTTTAACCAATTCTCTGTTAAACACATGAGATTGCTTCGCCTGAAGTTGCTGTCATAGCGGACCTCAGCCATCAGTTCAATCATTCTGTTATACAGCGAGCGGCATCACACAGAGTAATTAGTGGTTAGGGAGGTTTGAAGCCCTGTCTCTTTAATCTTTGTCTCTCTCCTCATCTAGATCCTCTTTTCTCACATCGGGGCAGTTTCTTAATATAGATACACATTATTGTCACTTGACTTTATCCACGAAACACCTTGGTGACCCTCTGTGCTTCTGGGAGAATCTTCTCTGGACTGATGAGTGGAACGTCGAACGGTTCAAAGACAGGGGTCCCGTTCCATCGGATGGAAACCAATCACGTCATTCCTCTAGAAGAACATCAGACCAAAGGTCAAACATGTAGGTGGCAGTGGAAAGTTTTGGAGATGATCTGCTGCTTAAAGACGACAAGCCGATTCTTCTCTCTAGTTTCTATTTTTTTTTTTTCAATGAAGGTTCTGGAGTAGTCTAATCAAAGTCTGGACCTGAACCTTATTGAAATGCCTCGGTGGAACCACAGAAGATCAGTTCAAGCTCTCAAACAGAAACAGTTCTGTAAAAACAGAACGGGACCACAGTGACATCAGCGCCTGATGGTTTTTATTTTCTTTTCTTTTGTCTTATCAAATAAAGTAAACAAGTAAAAGTTAAAACTATCATTTCATTTTAGACAGGTTGTTTTAACCTTTTTTCCCTTATTAAACTAAACTATCATATCTTTGGGGGTCCAAATAAAATGTACAAACATATAATTATACATTATCAGAGTCAAAGTTTCTGTTTAATTAAGTAGCCTTTGCTTTATGTTTACTTTAGTATAGTATATATATATTTAGAATATCTGACAGCCAAAAATGAAATCCAGGAGGAGGAGATTTTTTCACAGCAGCACAGATTTCACCATGTTGTAAGAAAGGGTGTCGTCTTCTAGGAATAGAACTTTATTCCTCCCATAAACATCACTTTAATGAATGAATCCGTCTGCAGTCGGTGCGTCGTGTCTGGTGGTTGCCAGGAAACCTCACGTCGGTGACAGAATTCAGAGCGGTCTAATCACCCACGCACCCTCCTCCCCCGGACAAATTGGCATTAATGAAAATGCTTTTACTGATAGATTAACAAACAACTTTTAATGAGACCAGAGTTCTTGTTAGATTTTTCACCCTCTGGTAATGAGTCGGTGGGAGGAGCGGTGGGTTCAGCTCGTGTGGCTCTCTGAGGCGGAGCTACCTCCCACCACAAAGCCGACTAAAAAATATTGGGGCAGATCCGCAGCCGGACGCACCACAGGAATCAATAACATGACAGAACCGGTTTATTTCATCATAGAGGTGAAGCCGTCATGAAGTCAGCTTAATATTATTATTTCAAAGAGGAATCTTCACTCAGGTCTCTGCAGCTGTCAATCATCATCGTCGGTGACCTGACTATGAGGACCGTCTGTTTCCTGGAGTGAAGTCTCAGGATGTTGTGTAGAAATGAACAAATTAGTCTCATATTATTGTATTTCTCACATTTCTATATTATTATACAATATATTGTTTTATCCATTGTTTTCTTATTTCTAATTCGTACTCTCGATTCCACTCTAGTCTTTTAAGGAAAATCTTTTGCTAACAAAATTATTTCCCGTGGATCAGTAAAGTATTTCTGATTCACTCAGTCTGGACACCTGGCTCTCCTCTGTCTCCTGCGCCCCCCGCTGCTCTGGTTTTACGGATAACTTAAGAGTTTTTGGGACAGGAGCCAACTCTTCAGACCCGACAAATAAAACTGGCCCGTGGACACTTTCCGCAAATCTCTCATCTAGGGTCCGGTATCTGCTCACCGGCTGGCCGGTGCTGAACGACCCGACATGGAACCGATGTCCCTCTAGTCCGGGTCATAGTTCCGTTAAATTAAAGTATGGTGCTTATTTTACTAGCACCAGACCCCCTATTGACACTTTCAAACTCCTGGTTAAACTTTATCAGGATTGCTCATGCTTGTATCTCGTTCAAAGTCCGGACCATATGGTTCTGTTCTACAAAACCTTGTAAGCGTCAATATTCAGCCTCCTGAGATTCAGAACATCTCCTCCATGACCTTTGCTACTTAGATATCATCTCTGCAAGAATTGAAGTCACAGCAAGGCTTTGGGATTTTATCTGTAAAAATTGGGAGACTTTTACCTGAAACAGACTTTGTTCTGGTTCCGTTAGTGAGTTCTGCCAAGACATCATGGCAATAATTGAGGCCCAGGCACCTTTATTTATATAGCACATTTCAGAAAATTGGTAAAAGTAAAAGCTAAAATAAAAGAAAATCAACTGTATGAACTAGACACCAGACAAAATTCTGGGTTTTTTAAAAAAAAATGATCATATAGGCAAGAGAAATAAGATTATTTTTTAAATTTAAAGATTTGATAAAAGGCAGCATCAATAAAGAACGGTTTATGCTTAGCTCTTTTACATCGAGAGTTGGAGCGGTTTTCTGGGAGCCCGTTCCGAATATTTGGTGCATAAAATAACTGAATGCTGCTTCTCCATGTTTGGTTCTGACTTTGGGGACACCGAGTAGACCTGATCCAGGTGACCTGAGAGGTCTGATGTTTCAGAACATAGAAGCTCAGAGATGCATTTTGGTTGTGAAACGTTCAATGCTTCGTTAACAGCAGGATTTTGAAATCAATTCTCTGAGAGACAGGAAGCGTGTAAAAACCTCAGAACCAGACTTATATGATTCACTTTCTTGGTCTTAGTGAGGACTCGGCAGCATTCTGATCCATCTCTTAGGAGGACCAGTTAAGACCCCGTTAGTCATCTACACTGCCTTAAGATAAATGCATGGACTAGTTTTTCCAAATCCTGCTGACTCATCAATGATAGAGTTATGTAAAAATTTAGTGTCATCATAGTTATGGTCATTTATTTTGTTGTTATATCTGAGCTGGTGGAAGCAGGTAGGTGTTAAACAAAAGGAACCAAGATAAGAGCCTTGGGGAACTCCGAATGTGCCCTCTCCTCCTCAGATTTCCTATCCACAAAGAAGCTTTTGTATTTAAGGTTTCAACCCTTCGATGTCCTTGCAAGGTTTAAAAAAAAATAAAAAACTTTTTGCATATTTTTTTATTTTCTTCATTTATTAATTTGATATCTTAGACTCACATTTTCAATCATGTTTTTAAAACAATAAAAAAATCTGAATAAAAAAAAAACTTCATGGTGAAGTTTTGTTCATCGTAGGAAATTTTAATTAGGGTAGCTCAAGCTTTTGGTAAAACTTTTTTATTTTTTCTAAACTATTTGACACTTGTTAGTCTAATTTGGTCGTATGAGGTCAGTAAGTCCTCCAATGCTTTAACACGAAGAAAAATCCTGCTTATGGAGTAAGACTCGGTAGCCATGGTTAATGCCTCCACCTCAGAGTCCATCTGAAACTCTTTTGAAAAAGCTTATTGGCAGAATTTCAAGGCTGCAGGAGGAGGATTTCAGATGTCTTACAATCTCCTCCAGGTGTGTCTGGTTTATTGTATTAAAGTGTGTCATGTTGGTTGAAGTAGGTTTAAGAGGAACGACGGCAACATATATCTTCTACCTGACCCCATCTTCTCTTCCAGCCAATCATGTTACTGCTAATTCAGTACTTCAGAGTTCTGATTATGTTGTTCTGGAGATCTGCACTTGGGGGTCATGGAAATTCTTTGGTATCTGCCACCAGCGAAGAGCTCTGGCAGCCAAGAAATCATGAAATCCAAATCCAATTATCCAAATGTTTATAAAACAAAAACAGCCAAATTTCTGCCCTAAGGGGAAAAACAAAACCATGACTATACATATGTGTACGTGATTTTACATAAAGGTATATTATGTTTAACATACACAAATTCATTTAAAAAACAAAAACAAATTAAAGTGAAAGGAATACTTCTGTGTCGTAAAATAAACAGGTTTTAGTAAGAAACAACGTCATCCGGAAATTCAAATAAATAAATAGCATAATAATTAAATGAACAGCAGTCTTCAACATAAATTAATTATTTTAATCTCATATGATTGTATTATGGACATCAACAGCAATTTACTAACCGAATCAGAAATAGTTCATTTTCACGCAACTCAACTTAGACAATTGATATTAAAATGATTTATTACACGCAAAAAATAAGCATTCATGGACAAAATAAAAGAAATAGCTAATGTAGAACTTAAATAAAAACTCAACTTAAAATAGTTATTTGCAAATTGGACTTGTGCCTATGTAGTGGTAATAGTTAATGTGTAGGGGGATCTTTGATTATTTAAGGTCTTTATGGCTGTTGGAATAAAGGAGTTTGGGTAAATGTGTTTCTATGCTAGCGGGACTTGTGGTAATAACCCGAAAAGCTTTGTTTTATTCCTAACAGATGAAATTGAATCAGGATAATAATATAATATGAATATCCATCATCTTTTGTCTGCTCCCACTCGGAGTCGCCAGAGCGGAGCACCTGTTTTCCATCCATAGGTCGGGACCCTGCTGGCTAACGGTACCAGCGGCTGTATTTGATAACCTGAGCCCCGACCGTTCTGGTTTAGGAATCAGTTTTTGATGTTCCGCATTTTGATTTTGGCATACGTTTTACGCCAGATGCCCTTCCGGACGAAAAACTTAATTTTTCCGGGCTTTGGACCGATAGACGTACACTGGACACCTTTGTGGCTGGTAAATACTATCCATGTTAATATGATTATTATTTTCATTGTGTGTACTTTCCTGTTAATAATTCTTCGAACATGTAATGTGTTCTACAACCTCCGGCTGTTGTGAATCAAACCAAATTAATGAATTTATATCAAAGTCTAAAAAAACGCAAGATTTTAGGGAAATATAAATGATATTTGACCATAAATTCCAGTTTCTCTGACAACCGGCTGGTCAATTTGCGGCTGCTGTTCAGACATGAATGAGGGGTGAAGGAAAACGTGTTAAGACATTAAAGAATAACAATAAAGAAGAAATCAGCTTCATAGAATGTCCAGTGTGAAGGTTACAGAAAGCAATGAATGAATAAAAATCGAAAAACAAGTTGAGGCAGAGACTCTCATCTCTCTAGTGCTTTGATGGAACCTGAAGGAATTATGCAGATGTTTTAACTTTGATTAAGGTCACTTTTGATCATATCTATAGCAATATTTTCGAAAGTTGTGATATTTAATATCCAAGGTGTTAAATAAAAAGTCGTAAATTTTGAGGGCTGTGTTTACCGAAAAACAACTTCACTGAATGGTTGAACAAATAACCAAAGATGTTAGAAATTACAG
Organism: Lophius americanus; assembly: GCA_037951165.1. Taxonomy (NCBI): domain Eukaryota; kingdom Metazoa; phylum Chordata; class Actinopteri; order Lophiiformes; family Lophiidae; genus Lophius; species Lophius americanus. The sequence goes on from JBBDHG010000170.1 coordinate 1,223,447, forward strand.
ACTTTTGGCGTGCCATGAAAACCCTGTCACATCAACTGCTTCCTGGTTTTAACATTACAAAAAAAGAGCCTCTTAATCAACCGTTGTAAGGGGGCGGGGCCATTTCTTCATCTGCAAGGTAGGCACTGGCCCAGAACCGGATCAGAAACTGGTTCCAAAACAGGAATGCATTTACCGTGAATAAAAGTTTTTATTCCATCAAGTTTTATTTTCAGGTGTATTTCTGTTATGGTTTCATTCTAAACAATTAGGTTCAACATTTTGATTTAGAATCCACATTAAGATGTATATTTGCAATTGGAGTTAACATTTATTATTTGATACTAAGACATTTTCAGGGACGGGCTGACCCGGCGTTTCAACTGTGAGCATGTTTGATTTTGTTTGTTTTATTGTTCTTAAGTGATCGGATCTACATAACTGCACCGGCAAAATAAAGATCAATGTTGGGATATTACTATGGCTGCTGGTGGGTTTTTTTTAAGTTGCCTTTTTAACGAAGGAAGTGCTTTCTGTGGAAACAACTTTGGCGTCCTTACCCACACAGGTCAGCAATTGTTTGGCTCTTCTCATTAAGTCTCCTGTGACCTCCTGACTAAACCGTCGCCATGTTCTTACAGGAGCATGGAAGGCGGTCCACTTCTGTAAAGGTTTACCATTGTTCCAGGTCTTCGCCCTGCATAGATAATGAGTTCTACTGTGGATTTTTGGTGTCCCAGAACCTTAGAGACGGCTTTGGAACCCTTGCCAGACTGATGGATTACAATCAGCTTGAAGAATTTCTGTCGATTTTGTCATAATTTTCTATCGTTGGGACCTAGAATACAACTTCCTGCTTCTGAAGATGGTCTGCTGAAATGATGTTGAACAGGGCTGGTAGTGATCGAGTCTGGGTGGGGTCCAGTCCGGCAGCTACCGGTTCTTAATGCAGTCAAGAATTTTGTAGTTTCTAAGGGGCACAAACTCCTTCACATGAACCCAGTTGGTGTTAGAGAACTGTTTGGTCCATTAAAGAGAATTTTAAATAACCAACACATATTCTGCGTTTATTCGGGTGGTTTTATGTTAAAGATTGATTGACGTTCCGACCAAGTTTAATATGAGAAACCAGAAACCAGGGCGGAGTCTAGGCCTTTTTTCACGGCATCTTATTTTATGGACCTCTAATTCTTAAAGGTTGCATTTAAAGGAAGCATCAATCTGAAGAGAAAAGAGATGACAAGGCATTCTGCACCGTCAGACCCAAGCAAGGTTTGAAATTGAAAAAAAGAAAAAAAAAGATTTTTCAATGCATTTTTTATTCAATCTTGAACAGAGAATATGCCTCCGGTCTTCTATATATCTCTGTCACAGTGCTTTAGTCATGAGTCGTCTGTTCTCTTACATCCAGCCTCAACATCGCAGTTAGCAGATCTGTTTAATGTTTTGCTGACTAAAAATGTTTTTTTTAAATGGAATAGTAGTCAAGCACTTCTTCACATGTAGACATAGAACAATACGAGACTATTTCACATCTCTGCCTTCAGATTATGTAAATGATTAAAAACAAAATAATCAATATGATGAACCTCAGAAAACCTCGACATGCTGGGATGTGACTGTATCCCCCCTACATACAGAGAGACGGCAAACAGAACCTAATCTCCAGTCTGACAACCACTTCCTCCTCCACTGAGAGAAGTTCTCCCAAACAGAAGATCTACGCCTCAATAAACCTGATGTTTACCCATTAAACAAACTCCTACCGCCTGTGGAATATGCAGCCACAGTGTGAAGAACTCCTCATCATAAGATGAGTCATTTCTATGATAGTAAAGTAGCAGTCTGTAAACAAAAAAAATCTTTGAATAAATGGTATCTAGTAACCAGAAATGTGTTTTTTTAAGAGGATAATTAGCTGAAATAAAAAAAAAAATAAAAAACATAGACCATATTTTAGAAAAAGTCTTTTGTCACCAGAAGTGGCAAACAGGGGCACCATGAGATACCTCCTCCCGATTTCCAAGCTGACCCAGATCCTGTCAAGTCAAACTGGTCACAGATGAAATGCGACCAGTAAGGGAGTTAGCACTCCACATAATAATACTACTACATTTAATTTATAATGCACTTTTCATTTGGATCAAATCTCAAAGTGCTTCAAAGTAAAAGATAAGAGCATCAATTAAAAATAACTATATAAAAACCTAACCAGAAAGCAGCAATGTTTTGTTAAAACTTTCCTTTTTAGCAGAACCAATAACTTTAAGTCCTTTTTTTAAATATGTCTGTGGAGCCCTCAGATGGTCAGGGAGGGCTTTCCACAGACGAGGGGCAGCAGAACAGAAGGCCCGATCAACCATGGTGCTGAGCTTAGTCCGGGGAAGGAGAAGGCGGTATGAGTGGGTAGAACGGAGGGATCGTGTTGAGGTCAGTGGGGTGAGTAGTTCTTTCAGGTAGGGGGGTGTATCGTTACCATGGATGCACTGGTGAGTGAGGAGAGAGATCTTATAATCAATCCTGGTGGAGATGGGAAGCCAATGAAGGGAATGAAGAACCGGGGTGAAGTGTTTGTGTTCTGCACTCTCATCAGGATCCTTGCAGCACTGTTTTGAACATACTGTAGTCTTTGAAGACTTTTATCAGGGATCCCGATGAGAAGTGTGTTACAGTAATCAAGTCTGGAGGAGACGAACGCGTGGACCAGCTTTTCAGCATCACTCAAGGTGAGTGAAGAACGGAGTTTGGAAATATTTCTGAGATGGTGAAAGGAGATCTTGCAGATGTGTTTGATGTGGGATTAAAAAGTGAGTTGAGGGTGAAATCTTACACCGAGGTTGGTGACTGATGAAGAGAGGGGAATGTCATGACCAGAGAAGGTAATACTGGTTATGGATATGGATGCTTCGGTTTTGGAGCTGTTCAACTGGAGAAAGTTGTTTATCCACACCTTTATCTCCTCCAGACAAGCGTGGAGAGTTGACAGGGGAGATGATGATGACGATGAGGATGGAGAGGCTGCGGAGGAACATGTCAGTTTTTATGTGGATTTGCATGTCATCAGCGTAACAATGGAATGAGAGTCCATATCGAATGATGACACGGCCAAGGGGGAGCATGTACAGTATGAAGAGAATGGGGCCAAGGACTTATCCCTGGGGGACTCCACAGGTGACGGTGTGTGTCCGGGACTTTGAACTTCCAAGAGAAACGTATTCTGTTTTGTCAGTGAGGTAGGATTGAAACTAGTTTAGAGCGGTGGCAGTGAGTCCAGTGGTGTGATGTAGGCGGTGTAGGAGTATTCCATGGTCAACTGTGTCGAAATGAAATTATTACAGTGCTCTTCTGTAATTTCTGTAAGTGGGAGAGTTTGTGGTTTAAGAAGATGATTGATAGTGGAAAACAGCTGCTTAGAATTTCCAGGACTAGTTTTGATGATGTTGGAGTAGAACAGTGACCGAGCCTCTCTAAGGGACTTTGAGTAGACCTTTTGGTGTTCCCGAAAGGCTAGCTTGTGGACAGTGAGACTGAAGCCTTGTAACGCCTCTCAAGGACACGCCCAGCTGCCTTCATTTTCCGTAGCTCGCTGGTGAACCAGGGGGCTGAGCGGGAGAAGGTGGCTGTTTTTACAGGGGCGTGACGATCCAGGATGCTACTCAGGGAGTTATTGTAGAAATCTACTGAGTCATTTGCTGATACAAAGTTTGCAGAAAGAAGATGCTGGAGGTCGACTCTCATGGTTTCTGGGTTGATGTTTTTCAAATTCCTGAAGTAGATTTGACATTTGGGCTTGGTGAGGGGGGGCACAAGTGACAATTCCATGGAGACGGCCTTGTTGTCGGACACACCCAGATCGTACACAAGAAGATTGCTGAGAGGAGCAGAGTCAGTGATGACAAGATCCAGAGTGTGCCCCTTGATGTGGGTAGGGACATCGACAAGTTGCCTGAGATAAAAACAATCCAGTAGTTGGAGAAATTCGGATGCAAAACGACATGCAGGGGAGTCGACATGAATGTTCATATCTCCAAGAACTAAAATATTGGCAGAGGTTGTGTAAAATGTCGAAAAAAGGTTGTACATCTCAGAGATGAAGGCTGGGTTTTGTTTGGGTGGTCGGTAGATTAGAAGTATGGTCATGGAGAAAGGGGGTTTACAATTAAGTGCCAGGCATTCAAAAGAAGAGATCTCTGGCAACGGCAGTGGAGACAAGTCCAAATCACTGCGGTAGATGACAGACAGACCACCACCACCACCAGTGCTGCGGGCTTTCTGGAGGTAAGAGTAACCGGCGGGACAGGTCTCATTCAGGACAGAAAAGTCATCTGGTTGTTGCCAGGTTTCTGTAAGGCACATAACGTCCAGACATTTCTCCAGGATGTGGTCTTGTATGAGGCATGATTTGTTTGTCAGAGATTGTGTATTAAAGAGTTCGATTTTAATACTAGATGGAGCAGGGAGTCTCTGTATTGGCCAAAGAAGACTGAAATCCACTCCACGTTTTCTATCCCGCACAGTGGATAACTATGGAGGAAAGTCCAGTGACACTAATGGGAATAGCGAAAGCATTCTGATGATGCGACAATGCGCACGTCAGACCAAAAGGACGGAATGGAGTTATCGGAGCGGGAGTAAAAAAACTTAAGACGGCAACTTCTGTGAATTTAACGGGGCCGGCGAAGGAGTTCAAGTTGTTTAATAGCCGATATGCACAGATATCGAGTGTTGTTCAGAGTGTTGCACAACAGAGTGTTGTAGTTGTAGAATTTCATCAGTTGGGTGACGGAATAATTCATCATCATGCCAGTCGTGGAGACTAGCTCGTTATTAGCCATGGACGAAACACAGGACGTTAGTAGCCGTTATTTTCATGGAAATGAAGCCAAGAAAAAAAAAAAAAAACTATCAAACACAGAAAGTGATATACAACGGCTATTGGTGAAAGTGTCACGGGGGCAGTGATGAACAAGACGGTTAAACAAACTGAAATCAATGATGAACAAACCGAAACGGACATAAACGATGACAAACCGATGCAGAAGTCTCCGGGTGATGGTACATCTGCAGCAACAGTTGGCAGACAGTCACCAGACTTCTTACAAATACAATTACAGAACATATACAAATACGGATATATATCCAAAAGGTTTGCCGGTGAGCAACAATAAAAAGGTATACTTGTCGGTTTATAGTATTGCAGGCTGTAGAACTCTGATGGAAAAGCGGCAAACAGACAACGCCAGCGTCCAGACTAAAGGCAGAGGATCACATGTTGCGGCTGTCCATCACCTGTCGAGTTGAAACACTGTACAACTGCAAGAATTTCACCTTTTACTTCTCAACAGTTCCACAAGTCTGGATTTTCATGTTTGATTTTGTGGTAGCTCTTTATTTAGAGGTGAGTCCAAGAGCCCGTGTCTGGTTTTTAAGTTTTTGCACCAAACAAACACAAAAGCCTCCCGGAAAAAGCACGCACGCCTTCAGGAAACATAAATTGCCTTTTCCAAACTAACCTCGTTTGAATTTCCGGGTTCAAACGAGGATTTTCAGTTTATTATATACTAAACTACCATGGTTATGAATAATTCTATCAGGAGATGGACAATGTAGAAAAACATGAATGATTTACAACGGAGTATTTGTAATAATTTGTCTGTCAAAAAGGTTTCTCCTCACTCTACAGGGAGCTTTTGATTGAATAAATGTCTGTTCCGAGCAGCAAGGAATGTGCCCACGTGTGCAAAGAGAGAGTCTTCTTGACTGAACGTGTCATGATCTCCATTATATTTAATTTATTCAAAGTGGTACCCGTAGAATTTTCGGACTGCACCTTTAAGAACGAAGGCTTACAAGACAGCATCAACACGGTCATCTGTGAAGTCCATTCCCCAGTTAGGGCTGTAGGGCTAGAACTACAACACTTACTACCGGTGTTCTGGAGCTTTGATCTCAGTCTCATCACACATAAGTGGTATTATTACTTAGACCTTTTTGCTGTTAGATATTTGATAATACATTTTATTTATGGACACTTTTCAGGACACTGAAAGTCGCCTTTCACATACACAGTAAAAAACAAGACTTAAATACTAAAAGGATGTACAATGAAAGCTAAAACTAAATACAAGGTCGAGGGAGGAATGCAAAGAAGTGCAAAGATGCGATGTGAAGACCCTTGGAAGTGAGGAGGGGGATCCCATAGTTGATGCAGTGTTTGACAGCTAGCCAGTGAAGCCGCTGGAGGACAGGAATTATGATTTCTGTGGAAGCAGTTCTGGTAATGATGCAGGCAGCGGAGTTCTCGATAAACTGGATTTTATGGAGGAGCTTGAGCGGAAGACCAGAGAGCAGCATGTTGCAGTAATGAAAAGGAGAGCTGACCAGGGGGTTGACGAGGATGGCGATGATATTGGGTGTGAGTGACAGACGGAGATGGTTGATTGTGTAGGCGGAAAGATGGAGACCGAATGATATTACTGATGTGTGCTGTGAAAGATAATTTGCTATCGAAGATGACGACTGCACTCTTGACTCGTGGGGGAGGGAGAAACGATGCAGTTGTCAATAGTTAGTGAAAAGCTGTCAGATTTGGACAGAGGGGTTTTGGCACCAACAAGGAGAACCTCAGTTTTCAGTTTAGAGAGACATTTGGATTTTTAAAGCGGATGCCATGGTTTTTCCCAGGATTAAATGCCAAAATCCACTACAATATCTTGGTAAACACCTTGCAGATACTTTTGGACTTTTATCCACATCCAGTTTTGTTTCAAACATTTCCTACATCCTACAACAAATGCACCACACGGGGAGTGTTTTCCCTAAAATTACTCACCCTGAAAGATTTACGTCAACATGTGTCATATGTGTCATATGTCAGCTTGCGTCAACATGTGACAGCATTTGAACACATTTCAGCATGAGTCTGCATATTGTAGTGTGTCAGCATGTCTCGTGTACATATGTATCAAAATGTGAAACCATGCGTCAGCATATCACAACACGTGTCAGCACGTGTCAGCACGTGTCAGCACGTGTCAGCACGTGTCAGCACGTGTCAGCACGTGTCAGCACGTGTCAGCACGTGTCAGCACGTGTCACCATGGTTCAGTATGTGTCACCATGGTTCAGTATGTGTCACCATGGTTCAGTATGTGTCACCATGGTTCAGCATGTGTCACCATGGTTCAGCATGTGTCACCATGGTTCATCATGTGTCACCATGGTTCAGTATGTGTCACCATGGTTCAGTATGTGTCACCATGGTTCAGCATGTGTCACCATGGTTCAGTATGTGTCACCATGGTTCAGTATGTGTCACCATGGTTCAGTATGTGTCACCATGGTTCAGTATGTGTCACCATGGTTCAGTATGTGTCACCATGGTTCAGCATGTGTCACCATGGTTCAGTATGTGTCATCATTGTTCAGTATGTGTCACCATGGTTCAGTATGTGTCACCATGGTTCAGTATGTGTCACCATGGTTCAGCATGTGTCACCATGGTTCAGCATGTTAAACCATGGTTCAGCATGTGTCACCATGGTTCAGCATGTGTCACCATGGTTCAGTATGTGTCACCATGGTTCAGTATGTGTCACCCATGTGGTTGTGTGTCAACATCTGTAAGCACGTCATATGTACATATGTATCAACATATTTATACCTAGGTCAAAATATTCAAGCATGTGTTAACTTGTGTCAGCATGTTTCAACATCAGCTAATCAGTCTAATTTCCTGGACACGTCAGCATAAGTCAGTCTACGTCAGTCTACGTCAACATATGACAATAAGTGTCAGCATGTGTCTGTATGTGTAAACAAATTCTCACATATGTCAGCATATTTCAACATTTGTCAATGCGTCTATGTGTTAGCATATTTCAGCCTTAGTCAACATGCGAGAGCATGTGTACACATGTTCACATGTGTACACAAATTTGTCAACATGTTTCATCATATTTAATCAGGTGTCAGCATGTTTCAACATTTGTTAACAGTTGTCAGCCGGTGTCAGAATGTTACACATGTTTCAGCGTATGTCAGCATTTGTCAACATCTGCAACATGTGTCAGTATGTATTTGCAAGTGGTTGTGTGACATATGCTGACAGACTGACATTTTGTGTACACATGTATCATCATATTTATATATTTGTCAACATATTTCAGCAGGTTTAAACATGTGTCAGCTTGTCATTTCCTGGACACGCGTCAGCAAAAATCTGCCTACGTCAACATGTGACAACATATGTGTAGCATATGTCTCAGCATGTGTCAGCATATCACAGATGTGCACACATGTCAACATGTATCAGTAATTATACACATCTCAGCGTGTTTCAACTCGTCAACACATTTCAGCGTATGTCAACATGTGTATATATGTGGCAGTATTTCCAGGTGTCAGCATGTGTACAAATGTGTTACTGTTTTTCAACATGTGTCAGCATATGTCAGTGTGTGTCAGCGTCTCAATTTTTTTCAACTTGTGTCAGTATCTGTCAACATGTGTCAGCATGTGTAAAATGTCAAAGTGATGTCAACGCTGAGAAAGCAGCAAACGTTACCTTCAGTCTCTGGGTTCACAGGGTGATTCTGTAATCAGTCCTCCATTCTGCTCACTGTATAACAAACCTCTCCAGAACATCTTCCCCTTCAGATCCTGATAATACTGGTTCCCGACGGCTGTGCTCTTCTGCAGTCAACCCTATTATCAGAATAGACTGAGGTCAGAGTCTTCGCTGCAAGCAAATCAAACAATAGAGAAAAAATATTTTCTTCAACATTAATCCATCAACATGAAGTGGAATAACACTACACTGTTCTCATGCTCACACATCCACAAATACGTGGACCTAAAGTCTTGAACCAGAACTCTAAGCAGAAGTTAAATGAATAAAAAGTTGAAAAGATGGAGCCATCTTCCAATCTGGGTTCGGGGGCCAGCTAGAGACCCTCTCTAGCTATGCTGCTATAGGTTTAGACTGCAAGGGGATCTCCCATGATGCACTGAGGCTTTTCTCTCTTCCTCTCTCACTGTCCCTCTTTATACATCCCTCTGACTTTAATGCATGTTACTGGATTAATTCATGTTAAATGGTTTAATGCATTTTAAATGGATTAATTCATGTTAAATGGATTAATCATGTTACTGGATTAATTCATGTTAAATGGATAAATGCATGTTACTGGATTAATGCATGTTTAATGGATTAATGCATGTTAAATGGATTAATGCATGTTAAATGGATTAATACATGTTACTGGATTAATGCATTTTAATGGATTAAATGCATGTTACTAACTTGACTTCTTCCCTGGAGTCTTTGTGTTTTCTCGCCCTGTAAGGTCACATGGTTGGTGATTGCATCTGCTGCTGTGGACCTGCGGGTTGTCCAATGATCACAAGATGATCATGATGATGATTTTTGTTATAATTGTTATTATTGTATAGTATTTCCCCTTAAACAATCGCTATATGTTACATTAATATTAAGGTTATTATCAACCTGGGATCCCTGCTGCTGCCGCGGCCCGACCATGGAGCGGTTGGAGAAAGTGGATTATAGCTGATATCTTTGCTGCTTTCCCCTCGTCTGTATCTCTCTTCACCTGTGTCTCTCTCTTTCTCTCGCTCTTTTTTTTTTCAAACCCGACCGGTCATGGCAGTAGGACACCCTGAGTCTTGGATCGGCTCAAGGTTTCTGCCTGTTAAGGGCAGTTTTTTTCCTCGCCATTGTCTCCAAGTGCTGTTCAAGGAGGAATTTGTTGGGTCCTGTAGATAATTATATAAAGACCTTGAGACAACTGTTGTGAATTGGCGCTATATAAATAAAGATTGATTGATTAGTGATACAAACCCCAAAGAAAAAGACTATGATATAGACCAATGTGCTGTACGATTGTATTTCTGGAACAAAATGAAAGGAGGAACAACTTCTTTTTGTCTAACTGGAGGGGAGGATTGGAGGCCTGAACCCAAAATACACACCTGCCCATCCCTGGATCAGTGTCATGCAGTGAGAAGGCTCGGAGGGTTCACTCATAAAGTAGGTTTAATGAAAACTATGAGTTTCTAGCCCTTTATTTATAAAGTGCCAATTCACAACAACAGTTGTCTCAAGGTGTCCCAAACCATGTGACCTTACTGGGTGACAAAGACTGTCACACAGTGAGAAGGGAAGAGAGAAAAGCTAAGTGCATCATGGGAGATCAGCAGTTTAAACATATAGCAGCATAGCAAAGAGCTAGCTTTTGCCAGCCTTAATTATAAGCTTTATCATAAAAATAGGTTTTAAGCCTACTTTTGAATGTAGAGGGTTTCTGCCCCCCGAACAGAGATTGGGTAATGGTTCCACAGGAGAGGAGCCTGATAGCTGAAGGCTCCCATTCTACTTCTAGGGACTACAAGTAACCCTGCATGCTTTGAGCTTAGGGCTCTGCTTGGACAATATGGAACTATGAGCTCTTTCAGACACGTTGGTTCCTGACCAATAGGGGCTTCGCACATGAGAAGGACTTTGAATTTGATTTTAGATTTGACCGGGAGCCAATGAACGGACGCTAATAGAGGAGAGATAAGTTCTCTTAACCTGGTTCTGGTCAGCACACGTGCAGCAGTGTTTTCGATCAGCTGGAGGGGCTTCAGAGACTTATTGGGACTGCCTGCTAGTAGGGCATTACAATCCAGTCTGGAAGTGACAAGACTGGATTACTGGATATACTGACTTTCCTGCATCTCTTTGTGACAGAATGTGTCGTATTTTAAAAATATTACACAGATGAAAAAAGACAGACCTATAAATCCGTTTTATGTGGGAGTCAAAGGACATATCCTGATCAAAGATAACTCCCAAGTTCCTCACAGCGGTGCTGGAGGCCAATGTCATACCATCCAGAGGAGTTATATTATCAGATACATTCTTTCTAAGGTGCTTCGGTCTCAGCACAATAACTTCAGTTTCATCTGAATTTAATTTAAAAAATTGAAGGTCATCCAGCGGTTAATGTCTTTGAGTCACGCCTCTAAATTGGATAAGTGATTAGAGTCACCTAGAGCCACGTTTCATTGATAAGTACAATTGGGTGTCATCTGCACAAAACTGAGAGCTTATGCTCTGTTTGCTGATAATGTTGCTTAAAGGGAGCATTTATAATGTGAATAATATTGGTCCAAGCACAGATCCCTGGGGAACTCCATGAGTAACTTTGTTAAGCATGGAGGATTCACTGTTCACAAATACATACTGAGACCTGTCACAAAATATTGACAAACTAATTAAAACTAATGCTGTGTCTTTGAAGTTTTCAAGTTGTTGTATTAGAATTTGGTGGTCAATAGTTTCAAACACAGTACTATCTAACAAGACCAGAACTGAGATCAGATTCTAGAACAGAGACCAGATTCTGGAAACAGTGACCAGATTCTAGAACAGAGACCAGACCCTCATCAGATACCATTGAAAGGTCATTTGTAACTTTGACCAGTGCTGTTTCTGTACTATGGTGAACTCTAAAACCAAACTGGAAATCCTCAAACTATTGTTAGGAAGAAAATCACACAATTGTTCCGCTACCACTTTCTCTAAGATTTCAGAGAGGAAGGGACGGTTACATATCGGCCTGTAATTTGCTAAAGCCTCGGGATCAAGTGCGGGCTTTTTTAAGCAGTGGTTTGATTCTGGCCATTTTAAAAGGACAGTGGCATGTTGCCTGAATTTTAAGACGGATTGATGATTTTTAATAAGGAGTTCCTGGCTAAGGGTAGCAGACTACTTGGGATGGGGTCTAGGAGACAGGTTGTTGTTGTTGTTTTGGACAAGGAGTCGACAGTTAATCTCGGTGAGCTTGCAGCCCAAAGACAAAATAAGCAGTTTGCACAGAACAGAATAATCTTACTGTCAATGAAGTCGAGCCATGCAGCTGAACTAAGTGCTGATGGAATAGCTTCTGTAGATTTTGCTACAGCTTCATCAGATATATCTCTAGCGTAGCATGATATATCTAGTGGCGAGTGATTCAGTATTGCAAATTCAGAAGTTATCAAACAGTTGTCCGATAGTGGATTCTGTGGCTGGACTATAAGTTATTCAAAAATTCGTTTATAATAATAAACTCAGTTAGATTCCTAGATAAGAGCGCTGCGCCATCCAAAGTGTGATGATACGTCACTCTTAATCAGAATAGGCTTTCCTCAGAAAGTTTGCCAATTGTCTACCAGGCCCGAGTCGTTTGCGGGACACCACAGCGGTTGAACAATGACATGCGGACAAACATGTCACGTCAGATTGTGATGCCCAGCCGGACATGTGCGCGCATCAACCACGAGTCTCCATACGGCAGCGACGATGGAGTCACCTGGAGAGAAGTCTTCACCTGACCCTTTGGACAACTCCCTTCTCCCAGCGAGAGGAAAGTGCCTGATTGACTGCAGCACCCCGATCCACGGCCGTGATTTGGACCAACACAAGTACAATCGTTTTATCACGTTCATTCAGGATCTGGGGTTGATGTAAAAAAATCAAAGTCCCTTTAAATTTTAATCGTGCCCTTTAACAATGACTAAGCTCCAGAGAATTCAAAACCATCAATAATTCCTCTCTATCACCATTAGCTATTTCTCAAACTCTGCTTTTCTAACCATCAGTCCACACGCACGCATTAATCTGAATGATCAGTTATCCATATTTACCCTGTCTTCTTAAGTTTGTAGTTGAATAAAAATTCATATTTAAGCATAACGGGTGTCCTGTCTTTCGTTTTTTGAAGAGAAATTAAAGTACTTTGTTAAACAGTTCATGGCTTTCAGATGTGAGAATTGTAAGTTTCATAATTTCCAAAAATGTACTTTGGTTGGAGCCTCTATTCAATTATTTTTGACGTCAAACGTAGATGACCCACTACAATAATTAGTGAAAACCTGAGTTTTTTTTAACCCTGTGATTAGTGAAACTCATTTGTTTAGCCCGAGATGAGGGAAACTCGTAAGTTTCTTTAGCCCAGTGCTTCAATTATTTTCTGTTATGCCCCCCCTAGGAAGAAGTAAACATTTTGCGCCTCCCAACTTTCCGCTGCGACTGTAAATAGTATCATTTGTCTATAAAATTGTTATAAGTACACCCCCGCATAACATTGTTTCCTTATAAACATTAACGGGAAAAAAAATTAGATAGATCAACTTACAACAAAGAATAACCTTAACATTGTTTTTTAGTCTAACAGAAAAGACTTCAAGTGCATCAATTCGCCTGAAATTTAAAAAACAATTCAATCCTTATTTAAACTGTAAACATTTGACACTGAAAAATAAAATAATAAATTCAAATTGATCAGCTACATTAACTCAGGAGCACGATATATAAAACCTCCCCCGTGGGATCCACCTCCATGTGGTGGGGGACGGACAATGCAATGAAAATTGCAGCAGAGAGATCCTCCGGGCCTTGGTAGAGCTGACGCCCCGAGACAGTGGAGTTTAGCTGCACACTACAGAGTTTTACTCTTCTACCCAGACTTGGGGACTGTTGAGTCTGCTATTTATGGCGCATCGCAGTCGGTGGTCTCAGACCGATTAAGGCAGGGAGCCAGATTTATATCTGGTTGAGCAAACCTGAGTAGTCAAAACGGCTAAGCCCACCGTTTGTACTGCAAGAACAACATACGCTTAATCATATTTCCTCCTCTTAGCTTTCAGGAGACTTACGTTTCTCTCATTATCTCCGTCTCTCTCCGCCTTTTTCATCCCTGTTAAATATTTTTCCATGGTGTCTCTTAAGGGCTTGTTATCTGCACTTCATATTTCCCGCTCTGTGCTGTGTGCTCTTGTTCGGTGCAAAAAAACCTACTCCTGCGGCAAAAAAAAAAAAGCATGTTCCCCGGGGTCACACCTGCTCCCCCTGGCATCCCTCCGAGCCCCCCCAGGGGGGTGCGCCCCACTATTTGAGAAGGACTGTTTTAGCCCGAGATGAGGGATAATTTGAATTTGATAACGCCGAGATCAGGGAAACTTAGTTTGTCAACCCAAACATGAGGGAAACGGAGTTTTCTAACCCTCTGATGAGGGAAACTCTGAATTTGTTATCACGGAGATGAGGGGAAACTGAGTTTGTTAACCATGATATGAGAGAAACTCTTAGTTTGTCAATCCTGACATGACGGAAACTGAGTTTTTAAAACCAAGATGAGGGAAACACCGACACCCCAGGTTTCGTGGGGGATATCAGTCTGATTTGGACGTCCCGTTGAGCCTCTGTTGCTTCTGATTCTGTTGCTGCTTATCTTTTTGGGGGCTGTGAACAGTCAGTGAGCGCTGCAGATGTTTCTGCTACAGTAGATAAATGAATGCAGAGGTCCTGGTGTCGCAGAAGTGAAAGAATAATAACAGAACAAATGATTTTGTTTTCTATTCTGTAAAAGTTGGGTTCTTTGTCAGATTGCTGCTCTGTGAAAGATGTAGTTCTGATTTTCAGGCTAAGTAGTGCTACTCAACAGCTGAGCTCCATTAACCGAGATGAGATGTTCATTGTCAGCGAGCATTAAGTCACTTTTGAAGCTAATTAACCCTTTTGTTGAGTTCATCCTCTTGCTGGCGGGGTTCTGCTCCTGACACAGATATTAACAGAGGAAAGAGACTCATCCGTCAGGAGCAGTTTGACTCAAATCACAGTGACGCTCACACTGATTTGATGGACGATCATATCAAATGTTAAACACTTGGCTGATGCAGCCAGAGAGCCACAGCTATGGTGGAGATGCTGATTTATGTTCTCCATCAAGTGACAGGAGACATCCATCAAATCCCAGCTGGTTATCAGGTTCGATTTGACAAAGCTTTGAGGCACAAAGGCACAATTTGTTCTACTTTCAAAGAATAGGCTGACAGTTCTGTTGGGAAGTTGAGTCGAAAGACAAGATTCCAGCTTAGAGAAATTTAACTATGATATTCAACACTGTTTACGCCTGTAAAACTGAACATGGTGTCCTGGTAGAAGACGCAGTGAAGGTAGAGGATCAGGAGAGAACTAGGTGCAATATTAAAAGTATGGCTGAGAAGTTCTTCTGGGTAGAAACTATTAAAGGAACATTATTCAGAAGAGTTAAATGTTGCCCTTAAAGGCATGCATGGAGCTGTGATCCCCAGGGGATACCAATTAGCCATAACATTACAAGCATCTGCTTCATATTGTGTAGGTCCCCTTTGGCCCATTTCACCCTTAGACCAACAAGTTCTGCAGTTCTAGAGATGCTCTGACCCCGTTAAGCCATTAAAATTTGGTCCGTGTCAAAGTCTTTTTAGATCCTGACACTATTTTGTGGCTAAAACTATCAATTGATCCCTTTTGCTACATTCAGACTAGCGGACTTTTCAGGTCGTCATCATTAGAGCTTCGTTATCAAATTTTTGAACAAAAAAAAAAGTTAGGTTAATTTTAAAAGGAGATTTTAGAGAAATACAATCGGCAAAATTATACATTTTTATGGGTTTTGTTGATGCCTCTAAAAGCATGTGACTGAATCAGAGGGGTTCCTAGATCTCTAATCAGAATCCTGGTTTTTCTGGTATGCTCATCAGATGATGCAAGTTAAATGGGGAAATTCTGTATCTGATCCCTTCCTCCTGAATAATGGAGTTCGACACAACGGAATTCTGTCACCCTCTCATTTTTTAACATCTGTAACGATGATCAGTCAATGCAGTTAAGGGGAAGTGGAATAGGGTGTATGGTGGATAATTCCCTCATTAACCACCTGATGAACACAGCTGATTTGGGGATTTTATGTCCTTTTTTTTGCTGGTAATCAACAGTTTGAGGACATGCTCTCAATATGGTAGAGATTTTGACTTTAGATTCAATCCAAAAAAGAGTAATATTTTGATAGTCGGAGGCAGGGATGATATAAAAATTGGTATTTCCTGACTTCTTCCTGTCTTGGATTGCCCTTAACCCGTGCGATGAGGCTAAATATCTGGATCTTATCGTAACTAATTATCTATCGGTTGATAGGGACATTCACAGATCGTGTAGTAAGTTAGATGCACAAATAAACATTTGTTCTGCAAATTTAATGAAGCTTATTGTAACCCGTTATATACGGCCCACCTAAGGTGCTGCTGCAGGAGGGGCAGCATGCAGACTCCGTGGCTTTAAATAATAATAATTATGAATAAAGCATGAGGATGCTGCTAAAAGCCACAGTGCGAACTAAATTTTTCATAAATGCTGATGTACCCACCTGCTCTGTTGTCATACGAAATATCATGTATAGATGTATGTGCAAGCTATCGGATTCTGCTAACAGCATTTTTTTAGCCCTAACCAACCCTGCTCTGAGTACAGTCAGGCTCTCATCTAGAATGTGGACCCATTGGCGTTTTAGCCTGTATGTAAACATTTGATCATTTGTAATGCCACTGCGTCACTTGTTGTGTACATTTTTATTATTCAAAATTTTAACTTTTAGTTTTCTCTGGACCCCTCCAAGATCTGTGACCTTCATAAAGTTTTGAGTTGAATAACCCAAATGCTGGGTTAATGATGCTGGGTAATAGTTTGGGTTGGTTTGACTTACATAGGGTTAAAATAGTGACATTGTATGTCATTCTAGCTGTGCTAGCAATGACTTACAATTAAGAGAAAATTAATTTGACAGTTAATATTAACTCGAGATGAAGTAAACGGTTTCAATTCAATAACATTCAGTTTACCCATTGGTGGAAAGAATACATAACCCAAGATCTGGATCAAACCTATAACCCAAATGAGTTAAAACAAGCCCTAGCTGGGTCGCTACTAGTGTTGCAATTTTTATAACAACAAGGTGGACGCTTTGCAGGATTCAGCGCATTATGGCCCGAATTTCACATTATTTTTCACCAAATACCATGAAAATAATCAGTTGCTTCTTCAAAAATCTTCTTCAAAATACATTTCAACAGATCTTGCAGACAATTGTTACAATTCGGCTTTTTTGCTGTCTGTGAAAAAGTATTGACAACCCCTGATTCCTTCAATAATTGGTTCAATCTCAGACTAAACTGTGTCGACCTTCAAACAATTTATCAACAAATAAAACAAAAACAAAGTGCGAGTTTTAAATGATTGACATTTTATTCATTGAACCGAAAAGGTTCTCCAACACCAACTGGGTTTATGTGAAAGAGGCTCCGCCCCATTAAAGCATAAATCCTAAATCTAACAAAACGCAGTAATAGATGTATTTTGCTAGACCAGAACCAACCAGACTTGATCACTATCAGCCCTGTTCAACCACATCATCACTTCAGAAACAGGAAGTGGGCTCCTAGGTCTCGCCAGTTGCACACTTTGCCAAAATCAACAGGAATTCCAGAGGTTGATGGAAATGCAACAGTCCAAATGGTTCCAAAGCTATTTTTAAGGTTCTGGGACACCACAGACCCACAGTGAACAAATGATGTATTCATGGAGAAGATCTGTACTCATGGAGAAGATCTGGAACAACAGAGAAACCATCAGAGAAGTGGACCACCTTCCAAGATTCCTCCAGGAGCACGGAGAAGGTTCATTAATGAAGTCAGATGATCAAAACAGAAAATCCAAAGAACTGCAGGCCTCGTGGCTCCACTATTCCAAAGACGATGGGATAAAACAATATCATGGGAGTGAAGAGTAGTGAGGAGAAAGCCACTGCTGAACCAGAAGAACACTAAGGCTGCTGAAAGCAAACATTCCAATAGAAGGACATCAGACCCACGGTCAAACATGGAGGTGGCAATGAAATGTTGTTTAGATGATCTGCTGCTCCTGGACCAGGACAAATCACCACTGAGGGAAATATAAGTTCTACTGAAGGAGAATTTGAGGTCATCAGACTGTGAGGTAATGCACACCCACTAATCCTCCAATGTGGCTCCACTCAAGCAGCTCTAAAGAAGACTGGGCCAAAAACAGTACCAGCACCACAGGTGCTGATGTCCAGCTATAGGAGGGCTTGGCTGTTGCTGCCGATGGTACACCATCAACTTGCTTTAACTTCAACGTTAACGTTTAAATAGTTTCTCATATTTTTTTAAGCACATTGATGCATTCACCCTCATTAAATGAATTCCACATTTCAATATCTCCAGCCGCTTATTGACGAGCCGCCATGAGTGGAGAACAGATTTATGGGAGAGGAAGAAGAGGAGAAGAGAAGGCTGGGAGATCTACAAAAAATTACAACATAACACCCAGAAAAACAAACTTCAAAAGCTTCAACACATTAAGCTAAACGATCTGCAAAAGCCACAATACGACACATAACGAAAAACACTCTGCAAAAACCAAAACGACACATTAAGAGAAACGATCTGCAAAAGCCACAACATATTAAGAGAAACAATCTAAAAAAACTACCGTTCACTGTTGACTCAGTTGTCACCGTGGCAACGTTTAAACAGTTAAAATGTCACGTACAAAAGCCGTTAAAATGGCTGGTTAAGAATTTTCAGCACGGGGGTGTCGTGTCGGTGCTTCATCCCAGGTGCAGTCATTACAGCAGGGCAGAGCAGGTGCAGTTAAAATATTTAATTCAATCAAAGCTAAGGCATGGGGAAAAACATGGGAGCAAACAGTTAATAATTTGAGAATCACTGGGAAATAACTTACCTTGGAAAGCCACTGGGAAATGGCTTGAACGAGTGACGACTCAGGGAACATCAAAAAAAAAAAAAAAAACTGGAAACGAAGGAAACGTGAGGACAGACTATATATACACTGATTAACGACACAATGAGACACAGCTGGAGGGGGAACACAGGTGAACATAATGACCAATCACATAAGAGGTCATCGTCAACTTGATGAAGAGGTTTTCTTAATTCGCAGCATGTAAAGGTTGTCAAACTGATGGTTTTTGTGTGTTTGTCCCCTTCAGCCCACGTATATATCACAATAATCAAGTCATAGATTTAAATGTTGGATTGAGATTTTCCGAACATCTACATACAGGAAGTCTTTGAAATCAGCAGCTGTATTATTGTGGTTATGATGATAGGAAAGTATGTCAGACCTATAATAAGACCGGCAGAGCAGAAAATGTGAGCTTCTAACAGCTGTCAACTGATAATTTTAGAGCTATAATAGCTTTAGCAATAATAGAGAAAGTGGGAAACAGGTTTTTATTGCACTTCCTGTACGTAGATGAAAATAGCAGACCTGTGAAAACATAATACCTATTTAAAAGAGGCTGTAGACGAGGGTTACAGGAGCAGACTGAAATATCTATAATCTTAAGGCCAGGACTTTAGCAGGAAGTGACTGATGTTGAAACAGGAAGTTGTTCATTTCAGCCTTAAATTGATGTGGATTTACCAGAAGTTTCAATTTGTGTTACTCATTATCACACTTTTTACAGAAAAGTCTTATAAATATTCATAAGAATGTTTTTTTTTTTTCTAAGAATAATGTTTATATTGAATTAATAAAATTCACTCGTTTATCCATTTAGAGTATTTCCTGCTGCACACAGGAAATACTTAAATTTCCTGTGTTTAATAAAATAAATTTTCTTTTCTTCGTATTAGCAAAATTTAATACGAATAAAAGTTAAAATAAAAAAACACAGTTTGTCATATAAATGTTTCTATGGAAACATTATTTAACTGATAGCGGCCGTTCAAAAGAACAGCTTGATTAAAGTCTAGTATAAATTGAATTAATACTTGAATATATACAAATATGTACGTGATGGCTGATGCTTCATATTCACGCTTCACCATCCTGAATCAAAGTTCATTCTTTAAATGCAACTAGGTTTTATTTGTGCAGGGCGGTGGGCATTTGTAAAATACTCTTTGTTACTCTGATCCTCTAAATGTGTTGTTGCTTGTTTGTTACAATAAATCGGAGGAACTAGAGAGCAGATAGAGGGGAGAATAACATCAAATCAGGGATAAACACATCTCTGCTGACTAATGCCTAGGATTAACAACAACAAACCCGATTTCACCGGTCTGCTGGTATCACAGGAGGCATTATGGTATGGATGGAAATTATACGTATGGAGGCATTACAGCCTGAATCTCTCTGCTCTGCTGCTCCACAGTGTTAAAATTCATTTGATCGGATTAAATATTATATTTATTTTAGATTAAAATATTTTTTTAAATAAAAATTAAACAGAGCATTTGAAAATTATTCAAACTCTTTCCCTTTTTTCATATTTATATATTAAAATGAATTAATTTCATATTGTAATTAAAAGTATCTCATAAAATCATTTATCCTTCATTAATCTACTGACCAGGCCTCATAATAACAAAGTGAAAACAGAAATTAATATGTTTATAGATATAGATGTACAGATATATTTATATATGTTTACTGTATTTATTTATTTATTTTGTATATATACTTTTTTTTTTTTTTTTTCACTTTTTTATATTTCACTTCTTTAAAAAGCCTTTGCAATTATACTTGAAATTTAGCTCAGGTTCCTTCCGTTTTTCTGGATCATCTTTGTGTAGTTTTTTCACCTGTGGTTGACTGTTAGGTCTGATGAACCACGACTGAACAGGTTGGAGTCCAATTCCATGCAGATCCATCCATCCTTATTTCTGATCTCATCAGACGGTAATAGATGAAGATGACATGGCGCTCTCTCTTTCTTTCAGATCTGTAACACAAGACCAAAAGGTCTGCTGTGTAGTCGGGAGGGGGGGCGGATTCTACTCAGAGAATAAATGAAATCCATAACGGCTGATTCAACACTGACAATAAGAATCATTAGGTTTGATAAAATCACAGACCTGCAGAAATGTGACCCCAGTTCGAGGGGGGGTACAAAGACAAGATGAATAGTGTCTTTTCATACTGTTGAGAGACGACGCTCGTTTGGACCGGAAGAGTTCTTCTTTTTTAAGGTCATTAAACAGAATCTTTCAAGCTTAATGTTAAGAACGTAAATATGTCATTAACAGGATATTGGTGGATGGTCTGCAACTCATCAGAAAAGTAAGAAACTTAATGGATGGAATGTGTTCAAACGCAATCTCTCCTGAAGGCTCACTCCTAGTTTTTGCTATTTGTTTATACAGTACAGATGCTAGATTTTAATAAAGCCGTCAGTTTATGTCATGGAGAAGAGTTTTTCTATGTGCATATAGCGCACTCTAGTGGATGAAGGTAGCATTCTGTAGCATTCTGCAACCAAAACTGTGTAGAATAAAATCAACTTTGTGGTATTTCCATCAAATCTGATGCAGTAATTATCAGAGAGTTTCCGATCTAATTCACTGATAGTTTTGTGTCATGGTGTTTCGGTAATATAATGATGCTGGAGCGCTTTTAACTAAAAGAAAATGTGAAATTCAGCTGAGGATATAAATTCTGGTATTTTTGGTGTTTAATCACAGATTACACCCACATGTTAACAGATTACGCACACATAGTAACAGATTACTCATATATAGTATCAGATTACTAACATATAGTAACAGAGTACTCACACACAGTACGGTGTCAGCGAGCTGTGGGCTCTTGTTCCCAGATGCCTCCTTAAATATCTCCTTAAATTAATTTAATCTTTGAAATACCTCACCTCCATTTGAACCTGTCCATCAATTTGTTCTTATTAGCTTTTTAAATGTACAATGATGTCCCACAACTCTAAAGCTCAATCACGGAAGACTAGAGAATTAATGGTTAAGGGTGTCTAAAATTGAAGGATGGTTTGTTTTTTTAACTATCTGCAAAATTATGAATATTAAGTGTTTGGCGCTGAGGCTCGGCGGGGTGGGTCTGATCACGGAGTCCCACAGGTCAGTCATACTTTGTAGGACACCTTCTCCAGCCTGACGTTATTCCTCACCTCTGATGTCCGCCAGCGTGTTCGAGGATTAACGCAGCAACTACGATCGGCAGCCTTGCGACCTCATATCCAAGCTCCTTCCCAATCGGTGAGGGGACATTCCATGTCCGACCAGGCCCAATGGGTGAAGTTCCGGCAAATAGACAATCGCTGGCGGGCCCTTACCCAAGGCCTGGCTCCTGAGTGGGACCCCCGTGACCCTCCGGGAAGGGTACTCGAGTCTTTGGTGTTTCTTCTCCTCAGGGCTCTTGGACGCTCCTTGTCTGACCTTTCACCTAGGACTTCTTTGCCATTGAAGACCCTACAAGGGGCAAATAGCCCTTGACAACACAGCTCCTAGGATCACTAGGGAAATCAAAACCCCTCCACTACGATATGGTGGCGGTCCCAGTGCGTGACCTCAAAGACTGATGATCTGACATTCTCTTTCAGAACTTTCTGGTAGAAAGCAAAATGTATGTTTCCCCTCTATGACGGTGAGTCTACCTGGTCCTGAAGCAGCAAATCATCTCCACAACATTTCAGGTCTGAAGTTCCTCTTGTGGAATGCCATGTTTGGTTTCCGCCAGATGGAACTGTTTTCAAACGGTTCAACTCTCCTCTCATCAGTCCAGAGAAGATTCTTCAAGAAGCTCTGAGGGTCATGAAGGTGTGTTGTGGGTAATCTCCCCTCAATAATCTCCCAAAATGCCATTTTAGCCATTTTGCCTTTATTGAGGTCTGCGTGACCTTTGGTTCCCTGGATCTTCTCTTTGGATCTTCTCTTTGGATCTTCTGCTACTTCCTTTTGATCCTTCGCCAGAAGGTGGACTTTTGTGAAGGTTCATTATAGTTCCAGGTCCTCTCCATGCCGGGATCTTCTCCGTTATGACAGATGTGTGTGTAATAAACCTATACATCTAAGAAAGACTATTCAGACTCCTTCAGTTAGGGTTAGGGTTTTCTTCATCAGTGTCTCACAGTGGATTTCCCGTTTACCACACAAAGTTTTATTTAGTTTTAGTATTGGTGAGACCCAGGAGCCCACTTCCTGCTTCTGTGATGATGTCAGTGATGATGTGGTTGAACGGGGCTGGTGGTGATCAGGTCCGGGTGGGCTCTAGTCCAGCTTTACTTAGGTAGGGTGTTTGTAGGATTTAGTCTATAAGGGGGTTAGAGCCTGTTTCAAACAGACCCAGTTGGTGTCAGAGAAGCTTTTGGGTTCAATGATTAAAACCGTCGTTTAGAACCTGTATTCTTAGTTTACTCCGGTTGTTTGAGGATCTGACACAGTTTACAGTGTGTGTGTGTGTGTGTGTGCGTGCGTGTGTGTGTGTGTGTGTGTGTGTATGTGGATGTACCCATTTGTGCGTGTTTGTGTGTGCGTTTCTGTGTTCATCTGTGTGCGTGTTTCCGTGTTTCTGTGTTTCTGTGTTTCTGTGTGTACATTGTTGCATGGGTGTTCGCGTGTATGTGCATGTGTGTGTATGTGTGTGCGTCTGTGTTTGTGTGTGTGTTTGTGAGTGTGTGTAATAAAACAGGCAGGCATATTAGTTAGTATGTCTGTCAGGAACCTCTTAGATGCAATAACACACATACACATGCACGAACACACACACACACACACACCGACACACGCACCTACACACATGCACACACCCACGCAAACACGCACACAAACCAACAAAAACACACTCCCAAACGCACACACAGAAAC
Organism: Lophius americanus; assembly: GCA_037951165.1. NCBI lineage: Eukaryota > Metazoa > Chordata > Actinopteri > Lophiiformes > Lophiidae > Lophius > Lophius americanus. Next base: position 1,246,949 of record JBBDHG010000170.1, read on the forward strand.
ACACTCCTGACTGACACATCCAGAATTTAAAAAAAAAAAGGTATCAATTTAAGGAAAGAAAAGAAGAGGCGGATGCCAGGAACCATACCAGACCCAAACACAGCAGTTATTATTGACTCTGTGTGTGTGTGTGTGTGTGTGTGTGTGTGTGTGTGTGTGTGTGTGTGTGTGTGTGTGTGTGTGTGTGAGGGTGTGTGTGTTAGTTTGAGTGGGTAAGTCAATTCCCTCAAAATCATTCTAAGGTTCTACTGCCCCCCTGTGTCAAAGCAGAAGAGGTTCTGCTTAACACCGAGACCACATTCAGGCTGTTCCCATCTGATGATGTGTGAGATCTGGTTTAGGGTCTCATCAGTCAGCAGTGTCATCGTGTGCGAGCAATGGAGACAAGAAAACAACAGAAAGAAGATCAAACAATACAATAACCATGTATCTTTCAAGGGTAGAAAAAAAAAGTCACATAAAACAAGCTTATCACATAAACCAGGCTTATTCCAACTAATCTGGCTGATTGGATTGTTTGATTTTGGGAAAAGGTCAGTTGCGTATTTTCACCCCTATGGCAAGTTTTATCTCCTAGAGATTTCTAAGTTATATAACTTGGTTGTGGGGGGGGGCTTTTATATGAAAAACACAGTATTGGTATTTTGCTCACACACGCTCAGGGAGCTTGTTTTCATTATTAAGTCACTATGGGATCTGATCTTAGAGCAGACTGCTGACTTCATAGAAGCAGTTAGCTTGAGTCAATATGGACTGTTTGGGATTATTAATGATTCATATTTAATCAGGAGGATTGCTTTTACAATGCAAGGGATCGGGGGCTTTTGTAATGTTCCTCTGCAGCACTGGAAGCTTTTCATAAATAGACAGTTAAAACAATTCGGACAATAATTTAAAGTGAGGTCTGCTGATATAATTACTGCTGTATTGCTTGTAAATTGTGATACTGAGCTTTATGGGAGATTGTTTTAGCAGTGGGCGCAGCCAGGCCGGCTGTTTTCCACCTCTTGGGAGTTTAACTAACATGGTTCACATTTATCATGCAGACATGGAACATGGAACATGGAAATGAATTGCGTTTCGGGGGTCTTTCTCTTACTCAAAAACTTGTTTCAAGACTTTGCTTACACATCAGTTGTGGCGAAATATTTCCTGGCACATGAAATCCAATAAAAGGATGGACTTTTATTGGATGAGGGTCCAACCCCGACGATGCCTCAATGGAAAAGGATGCAGTTTTTACTCATAGTGCCACCTCGTGAAAACAGAGAATGGCATGTCTTAAACATCCAAATTGAGTCAGGAATGCATGACGAGGATGAAGTTGAGGATGCACCGTTGTGAAGGATGTGAGATTTTGAATAATGGTATGGTCGTGGCGGGGCCAACCAACCTCTGATGATTGATGGAGGACCCGCCCTGAGGAGGTCTAGATGATAAAAAATTGACTTTTTCCATAGCACCACTTAGGAGCAAAGGAACTTATGAGCTTTTTTGGGTTTTGTTAAGCATCCTTGGATCATAGAAAGGCGCTATATAAGTCCAATTAATTATTATTATTATTATTATTATTATTATTATTATTATCATTATTATTATACTATGACTAACTGTAACTGAATTGTTAATGCCAAAGACTTCAAATTTGGTCAGAGACTACATGACAAGTTGTTGATATACCCCTGTGCAGATTTAGAGTTGTTAATTAACCTTCTTGTAATGACGACACCGCAAAGTATTTTAAACAGGAAGTAGATCTTTGAGATGTTAGACATACTTGAAAGTTGACAAACATTGGTACACATGTCAGGGGTCTCACTTTAAGCAATTAGATATGGGGTTGAGGAGAGGGTGTCCTAAAATGACTCTACAGTGCCTCCTTACAATGCCCTGCCATCTGTTTCCCCCTAGACATATGAAACATGGGCCACAAGCATCGTATCAGAATGTACAAAAAATCCCCTTGGAGCCATGACCTGAACTCAGATGTCGGCCATTTTTACATTATTCATAATAAACTGACCCTAGATATTTGGCCCAATCGATCTGAAATTTTGTGAAGTTATGAAAGGTTTTTCCATAGCATGAAAGACGCCGCCATGGCAGCGTTAAACATCGTCATCAAACCTGTGTGCGCTTAACAACACTTTCCATTGTCCAATCCGTCCTGGACTTCTCATGTCGGACCAGAGTCCTGCCCTGAAGACGTCTATATGAATATTAAGTAATAGCGATAGCGCCACCTGCTGGCAACGGGTAGTAAGTCTCAGGTGACAAATGTCATTTGAATAATGATCTAAAAATGTATGTTCTGATGTCAGACTCGCGTTCACATGCTAATGATCAGGAACCCCCTGTTTTTTTCTACAAGGGAAAATCAATCTACAAAAGTACAAACTTCCAGTTAAGATAAAGTGCCTAAGATTCAAATTCCTCCAATGGAGAGCACTGCTCTGGAGGCTTATCTAAATTCCTCCTCCTCATATGATTATTTCATTCAGAGGCAGATTAAAAAATATAAATGTTCCTCTAACTTTGACAGTGGTTGTGAATCATTCCCTCAACAACCCCAGAGGGTCATTAGAGCCCCTGTTTCAGGCATAAAATCCCACTCATCAAATATGCAGTCATTTTCCCTCATCTAAATACAGCCGACTGATTGGTTTACAGCGGAGCAACAACCCAAGTAAGCGGACAGAATGTAAATAACTGTCGCGGCGCTAATGACTTAAACTTCGAGCTCCGGCAAAGGCGGAGAAGCAGAGAGAGCAATTAACCCCGGGAAATCGGCAGATGTGGCGGCCATAAAGAGACAGAAGAGTAGAGACCGATGAGCAAACTTAATTGTGTGTGTCAGTTTGTGTTTGTCAATGTTTGTTTGATTGGCTCAAGCTCATACACACGAGTCAGAGAATTAATCTATGGAACAACACTTGGTTTAGTGGTTTAATAGCATGTAGCTTACAGAACTCTGCAGTTCCTTTGCAGAAAAACCGGAGCAGCTGCTTTAATAAAATGCATTTAGATGCTTCATTCTTCCTCACAGTGACTCTGTTATATACTCATTAAAATACATTTTCCCTGCAAAATGATTCAATTCAAATTGCGCGTCATTGTGCAACAGATAGCTGGTAATTACATATTATTACCCAAAAAGTCTGGGAAATGATGGAATCATCAACGCCGTCGCTGCCGCAGATCTTTCATTTCCCAATTTTATACCCAAAAAGTGTGAGGAATACATAAACTGGAGCGATTTTAGGAAAAGTCAATTGTATATTTCAGACACAAGGAGGATTTATCTCCAAATTAGTCAGGCCATCATTTTCTTTGGACCGATTTAGTCCGAATGTGGTGCACATGAATCATCTCGACAAGCTGTGTTGTATACATCGTGATTTATTCTTAGTTCACATTTCACTCACTAGGTGGAGGTATGTACAAAATCAACTGTTTTTCAGACATAACTTCCTCACCTTCCTCTTAGTTCGGTGAACTATCAATGAATCAACTCAATGAATTCTATCTCATAAATATCATATTTTACTCACGCGAACAGAACTTTATTTCACAAAAACACGGTTTTCCGAACATAACTCAAAAAACATTTATTCGTTCATTTTCAAATAAATACAGTATACTCACATAGACCTTATTGTGAGGAAGAACTGGATTGATTATGGGAAAGATAGGTTGTATAGTTCCTATAGGGGGGGCTTTATTACTGAATGTTTTTGGGCCATCATTTTCACCCTTTTGTTAAATTTAGACTTAATTTGGTGCATAAGAATCGTCTCAAGGAAATCAATCCTGTAAATCCTATTTTACTCTAGTAGTTCACATATTACTCAGTAGAGGGAGATTCCTTCTTTTGACAAAGCACTGTGTGCTCCATACATCAGACTCAAAAAGTATGTCATGGATAATGTTTTATTTTATACCCACATAGACCTTAGTGCAAAGAAGAACTGGACTGATTTGGGGAAAGGTGGGTTTTATATATTCCAACAGTAGGGGGAGATTTATTTGCAAAGGTTTTTGGTTTCTAATTTCACATTCATTAGCACAAAATTTAGTCCAAATTTGGTGCAAATAAATAACTCTAGGTGATCTATCTACCCAGTACCCAGCCATATTTCTACTTAAAGGAAGGAGGACAGCATTGAGCACATTGACTCTACATAAGTTAAAGGATTCTTTACTCAGGGGCACAGATGTATTTTGGTTAATTAGCGTTTCAAAAGCAGATATTAAAAAATAAAACATGTTTATTTTTTTAGTCAGTCACTTTGATCTGCTGTACAAACTCCCGCCTTTACCTGTCATCATGCTAGCATTTTTTTATTTTCTCCACTCCATCTGCTTGTCTTACCTCATATACTAAGACACTTTCTCCTCCCTCTATATATTTATAATATAACAAAACAAAATATGTAATAATACAAATAATAAAGTAATATACTAACCTAGACAGCGATATAAACATAAAAAAAATCCTTCTGCCTATATATATACACACATATGTACTTAGATATATATATACATACATAAATATGTGTGCCATAAAATTATATATACTATAATAAATAAGAGTAAGAATATATTTTTATCTATATCGTCCATGGATTATTAATTATCTATAGATTATAAATTATCAATATATTTTATAATTTAATATTGTCCAATGAGTAGATACAATATAGTCAGTTCAGTGTGCTATACATATATACATATATGTGCATGTATGATATAAGATTATCTGATTTCATTACCTTATAAAGCACTTTGACTTACAGTCTTTTTAAAATGCTCTATAAATCAAATTTCCTGGGGCGTGATAGGGAGGAAAGATCCGCCCGATCTGGACCCGAGTGGTGATTTGTTATTGAACTTTTATACTGGTCATGGACTGTCCATACCAAACACCATGTTCGAGCATTACGTGGCTCATAGGTTTACTTGGTACCAGGCCACCTTAGGCCAAAGGTCTAAGGTGTGGTTGTACCATTAGATCGGCGGCCTTATGTCTTGGACTCTCTGTTGAAGAGAGGAGCAGAGCTCTCCACTGATTACCCCGTAGCGATGAGTCAGATTAAATGGTAGGAGAGGCTGTCGCAAAGACCTGGTAAACCCAAAGAGGGTGAACTAGGACCATCTGGCGGAAGCCCCTGTCCGTTGGATCTTGAACTCCCAGCTCAAGAGGAACTTCTGATTTATCCTGGGGGAGGTCGGGGACATGGAATCTGAGTGGGCCTAGGGAGATGATGAAAGAAAAGCGTGAAGAACAGGAGAAGGGAGACCCCCGGCCTGACAAAGGTCCAGCAACCCCCACAGCAGGAGCAAAGGCGCCCGGACGAAGGCCGACCGGCCCCAAAAAGTTGGGCCCACGTCCCCCAGAACCCACGCACCCGAGAACCTGCCATACCCCGACATCGAGCCCACCATATGCCCAAGAGGCAAGTACCCCCCCAGAACACCACCCTCGAGGGAGCATTACAACACCCCCAGGGGAAAGAAAGGGGGCGTTCATTCCCCAGTCTTTCCCAAGAACCACACCGCCATGCCTCATAGAGTTTTTCTTGAGAGGGACAGATTTCGGAAAGACTCTTTCCTCTCTGGTCGGAGGATTGTCACAGAGTCAACCACTCATTGAGAACTCTTTAGCCGTTTGAAGCTTCATAAAAAGCTTCTTGCTGCTTTTGTTGTTTAGCTAGCAATGCCCTGCTGGTCCACCTGCTCATCCTTACGATATATTTCTGTGTTTCTCTGTGTGTTTCGTCTTGCAGGGACGGCTGAAGTTGAAATATTTTAAGATTAAGCTACAAACTAAACTAAACTCCAAACTTAATAAGGGGAATCTTATTGTAAAGTTGTATTGCATGTTTTTAGAAAAGCTACCGTTATTAGCCCTTTTTTTTGGTTGTATCAAGTTTCATAATACCGAATTGGACTTTCTCAATACCCATGGCTAATGTCTCTTCATCGGTGGCCCCTTTGACAGGTGGTGTGCTTCAGGGCTCCATCCGCGGCCCCTAAATATTTGGCATATATATGCTGCCACTGGGTAATTTTATTAATAGGCCCAGTCCCATTTTAAGAAATTGTGACTCAAAATGTGCTCACCAAATTGTTGAGCGGGATATTAAGGGGTTAAATTGTTTCATGCCCACTTTACTGCACATACAAAAGAAAATCTCACTTTCATACCTGCTGTCAGAGTTGTTAATTATTCCTCACTCCACATTAGTTTCATGGCTCAAACAAGGCAGACATACATCACTTTAAAATTCAGCAATCATATGCGGAGTTGAACGCATATGTACCAGTCGTGTTTCTGCATTAATAACGATATCAAATGATTCATGCATAAATGCTAAAGCGTATGCAGTACTTCTAGTCTTTATTATTAACACATACCATGCATCTTCAACACATCATTAACGACATTACAGTATATATCTACGGAAGGACCCCCCGGAGGAACCTGTCGCAGGCACAGGAGGAACCAGCAAACTCCACACAGAAAGGCAGCGGGTTGGGAGCTGAACCCATGCTGGTTGATGGGAGATGCAACATTTAGCAGCAAGGAAAGCCGAGTCTGTGGCTGCATTACAAACCATTTAACACTTAGAAATATATATAATACTTAAAAACGATCGGAGAGCGAAAATCTCAATCTAGAGACAACACTATGTGTTCAAAACTCTAAGAGGGCACGTCATCACTCACACACCCATGGAACAGCCATCGGGAGCAACTTGGGGATCAGTATCTTGCTCAAGGACACTTCAACACGTAAACTGCAGTGGGCAGGGTTTGAACCACTGACCTTCAGATAAGTGAACAACTGTGATATCAACTGAGCCATTGACGTCCCAATTGCGAGGGTATCATGTAACGTCACCAACCTCTGGGTAACATTTCCTTCAAATTTGTCCATTAATTTACGAGTTATTGCAAAACATTCAAATTTGCCTTATCTCGCAACTGTTACAATAAAAAACGTTTTTGTTTTTTTTTGCAATCATTTTTATTTTTATTGTTGAAAATGCAGGAGAAATAATGATTGTTCCATTTTTAGTCTTTTTTCAACAATACTAATCAATAATTACAAACAACAGAACAGAAATAAGATTATTATTTTTTTTACAAGAACAAGATTTTTTTTAATAGAGTTGGGGGGAACAAAAAAAGGTAAATTCCCATCACCCACACACCCCTTCATAAACATTTACAAAGTCTTAATATCTAAATTCATTTGGCTATATATATACATACACACACACACACATTCAGACTTAAAATATATGTACAGACAGCATGATAAGCATGAGTTTTCTGAAAGAATCTGATATAAAAAAACAATACTATGTTATGACATGACGTTGTTAGGTCATGAATAATCATCTGTAGGATAGGCCAAAATATCTGGGTAGAATTTCATACAAATCTGTCCATTGGCTTCTCCGTAATTTTGCTAACAAACAAACAGACAAAGTCAGATGTTCCAATGAAGATGTTCCTCCGGCGGTCCTACAGCAGAGGAAGTAGTGAGCTGCGGCAGCGGTCTCAGAGAGGAGAGAGAGAGAGGGAATATTGAGAGGTGAAGATAAAGAAGACTAAAGGTGATGAGGAGAAGGGAGGAGACGACGAAAGCTCCTTCACTCTTCATTTCACCCAGTTTCTCTCCAGCTACGCCTGAAGGTCGCAGTCACTGCCAGGAAGAAAAAGTGGGGCGGATTTCCCTCCCTCCTCTGTTCGATCCCATCAACTAACAGCCTCCTCTAAACAACAGAAAACATCTCAGTGACCCAAGTTGAACTGTCAAATCAAATTCCACCACAGAGCCTCCCAACCTTCTGCAGAGCCGCGGTGTGATGGCTCCACCTGCTGATGAAAGACATTATGCAACACTTTCCCCTCGCGTTGTTTCACGTTTGAGCCACATCTTACAATCACTGAGTCTCAGCAAGAGAGTCCAAAGTCAATAATAACCCTGTCATTCTTAATTTTATAGAATCATAGATTATTATATTGATTATTAAGGGTTTAAAGCTGCGGCCTGCACCACGACAGGAATCATTTAAAAACAACATTTCAAATAACATCAATATCCGTTTGAGGAGAACGTTGATCTGTCACCATGTCTCAGTTGCTCAGAACAGACTACAGCCGACACTGAACAATTTGAGCCCGATTCACAGTTGCTAATCTAGCCTGTCCTGTCCTGTGTCGTTTGTTGTGCAGTGCACACAGGGTCACGAGGGCCGATCACCAGCTCCCAGACAACCGTCGAACGATCGATAGTTTACTGGCGTGTAAGAAATTTTGGCTCGATCGGCTGACGTCAGCGCCTTCTTTTCTCCCCGCACCTGTGAGGAGCGGCAGAGAGTCTGAGTTGCCATGGTAACACGGCGCATAGCAATAATAAATAGTTATTAGGTAGAAAGTACAGATTGTGGCTGTTAGAAACTGAACACTAGGGACATGTAAGAAAGGTTCCCACAATTATCTCTGCTAAATAGACCAGCAATACTGTCCACGGCGTTCCACAAGTCCAACGAGTCCAGAGACGCCGGCACCTTTTTCTAAAGAGCTTCCGGCACACAGGATGGCAAAAAAAAAAAAAAGAAAGAAAGTTTATTGCCGGTTGTAAATAGCAAGTCTTGTTGCACAATTAGCAATGAAGTTTAAGTTAAACAATTTGTAACGTTCGGACCATGATTAGATGCACTCCATACACAACTGAATAAAAATTGTTGAAGCTCGTCAAAAATAATTTCAATTTAGATCAGTCTGGAAAGTAACCAGCTCAGTAAATTTTATCGAGTTTGGTCTTTCAGCTCGACATAGGCCCACATGCATGGGTGATTATCCCAAAGATGTTGGGACATTTTGTACGTGTTTGAGTCTTTAGCAGCAACTTTCTGTCTCAGTCTGTGATTGTCCTCGGTGGTCTCGGTCTGTGGGAAAGTGCTCTACTAGGATTCCATAAAGGCCTTTGAGGTTCTTTGTCCATAATCGGGGACGTTTCTTCAGCACTATCTGTGCTCAACGTGATGTCAACACATCCACTAATTTAAAAAAAAAAAGTTAACTCATTAATAATGGTATAATAATAAGAAGGAAGACATTTTTTTTTTAAAATCAGGCCTCAGATTTTTGAAAATGAACCAATACATTTTCTCAATCTTCTCAACAGACCAACAATGCAATATCTTTTCATACCCATAGCTGGAATGCAATACAAACATTAGTATTTGTTTAATCATTACCTTACAACAAACATAATCAACAATATATTTTAATAATCTTAACCAGTTAACTTATTTTAACCTTCATTTTTTATTTTCCTTAGGGGCTGCATATATTTTACTTTCATTCCAATCATTTTCTTCTAACTGTTTCGTGATATTTTGCGTTTCTTCTGTGTTGTTCAAATGCTTTTCACGCAAACATTATGTGAATTAAACGCCCCCTATCAGAACCTTGATTTTTCACCAGCTCCAGTCGTGGATGGATGACCAGATAACAGCCTGGCACACGGACATCTTCTCAACAGGTTTTGTTTGTCCAAAGACGTCGGCCGCTCCGGGGAAAAGCCCAGCATGCAGCAGGCGTGTTCGGTATGTGTGCTGATAAATAACTGCAGTATCCGACATTAATCACGCCTTTTTCTGCGGTTGCTGCTTCTCATGCTTGGAATTCAGACTCTCTCTGTTTCACATTTCCACAGAGAGTCATCAGTAAATGTCTCCTGCCTTCTGCTCACACATTTGTCACGCTTTAGCACTCCTCTTCTTCCCCTTCATCCTTCAAATTTCTCCTACTACCCATGTCACTTTTCTAGTTTTGCCCTATGGCCTTTAGTTTCCTCAGCGTGTTCTGCACAGTGGGATCAGAAGAATCCCACCAGGCTCCATAGAGCTGTGAGCGTCCAGTAAAGGTGTCTGATAGCGGGAAGCCGTCGAGCTCAGATGCTGAAGGAAGCTCAAAGGGTGGAAATTATTTGACTTGATTTTTATTACCCTTTTTACACATCAAATATTGTTTTATTATACTCTCCCAAACTAAAATTAGTCAAAAAACATTGGTAAACATACAAACAAACGAAAGACAAACCTTGTTCTTACTCTTCATATACAATATATATATACTTTCATGTATATACTTTCATATATATATATACATATATACCTTCGTATTTCTTCATTAAGATTTTTACACAGGTTTACACCTTTAACTGAAATACATCTCTATTTATATTTAGATGAAAGGATGGATGGATGGATAGAATAGAATACACTAGAAATTTTATTAATCTCCAGAGGGGAAATTAAGTTGTTACAGCAGACCCACAGATATATATATATATAATAGGATATCTTATAAACATGAGACCAGACTCTTTATATCATTATCTACGGGACCCAACAAATTCCTCCTTGAGCAAGCGCTTGGCGACAATGGCGAGAAAAAACTGCCCTTTAACGGGCAGAAACCTCGGGCAGATCCAAGACTCAGGGTGGACGGCCTACTGCCATGACCGGTCGGGTTTGAAAAAAAAGAGAGTGAGAGAGAGAAAGAGAGAGACGCGGGTGAGGAGAGATACAGACGGGGGAAAAGCAGCAAAGATATCAGCTATAATCCACTTTCTCCAACCGCTCCATGGTCGGGCCGCGGCAGCAGCAGGGATCCCAGGTTGATAATAACATTAATATTAATGTAACATTTAGCAATAGCTTATGGGGGAATACTATACAATAATAATAACAATGATAACAACCGTAATCATCATCATGAGCATCTTGTGATCAGTGGACATCGAGTAGGTCCACAGCAGCAGATGCAATCACCAACCATGTGACCTTACAGGGCGAGAAAACACAAAGACTCCAGGGAAGAAGTCAAGTTAGTAACATGCATTAATCCATTTAACATGCATGAAAGTGAGTGGGGTGTATAAAGAGGGACAGTGAGAGAAGAAGAGAGAAAAGCTCAGTGCATCATGGGAGATCCCCTAGCAGTCTAAACCTATAGCAGCATAGCTAAGAGCTAGCTTATGCCAGCCTTAATTATAAAAAAGGTCAAAGGGAAAAAATTGATTCTGTTCTCGACTAGCAATCCATCAACAGGGGAGACTTACTTTGAGAGGGGAGAACCCCGGTGTTAGAATCTGAGGTGTAATAAAACATTGGAACTGACACCTCACCCCAGCTCCTCCTGTTTTATGACCCGCCAGTGCTCTTTGGAATGTTAAAGTTTTAAACTCAAGAACAACTGTGTTGATTGGAACCTCATCAACAAAATTACTGATGCTATGTCAAGTTTTCCTTATTTCCTTTCACAGCTTAGACAATTAGAAACTCTGCAAAATTGTCTTTTCGACAATATAACATTTTATGGTAATCTGTTGTTGTTACGTCTTTATTTCATTCTCCATTCTTCAACTTCAATTCTTCCTTTCTCTCAAAAGTCTTTTGCTTTATGCCTCCGTTTTTAATTTTTTCGCTGTTCAGTTATACTTCGTATTCTGAATTGATTGTTTATTGCGCATCTCAACCCTGAGCTCAATAACGGCATGCAAAACTTTTTTTTCCCCATTGTTTGAACCTGCTTTTAAGACTAAATTTTTAATCCCTCTACGTTCTAAGGTCAATTTTCCTTTAAGAAGTTTCAGGAGGCCTACTTCTTCTTGGACATTGGTTTGCAAACAAGATTAAAGGGACCCAGTTCATGCTCCCACTTTTGCATCCTGCAACAGGGACGGTCGGTGCCAGGTCCATCTCTTGCCCAGCCGGACGTGTGTGCGCAGCAACCACAAGTCTCCATACGGCAGCGATGATAGAGTCACCTGGAGAGAAGTCTTCACCGACTTTTCGGGATTCTGTCCTTCTCCAGCGAGAGGAAACTGCCTGATTGACTGCAGCACCCGATCCACGGATCTGATTGTGATTAACCTGTTATATAAGTTATCCATATTTATCCTGTCTTGTTAAGTGTGTAGTAGAATTAACATTCATTTTTAAGAGTTCATGACTTTCAGATGTGAGAATTTTAAGTTTAATGAGATTAAGAATTGATTAATTCTAAATCTCACTAAGTTTCATATTTTTCCAAATTAACTTTGGGTGTTACCCCTATTCAATTATTTTCAAGGTAAAACGTAGATAACCCGCTACATATATATATATATACAGTACATATATACATACACATATATAAATATATATATATATATATATATATACATACATACATACACATACATATATATATATATATATACACATATGCAAATACTACGTATACATTTATAGACATACATACACAGGACCGAAAATTAAGAAATAATAAAACATAAGAGTTTTTCTTACACATCTTTTTAAACAAACCTGTACTCCTGCGTTCATACTGACCGTCTCTGATTTAAGTGACATTCATAGAAGCAAGATGTTGGTTTAAAATACAGCAGATGAGCCTAACATCCACTATTTCTTCCAGAAATAGGCTCTGAGGTGACAGTTTGTCTGTGACTACAGCTCTATGTTCTGCCAAATCAGCGTGTGGGATGAGTTCCTTTGTCATCTAATATTAGAACATCAGACAGCCATGAATAAGAATCTGATGCATGCTGAGCTCCTCTCTCAGACCCGGCGCCGATTTGACAATACATTGTGGGTTTTTTTGTCTCTGACATAAAAGAGACAACAGGGTGTGAGATGTTTTTGAACATTCCCGCAGTTCATATATATACAACATGCCTCTGCACTGGGAGCCCTAGGGTGCGGGATGAGAAATTGTCTGCCATCTTAATATGCAGAATTCCCAAATGTCACCACTCCATCTCTACAATACATTCCACCTCACGCTTCTCCTCACACACTCCCAACTCTCAGATTCTCTCGTCTGTTACTCTCTCCTATCATGCTCTCCATCTATCTCCCTCTTCATGCCTCTTCCCCTCACGCTCAGTAGAGGAGAAATGGTGAGAGTGATCCCCCAGAGAGACAGCCTGGCAACAGGCTGGATGCTGCCGGCCAATCAGAGAGCGCTCCTGCTCCGTGTCTCATCCAATCGGAGAGGCAGCGGGAGGGGGGGGGGGGGGTTACACAGTGGGCATCAAGGTGAATGCTTAGCCATTTACTTCCTGGTCGGAGTGAGAACATCATTACCTTAGTACAAAGGAGATATTTATTTCATGAAGACAGTATTGTAGGGAGAGAAGCAAGAATAAAAGTAGATACATTTAAAATAAAAGATATGGAATGTTGAGCATCACCTTCACTTAAAATTAAAACCACCTGCCAGTTAACAAAACTGATGATGCACTTTTAAGATACTATTCCTTTTAAGCTCACTGAATCCACGTCATGTTAATCTGCGGTAGCCTTTCGCGAAGGATTATGGGACCAACGACTCACCTTTGGACCAGTATATTATAGAGCACGTAGATTAAAGTGGCATGGATTTGAGCATCGTGTTTCCGCTAGCTCTCAACTGATTGTTAATGTCCACCACACGTGTTCAAGGGTCGAACTAAGAAGTCATCCGGGAAACTTTCATGAGAATTTAGCACAAAACTAACACACTGAGACCCCTAGTTGTCGGCCGTAGCCCCTCTCCAAATTAAAAAACCTTAACCTAATACCGGGAAAAGAAAAAAAAAACGTTACATAATAAGTATGCTCCCTGAAATACAAGTATAGATAAAGATTGTATTTACGATTCACAATTGTTCAATAAATTGTAAAGAAACTGAAATAACAGTCTCCTTACTGAAACTGTAGCCACCCAATATAGAATAATGGTTAAAAAATAACTTCATCACGGAGAAAATTGCAGCGCTCTGTTCCCTTCTCTATTATTTTAATGGTATTTTATGCTCTGTTTTGTTTTTGACACAGTATTGTGTCATTGTGAATTCAGAGAAAGACAGCGGTGAGGTTTGGATTAGGAGTTATGGATGAGTTCAAGGTGGAGGTGGGACTTCTTGATTGAGGGTAGCCCTTTCTTGATTGCTATGTTCATGGACAGTCTGACAAATGAGGTCAGGCAGGAGTCTCCATTGACTATGATGTTGGTGGATGACATTATGATCTGTAGTCAGATCAGGGAGCAGGTGGAGGAAAACCTGGAGACTTGAAAAAGGTTAAGGAGATAAAATACTTTTCAGAGCAATGGGGAGTGTGTAGAAAAGGTGAAGAAGCGAGGTTCAGGCAGGGTCAAGTGGGTTGGAGAGGTGTGGCAGGAGTTATTCGTGACAGAAGAGTGGCAGTAGGAGTGAAGGGAAGTGTTTCCAAGATGGTGGTGAGAGCAGCACAGCCGGGTGGTTTAGGAACGTAGGCTCTGACAAGAAGACAGGAGCAGCAGCTGAAAAGATCAGATGAGATGTTCAGATGTTTTCTGGGAGTGAGGAAGAAAAGAGAGGATTAGAAAGGAGCACATCAGAGGGAGAGCCCAGGTTAGACGTCTTGCAGACAAAATCAGAGAGGACAGATTCAGATGGTTTTGACACGTGAAGAGGAAGGATTAAGGAGAAATTAAGGGAACACATAATCATCACAGTGTAACTCCAAGTTAATAACCTCCAGGATATCAAGCTGTTCTGTCAGGAAGCAATAATGGTTATGAGTCAATTCCACCTGCTGCTATGCAAATGAGGCAGACAACAGGTGGAGCGAGACATGTGGAGCGAGACAACCCCTATTAAGGAATGGTTTCGCAGGTAATGGTCACAGACCATTTCCCTCTCCTCGTCCTTTCTGGCTGATTCTTGGCTGGTTTTGCATTTTTCCAGTGTCCTCTCCACTAGTGGTAGCATGACGCGGTATCTGTAGCCCACAGAATTTTTTCAGGAAGTGCAGCTCCTCCGGGATGGCACATCCATACGCATCACATTGATGCTATTGACAGGCTCCATTCCCCAGACCTGAATCCAAACGAGTACCTCTGGGACATCATGTATCGTTGCATCCACCTACATCACGTCCAACAACAGACTTTCCAGGAGCTGACTGATGCCCTGATCCAGGTCAGCGGGAGATCCCCCAGGAGACCATCAGTTTTCTCATCAGGAGCATGCCCAATCGTTCTAAGGCGTGCATAAAGGCACTTGAGGGGCATTTAAACTACTCAGCCACATAATGAGTTGTCTTGAGGCAATTCAAAAAAAGTTGGATCAGTCTGACATCAAATTTTTCCACTTTGATTTTGAATAATATTCTGAATCCAGTCCTCAATGGGTTAATGATTTCGCTTTCCATCGATCCTTCTTACGTTAGCTTGTTCCCAATTAACTTGACAATGTATATCAATAAAAATTTTATAGTTGAATATTTTTTTCATTGAGACCCGATCTGTGATTTTTAGGTGTTACCTTAGTTCTTTGGAGCAGTAGATATCAAACACACACATCGAGTTTTTGCCATGTGTGTAGGACAGGAATAATATTTAAATTTGCAAAAAAAGAAATACCTGCACGCTAACTAAATTGCTAAATAATGTTCATTATGATGTAATGAGGCATCAGGTGGACTGGCCCTGATGATGATGTAGTACTGAAACATTGTAATGAATATTATTTTGTAAATCCTTTTCTAAAAGGATAGAAATATAACAAATAAACACGAATTAAAAACATTTGTAAAATGATTTTTTAAATGCTACCCCAATCAGAGATGCATCATTACAAAAACATGATATTGGGCTTTCTTTGTAATTTTGAGCAAAATTACAAAGAAAGCAAAATAATATATGCCATTGCCTTGTTTTTATTTCTTCATTTTGGATTGAGTGTACGTGTATATATATTGTTTATATATAATTTTTATCTAAACATGTCTATAAGATGTTCTGTTATATAGTATGTCTTCATTTTCTTGTCCCCTTTAGAATAACTGTATGCTGGAGCTGCTGCAACGACTAATTTCCCCCTTTTTTTGGATTGATAAGGTTTTCTATCTATCTATCTATCTATCTATCTATCTATCTATCTATCTATCTATCTATCTATCTATCTATCTATCTATCTATCTATCTATCTATCTATCTATCTATCTATCTATCTATCTATCTATCTATTATCTATCTCTCTCTCTCTCTATCTATCTATCTATCTAGCTCCCTACCTTACTGACGGGTTATGAAAGAACAACGCTCGGTTCCTGCTGGGATGGAGTGTTTTATTGTTCATCATAGGACGGCGGGATGGAGGATTGGAGGAAATGCTGGATCAATTGCTCATCATCATAAATCTCCGGATAGACATTCCTACATTACAGGGAAGCTTAAGGTCTTGGATGGAAATGGTTATCCGTTTCATTCGTTTTTGTCCCTTATGGTTATTATTATTATTATTATTGGAGATTTTGATGAAACGTCCCATGCATGTTTGCAGGTTTGCAACCTTTTGTTTTTTTAAGCTGGAGACACCAAAAAAGTTTTGTAATGACTAGTATCACCATTTCTATTAATCTAAATAAGCCCCTTTTTCATTTGTTTTTGTTTGAACCGTGAATTTGAAGAATGATTATTGGTTTGAATTGTCCTCTGTAATGAGAAATAAAATGAAGACATTTTACATTGTTCTTTGTTGTACACATACTTTTTAGCTTTTATTAAAACCATAGTTTTGTCAGAGCCAGTTAAGCACTGGCCTGATTAGTCTCACATCATTGTTGTGGCTTTTGTTTGGTTGTGTGCCAGTGCAAATCAGTAGGCAAGACTACAGACCTCTTTAGGTGCGAACCCCAGAAGGTATCAGAGGTCCTCATAATGTAGCTCTCCAGCTGCTTTTCAGTTGTCATTTTTTGGCAGCACAGGTCAGCGTTCTGTAGTAAATAGCTATAGTTATAAAGTCTATAGCTGTGCTTTGCAGTTCAAAGTACTACTTATTTTGACCTGTTTCACAAGCAAGAGCATAATGTCTGATGGGATGCTGTCACTCTGTGTCTTTTTTTTTCAAGTTTCTGACTGTTCGTCCAACAAAGAAAACAAACAACAAAACTTCTACGTATCCGTTATTTAGGAAAGTTACTGACTCTCTTCTTCTGTCTCCGTTCATTATCCTATCAATCCATCATACTTCATCCCATAAACTATTAGGACTGATTACGTTTGAACACCTCTCCCTGTAAGATATGTCTAAAAAATAGTTTCTCTGTAAGGGAGTCATGGGAGGTGGGCAGATTCACCCTTGGAATGAAAAACAAAACAATAATGAATTTTTAGAATATGATTTAGTTCTTGTTTGGGAGACCTCTGTGACGGGCAGCAAATCTCAGCTGCTGATTATTTTATGTATTTCGTTTCGTTTCTTTCTCTTACGCTTATCGGGGGTCCCGGTCGCGGGGGCTCAGCTTCCTCTTCACCACAACGGATCGATATTTCCGTTTTGGTGGTCACTACAGACGCTGCCCTGATCCGTCTATCCATCTTCCGTTACCCTTTCCCCTCACTCATGAACAAGGCCGCAAATACTTGAACTCCTCCTTTTGGTGAAATAATTCCACCCCGACCCGGAGTGAACACTCTAACTTTTCCAGGCTGAAAACCATGGCCTCCGACTTAGAGGTGCTGATTCTCATCCCGGCCGATTGGCAACCGGACGATCACTGGCGGGCCCCTACCCAAGGCCTGGCTCCAGGGTAGGGCCCCAGTAACCCTCCAAGCAGGGTACTCGAGTCCCAGCTGTACTGCTGATCAGGGGTCATGGTGAAATTATATTATATTATATTATATTATATTATATTATATTATATTATATTATATTATATTATATTATATTATATTATAATATATCATATTATATTATATTAATTTATATCATATTATATCAAATTAAATTATATTATATCACATCATATTAAATGCTATTCTATTCTATTTTTTGTATTACTCATATAAAATTATATTATATTATTTGATATCATATTATATTAAATTAAATTATATCATATATGAAATTATATTATATTATATTTATTATATTCATTATATAAAATCATATTATATTATATTATATTATATTATATTATATTATATTATATTATATTATCTTATATTATATTATATTATATTATATTATATTATTTTATTTTATATTATATTATGTGGCTTTTTCGAGTTTTTATTGTCACATATTTCCTGTTGATATGTTTATGTAAAGCAGAAAAACTTTTAGCTATAAAATCAAGTACTGGTAGATTTTTCTCGTAGGCATCACGCATCCATGCATCTTATCCCAGCCTCCTCTCTGCATCGTTGAATGAATCACTCAGAATGTAAGCAAAGAAAAAGAGATAGAGAAAAAAGAGAGACAGGGGGGAGGGAGATGGAGAGAGAGAGAGACTCGGAGAGAAGGAGGCAAGTTTAATTTTAGAGTCAACAATTAATTCCCCTTCTTTTTCCACGCTTCTAAAAATAAAAAACCTCTCAAAGCCTCTCCACCCACGCAATCCCTGTTTGATGGACTGAAACTGGGTGGAAGTGAGGAAGTCTGTGGGAGAGGGGGGGTGTTGTTGCTTGGCAACCGTATCCCGACTTGGCAGGTCTTGTGAACGAGGGATGACTGGGAAAGAGTGTGGTAGTTACAAACTGGTGTCTGGAAACGGGGCGCTGATATAGTGGACCTCCCACACACGGACACAAGGATACATGTATGTTCTGTAAGGGATTTCCGAACACAGAACTCGATCCAAAATCTAAACATCAACATGTGGACAGAGTCTGCAGTCTGCGATGAAGATAATGGACACCATCCCCATCGGTCTGTGATGAAGATAATGGACACCACCTCTTCAGTCTGCGATAAAGAAAAAATAATAATCTATCCCATATTGATCACATACAGCCGTACACAGTACAACATAGTGAAATTATTTGTGCATTTGACCCATCCCTGAGGGAGCAGTGGACAGCCCCTTTGAATCGTCCACGGAGCTAGGGTTTCAGGGTCTTGCTCAAGGAGTCTACGACGAGTGGACCCTGGCCGTCCTGCTGACTCAGCTACCGCCGCCCAAAATAGACACCCCATGCCCTGTTAAGCCGAGTTAAGCATAGCACATTGTTTAACATCCCCCCCCCCAGTCTGATCGACCTGATTCTCCAGACAGAGGCTGCTGTGACTGGTGTTTTACGTAACATGAAAGGATGCCTGCGGTGTCCCTGTAATGGAGGAATGTCTATCTGTCCAGCACCAAAGCCTATCAACACATCACAATACTTCAAATAACAAGGAACTCTGTTCAAAAGCTTTTCAATTCTAAACATGTAAACAGACATAACAGTCATCATCTAAGATGCCAGGAGATCCAGACACATTTAGGTACAAATAAACCGGGGCTGTCCCTCTGATGTGCTCCTTTCTAATCCTGTCCTTCCTCCTCACTCCCAGAGAACATCTGAACATCTTCAGCTCTGCCTCCTGTCTTCTTGTCAGAGCCACCGTCTCTAAACCATCCAACAGAGCTGCTCTCACCGCCGTCTTTGAAACATTTCCCTTCACTCCTGCTGCTCCTCCTCAGTCAGAGATTACTCCTGACACTCTTCTCCACCCACTCCACGCTGTCTGAACTTGCTTCTTCACCTCTTCTCCACACTCCCCGTTGCTCTGTACAGTTGTCCCCAAGTTCATCTCTGGCACCTTTTCCCACTCCTTTCATCCTCACCTCTCTTTCATTCACAAATTTATTCTGTCTTGCTACCACTGACCTTCATTCCTCTTCTCTCCAGGAGGTACCTCCCCCTCTCCAGGTTTTCCTCTACCTGCTCCCTGCTCTCACTACAGATGACAATGTCGTCCACCAACATCATAGTCCATGGAGACTCATGTGTGACATCATATGTCAACCTGTCCATCACAACTGCAAACATGAAGGGGCTCAGAGCCCATCCTTGCTGCAGTCCCACCTCCATGTGAGTAATGTTATTGCCTATGATCTTTCTGGACATCTCGTACCTGAAACTATCATCAGCATGAATTAATAAGGCAGCACCAAACAAAGTTTATCTGTGGTATATTCTGATATCGGACTGATATCGGATCTTCTATCAGAATGGGGAAGCTGTCATAAATGTGCTAATTGATGTTGATGAAAGGGAGAGAGGTGTGGGAAGGGGTGGGAAGGAGTGCATTTAAAATTGTCAGTATTTTATGTTCCGTAATAGTTGTTGATATTTCCATTAACAATTGAGTTACACAAAATTGAAAAGAAAATGCAATTAACTGCTAAATTAATGAATCAATTTCAATAAGGGTGATGAAACTCAATATAGAGAGCTGCAGAAGCAAGGTAAAAAAGAAATAAGACTTGCTGAGGGTCATTATGAGGATAAGGTTGAGAGCGTGCTCAGTGTGGAAAAAACTCAAGGCCAGCATGGGAAAGTCTGAAGTCCATGATGGGACTTTAATCCATCAAAAGCCAAATTTCCTGAATTTTTCTAGAATCATTTAATGTTCATGATTTCAATGAGGAGCTGGCAGTTTTCAAAAATGTTGTTTTCTCATCAGCACTGTAAGGACGTCAACAGAGACAATGTTGTGAAACCTTTCCAACGTGTAAAGAAAAGGAGAAGTCTTGAACATGATGAAACTGGAAGTGGCATCCTCAAAAACTGTTCCGGAAAATTAGCAGACATATTTGCTGTTTCATCTCATGACATCACTTCATCTCCACAGGATTCCCAGTGTTTGTAAAGACTCAATAGTTGTTCCTGAGCCAAAATATAAAGCACCATTAAATAATTACAGGCCTGAGGCACTGACCTGTCTGGTTATGAAATCATCTGAGAGAATCGTGAAGGACTGAGGACTGTAGTTCAGGCAGATTTGGGATCCACTCAGATTTGGGTTGAGGCTTCACCTAGAACTTTACCAAACGTGATTGTCACACACCATTCTTCTGCTTTTACTCCTATCCAGCCTTAGATTTTGGCACAAACGTTAAAGAGCATCAACCACATCGGGCCTGGACTGATGGATTTTTGGTTTGGGTGTGTGAAGCTCTAAAGGGTAGGTCTTCTGTTCTTTTATCAACCAATGCAGCAGCCCAGAGGTGTGTCTTATAACCGCTTCAATTTGTTTTATACACGATGTATGTTCGGAGACAGCATGCAGGGCAGCGCATCATCAGGTTTGCTGATGACCCTGGTGTCTCTACTGAATGACCACTGTGGTCGCAGACTTTACGGACTGGTCTGAGTCCTCCTTCTTGTGCATCAGTGTGTTTAAAACCAAGGCGAATATTGTGGATTTTGAAGGGGAGTCCCATCGCAACCCCTACGGCTGTAACTGATGATCAAGCTGGTGAGGTTGTCAAACACATCAATCGATGTGAGACTGAAAGAGCTCCAGGTAGATGGTGCGTTTAAGAAACCCCATCAGCGCATGCGTTTCTAGCGAATGCTTCATAGTTTTGATGTCAACACTTTTTCATGAAAATGCTTTATTCCTGTTTTATTAAATCAGTGATGAAATTTTTGCACTTCTCTGTTGGTACATGTTTATTAGCCTAAGAAATAGGATGAGACAACAAGGCATACTGAAAGTGTGCAGAAAGGTTGCAACGTTATCTATAAAATGACCTGACCGACTGGTTCAAAACCAGGATTTGAAGAAAGCCCAGTGAGTCCTGGCTGATGCGAGACCACCCTGTCCAAGGAGATCAGACTGCTACCTTCTGGCTGCAAACATGTTCTACCAAGATTCAGGACCAACAGACTAAAAAAAACAAATTCTCCCCGCTGCAATCGGCTTTTTAAATCACTCTGTGTGATGTTTTTTTTTTTTTTTTAGTCATTTTTATCATTGGTTGCTGTTTGTTTTATTGATCAATTTTCATCTCTTGATTGTCCAGTTGACCGTCAACTGGACAATAAAGAGATTCTTATTATTGGACAATAAAGAGATTCCTTGATACTTGGTCCCATTAACTGGAGAAAGTTGTTTTCATCCACACCTTTATCTCTTCCAGACAGGTGCAGAGAGTTGACAAGGGAGATGATGGTGACGATGAGGATGGAGAAGTTACGGAGGAACGTGTTTTACTAATACATTATCTTCACCACTGTGAAATTATATATATATATATTAAATGTTCATGCTGTCAGAAAAAAACACCACTCATACACACGTCCCACGGGTGTAGGAGCTCACACGTAAAGAAAACACGCTGCAAAGTCAAAAGACATCACATTAAGAAAACGCGCTGCAAAGTCCGAAGAAAATAGGCTGCAAAGTCACAAGACAACATGTTAAATGAAAAACGTTGCAAAGTCACCAGACAACATATCAAGAATACACGCTGCAAAGCCACAAGACAACACATTTAAAGAAACATGCTGCAAAGCCACATGACAACACATTAAGGAAAGACGCTGCAAAGCCACAACAAAACAAATTATGAAAACACACTGCAAAGTCATAAAACAACACATTCAGAAAACATGCTGAAAAGCCGCAACACAACACTAATAAAATACTGCAGATACCAAAACACAACCCATTAAGATAATAATAATAATAATAATAATGTTAATAATAATAATAATAATAATAATAATAATAATAATAATAATAATGACAATAAAACATTTTATTTATAACGCACTTCACATTTGGATCAAATTTCTAAATGCTAAAGATAGCACTTTGAAACAGAAGAAGATAACACAGATTTGCGGTGTTGTGGTCTTTTCCTAATGCTGTTCAGCGAGTTAGCTCCTGTCAGGATATCCTGACCGTCATAAGTCGAGTTCAGAAGATGTAAATTGGTGCATTACATTCCCAAATAATACTGACAGCATGTGACATTAATGTGCAGAATCCAAACCCTGGTTCTTGACCGTAGAGTATTCACTGTTTCAGGCAGGAGCTGAGATTCTGCTCAGCCTCCAGTGGCCCTGCAGCAGAAAACCAGCCAATTTCCTCTTAAGGTCTGATCCAATCTCCTCGTCTCTCGAATAGCAATGATTTCCTCCACAAGGTCATTCTGACATCTTTAAATCTTTGTGTGGGGATGTGTGTGTGTGTGTTTGTGTGTGTGTTTGTATGTGTGTGTGCCTTTTTTTTTGCAGGCCTAATGGAACATCAGCAGTGTTGATGATGAGGAGAAGCAGACAGAGATGTCTGCAGTGAATCTTTCTTTGAGGTGTGAAGACAGATCTGAGGTCTGAACGAAAGAAAGAAAAGAAAGAAATAATGATGAAACAGAAACGTACAGTACCACTGTTACCTGCACAGATTTCTATCCACCAAATTATAACTGAGTTCACATCTACAGACCGCATCTATCACATCTACAGACTGCATCCATCCCATCTACAGACTACATCTATCCCATCTACAGACTGCATCTATCAAATCTACAGACTGCATCTATCACATCTACAGACTCCATCTATCACATCTACAGTCTTCATCTATCACATCTACAGACTGCATCTATCACAGCTACAGACTGCATCAATCGCATCTACAGACTGCATCTATCACATCTAGAGACTCATCTATCACATCTACAGACTGTATCTATCACATCTACAGACTGCATCTATCACATCTACAGACTGCATCTATCACATCTACAGACTGCATCTATCACATCTAGTGACTCATCTATCAAATCTACAGACTGCATCTATCACATCTACAGACTCCATCTATCACATCTACAGACTTCATCTATCACATCTACAGACTGCATCTATCACAGCTACAGACTGCATCAATCGCATCTACAGACTGCATCTATCACATCTAGAGACTCATCTATCACAGCTACAGACTGCATCAATCGCATCTACAGACTGCATCTATCACATCTAGAGACTCATCTATCACATCTACAGACTTTATCTATCACACATAGAGACTCATCTATCGCATCTACAGACTGTATCTATCACATCTACAGACTGCATCTATCGCATCTACAGACTGCATCTAGTGCATCTACAGACTGCATCTATCACATCTACAGACTGCATCAAGTGCATCTACAGACTGCATCTATCACATCTACAGACTTCCTCTATCACATCTACAGACTGCATCTAGTGCATCTACAGACTGCATCTATCACATCTACAGACTTCCTCTATCACATCTACAGACTGCATCTATCACATCTACAGACTGCATCTAGTGCATCTACAGACTGCATCTATCACATCTACAGACTTCCTCTATCACATCTAAAGACTCATCTATCACATCTACAGACTGTATCTATCACATCTACAGACTGCATCTATCACATATAGAGACTCATCTATCATATCTACAGACTGCATCAATCACATCTACAGACTTCCACTATCACATCTACAGACTGCATCTATCACATCTACAGACTGCATCTATCACATCTACAGACTGCATCTATCACATCTAGAGACTCATCTATCACATCTACAGACTGTATCTATCACATCAACAGACTGCATCAATCACATCTACAGACTTCCAGAATCACATCTACAGACTGCATCTATCACATCTACAGACTGCATCTATCACATCTACAGACTGCATCTATCACATCTAGAGACTCATCTATCACATCTACAGACTGTATCTATCACATCAACAGACTGCATCTATCACATCTACAGACTGCATCTATCACATCTAGAGACTCATCTATCACATCTACAGACTGTATCTATCACATCTAGAGACTCATCTATCACATCTACAGACTGCATCTATCGCATCTACAGACTGCATCTATCGCATCTACAGACTGCATCTAGTGCATCTACAGACTGCATCTATCACATCTACAGATTGCATCTAGTGCATCTACAGACTGCATCTATCACATCTACAGACTGCATCTATCACATCTACAGATTGAATCTAGTGCATCTACAGACTGCATCTATCACATCTACAGACTGCATCTATCGCATCTACAGATTGCATCTAGTGCATCTACAGACTGCATCTATCACATCTACAGACTCCATCTATCACATCTACAGACTTCATCTATCACATCTACAGACTGCATCTATCACAGCTACAGACTGCATCAATCGCATCTACAGACTGCATCTATCACATCTAGAGACTCATCTATCACAGCTACAGACTGCATCAATCGCATCTACAGACTGCATCTATACCATCTAGAGACTCATCTATCACATCTACAGACTTTATCTATCACACATAGAGACTCATCTATCGCATCTACAGACTGTATCTATCACATCTACAGACTGCATCTATCGCATCTACAGACTGCATCTAGTGCATCTACAGACTGCATCTATCACATCTACAGACTGCATCAAGTGCATCTACAGACTGCATCTATCACATCTACAGACTTCCTCTATCACATCTACAGACTGCATCTAGTGCATCTACAGACTGCATCTATCACATCTACAGACTTCCTCTATCACATCTACAGACTGCATCTATCACATCTACAGACTGCATCTAGTGCATCTACAGACTGCATCTATCACATCTACAGACTTCCTCTATCACATCTAAAGACTCATCTCTCACATCTACAGACTGTATCTATCACATCTACAGACTGCATCTATCACATATAGAGACTCATCTATCATATCTACAGACTGCATCAATCACATCTACAGACTTCCACTATCACATCTACAGACTGCATCTATCACATCTACAGACTGCATCTATCACATCTACAGACTGCATCTATCACATCTAGAGACTCATCTATCACATCTACAGACTGTATCTATCACATCAACAGACTGCATCAATCACATCTACAGACTTCCACAATCACATCTACAGACTGCATCTATCACATCTACAGACTGCATCTATCACATCTACAGACTGCATCTATCACATCTAGAGACTCATCTATCACATCTACAGACTGTATCTATCACATCAACAGACTGCATCTATCACATCTACAGACTGCATCTATCACATCTAGAGACTCATCTATCACATCTACAGACTGTATCTATCACATCTAGAGACTCATCTATCACATCTACAGACTGCATCTATCGCATCTACAGACTGCATCTATCGCATCTACAGACTGCATCTAGTGCATCTACAGACTGCATCTATCACATCTACAGATTGCATCTAGTGCATCTACAGACTGCATCTAGCGCATCTACAGACTGCATCTATCACATCTACAGACTGCATTTATCGCATCTACAGACTGCATCTATCACATCTACAGACTGCATCTATCACATCTAGAGACTCATCTATCACATCTACAGACTGTATCTATCACATCAACAGACTGCATCTATCACATCTACAGACTGCATCTATCACATCTAGAGACTCATCTATCACATCTACAGACTGTATCTAACACATCTAGAGACTCATCTATCACATCTACAGACTGCATCTATCGCATCTACAGACTGCATCTATCGCATCTACAGACTATCTATCGCATCTACAGACTGCATCTAGTGCATCTACAGACTGCATCTATCACATCTACAGACTGCATCTATCACATCTAGAGACTCATCTATCACATCTACAGACTGTATCTATCACATCTAGAGACTCATCTATCACATCTAGAGACTCATCTATCACATCTACAGACTGCATCTATCATATCTACAGACTGCATCTATCGCATCTACAGACTGCATCTATCGCATCTACAGACTGCATCTAGTTCATCTACAGACTGCATCTATCACATCTACGCACTGTATCTATCACATCTAGAGACTCATCTATCACATCTAGAGACTCATCTATCACATCTACAGACTGCATCTATCACATCTACAGACTGCATCTATCATATCTACAGACTGCATCTATCGCATCTATAGACTGCATCTAGTGCATCTACAGACTGCATCTATTGCATCTACAGACTGCATCTATCGCATCTACAGACTGCATCTAGTGCATCTACAGACTGCATCTATCACATCTACAGATTGCATCTAGTGCATCTACAGACTGCATCTAGCGCATCTACAGACTGCATCTATCACATCTACAGACTGCATCTATCACATCTACAGACTGCATCTATCAGAGCTACAGACTGCATCTATCAGAGCTACAGACTGGAGACATCCCTGGCTTCTGGTAACAGGATGTTGGTCTATTAAACGACAGTGTGTTTGTCGAATGTGATGCAAAGTGAGTCATTGCCCCTTCGGCCTCCCTCACCTCTTCATCACCTCCCTCCCTCCATTAGCTTCCCCTGAGCCGTCTTATGTAACGCTCTGCCGGCTGTCAGGAGTGTGAGGATGGCTGGAGAGAGATTATAGTGTGTGAGTGAGGAAGAGAGACAGCCCCCGTCTATAAAGCTCTTCCTCCTTCCTTCATCTTTCCCTTACATCCTCACACAGCCGGGCAGCACCCAGGGGGAGGGGCTGTGACTTTATGTGACTGCCGCTTAGTCATGGATTTCCCAAAATGCCCATTTGTTTCTCCCATCCAATAATTATCATGAGCAGTTAAGTTAGTGTTCTGAGGTACTTGTACGTGGCTCTGCTGCTGCTCTTAATCAGAGATGAAGGTCGACTTCCTGTCCTTCATAAGTTATTGATCCATGGTTCCTCACTGTGGTATATTTACAGAGGGGCTGGATGAAGCATTCAGATCCTTTACTTGCATAAAAGTACGAACGCAACACCCTAGAAGGAACAAACCTCGCCGTAGAAAGTAAGAGTAAAAGTATTATCAGCACTACTGAGTGTCACTGTGAGTAAAGTATGAAAGTAAAAGTACTCACAGTGAGTAAAGTATGAAATTGAAAGTATTCACTGTGCAACATAATGGTCCCAATCATTGTTTACAATTACATAGCTGGTTTTTGGATAACTGAAATAACGTTAAAAAAAAAATCTTTGAACAGTGGAAGACTGTAAAATTTAAAACAACAATATATAACTGTATTAAATAACTTGATTTGTTTTTATCATCAGAATAAATGCAAAATACAGAAATTAACTGTAAAAATAGTCATTACAGTTAAAGTATTTGTCCATCTTAATTATGGATTTTGGTGTTATTTACATTCAAATTACATATATAATACTTCTATAACCATTTAGTAAAAACATAAGTTTCTTTCTGCACTAAAAAAGCTCTCAAAATATGGTATTCGTAAAAATAATGTTGAATTCAGTGTCTTCTGTCTGAAGCTTATTTCTGTAAAAAACTTTTTTATTGCTCTCCACAAGCCTTTCATCTTCTGTCTATCCCCCTGTCCTTCAATCAAGTTCTTAGAATTCAACTCTTTACCTTGTAAGGACAGATCTTTTGACATTTTCATGTAAAACAGTTCTCTATCATTTGTATTGTTCCCATCAGCCTCTTGGTACTCAAACATAACATTCTAGGGTGTTACCTAGCAACAACTTTTTTTCCTTTTTCTTCTCATCTTAACCGGTCCTTACGATTTTTTCGCTATTAACTTATTGTTTTTTAATAACAAGGAACTCCGCACCTAGACCGGAAAGTCTCTTTAACAAAAAAAAAATCATAGAAACCCTAATTATGTTGTCTGAAGTCAAGGTTACACAATAAAAGTGAAATTAGGACTTTTGAATATCAATATAAATTGTTGATTTACACTCCATCCAGAATATGATTGATTTGTGTTAAAGTGAGTCTCATCTTTTGATGATACTGTACACACACCCTCTATTGTATCAAGGTTCAAGGTTAATTTATTGTCATTCCACATGAAACACATGAACGACACATGAAACTATATTTGTAATCAGATTTCAGCAGCATACTGTAGAACTGCTTGTAAATTTAAAAAAAAAACTGGATATGTATGAAATTCAATTTCCCTTTGTAGTCATTAGCTTCGAAGCCTCTAACAACAGAACTAGCTTCTGAACCAGACGCTCCAGCACGGAGAGATTACCAGAGGGTTCGACCATCTTGTTCAATATCTTATATTATCAGTCCACCCTTAACACTGACTGTCTCTCAAACTCTTGAGGGTCTCCATTCACCTCTGGGCAACAGATCATCAATGTCTAACAGAATATCGCCCACTTGTAGATTTATCTTTGGGGAGCGTCAACGCTGCTTTGTAATGATGTCGACAAGAAACTACTGTTTCCAGCAACTCCTGAATTGCTGTGCTAGAAATTGCAACCGGCACCACCTTTTTACTCCATATAGATGGGAAAGTGGCAGGTAGGGGCAGTCCTGCGCTGGACCCTGAAGAGAGCTTGGAGAGACAGTCTGCAACACTCATTGCTTCTGTGGTTTTCATTAGAAATAACAGTGTCTTTCTGACGTCCGGATCACCTATGAGCTGATACAGTACCACATCCATTGGTAATTATTGGTTTATAATTATTTTTCCAGGAGGAATGTGGGGCCACTGAACCTGTTTGGATTTTAATCAATCTGAAATCATTAGTTTAAGTGTCTGACCATCTTTCGGGGGATATGCTACAGGAAGAGCTTATGCCTCTTCGGAGGGTTACTAGAACCACAACTATTTTTTCCTTCGCGTTCTTAAACTTAACCGGTCCTTCTGTATTCTGTCTCTGTTGAGCTTCTGTTTTTTAATAACACAGAAACTCCGAATGTGAAAGTCTGTTTCAAATTTGAAAGCATATTTATACAAAATTATATTGTTTGAGCTCAACATTACGCAATAAAAGTGAAAGAAGGACTTTGACTGTGGTATCAAAATTAATTGGTTATTTACTGTGACCCTTATAAGTAGCAATAGCATTGATAAAATGTAAAATATGTGTTAAATGATATATGAGTTACATGATAACACCTTATAACAGCGCTCTGTGTCTTCATGAGGTCACCATAGATCCTTCATTAATTAATACAGAAGGCCTAAGACTGGACGGATTCACAAAGCATTCATTTGAAACCACTATTTGTGCCGTATTAAAGACCAATTCACAAAAGATTTTGCATCAATGATTGCAGTTTGTCCCAGATTTGCTTCTGATTGTAATTACCATTGTGTCTATAAATGTTGCCTTTGTGCCTACAACACAAGAGGCGGAGAAATGGCAGAACAGAAAATAAAAAGGGGAAAAAAAAGGAAATTTTTATTGGGCTTGACAGATGATGTGCGCAAAACTCTAGTCCCGAAACCTAACCGGGACTGCAAGGAACCACATTTGGAGCGTCCAAATGGACACCCTAAGACTGCAAGATGGAGGCTGGAGATGGCAGGATCTGAAGTCCAGAACAAAACAAAAAGTATCATTCAATGCCTTTCAAGCCTTACAATCTGGCAGAGTTCCACCCAAGGAACAGAATTTAAACTTTATTGAGGAGTTCAACAAACTCTCCAGAGCCAACAGGTCCTTGAGTAGAAGGAGGGGACTGACTCAGGCAAGTGTCTCTATTATTAATACTATTATTACACCGTCATTAGTATTATTAGCCGATATGTGGGGCATTTTTACTGAGCCCCTGAAGTCCCTAGACAATTGTTTTTTATTTTGTGCACACAGAAAAATAACTAGTGCGCACGCTCATAGTTATATATATAATGTTTCTAATGCTTGATGAAGTAGTTGTTATAGTTGAGTTTTTATGAAGAAATTCATTGATTGTAAAATTATTATAATTTTATAATAGAATAAAATATCTCTATGTGTCAGACCAGTGATGAACTGGCGAATCATTCTGGGTGTACCCCGCCTCTCGCTCAATGTGAGCTGGGATAGGCTCAACTCCCCCGCAACCCTGAACAGGATAAGCGGTTAATAATGAAAGAATGACTGTGTACGGTTTGTACACTGTTTTATTTTTATTCATTCATTAATTCTCCATAACCGCCCATTCCCTTCAGGGTCGCGGGGGCTGGAGCCTCTCCTGTGACACCCTGGACGAGTCGCTGGCTCATCACAGGGCCAACACACAGAGACAGACCCCCACTCACGCTCACATTCCCTCCTATCGGCATATGGACTGTGGGAGGTACCCAGAGTTTCATGACGCTTCTACATTCTGCTTATGTATCGTCTGTTTGTCACCGCATTCCAAAGTGAAAGTGTTCTAGGGGAGCTGTCCATGGTGCTGAATCTTTAAGTCCCTTCAATTTCCTGTCTGGTTTGGGGATATCTTCCGTGTCTGGCCGCTCTACGAGCAACGGCTGGTATAACATCCCACCCGGTTCTGCTGAGGGACGGCTGTGAAGCCCAGAGGCACCTGCAGCAGGTGTTTGGAAGGAACCAGACGCAAGAACCTGGAGTGTTGCCATGTATTGAATGGCATCTCTGGGTGGCAGGCTCAATCTTATTCTTGATCTCATCCAGAATATCAAGAATCAGGTGAGCTGGCAACCTGTGTCTTCAAATAATTTCAGTTTGGATTAAATCAAAAAGTAATTCTAGTTCTAAATATCCGCTCACGAGCTTCAATCTCTGCTGCTATGATCACTGGAGAATCTGGCCATCACAGCCCTTTTAAATCTCAATTACCACCACCTCTCTGAAGACGCAAATAATTTCATGGTAATTGTTGCTGCAAACTGCGCTGTGAATACGTCCATTTTTGCAATGAGAATCATTTGCATAGAAAAGATGCATAATACTTTTTTTAAATACGTGGAAATTGCAGAAGGAGCACCGAGACGCAATCTGCATGGTGGCGCACTCAGCGCTACTATACAGGGTTTGCCACTGCCTTGTTAATAAGACGCATCCAATTGCACCAGTTTTTCAGCAGAAGCCGCGGACTGTACACCTGGGGAATAAATAATAACTCTTGCCCCCCACGCCGTGAGTGGCTGAGCAATTCCACCAGCACTACCACGAAACAGAACAAATCATAATATTACTTATCTTCCATAGAAGCTCTGACCTATAGTTTACAAAATAAATAACTACAAACAATGTCTAAATATGTGTATCTAAACAACCTCATCCATGACAGGATACTGATGACATCATTTTAAAACTGGAAGGCCACCATAGAGTCTTGGATAGGGAGGGGTGAGCTGATAATAATTGAAGTTGCAATCTGGAACGTCACCAGAGATCAGGGAAAAGAAATCAGAAAACGGTTTATGGCCTAGTAAATCAGACTTTGGACTTACAAGGTATTTGACCTGGTGTAGGATAATTGAACATAAAAATAAAGATGTAGTATGAATATAGAATAAAAGTGACAGTGACAGAAATGCAGACTGTGTGGGATTCCCTGAGTCCAGCTGCAGATGGGAAGAAGATCTCTTCATGGCGTAAAGTTTTGGTCCTGATGGACCTCGGCTTCCTGCCAGAGGGGAGAGTCTGAAGAAATGATGTCTGAGGTGAGAGGGGTCGGTTACAATCTTAGTTGCCCGCTTCAGGGTCCGGGAAGCGTACACGTCCTGGAGGGTCGCCAGATTGCAGTTGAGAAGCTCCTCAGCTGATCGGATGATTTTCCGCAGTGTGTCCTTGTGATGGTGATTGAGGAAGTAAGGATGGACTCCATGATGGAGGTGTAGATGTGCACCTCATTGATTTTGGAAGGTTGAACTTCTTCAGATGTGTGAGGAAGCACAACCACCTCTATATATATATATATGGATGGATGGATGGATGAATCAGTGCATAGAAAAGACTGGAGAGAATATAATTTTTGGGTGTGTAAATCTTTCTTCCTCACCCATTAAAACCATCCAGTGGATGCAATAGTTGCACAGACGCTGTCAGAGAGCTGACCCTGGAGCTGTTGGGTTGCACTTGATGAAGTAGCAGAACTGAAGCCTTTTGCTGCACAGCTTCGGATAACTTTTTTTTTTAATCCTCTGCTCGGTCTTGCAAGCCTGCAAGTTTCAGACCCTGTTTGATGAGTCATACATTTTCACACATTCAGTTTCCTTGAGTCTAAAATCTTCTTTTTTGTCTTTACTCCAATATCAGCCCTACTCCAAAACTCCTGGCTGTATATATATATATCATCTGATCTGGGAGTACCTTGGTTCCCCGGGAGAGGATTGCTGCGGAGAGGGACGTCAGTCAATCAGATCATCATGTGGCTTAAGGCTACATTTACTACTGCATTACTAACAACAGTGTGAGAGAAGACTTGTAGGTCAGGCATGGTCACGTTGCAGTAAGGGTACTGATGGAGATTTATGTGTGTGTGTATGTATGTGTGTGGGTGTGTTTGTGTGTGTGTGAACTCAAAAAGCCTCTTCGATGAGAGATGAATGTCTTCAAGCCAAAAGAGAAGTCCAGTTGTTTTGAATTCAACCCACTTACTTTACCAGGACCGGGATGAATGAGAATCTACACAGTCATGTATTTTTATGTGTGTGTCTGTGTGTGTGTGTGCAGTCATCCATCCGATGTATGTTGGTGAATTGGTGTTTCCATGTTTATATCTGCAGGATATGTCTCTGCTCACTGGTGCAGCGATAATGTTCATCTGAGTACGCATGGCATCCTGACCATTTCAAAGGACTCTCTATCACGCACACACTCACATACGGACATACACACACACACACACACACACACACATACACAGCATTTCTGTAACTTGCTTTTACCTCTTGTGAACTGCACATGAGATTTCTTGTGGATGTGATGTATAAATAATCTCTGTATTATTTCATATATTTGGAATACGTGTTGATCATCACAATAACACACTATAGGAAGTGCAATGGAAGCACAGATAAGTGTTTAGTTCATGTGGTGCAGTATTAAAGCCATTTTTCAATATTTATGTTTGGAGATTCAGAGTGAATTCCTAAACAGTCTTACTGCCGTCTGTTGTGCCGTGATGTGCCTTAAACAGTGGTCTGGCAATGCCATTGAGCCTTTGGGCACATATGTTCATGCCCATCAGCCTGGCTGCCGTCTGTGGAGAAAACTCTGTTGGATCCTGCTATGGCTGCTTAGACTTGATGGTATTATTGCTTTCTTGTTGGTGGTGTGAGTAAATGTGACTTGTTGTTGAGAGTTATTATTTAGTAATGACAGTTATTTGAGATATATGTGACCTGTATTAGTGATGCAGCATCATGTCATTATGTGTAATGGTGCTACATCCTTGATGGATTCAGTGTCCGCGTATACAGTAAGTGTTTAAGTGATAATGCCTCTGAGTTCCACGAGATAAATGTTACTAGTTCTTCGTATACGGGATGGTTAAGTAGACTGACAGCAGCCTGGAGCCGTAAAGTCACTGCTAAGTTATCGGAGGGCAGCTTCATTGAACACTGAAGGCCTAGGGGGAAAATCCATGGATGTATTGTGTAACTTTTTTGCCCCAATTATATATGTGGGGTGGCTTTGGCTTCTTGGGTAGAGTGGTCACCAACCAGGTGGTTTAATCCCAACCCTTGCTTAATAGGGTCCTATATCAAGACCCTGAACCCTAATCCTTCGTTATGGGGGTCCTATTGCTCCTCAGGGATTGATCAAATGCAGAGAATAATTTTACAATGACATACTTTTTGTCGGTACTGTGAGGATAAGGAGATATATTATTGTTATAATTTTCTTTTAAAGCATTTATTTTGTGTTCACTCAGATTGCTTTTAGAAGAAGAAGAAAATCCAACAATATCTAAGATGCACAAAAATAGAAGAAACCAGGAGGGTTCCAATACTTATTTCTTAGGGTGAAATAACGGTGTGTTGGCCTTGTGAGGAACCTCTTGCTTGTAAAGGGCCCGCCTCTCGCCCTATGTCAGCTGGGATATGCTCCAGGCTCCCTGCGACCTTGAACGAGATATGTTAAAGATAATGCATGGATGGAAATTATGGTAACAGTTGATTCTCTCGAGAACGTCTCAAGGCACATCTTTACTCTCTGAATATTTGGAGCTGTCTGAAGGCTTTAGTTTGTCTCTGGTTATTAAAATCTAACAGTGAAATTAGAGGGAAATTGCCGACTGGTGATCATACACAACCTGTCCTACTAGACCTCTAAGGTGGATATTTATGTCTCTGGCATTCCATGTGTCCATGAGCTAAAGGTTAGAGCTTGTGACCTCACTCCCGGACAAACTGGGAACGCTTTGGCAAGGAAGATGAGTAACACCCTCCGCTGCATCGGTGAATGCCACACAGATCACCCGAGCATGGCACTTACCCAACCGCTTTTACAGTGCAGCTGCTCACAGCACTGGGGATGTTCTGGCAGAACCCCCACATCTCAATACAGTTTTGGAAAGAATGCTTCGTGATGAGACTTGGTGACACTTTGACTTTTCCCCTAGAATCACCAGGAGTTAGATTTTTGTCGTTTTTAGAGAGTTATCTCAGTCTTGCCTTTAAAGTTTAGTATGGATTTAAAATAATGTCAAGCACGAAACATCCCTTATGTTTTGATCTTGCACCATCAGCAGGTCAACTTAAGTCCAATAATTGTGAAAAACAATAATGATGGAATGAATGATGATTATAATAAAGTTGTATCACTATAATAAAAAAAAAGGTTTTTCATAAAGATATACAAATACATACAAAAAAAAGAGGAGAAACTGTAATAAAGCAAGTGATTTAGTATTACTTAAACATTATAATAGCATCAAAAATAACAATTCAGGAGAAATCAATCATTTTAGGAGTTTTCAGCCCGCAGAGGTCATCTTCATCACCTGCCACCTGTGCTGCTTTGCATTGGACCGCGATGCATATCCCTAAAGGTGGTCAAGATTTCATCACAGGGCCCCCCTTCTCGGTCTGGTTCCAGAGGAGATCCCTAGTTTCTCTACAGTGGTGAGTTGTCACGACTGTTTCACTGGGTTAACTGGGGTCTTCA
Source organism: Lophius americanus (assembly GCA_037951165.1). NCBI lineage: Eukaryota > Metazoa > Chordata > Actinopteri > Lophiiformes > Lophiidae > Lophius > Lophius americanus. Next base: position 1,282,679 of record JBBDHG010000170.1, read on the forward strand.
GTTTGCTCTTAATCCGACCCCTCCCCTAATTTGGTTCTGTTGGCTACATCGTTGAAGCGGTTTTCAGCTGGCTGTGAAGCAGCTGGTATGACAGTCAGCACCTCCAAATCTGAAGCCATGGTTCTCTGTCGGAAGACGGAGGACTGCCACCTCATAGTTGGCGTTCACTTGGTGTCTTGTTCTGGAGCGAGGTGAAAATGGGCCTTGAGATGGAGAGGAGGTTTGGGGCTGCATCAGCAGTAATTACGCTGCTGCATCGATCGGTTGTAGGGAAGGTCGTAAGACAAAGCCCTGAATTTACTGTTAAATCTATGTTAACCCTCACCTCTTGTCATGAGCTCGGGGTAGAGTTCCCAAGAATGAGGTCAAGGATACAAGCAGCTGAAATTAGCTTCCTTTGTAAGGGGGGCTGGGCTCAGTCTTAGAGATAAGGAACCTCCTTAGGAGATTCTCAAGGCACGTCCAGGTGGAAGGAGAACTAGAAATCATCAGAGTCCCCATGAGCTCCTGAGTGAATGGATGTACTGAGATCTCTCTAGGTTTAGGGTCCCTGTCGAGAAGGCACCCGTTTCAAAGCAAACTAAATCTACACTACGAATTTGTTCTCAGTGGTCTTTAAAAAACAACCTTAACAGAAGTACAGAACTAAACATTTGTGATGCTTTTTCGAGGAAATGCAATTGTGTCAGGGTAACGTTTAATTCTTATCCACAAAATTTCACCCTAAAAAGAGTTTCCAAACAATAATAGTACTTCTGCTGAACAAATTGCCAATTGCTCTATGAATTATTAAATTAGTGATGTGTCCTAGACTGTTTTCATATTATTCATTTAAGATCGCTGCGTTTGTGTGTCTGTGTGTGTTTTCGTGCGTGTGATCTATGTTTACACATGAATTGCAACTTTAATTTTTCATCTCGAACAAAAATAATGACAAAGCCTTATGCTTTCTACAAATTCAAATTCAAAAGGCTAAAACTACAAGACTAAATGTGCTTAATTTCCACCCCATTTTCATTTGGGCCTGGCTCCTACTCTCTGCACCTATTCATCCTGTCTCTGCATGGGTTTTACGTCAGCTACATAATCAGGGAGCTACACTTACCTGATTGCAGTTGCCATGGTGACTAAGTCCCTGAAATGTTTTTGTTCTGTTCTGGGCTGTTGCCCATGAATCACTGCAAGACTATTCCTAATCGTCCTGACTGAGCTTACAACCTAATATATACCACATAGTATCTAAAATGTCAATGAATGTAAGTACCAGATTCCAAGGTTATCCTTGCAAAAGTTCTCCTCCAGTATTTGTTAAGATCGAAATTATATATTAGATATGTATTTTAGGGTATACCGAAGATGGATCTTTAAATCACTATGTGTGAGGAGGGTGGTCCTCTATCTCTGGAAGAGTGGATATGCATAAATGTTTCTTAGTCACTTACCTGTATCCTCTTGATCAACAGAAACGCCCGGTGAATCGAGTGTTTCTAAATGTTGAAAAAATTCTAGACACTGGTGGTGGAGATGAATGATAGAACTCCATGTGGTATTACTTCATGCACTGCGTTTTTCACACACTCAAATGTATTATTATCTTCATCAAGAGTCAGTATGGAGCTAGTCCTGTTATAACAGAAAATAAAGTCATGTTAATTACTTGATCATTTCCATATTTGTAGATAACCATTTTCACATGAATACGTTTTTTTCATAATATATCCTCCTTTAGAGGTCGGCCGCCAGTTCCTTGGTTTTTGTGGCGTTAGGCTGGATGTGGTTGGCGTGACACCTGTCCACAAGGTGCTCACCATGCAGGTAGCTGTACCCCTCCTCCATGTCCTCACTGATTATATTAGTAATGGTATCATCCGAGAACCCCTGGAGGCGACTGGTCTTGGATGCATTTCTGAAATCCGAGGTGTAGAGGGTGAAGAGGAAGGGACCAGGAACAGATCCCTGCCGAGAACAGAACCCCCCACAAACAAGACGGTTCACATGTACTCCAGCTCTGACTCTTTTAGAAGGTAAAAGCATTGAGTTCTTTGACTCTTAGATGTTCACACCAAGAAAAAATGTATAAATATTTATCTATTTTTTATTAAAATGACCTCAACATTTTGCTATCTGCTATTTGCTATTACATCGTACTTACTATCCTAATACTTATGGTTAAGTACCTCCACCTTGTCGGCCCCTTTGGCCTGTGGCATCCCCCATGGCTCAATCCTTGACCCTGTACTCTTTAGTATATACCGTACATGCTGCCATGGGCTAATATTATAAACAGGTTGAGTCAAGTGGCGCAATTTATTCAATAAGAAATAAGAAATAGAGGCTCAATATGTGCTCAACCAAACAGTTGAGCAGCATTTTACAGCGTTAATCAGCTCCAGGGGTGATATGATGAAGATGTAAGAAGCCTTCAGCATAATAGTGCTCATCGTATAATGTTCTACTCACGCTGTTAAGAGTTAGCCCGGAAAATATTTCTAGATATTCTTGATTGCTGAAATTGGAATGATTGACTTGATAGCTTGTTAAGCACAAGTAGGTACCTACTGTGCCTCCTCCTTAGCTTCTCCTCCATCACAGCGGGGCAGAAGAGCCTTGTCTCCACAAAAATAAACGTGAGAAACAAATAAAGCGATGTTTTGCATTTCATTTATCCGCAAAAACACCTCTTTTACCCTCAACATTACTAATGGAAATAAGATTGACTTTGGGGCTTCACGTAGCATTAACCCAACCATTATGCAGGTCAGAGTTGAATAAATAAATAAAAAAATAGTTTTCTCTCATGTAATATAATGTAATTGGCAACTGGAAAGAGTGGAAGCCTGATATCTTTGTGTGGTATTGTTGTTTTTAATGCATCCACTTTTTAATCACTGTGTACATCTACAGAAGGTGAAGAAATTTCACATTCATGATGTTGGAAATATTTCATGTTTTTAGAGTTGGAAATTATTTAGTTTTAGGGAAATTCGGCAAAATCGGCAAACTTGAGCACCCACTGTTGGACACCAGCCGTGAAGGAGGCCTTTAAGCTAAAGAAGGAGGCCTCTCGGACTCGGTTAGCTTAGAGGTCCACTGAAGCAGCAGACAGGTACTGAGAGACCAGAAGGCCAGCTTTGGCAGTAGTGGAAGCAAAAACCCAGGTGAGGGAGGAGTTTGGGGAAGTAATGGAGAATTTCTTTTATGGGCCCGAAGAAGTTCTGGCAAACCGCCCAACGACTCAGGAAGGGAAAGCAGGGCTTGGCTTAGACTGCGTACAGCCGGAAAGGTGAACTGCTGACCTGTACTGAGGATATAGTTGGACGATTGAAAGAACACTTCTGAACCTGGAAGCCATATCCCCTATAGTGGAGGCAGAGTTAAAGGACCCGGGGGAGAGATCATCCATTTCCTTTTTCTCCTGGCCTCTGAAAATGACCCTCTGACCAATTATCGAACCTCAGTTTCAGGAGAAATGTGGATTCTCTCCTGGTCGTGGATCGGTGGGTTTACTTTTTTCTCTTGCAGGCTTCTTTGCGGGGTCTTTGGCGTTTGCCCATCCAGTCTACATTTGTTACGTGGATTTGGTGAAGGCATATGATCGTGTCCCCCTTTGGAGGGGACTTACTACTGGATTTATTGCAGGAGTACTGGGGATACTGCGGCCACTACTACGGGCCATCCGGTCTCTATATAACCAAAGTGAGAGTCTTGTCCGTATGCTCGGCAGAAAGTCAGACACGTTATTCAGTGAATGTTGGACCCTGTCAACGTTGTCCCATGTCTGCGATTCCGTTCTTGATATTCATGGACAGAATCACAAGGCGCAGTTGAGGTGTGGGGTGTATCCGGTTGGGCAGCTTAAAATTGCATCTCTGCTGTTTGTTGATGATTTGGTCCTGTTGGCTTAAGCATCCGTGACCTGGATGTTTTTCTGTTATGATCAAATGCAGTAATTTAGCAGCTTGGATCATAAAGATGACACGTGTTGCAGTCGCCATATAACAGATTTATTATCATATTATTGATTGTTCAATGTTGTTATTTCATTCCAACATGGCTACTCTCTCCATCACTCCTCTGCAACATTACTTTCTGCAGAAGATTGTTTGGGGTTAGTTCTGACACATTCATTGCTTTCTTTTCAACACAAACTGTTTTCAGGATTTGCTGGAAAATACTTGATTGATTGGGATGACAGAGCAGTGCAGAAACGAGGCCACGCTTCAATTATAATTGAGGGGAGTATTGATCCAATCTGGACAGTGGCTGCCTCAAAGCAGAGGCACGCACACACACACACACACACACACACACACACACACACACACACACACACACACACACACACACACACACACACAATCAAGCATGCATACATATGAGCTTACAAACAATGTCAGAATCATTCGAAGATAAAAATTTGCATAGATACACACACATGTGTCTATGCAGCGACCACCAGACGATCCCACACACTCCACTGTCTGCTAACGTATTTCCCCATGTGTTATGAAATCTGCTATGCTTCCCTCTTCAGTTTCTCTGTCGACTGTTGTGCTGCTGTGGTTTGATCTCCTCTGTTGGGATGGCAGGTGTAAATATATATATGACAGCTGCACAATATTCATAGCCTCCGGCTTCATTCATTTGATGGCTCTAAAAACAGCAGGATAATTAGTTGATCTTGCACAGCAGGTGGTGCCACAGAAATAAAGCTTGTGAAGCTAACCGTGAGGATCACATTGTTTCCAATGGAGTCCTGTTTACACTGCTTGCACTCTGGCCCAGATCTTCTTTAAGCCATCTGTAGTAAGGTGAAAGAAATGCACTGTTGTGACAATTCTCTGTTGTGCTTCACTTTTTTAGGATCCAAATTCGTTTTACAGGTTTTCTCTGTGACTGTTTTCCATTTTCTAATCCTCCGTGGTGCTGTTCTCCACTCTTCCACTCCCAATTGCCTCGGGGATCTAGAAACAATCCCATGTTTTGTGTGATGTGCGGCTGTTCACATCTGTTTGACAGATACTGCCAAAAAAAAAAATCCGGGCTAGCTCATGCATTTAGACTGCACAACAACACATTCCCCCGATACTAGCGATGATGCAGATGTGCACTCTGTTCACCTCCTTTATCCCAGACAGAAAAGCTGCAGCTCCAGAAACAATGATGGTCCATTTCATGATGGTGTAAGAAACTCATTCTCGTGGTGTAAGAAACATTTGTAATAGAAGATGATGTACAGACTGATGAAATGTGACATAGCTGTAGGCTAAGAGAAAGTCATTCTACAATCTACATAATATGAGCTTCCATGTTCAGTTAGAAACAAAACCATTCATCCCCTATTAAGTTTAATGGCAAAATTTAAAATGCTCGAAGCATCAGATATTATGGCTGTATGTCCTACGATGAAAACAAAATGTTACTTTTACTGGTGACAGCGGTCTCTGAATGATTCAACCCCGTGAACATCATCCCTCATTAGAAACCTGTTAACAATCGCATGTTGTTAAAACTCTGAGCCGAACTTCATAAACTAATATCAGTTTTATCTATGCATAAATCTTTTTTAGCAAATGCTGTGACGGACTTTGGTCAAAGTTAGAGTTGCATTAGCAGACATCCTGTTGGCTCAAAATCCAAAAGGACCCCAGCAGACCAAGATTTAGCCCTTCAGTCAATTTGTTAAATTCATAAAATGCCATTTTTGTGGAGAATGTGCACCTAAAAACGCCCTGCATCGTTTAATCATAAAGGATCATCATTCCTTTACATTTGTGATGCAAAGGGACGCTGGGCATCTAGAATGTTGAAAGAGGTTTTTAGTGTTTTAGCTTATGCTGTTTTTATATGATAATTATTCAGAAGACGGCATTTAAACAGACAGTACTGTGGGTGATATTCCAGACGGGGTTTCATTGGGTTTAAAAGAGTAATGAGATTAGACAGGCCAACCAGAATTTGTTCCACAGTAGCTCTTCTGTGGGATCGATTACCATGTGCTATGGCGTTTGTTCCCTGTGCGTAACGATGAGCTTTGGGAGCCAATGACCTTATCATCAATTTACCATTTGTCTATGCTTAGACCAACTCACCTCTGGAGACCAGGAAAACCCAACAAGACTTGCAGTTCTGGAGATGTTCTGAGCCAGTGGTCTGGCATCATGATTTACTTCCTGTCAAGGTCCCTATGATCCTTTGACTTGTAATAATAATAATAATACATTTAATTTATAGTGATCATTTCTCTCGGTTCAACACATCAACTTCAGGACAAAATGTTCACATGCTGAGTAACCTTCTGACAGGTAACCATGGAAACCAGATACTCAGTGTTTTATTCAATTCACCTTAGTGGTTGGCATGTCATTACTGACCAATACAGGTAAACTACTGACTCTGAGTTGCATATAGGTGTGAATATGAGTGTGAATAGTTTATATAGTATTATATAGTATTATAGTTTATATATATATTTATCTATATGTGTTGAACTGGGTGTCACCTGTTGCCCAATGTCAGTTGGGATAGGCTTCAGCCTCCCATGTCCCTGCATCGAATAACCAGTTACACAAGTTAAATTGATTAATTGATTAGAGATTCAACTTATCAAATGTCTCCAAAGGCTTATCAGTAATAGTTCTCCAACATAAACTCTTAATCAGAATCAGTTTTATTGGCCATGTAAATGCATACAAGGAATTTGACTGCGGTTAACTGAGCTCTCACAGTACGAACGTCATATAAATCATTTTAAGTTAGATGGACAAGGCAATAAACAAATATACAAGCTATACACAAATGGAGATGATCTAGTGTACAGGCTATATACATTTAAATATATATGTATTAATATTTATATATAATATATATGACAGTGCAAAGATGTCAGTGTAGGGACAGTTGGAGGTAGTTATTGTGTAATAAGGGGATCCAGGTTATTGTACAACACTGACACTGGTTTCATTGTTCGTCAGGTCGATGGCCTGTGGGTAGAAACTGTTCTTGTGTCTGGTAGTTTTGGCGAACACTGTTCTGTAGCACCTGCCACAGGGGAGAAGTTCAAACAGGTTGTGTCCGGGGTGTAACGGGTCTGCAGTGATCTTTCCCTTCCCGTTGCCTGACTCTGGAAGAGTATAGGTCCTGGATGAATGGCAGGTTGGATCCGATGATTTTTTCTGCAGATCTAATTGTCCGTTGTAGTCTGATTCTGTTCTGTTTGGTAGCCGATCCAAACCAAACAATGATGGATGTGCAGAGAAAAGACTGGAGTACTGCAGTGTAAAACTGGATCAGCAGCACCTGAGACAGGCTGAGCTTCCTATACTGGCCTAGGAACTACATCCTCTGCTGGGCCTTTTTGATGATTTTGTCTGTGTTGGATGTCCTTAAGGTCCTGAGGGATTATAGTTCCCAGGAACATGTAGGAATCCACAGCAGATGCAGTGTTGATCAGCACGGCAAGGGGCGGCAGTGACAGGAGGTTCCTCCTGAAGTCCACTCTCATTTCTACAGTTTTGAGCTTGTTCAGCTCCAGGTTGTTGTGACCACACCAAACGGCCAGCCGTTCAACATCCCGTCTGTATGCAGACTCGTTGCCGTCCTGGATGAGGCCGATGACCGTTGTGTCGTTCGCAAACTTCAGGAGTTTAACAGATGGGTCGTCAGAAGTGCAGTCATTCGTGTAGAGTGAGAAGAGTAGAGGTGACAGCACACAGCCCTGAGGGGCCCCCGTGCTGATTGTCCTAGTGGAGGATGATATTTTACCCAGCCTCACTTGCTGTCTTCGGGCCATCAGGAAGTCTGTTATCCACTGACGGTTGGAGGTTGGTACAGCGAGCTGCAGGAGTTTGGAGCAAAGTGTTCCTGGTACGATTGTGTTGAACGTTGAACTGAAGTCCACAAACAGGATCCTTGCGTATGTCCCTGGAGAGTCAAGATTTAGCAGGATGAAGTGCAGTCCTGTGTTGACTGCATCATCCACTGACCTGTTTGCCCGGTAGGCAAACTGCAGGAGGTCCAGCAGGAGGCCTGTGATGTCCTTCAGGTGGGACAAGACCATTCTCTCAAATGATTTGATGAACACAGACGTCAGGGCGACTGGTCTGTAGTCATTTAATCCTGTGATAGCGGATTTCTCAGGGACTGGGATAATGGTTGAGCGTTTAAAGAATGAGGGGACTTCACACAGCTCCAGTGGTCTATTAAAAATCTGTGCGAGGGGTGGGCCAGAAGGGGGATACTGCGTCTGGGCCTGGAGCCTTTCTGATCTTTTGTCTCTGAAACAGCTTCCTCACATCCGTCTCACAGGTTCTAAGCTTGAGGTCAGTGGGAAGGGTGTGAGGGGGCAGGGGGTGTTGATAGTTCACAGCGGGTGTCAAACCTGCAATAAAACTTAATCAGCTCCTCAGCCAGTTGAAAGCTCTCCACAGCAGGGGATGTTGGTTTCCTGTAGTTGGTGACCTCTCGCAGTCCTCTCCACATCAATGCTGGGTCGTTGGCAGAAAACAGGGTAGCACTTCTTTGCTGCTCTGACCTCCCTGGTCAGTGTGTTTCTGCCCTGCTTGTACCTGACTTTTGAGTTTGGCAGTAAACCAGGGTTTATAAAAAATCAAAAATGATAAAAAATATATGATTTATTATCCTCAATAGTAAACGGATTTTTTTTGTCTAAAAGCTGTTATGACAAATATTTCAAATGTATTTATACTATTCGATACATTCCGTATGAATGAGAGCAGTGGAAGTCTCTCAAAACATACGCCTCGTTTCGTCCGCGGAGGGATAACCGTGAGGAAGGTTTTGTGCTGCGGAAGCCTGAGCACCACCGCGGAGGGAGACCGCATCCGAAGAAGCCTGCATCGCGGGACTACTTTCCCACGGCATCATTTGCGTCCTACAGGGAGACTGTGGGAGAAGGACCACCAGCGGCTGCGTTCATCCACATACCACAGCTCCAGATATATACTTCAGCTTCACTCTCTTCTAAACGGAGGAAAGATTAGATCAGATTTATCTTTCTGAAGTTTCTCTCTGCTTGTTCTTATTTTGTTAGCTAGTTATTTTGTTTTGCCTCTACCGTTAGCTCTTATCTGAAGACAGTTTTTCTTTAGTTATCTGCGGACAAACTGTTTCCTGTCTCACTGTCCTCACCTTAAAGTCAGCTATTCTGACTGAACCGAGACCAGGAGCAATTCATCTTCGGAGGAGACCCGACTGACGGCGCCAAAATGGGGGTAAGAGCTCGGTTTAATCTCTAAAAAACGTTAAAATGTCGGTAGTGGAGTATGTAACGTTCATTGTCCGTCGGAAAGGAAAGAGTTAAAGGAACAGGCATGCTCTTAACATGCCATTGACATGACTGATCGAATCTAGACTCTACCTGTTTGTTGGAAACTGATTCATGAATTATTTTCACTAAAGTTTTGGCTAATAACTCCCGGTAAAGTAATTACGTTGCATAAGCTTCTAACAATAACATGACTTACTAAAAAATATCAGAGCTTTTCAGTATCCCTAAATCAATCATGAAGTTAACGGACGGATGCTTTTTCTTCCTGAGGAATATGCGCCAGATTTGTGGTTAAATCTGTCATCAGGTGCGGGCTGGTAACGCGTTACAGTTACTTTCCTCAGCATTTCCATTTTGCAGCATTCCCTCAACCAAATAACTGTTTCTGTCACCTCCAGCGACCATCACATTAAAATCTCTCACACCTGTATAGTCTGCTTCATATCCCTCGGTGGATAAGAAGCCCAGGCTACAGGTAGGACCACCGGCTTCCGTTCCCATCACTGGAGCGTGAAAGTGAACGTCTGACATCCACATCTGTTGGTTTTCTGATCGTTCCGAGCACATACGTATCGACACTCTACAATTATAAGCTCCCAAGGGAGATCTTTGGCGATGTAACGCAAGAGTAATGGAACGAGGAAAAGACCAGACCCAGTACGCAAACCACCGCCATTTCTTTAAACTAACATAATTCATTTTAGAATGTTTTAAGAAGTATCGATCGCAGGAAGTCCACAGCTCCTAACGGCAGCATTAGTCGGACCGCGTAATGGACACTCGCATATCCGGTCAGAAATGAAATCATTTGCAGAGTAAATAAAGAGGTTAAACGCACATTGGGGAACATGTATCATACTGGTGGGAAAACTGTAGCCATGACTGCAGAATAAAATGTCACTCGTCCAAATCTGCCTGCACTAACTCAGAAATCACATGCATCTGTGCATCTGTGCACCGTTTCGTTATTCCTGTGAGAACATGGCAACTAGAGACAGGTGAATCTATATGATATGAGGTTGCAAAGTGTTGAATCCAAATCTAATAAGGGTGGGGTCTGGACATGAAACCCATTAAGGCTATGTCTTCTTTTCTCCATCTCTTTTTTTTTCTTCAGCCATTTGGTGCATCAAACATCACACAGTGTGATGGAGGGATGTTTTGGCTGTGCTGGGTAAGGTGCTGCTGTAAAGGCAGCTTCACCCGGGCTAAGAAACAGACTAAAGCCTCAAAATGGTTCAACATCATCCGTCACACCTCCTCTTGTTTTACCCAGAAGCCTCTAAAAAACTCGCTGATCTGTCAGCCCAAAGAGGACATCCAGTTCCAGCTGGTAAATGCAGCCGCCATTATGTCACTGATGGATCAAGAAAACTGCAGCTTTCTGTCTATAGTGCCGATGGTTCATCACTGCTGATGGAACATAGTTGACAGTAGATTGTCCTCTGCTCCAATTCTGGATTTTACGTGTTGGAATGAGAGCATTTAGATCGAGTTGTGGAAATCCTGGTGCTCAGTCACGGTTTATAATACTCTCCACTAGATTGCCGGAGGGGAAGCCGTGCACACAACTGTGACTACTGTGCTAAGGAAATGGGACAAGTTGTGTTCATGTGTGGATTGGGGGCGGGGGGGTAAAATATGAATGGTAGTGATGGAGGGGGAGACCAGAGAGATGTTCATTTGTCAAGGCAACTGGCGCTGCATGATCTGGGTCGGTCGATTGATAGGGATTTTATCTGGAAAAGGCAACAATCAGAATGGGGGGGGGGGGGGGGGGGGGGGGGGGGTGGAAGGCAGTGTAGTAACAAATATCAGCCACTGTAGACCTCACATTAAAGATTAACTGATTAATGTAGGGAGAGAGGGACATACCTTTGTGATGAGTCACCTTGAGGAAGGAAAAATGGAGGAAAGCAGAAAGAGATGCTGCCCCTGTGCAGTGATGTCACACAGGAAGGACCAAAACTGAAGTTTTGCAGGGAAATGAAAAGATGAACATTGAGATACAAGGAATAATGCCTCTGCTGATATATCAGCGTGTGTGTGTGTGTTAAGCAAATATCTCTCTGTTGATAGGATCTCTTCACTGAAGATTTCCATTTTCAGAATTCTTGTTTCCACGTCAGCTCAAGAAGATCAATCCACATAATTGTGGTTCAGTGTGATGGAAAGATCTATCATATCTTACTATCTTCTATCCTCCGATTATTTACCCAGAGTTTCATCTGTCAAATTCTATGTGTAAAAAAATATGTAATAACGTATATATTGTATTACATTACGGAATCGCTCCATTAGTTACACAAGTTTTTGCTGTGTGAATTTCTTGTGCTAACTTGTGTGCAAACTCATTGAGCAACCGTGTTGGGATGAGTCAGCTTTTAATGATTTAAATTGGACAAATGCACATTTAATGTGCAGATCATATAAGGTGAATAGTGGGTCCTGCTTCATCATAAGTGCTACTTATGCTTATATATATATGCTTATATATATATATATATATATATATATATATGCTTATATATATAACAGCTGTGAGAGATTCTGGCCACGCAGGAAATGAACTTTGTAAGGAACACTGTACAAGGGGATCACATCAATTTGGTCCACTGTGACTGTGTTTACATGCACACTAGTACCCCAGTTATTATCGGCCTCTCGTATAGTTGTTTACACATGTAAACATCATACCCGATCTCAGTAACCCTGATGTTATTCCTATTTTGAGAAACCTGATTCTTCTAGCTGGAGTCCTCCCAAAGAAACCAGGATAGTGTTCAATGTACACATCTGATTCTTGTTTCTTACAGAAATAACCATTTACATATACAAAGAAATTGCTTTTTGCGAACAAATAATCACTGTAAAAGTCTTAGAGAGATTTGAATTTAAAAATATGTTTATTTTCTATTCAACAGGACAGTATGCCATAGTTATTTTGTTTAAACAGAGACTCTTATTGTATAATTCTAAAAATTATATAAACAAGGGGTAAAACTCAGCTTACCCTCCACCACAGGACAAACTGTTGCAGTGAAACACCACTGAGATGAAAACTCTTTTCATGAGTGAGTAAAATCTGAAATCAATTCTGATTCTGGCTCTCACCAAGGACACACACTTTGGCAGCAGGGCTTCACCTAAAACTTTTTCCATCCTGTTTTTCCTACTTTTATAAATTACCAGTTTGGCCTGTCCCACTAAAAGTTTAACAATTGACACTTTTGCATTTTTTTGATGAAAGAAATTTCAGACCAGCTCACGCCAAAATCTGAAAACACAGTTCTCAAAGTTTTAAAAAGAAACTCAAGTCTGTCACACTCCAAGTAACAGTGGATGACTGTCTCTGTTTCCTGACAGAAAGGACATTTGGCGGATGCTGCAGGGTTTATCTTTGCTACAAGTATCTGCAGAGAGCTTTGCTGGTCAGGAAGTACAGGTCCACCGGTGCAGAAGACTTGTAGAGTAGTAGCGGTCCAGACAGCCCAGTATCGACAATCTCTATACCCAGCTCAGGGAAAGGATCTCCTTCATCTGGAGTCTCTGCTCCAGTGATATAATCCTTTAGCATCTCTAGCTCCTCACTCATCAGTTCTTTTCCCCACATGTTTAAAATGTCTCTGGTGTGACGAGCTGACCTCAGGCCAAGTAGAGAACTGCTCCTGTGTCTTTAAATCCTGCACCTGCAACTTCTGATATATTTTTCAGCTTTACTGCTCCAGCTTAACATAGCCGTTGAGCGAGAGCAGGTCTGCTGTGACTCTCTGCGTCCAGTCTGGCCCCATAGATCAGAGGCTCTTCCAGCAGCCAAAAGAGTGAAGTGGAGTGTTCCATTCTCTTCCATTTAAAAAGAGTCCCTGATAGAATGGAGGCAAATCACACAAAAGAGTAAAACTCAAATTTGTTAAGAAAAAGGAGATGTCCAATCCAAGACCTGCTACCGTTCTTAAGATGATGCCTGTGGTTTCTTTCCAAACTACATCCTCATTTCCTGTGAGGACTTTTGTAAAAACGGTAACATAAAAGCTGCGCTTCTGCTCTCCAGGTACACTAGACCCTGACCCCCTTCTTCTTTTGCAGGTAGAATAAACTCTGTGGAACCCAAGGGTAATGACCCCAGAAAACATTTACCAACACTTATTGTATCTTTTGTAGATGCATTATAGCTTGTGCCACAGAGTTGATGCCACCAGATTATTAATAATAAGGACTCATCCTCTGTAGGATATTTGAGGCAACAGTAACTTCCACCTGGCCAACCTCTCTTCAAACTTCTCCACAACTATATCCCAGTTTTTCTGAGTGCTGTCTTTGTCTCCTACATAAACCCTCAGGTACTTAAACCCCTCCCCCTTCCAGTTTAACCCTCCTTGCAGGTGAGGGAGACCTGAAGACTAACTTCCAACTGCTAGAGCCTAATTCTTTGCCCAGTTCACTTCTGAAGCTATGATTTTCCCAAAAATTTCAACAATATTTCCAGCTTGTTGACATCTGACTGATTCTTTCATAAAAACGACAATATCATCTGTGTATGAAGATAAAATAAAACATTAATACAAGAACGAATGTTGTGTAACATGGGTTCAATAGACGGTTCGTAGAGCATACCGGACATTGAGCAGCCTTGTCTTATTCCCCTGGTAACTTTGAATTGTTTACACAACCTACCATTAACTTTCAGTACACTCTCAATATTCTCATACAAAACCTTAATCTTGGCAATAGTTCCAGGGCTGAGGCCAAACCTTTCCAACACTCTCCAAAGGTAATGGTGCTCAACCCGGTCAAATGCCTTTTTTTGGTCTAGAGAAACCAGACCAGCATCATAGCCCAATGAACCAGGGACCTCTAGAACATCACGAATCAGTGATACATTGTCAATAATGGACCTGCCAGGCACACAGTAAGATTGGTTCGGATGGATAACCTGGTCCATCACCTTCTTCAGTCTGTTAGCGAGGACTTTTGACAGCAGTTTGTAATACCTACATAACAGAAACACAGATCGCACAACAGCGTAGTAACAGAAACCCCTGCTTTGAGAAAGCTCTTCTTCTTTTTTGGTTACCCCGAATGAGACGGCGTGTGGTGTTTTAAATGTGGGCACGGGTTCTGCAAACAATAGAGTCATGACATACTGCAGAGCAAATCCAATGTAGTTAGGAGACCTTAATCCTATAAAACAAGATGACTATGTTTACAGTTTCACCCGCCAAGATTTATGTGCAACACAAATAACTAAAAGGGACTGGAGACCCCAGCCAAAAGCAACAAAAGAAGGGAAACACTGTGCGTCCACACAAAGGACCGTTGCTGTGTTTCCGCCTAACCTCAAATAGGAAAAATACTAATTAAAGAATAGGCGAGAAACGGGACTACCGATAGTCTCAAGCCCAAACTAAAACAACAAACTAAAACCATTAAACAATCCTGACAATCTAGAAATGCCAGGATTAACCCCCCAAAAAGATTTAAGAGACCAAAGTGAAATCCAAAGAAATGGGCAAAATGGTCTCATCGGAAAAAATCCACTGATCAAAAGCCGAGTGCTGCAGCAGTGTGCCTTTTGCTGGGTCTTCCCCAGCATCTCATTCTCAGCTCCTCTACAATATATCTCCTCCACTACCAGCGTAGATGATTGCATCCAGGAGCTGCAGCAGGTAGACCGGGGAAGGGGGAGTGCAGAGGGAGACTGATGCCTGGTCCCAATTCTCACACTCAAGCAGTTGTGCCCCTCCAAGGGGTTCCGTCGTGAAAGGCTGACCGTAGGGTGTCCCAGTTCTATAGTTTTCTATTACCCTGTACTTTTGTGATGTTACAAATAGCAAAATGGGGAAAAATTTATTTTTAAGTGTAAATTAAAACCATTTTGATCAGAAATTGATGTTGATGAAGCCGCGGCTCGCCGTGATGTTTGCCAGCTTAACTAACGTTAACTTAGACGTAACAACTATGTGTACACACGAAAGCTGAAAAAAATATCCTTTGTTATAGCACTAAGGGATGTTTAATATCAGCGTATGTAGCAGTTTTCACAAACAGTTTCCTTTAGGGACCGACCAGACGACATTATTAGTTTATTAAGTTCAGGACAACAGCAGTACCGCCGACAGTGCAGTGGGTATGACCAGCGCCATGTTTCGTCTCCTAGTTGATCCAAACAGAAGTAGCGTACGTAGCGCTTAAAGGCTTTAGTCCCATGATCACTGGCACCCCTAAAAGCATTTTTCTTCAGGGCGTAGTACGAAAATTGGCACAAGGCATGGGATTGAGAGAGTAGCATGGCCAAATGTAACAGTCGGGACAAAGGACCTGTGGTAGCGCTCTGTCTCACACTGTGGGTGTAGCATCCTGCTCCTGACTGAGCCGCTCGAAGCTCCCACAGTCTCATGCAGTGGGTGAGAGTGCAGCTACAAATGTTTTTTTTCATTATTTATAAATTGTCCCTAATGTTGATGCTAAACTTGTTGATTTACAGATTTTTGTCCACTCAGCCATGCAGCTATATAGCAGTTAAAGTGTTGAGTTAAGTTGTGTGTTAAGTTCTTTATTATTTTTATAACGATATACTTTGAGCCATCCGGGTCATTAGACTGGCTTACATAATTGTTACAGTCGGTCAATATTTCATACTTATGCTGTGCCTCCTGTCCTTTCTTCTGGAAATGTGCCAGAACTTGAAACAGTGTAGAACCACTCTACTGCAAATCACTGACCCGGGTTATCCAATGCCGTTCACTCTGTTCACTCTTTATGTCATAGTGCATTTGCTGTAATTTTTATATTTATACCAATATATATATGTATGTGTATATATATATGTGTGTGTATATGTGTGTGTGTGTGTGTGTGTGTGTGTGTGTGTGTGTATGTGTGTGTGTGTGTGTGTGTGTGTGTGTGTATATAAAGCACAATACAGTTATTGCTCGGCTAAGTCAAGTAGTACATGTTTTTTAAAGTCACCGGCCAATTTATACTTCATTACATTTCAGTTTTCCATTTCTATCGGAACTTTCATAGATACAAAAAAATTTTTTATGCATCTTCCTTTGTGAAAATTAGCATACCGGGTTTAAGACAAGACCACCACCTACTGTCACTCTTCACTTCTGGAACCAGGATGAATTTTGGAGCATTTGGATTCACAAGATCACAACAGATTTGCAATATCACATGAGAATTTCATTGGTAGGAAACTGGAGAGGGAGAAGAGGAGAGACGTAGGGCCATATTTTTCAATATACAATAAATGCCAGTTGAAATGAAAGTTAGAAAAGAATATACTTTATTTAGTTCCATGTGTAAATCTACGTTTGGAATGTAAACCACTATGTTGGGTATTTATGATGTTAATAACTTAAACATTTAGCAACAAGCAAATACAAAGCAGGAGAAAAATAAAATGCTGCTGTCAGATTATGAAGATTCCTTCATGGTGTTATGATGTTTTCTCACATTCAATTCCTTTTTGAATTTTCAATCTTAGTTTCAGTACATTTAAAACTGCTGTGTAATGTTTTTCTTTAATGTGTTAGAATGCCAGCTTTAAGGACATAGAGCAAAAAACACCACATCCATTTGAGTCGTCAGGGACAAACAGGCATGTGTTTTATCACGTTAAGAACTGTGTGACAGCGTAAAAACTTCAGCTAGTATTAACTGTGTTGGACTCGGTCGGGTTCGGACATAGTCCTCCTCAACAAGATGCGGTCCGAACTGTGCTCTAGTCCGCAGTAGAGCTTTGGAAGTTAATCCTTTAGTCCTCAAATACATCTGAGTCACACAGGGACAGCGCATGTCGCTCTTCAAATTCTCCTGCTCTTATCAAAACTCAATATGACTGAATGTAAGATTGCGGAGAGGGTCATGATTTCAATTCTAAGCGATATAATATGCAATTCTCATTTTAGCCAGAATTGCCCAGACCCTAACCCACTCCAAGGATAATAATATCAGTGTCACGGTCTAGAGTATGGAAAGATAAGTATTCACCGAAGTTGGGCTGAAAAAAGTATGTGCTTAAACCCTTTTTCAGTTTATAAGCCATAAGAAGCATCTTAAACTCTGATCTGATGTGCATAGGAAGCGGGAATGGAGCGGATTTTCATTTTTGATGGTGTCTGATAGTAATTCTGTATTTCCACCAGAGTTATGCACATACAGGCTATTTATAACCACTATTAACAAATAAAATAAGAAGAAAAACGTGCTATTACAGGTATGGCGATTTACCAACATGTTGGTAACGTATTTTGAACAATACATGTTCAAAAAGTATTGATGTGGAACTCATTTAGAGAAATACAGGAAAATGAGGCCGACTGCCAACTTGTGATCAAAAACTAGTCTACCTGTAGAAAGCAGAACCATTTGAAGACTTTTTACAAGGGCAGGAGGCAAAACATGTAGCAAAGCATAAATGAAAGTGTCAGCATCAGCCATTTAGACAAATATCCAAATTAAATCTATGTAATGTAAATATACATATACAAAATTTGGTATTGGATTAACGGAGATAAGACATATAATTCATGGACCCAATTGGAAAGATAATCCTCAAAGCTCTCACTGCAATTGCTCCTTACGATTTAATTCCCTGTCAAAATCCAAAACATTTCAAGCAACCCAGTTGTTATTAACTCAATCAAGATATGGACTAAATTCTGCATTCACTATAAACTGGACAAGTCCATTTCAGCCCCTACCTTAAATAATAAAGTTTTTCGTCACCCTCAGATCAGGCACTTTAGACAACGAAGTCTAAATACCGCACTTCCCTAACCCCCAAGATCCCATATTGATAGTCTTCTTCCCTCTGCGCTAGGAACTGCCTTTTACGGTGTATGGTTCCCTCCAGGATACACTATGCAAATGCCCGCCTGTCCAAAATCTGCCCAGATGCTAGTGACTCATACAACAGATGTAAGGTGTCTCCTGCCAACCTCATTGAAATGTCTAGTCCCAAACTAGCAGCCTTCTGGCGCAAAATAACATTCTCCCGAACCCCTCTCAGCCCTATTTGGTGTCCCTTTAGCTTCAGCATCCAATCTCTCATTATCAAAGTAACATGTTCTGGCCTTCTCCTAGCCAGGCGTCTCATCCTGGCTAGGAGATGGAAACACCCCTCCTCAGATAACAGCTAGCTCAAGGAGCTCAACATCCTTCCGGAGGACCACTGACTGCCACTAAACCACTTTGTTTATTTACTTAATGTTTGTCCTTTTTTTTGTTTGTGTTGACAGCAAATGGGAAAACAAGAGGCAAGGTTTAATGGTTCTATGGGATAGGGGGGGTTGACAGTTTTGTTCCAGCACACTGTGACTTTAACTCCACGCTGTTCCTCATTGGACTGTGCCGATGTTGAACCATTAAAAAGATTTAAAAGGAAAAACCTTAATGAAGAAATTGAAACAAGTAGAATGAGTGGTGGATTGAATGTTGCTAGGAAACCTCACAGCCACCATCTTTTAAACCACTGGAAGAAGATGCTGTCGATCTGATAGTGTCAACAACTGGCGTTTCATATCAGACTCTCAGAAAAGCTGCACTGCAGGGAGTGACTTGTGAGTCCGTCAATTTTCTGAGACAGCCACTCCCACCCCCACTGTTCCGATATTTTGCAGGATTGAATCAGAAACGGATCACACTGATGTGGATTTAATCGCTCATTGCTGAATGCACATGTGCTAGGTTATAACGCAGCATGTCTGCAACATTAGTTTGGCTCAGACTGTGTCCTCTTCATTAAACATTGGTACAGAAGAGGAGATCAGAGTGGAAGACAGCAGAGAGACAGATGGGCAACCCCGAGGGTGGAGAATGTAAACAAAGTTGGAGGTTGACGGGAGGGATAGATAATAGAGGACGACTGTACTGGTGTGTATGTGTCTGTGGACTATCTGTCAGTATTTTCTAGGTCAGTCAGTCGGCTGATCTGTGTGATAATCCATTTCTTTTTTATGGGTGTGGTTAGATTGATCCACTGTGGCACCACCAGAGGGACCAGACTCCCCTGGAGGCAGTAATCCTTGTATGATCCCCCTGCATTTATATAATATGATGGGTAAATTACTAGGAAATGTTCTTACAGCTCACTTTAGCTCTAAGGGACCCATGTGTCACCCATTTTCTTTATGTAACACAATGTTGACGGTATGTTTGGCCGATCTTTAAGGAAGAAAAATTGGTATGCTCATTTTCAAAGGGGGGTTCATCTACATTTCAGTAGTTCTTGTCAGCCTGTCCAATATTGGGGATTCTACCTAGTTATTGACAATTTATTTTAGTGTACACAATGCTAGATTTGAATAAAGACAATGATTTTTGTCACGGCTAAAGGCTGTGGTATGTGTATATAGCTCCCCCTATAAAACACAGATGGTATTTTGCGGCCAAAATTCTTCTTTGTTGTCAATATTCAATTTTTGGTATATTTTGGGTCATTGTGATTCCCAACTGATCTAAATGGAAAGTCCTTCTGGTCCTATCCCACAAAAAAATGTAGAATAACACGAACGTTGTGGTATTTTTTTCAAATTCAATGTAGTAGTTATCAAATAGTTTCTGAGCAAATTCATTTGATTAATGGCTTTGTTTCGTGGTGTTACTGCAATTCAATTATATTACAGCCTTGGGCGTAACTAAGTACTTGGGGAAACTGGCAAGAAAAAATTGCAATTTATCAGGCAGAAGCGGGCAGCCTTCTACCTTGACCAGTTGGGCTGAAACAGAAAGGGAGAGGGAAATAGTATGAGTGAAAGAAGGGTGGAAGAGGGAAAGGGACAGAGATATGCAAAGCAACAACAAGGATATCACCTTTAATAATAGGATGCAACTATCCACTCCAACTCGATCCAATCCGGGATCAATCCGCAGTGGCAAAGTAACAAATGCGTGGACAAATTTTTCTGCGTCTTTTTGAGACAGAATGTGTCTAACTTTGAAAGTATTACAAAGATGAAATAGGTGAAGTCCTATAAACCTGTTTTATTTGGGGGTTAAAGGGCATATCCTGATCAAAGAGAACTTTCAGGTTCCTCACAGTAACTCGTTGGTCCCTCAGAGGGACAACGAGGCCCCAGCACCAAAAGCACCATGTGCTGGGGCCTCGTTGGCCCAGATGTTTTTACGGCTTGGGGCACTGGTCAGACTATCTGGCTTCGGTTTGAGGCTGGAAGGGGCCCTGTTCGGTGGTTGGGATCCGGCTGCATGATCCTGGCCAAACACACCGGCTTCTATATTGACCCGATCTACAGTGTTGATTGGGGCCACCAGTATCCGCTTAGCCAGTGTATGAGGACAACGTCACTGCCCTGTGTTCCGATCTCTCGACTTTTTAGCCCTGGGCTGGCTAGGGTGCATGATTAAAAACATCTAGACTGCTCGTTAATATAGAGTAATAGGCTGGTCTTTCAAGGAGGTACCAAATCTTGGCACAAACCACAGGTTTACGTGCAGACAGATGGGGAAAGAAGAAAAAAAAAAAACATCAAATAGATGTTCTCTATATGTATGCACCAAAGGATAACCTCACATAGAAACTACCAGTCCTGTTTCTGCCTGTTCGATGTAATGTTAGCTCTCTGGCATCACAGTAGACCACCTAGTGAGCACTAGTAAGTAAGTTAACGCTTAGCTAAGGCAAGTTAAGGCTAAGTTAGTACTTAATATGTCCCATGATCCTCCACAGATGCACTATATCCTTATCTCCACGCTCTTAAAGGGCCAGGCCCCGTTCGTCGTGATTTAAACTGCAGCTAATCTAGCGGGTTTTTCCGCAGTTTATGTTCTGAATTAACATGCTGGAGAATCACTCTACTTTAGATAGCATATCGTATATACGTGTGAATCGAGATCGCGGCCTTTTTACGATTAATAGCTCAGCCCTATTGTGAGGCCATCACTATCGATGTGTACACTGAATTGCTTTCTTTCTACTTCTTTATCAGTAGTTGGAGTGAGAGGACAGATATCTGCCTGACCGTTCACTGCTAGATAGTTTTTTTGTTGAATAAGGAGGCTAAATGCTTTTGAGGCCAAAAAAAAGTTTTTTTTAAATTCCATTTTGTTTTCTTTGTTGTATCTGTACACATCAGTGATGTTCCTGGGTATCTGTTTGTAATGTTTGCAAGGGTTGAATAGTCAAGCTAAAGAAATCAAACACTTAAGAGATCGAAATCCTGTTAATACTGTGCTACTTAGTAAGGAGGGTTCATGAAACGATCTTTCGAACCACTTAGCTGATAAAAAGAGTTTAGAGGAAGTTAGGAAGGTGGAGTAGAGAAAGAAAAAGGTGATATGTAGTCTTTATGATTTTTACTCAGCCCCTGTTCTGATTTATTTCAGTCAACTCAGCGCATCTAAACCAGACAGATGCAGCAGACGAATGAGGATTAATGGGAGACGGGACCGAACAGAAAGGAAAAAAAAAGAGAGTGTGATGGAGAGAGATTATTGTTGTTCAGTGGGTTAATCTGTTAGTGTAGTAAACAGCAATAATCTGATGGCCTGCTGGATGTGACTGCCCAGGGAATACTGCATCTTCTGACAGATGGCAGCAGACTCACGCCCACACACACACACTCAAAGCAGATGCAGTTGACCAAGCACCCAGAAACAAATAATGGTATAAAAAAGCTGATGTTTGCAGTCTAGCAGGAAGTAAACATGTCTTAAAATATCGATCAGAAATGAGCAGAGAAATTTAAATAACTGTACCTTTACTTTTGTAGTACATCTCAAACGAAAGTATAAAGGAGGATGACGAAAAAAATAATACAAACATTGACCTTTAGGCAAACCTTAGGATTTCTGCAATTATTGGTTTCATTGTATACCAGGGTAAAAATTGTATGCTGATTATCATATTGTGAGTATTTGTTTATTCCTGATATTATTAAAATAAGTGAGAAACACACTTCTTGACAAACTCAGCGGTATCACACACTCACGCAGCAGAGAAAAGTGAGACAGATATCACCGAACTCCATTCCACCCAAAAAGAAAGTCAAAACAGCAGCGTACGTCTTCTGTGGATATCCGCAAATCCCAATGAAAAATGTGTGGTCAAAGTGGCAAACAACATTCCCACAACTTTTCATAAAAGAAAGAAAATCATTCAGCTCATTTTCAACTGATGCTGAATCTGAAACTACTGAGAAACTGAAACCACAGACAGAAACACAAAACCTCCATCTATGAAGGAGGGTGAAGATACCCAGACATGTAGGACACAGGTGAAACAAAAGGAGTCGGTGGGCTGAGGACAGGTGTGTGGGCACATAGAGACAAGGAACAGGAAGGATGCAAAATACTAAACAACGATGGGCGCTGTAAAAAAGAAATACGAAATCTAAAATGAACCAGAAACAAAACAAAACACAGAACCGTAACATGCAGAAGTACTGATCTTAAAAAAACAGGAAAACTACAAACTAAAACTTAAGCCATTACAGAGCTAGCAGCCAATCAAACTAAACTCATAGCTCTGCTATTTATTTTGGAGTTAGCCTTCTATTATTCATTAAGTCATCATAGGGATTTTAAAAAATCTATTCCAAAACATCCTGTGAAATAATTTAGAGCCTTTAACATGAGTTTGCTCTGGTTGGCTGAGGGATCTCAATAGAGGTGTTTGCGTTGCAGTAATCTAACTGTGACCAAACAAATGCATGATATACCAAATGAGATAAAAATGATAAAAGGCTCTCCCCGGTTTTCCTAACAGACATGATTGCACATCATAACAATTGATATGCTAATTTAGGGTTTCTGCAGGAGCTCCTAATGTTAGAAATGGACATCGCCATGAGAGGAAATGAGGTGGTAAAAAGAATCAGCGAGAAAACTCTCATTCCAGACTCATTCACATAACAGCTTTCCCAAAATAAGTCTGCTCTCCTATCTGATCATGCAGGATTACACAGATTATGAGTCTCAAATTGACTTTTTTCAAAGGGCCATTTCACGTTTGTATGTGGGTTCTCTGAAAGTCAACATCTGCCTGAGTAACAAATATTGAATCCAAGTATATCTAAGTATAAATACTACTTGAAATAGTTTGGATTAGCTCCCAAGAGAATTTCATAGTGATGACGATAAGCACTTTACAAAAGATAAGAGATAAAATAATGAGAAGCCAAACTGCTTTCAGTGACTTCGCATCACAGTAGGGACCAGTCCTCCATTAAGTCCTACAGAAAGAGAAGAAGAAGAACCAAGGCCGAATTTGACAAATGAATGCATCAATCAGGGGAAAAAAAGTTTGTGATGCTGCTGTTATAGATGTAGTACTAGTACAGCAGGGACAAGCTCTACACGCTATGTACCACCTAGAATATATCAAGTTTACTTTCCCAACAGCTCTAGAGAATGTAATGACATTTGGCATTCGGGTCCCTTGATCAACAACACTGGTTTACATAAAAATAGAATAGTAATAGTAAGCGCAAAAGAATATCATGTATTTAAAAGGGAAGGATATTGCAAGGGAAAATACTTTTGGAAAGTCAGCCAGCAAACCCCCAACTCCCCCACAGCTCCGCCTCCATTTTTAGCCAATTATCGCTAACAACATCCCATATCAGCAACCCAACCGAATGAAGAAAATAAATCACATATTGCAAACTAAAATATATTACCTTAATCTCCTGTCAACTCAATATTTTTAGTCCAAAGACAGTGGGGGGTGGGGGGGAAGCCTGGTCTTCATCAGAGCCGTTTAGAAGCCTGGTATTTATCATTTAGAGATGAGGGATGTCATTTGTTCTGCACAACCTAACTTTAACAATTATAGTTGGCACTGCACCTTATTTTTGTAGACAGTTTATTTAAAGGAATTCCATACTGATCTCTGATGCCTGCGCAGTGTCCCTGTCTTCTCTGGCTGCTAGCAGATACGGACAGGCTCCAGAAACAACTGCCGACACCTGCAGGCGGTAGTGCTGCTTCGCTACCAGTCGGTGGTAAAAATGCCGGACAAAACTATAGCCTCTCATGTTAATTGATTCTTTATAATGAAACAAATATTCAGATCTTCTAAAGTCATTGCCCACTAGGATTTAATGATATTATGTACAGAACCTCAGAGAAAAACTTGGATGATGTAGTCCTTTCTAACAAATATTAAAATCCAAACAACGTGAACACTGAGCTGGTTTACACCCCGAGGTAATTTCTTTTTCTCCTCAAAACAACCCACATTTGATCCAGATGTTTATAACAGGCCCATTTTGAAACTCCCATTCCTTTCAAAGTACTAGAAAAGTAGTTGCTGCCCACCTTCAGGACCACCTCAAATACAACAATCTATTTGAAACCTTTCAGTCTGGTTTCGGCTCCGCCCACAGCACAGAAACAGCTCTGCTTAGAGTCACAAACGACCTACGGATGGCAGCAGATGCTGGTTCACCTTCCCTCCTGATTCTCCTTGATTTGTCTGCTGCCTTAGAAACTGTTGACCATAGAATACTCCTACACCGCCTACATCATCATCATCTCCCCTGTCAACTGTCCGCGCCTATCTAGAGGAGATAAAGTTGTGGATGAAAAACAACTTTCTCCAGTTGAACAGCTCCAAAACCGAAGCAGTTTTAATTGGCACCCCACATCAGACCCAGTCTTCCTCCATAACCAGTATTACCTTCTCTGGTCACGACATTCCCCTCCCTTCATCAATCACCAACCTCAGCGTAAGATTTGACCCTCAACTCACTTTTGAATCCCACATCAAACACATCTGCAAGATCTCCTTTCACCATCTTAGAAATATTTCCAAACGCCGTTGTTCACTCACCTTGAGTGATGCTGAAAAGCTGGTCCACGCGTTCGTCTCCTC
This sequence comes from Lophius americanus, assembly GCA_037951165.1. Classification (NCBI taxonomy): domain Eukaryota; kingdom Metazoa; phylum Chordata; class Actinopteri; order Lophiiformes; family Lophiidae; genus Lophius; species Lophius americanus. The sequence goes on from JBBDHG010000170.1 coordinate 1,307,809, forward strand.
CAGACTGGATTACTGTAACTCACTTCTTATTGGGATCCCTGATGAAAGTCTTCAACGACTGCAGTATGTTCAAAACAGTGCTGCAAGGATCCTGATGAGAGTTCGTAAACACGAACACATCACCCCTGTTCTTCATTCCCTTCATTGTCTTCCCATCTTGAAAAGGATTGATTATAAGATCTCTCTCCTCACTCACCAGTGCATCCATGGTAACGCCCCCCTACCTGAAACGACTACTCACCCCACTGACCTCGACAGGTTTCCACTGTTCTACCCACTCAAACCTCCTCCTACTCCCCCGGACTAAGCTCAGCATTCGGGATCCCTGAATGTAATGACATTTGGCATGCGGGTCCCTTGATCAACCACACTTGTTTACACAAAAATAGATTTCAGTAAACGCAAAAGAATATCATGTATTTAAAAGGGAAGGATATTTCAAGGGAAAATACTTTTGGAAAGTCTGCCAGCAAACCCCCAACTCCCCCACAGCTCCGCGTCCATTTTTAGCCAATTATCGCTAACAACATCCCATATCAGCAACCCAACCGAATGAAGAAAATAAAATACACATTTTCCAAACTAAAATATATTACCTTAATCTCCTGTCAACTCAATATCTTTAGTCCAAAGACAGTTGGGGGGGGGGGGCTAGTCTTCATCAGAGCCGTTTAGAAGCCTGGTATTTATCATTTAGAGATGAGGGATGTCATTTGTTCTGCAAAACCTAACTTTACCAATTACAGTTGGCACTGTACAGTTGGCACCTTTGGTAATCAGGCCTTCTGTTCTGCTGCCCCTCGTCTGTGGAATGCCCTCCCTGACCATCTGAGGGCTCCACAGATGACTGAGATTTTTAAAAAGGATTTAAAACTTTCCTTTTTAGCAGAACTTATAACTGTAATTAACATTACTGCTTTTTGTTCATATTTTTATATTATTATCATTATATATTTTTTTATTAATGGTTTTTATCTGCTTTTACCTTTGAGGACTTTGAGATTTGATCCAAATTCAAATTGCGTTATAAATACTTTAAGAATTGTTATTATTATTAGAGGTATTCAGATTCTGTCATTTAACTGTTTCTGTGTCTGCCAATAAGCTTGTCTGACATTCTACTTAATAATAATAATAATAATACATTTAATTTATAATGCACTTTACATTTGGATCAAATCTCGGGGTCTTCACCCTGGGTTGTGCGTCCTGACGAGCATAATTATTACCTCAGGATCATACAGGGCTCTGGGACAGTGTAGTTGTAGGTCTTTTTACAGTAATTGATGTGAAGACCACACCTTACTGCATACACATGGCTGTCTCTGGAGGCTCTCATCCAGCCCGAGGATTGGACCGTGTGCAGCAGAGTTGTAACTTCCTGTGTCATATGTGTCAAATGATTGAAATGTGGGTTCCCCCTTGACCTTATCTCTGAATTCATACTTAAAACATTAATCAATTTTCATTATTAAGATGTTTAGATGTCTACTGACCTAATTTCAAATTGTTGGGGTCCAATCTCTAGCATTAAATGGAGAAAAAATACACCTCATTTGCACAATTCAAAATGGCCAACTTCCTGTTTGATTTCAGTCAAAGCTTCAAGAGACTTTTGAAGATCTTTTTATTGGACAGACTGAATTAAATTGGAGTCATTTCACCTTCTCCAGTCCTGTAAACCATACCTCCTCTTCCTTCGGCTCTCCCTTCTGCTGTGAAGATCCCTTTTGGGGTCTATACAGCAGATCATCTCGTTACGCATACTGATGCGGCGTAGCTTTTACGCAGGATGCTCTTCCTGACGCAATCCTCCCCATTTATCCGGGCTTCATCATCATAAAAGAGGAATTTGCTTAACTTGCTCCTCACCAAGCAGATTAATGTATCTGATATATGATCTAATCTCACTCTCCAATGTAGAATGAAACAATTAAAACAGATACAAATGTGAATACCTGATGACTCTTGATTTCTATCTTTCTGTCAACCTTGATTTTCTCTGGATAGTTCATTCTTTTCCTGGCAAATTCAGTTTCCCCATCTTTCTCTCACACACAGCAGCCACATCCCTGGTTAGATGTATCCCACATAACTGTGGTGTCAATTACAATTTAAGTGGAGCTCTTTGCCAAGCCAGTGCTCTAATAATGCCAGATCTAATCAAGAAGCGATGAGTTACCCCTCCCTCGCCGGGGGACTAGATGTAAGTTCTACATGTTATGACAAGATCATGAAAGTGAAGGGAAGATGGGGGTTGGCATCCAAGTGTGTTCTTTAAATCAGCGTGTTACATCAATGGTAATCCTAAGTGAGAATGGTGTCATGGAGGTTCTGTAGTAGTGGGTCGTATTTTGTACTCCCTTGTGTTGCAAAGATACGAGTGTCAGCTGTTCAAAACGACAGAACCAAACTGATTAATCTGATCTTTGTGTCTTACAGTATGGACGGTCAGACAGCTACCGCGTGGCCACCACGCAGGACAAGGACGAGAAGGAGTCACCCAAGAAGAAGGGAGGCAAGGATCTGGATGACCTTAAGAAGGAAGTCCCCATAGTAAGCACTCAAGATTCCCTCTTTGTGCGACCTCATTCAAATCTGCTAAATCTTTGGTTGTAGTCGTTTCACCAAAGTATGATCTTTTATTGGATTCCAGATTGGTTGCACACAAGCGCATTTCATTTAAAAATCAGAGTTTAACCAGTCGGGCTTAACAAAATCATTGAATTCCCAGCTGAGAGTGAAGAGTTCAGAGATGGCGTATCCTGGCCTCCCTCCAGCCTTTAAAGAGCTACACTGCAGCTGTTATCTAATATACCTCTTTTAAATGGAGAACACGGAGGGTTTGTGCTCTGTAGCAGCTGGAATGTGTCCGAGCACTTTAATCCTGTTGTGGAAGGATTCCCTCAGGATATCCCTTAATTATTTAACAACAGGCAGACAAACTCTTATCATCAGGGACCTTTTTTGCATCTGAAAAATAAAACCTGAACTTCTCTGGGCAACATTCCAAAGGGACCGTAGATCCATTCATTTTTAGAAATAAAAAAAAATAATAATAATTTAAGTCCTGAAATATGTATTATTATGAATTTCTTAAATTTTATACCGTGTAATTAGATGTTATAAAAATTGCCCTTGAAAAGTAATAATAATTTTTTTCGTTTCCATTTCAATTTTTTGCAGACGGAACACAAAATGTCGGTCGAAGAGGTATGCAGGAAATACACCACTGATATTGTCCAGGTACGTTGCATCAGAAATTACACTTTTCAACATCTGATGTCTCTCCTGATTTCACCCTGGGTTTAATTACAAAAGCTTGGCTTTCACAGTCAGTAAAATGGGTCAGAAATCTGCTGCCGCAGAGTCGCCCCTGTCTGTCCATAACTGTGGTATCCATTGGTGGTTTTCAAGTAACGCAGACTGACGCGTATTGTCATGTTTAATCTGCACCTCACACAGAGCCACAGTGTTGGGATAGTGCTGACGTCGTCCCACAGTCTACCCATGTCGCTGTTTGCCTCATGCAGATCTTTGACTTGTTCGTACAAATACGCAACTCAGAGTTTGGCAGGAAACCTGATGACTCACTCTTTAGGTCCTGCTATCATCAGAACTAGGAAAAAAACAATGTTTAATTATTTAATTTGAGTTGTTGGATTTTTCTTCCTGGTATTGGATTTTCACTGGACTCCTCTCCTGTCAGTGCACCGTTACTCCTGTTTACACGGTTTGACGCTGTTTAATGGTTTTTAACACAAGTTAGACAAACTACCCTCGCCCGTTATCCTGATATTCTTCTGCTCATCATCTCTTCTCAATCAATCATCTATAGTTTATTTTTTTGTCTGCTCCTCTCAGGGTTTGACCAATGCCAAGGCAGCAGAGTACCTGACCAGAGACGGCCTGAACGCCCTGACTCCACCCCCCACAACTCCAGAGTGGGTCAAGTTCTGTCGGCAGCTGTTTGGTGGTTTCTCCATTCTGCTGTGGATTGGTGCCATTCTCTGCTTCCTGGCCTACGCCATCCAGGCTGCCACAGAGGATGAGCCCGCTGGGGATAATGTAGGTGGAGGATTGTTGGGACCAATGGACAAGCTCTCAGTTCACTCCTGTTTGCAAAGGAGCTAGATCTGAAAAATAACCAGAGGTAAAACCCATCCAGAGCAATGAGATGCTGCCAGTGGACGTGTCCTCGCTGTCTGCTGTCCCAGATGACGGTCCGAATTATGCACGCGGATCCATCTATAGTGTGAGAGAACATCCATTTCAGGCCCAGTGCAGGGAGCTGGTGACTCCAGGCAGGGTAGGAGAAAGGCTTTCATGGGTCAGAGAGCAGCACAGTGCCAGGGCAGAGGCTAAGCGGTGATGTCACTCACTCAATTTGAAAGGGCAGAATACTTAACCACAGGGGAAGGAACCGTTCGGGAATCCAAAGCTACTCATCAGCATGAATGACATGAATGTTTGAGTAACACACCGACATCAACCAGTGGAAGTCTGTTCTCATGATCCAATGCACAGATGAAAGATTATCTCTAAGTTGATCCACTCCAGGTTGACGAGTCCAAGTCAAACCTTGTGCTGTTTCCAGCCACATGATACGAAATGAAATGAAGGGCTTAAAAAGGCCTTTTGTGTTAAAAAAAAGAATCTTCCTGAAATAGCTTTTATCTGTCAAACTCCACTGAAGACCAGTTTCATGTCCGAACGTCCGACTGATGTTTAGTTCGGTGTGGTCCTCCACTTACCTTTTTTTTTTTTTACCTCTGTCATCCATTTTTAGACAGAGATGAAGTCAGCAGATATGTAAGTCTTATCTTTGTTTCTTCCCTCTCCCTCCAGTTGTATCTGGGTATCGTGCTTTCAGCAGTCGTCATCATCACCGGCTGCTTCTCCTACTTCCAGGAGGCTAAAAGTTCCAAGATCATGGAGTCCTTTAAGAACATGGTTCCTCAGGTACTGAACCTTCAATAGTTCCAACAGAGTGTTGTGTTTAGATTTATTAAGCATTCAGGTGTGTTTTACAATCCCCAGTTTAGCACATGATTGCAAAGACACGATGAAGACTTAACAAAAAAACAAACATTTTTCAGCAGTGTTGAAATAGCGCTGTCTAATTGTTTTTCTCTTATTCTATGGTGATTGAACACATGAAACTTTTCAGAAAATTTTAGGAAACTAAAAAAATGCGCATGCCACATCAGGCGGGTTTCCGTGGACAGCCTAATTCCGAATTGATTCAGAAAAGTCGCCTAATCAGACAGACAATGCTGAATGTAAACACTCCCTTCAGAATGAAATTTCGTTCCTTTGCAGGGGTTCATCTCAGTCCTCTCGGAAAGACAACCACTGCATGTAAACTGTGTTAAAGGAATAGTCCTGGTATTTAATGATCCGGACCCCATCAGAGAGTTTTTAGTGCAAACTCTTTAAAAAGTAAGTGGGAAAGCAAGAAATAATTAACTCTACAACGTCCATGAAAAAAACGCAAGGAGCCGTGATCGACCGACGCTGTGAACAAATTAAAAAGAGCTGGAAAACTTTGAAAATGCTTCATTGAGCATGAATGAAGTGCTGAGAGGGCTTGGATAGGCTCCAGCGACAATGAACAGGATAATGGTCAGGGAGAATGAATCAATCAATGACCTCTGTCTGTCACATGGATCTGGGTTTTCAGGATGAAGGGTGTGATGAGGTCCAAATCATCATCTGGTTTCTCCAAAGTTCTGGAAAAAGTAGTTGCTGCCCACCTCCAGGACTACCTCAAATATAACAACCTCTTTGAAACCTTTCAGTCTGGTTTCCGCTCCGCCCACAGCACAGAAACAGCTCTGCTTAGAGTCACAAATGACCTACGGATGGCAGCAGATGCTGGTTCACCTTCCCTCCTGATTCTCCTTGATTTGTCTGCTGCCTTCGACACAGTTGACCATGGAATACTCCTACACCGCCTACATCACACCACTGGACTCACTGCCACCGCCCTAAATTGGTTTCAGTCCTAGTTACAGAACAGAACAGAATACGTTTACCTTGGAAGTTCAAAGTCCCGGACACACACCGTCACCTGTGGAGTCCCCCAGGGATCAGTCCTTGGCCCCATTCTCTTCATACTGTACATGCTTCCTCTTGGCCGTGTCATCAGTCGATATGGACTCTCATTCCATTGTTACGCTGATGACACGCAAATCTACATAAAAACTGACACATGTTCCTCCTCAGCCTCTCCATCCTCATCGTCATCATCATCTCCCCTGTCATCTCTCCGCACTTGTCTGGAGGAAATAAAGGTGTGGATGAAAAACAACTTTCTCCAGTTGAACACCTCCAAAACCGAAACTATTTTAATTGACACCCCTCATCAGACCCAGTCTCCCTCCATAACCAGTATTACCTTCTCTGGTCAGGACATTCCCCTCTCTTCATTAGTCACCAACCTCGGTGTAAGATTTGACCCTCAACTCACTTTTGAAACCCACATCAAACACATCTGCAAGATCTCCTTTCACCATCTCAGAAATATTTCGAAACTCCGTTCTTCACTCACCTTGAGTGATGCTGAAAAGCTGGTCCACGCGTTCGTCTCCTCCAGACTGGATTACTGTAACTCACTTCTCATCGGGATCCCTGATAAAGGTCTTCAAAGACTGCAGTATGTTCAAAACAGTGCTGCAAGGGTCCTGATGAGAGTTCGTAAACACGAACACATCACCCCCGTTCTTCATTCCCTTCATTGGCTTCCCATCTCCACCAGGATTGATTATAAGATCTCTCTCCTCACTCACCAGTGCATCCATGGTAACGCACCCCCCTACCTAAAAGAACTACTCACCCCACTGACCTCAACACGATCCCTCCGTTCTACCCAGTCATACCGCCTCCTCCTTCCCCGGACTAAGCTCAGCACCATGGGTGATCGGGCTTTCTGTTCTGCTGCCCCTCGTCTGTGGAATGCCCTCCCTGACCATCTGAGGGCTCCACAGATGACTGACACATTTAAAAAAGGACTTTCCTTTTTAGCAGAACCTATAACTGTAATTAACATTAATGCTTTTGGTCATGTTTTTATGTAGTTATTATTTTATTTTTTATTGATGCTTTTATCTGCTTTTGCCTTGTAGCACTTTGAGATTTGATCCAAATGTAAAGTGCATTATAAACTAAATGTATTATTATTATTATTATTATTATTATTATCTCTGGTGAGTTTACCACACAACAAGGCCTCACTAATCACTTCATGTGTGCTTAAGTCGTAATGACGTGACGTTAGTCAGAGAGAACCCACTCAGTACCAACATCTTTTCCTCTCTCTTGTGTGCCTCTAGTACAGAACTAAAGTTGAGTTATTATCAGCTGTTTCTTCATTGAAAGAATCACAGTACCAGCAGGAACTACCCCTATCACACAACAGACACTTTTTCGCTCGTCACACAGCTGTTGACAGCTGTTCTGATTAATGTGTCTGCGTGAGTAAAAACCAGTCGTGATTAGATCATTGCTCATGTAAAAGGTCCAACAGGAATATTCTTTGGGAATGATTTCCTTCTGAAAGTGTCCATGTAAATCAAACCTACATAACAGTTTATCTAACAGAATCTCCATCTCTCTCTTCCTCTTCTTTCTTTCTTTCTTTCCCTTTCCTACGCAGCAAGCCCTGGTGATCCGTGAAGGGGAGAAGATGCAGATCGATGCGGAGCAGGTGGTGGCAGGAGACCTGGTGGAGGTGAAAGGCGGAGACAGGATCCCTGCTGACCTGCGTATCGTCTCCTCCCACGGCTGCAAGGTGCGCTGCAGGCACAGACGCACTAATGAGGCGTCTCCACAGAATCGATTTCTCCGTTTACACAAAGTGTTTGATGATTGAGTAACATGACTTATATCTCAGTTACTATCAGTGGCCAAAGGTAAAGCGGACATTTCCCCCCGAAACTAGTTAAGGGGAAAGTGGTGTCTTAGTATATCTATTATTTAAATAATGCATCGCAGCAACATCACAGTTTTGTCCGGTGGACTCGTAGTCAGGTAGATTCTACGTGGTTCTGTGGGACTTTGATGGATCCTCAGATTGTAGTAAAGACACTAATGAAATGTAGTTAAATTTATGTGTTTAAGAGTCTTTGACTGACACAGACATATTTCAAGCATGAAAGAAGACAATAAATATCCTGGAAACATATATTTTTTTCTCTTATGGTGTTTTACCTTATCCTGAAACTAGTCACCCATCATTATGACTACTGTTATAAGTGATAATATTTGTGTTGGCGGCGGAACCCTCTGAGGGTTTGGGTTGTGCAGACCTGCTACATGTGTGGTTTGTGTGTATAACAGACAAACAACGCTCAACCTTTCACCCAAGATAACGCCCCTCCCCCTCAACACCACCTCAGCATGTGCCCTCAGCTCCAAAAAAATCTTTCTTATTGGATTTTTAAAAATTAATTTATTATAATTATTTGCCTTGTTGACACATTTTCTCTCTCCGTTCCTATGTCCCCTTAACTACTTTTTTTCCTGTTAAACAATAGCTAATTAATTAACTAATTTAACAGCATCGTCCAATGATTTTCCTCACCTGTAATCTGCTCTTATTTATAAATGCACGTTCAGTCCCAGATACTCACACCTACACTCAAAGATTCACTCACACAATGGCCCTTGACTTTGAAACACTCTCACTCCGTCCTGTTTTCTGAACAAAACTAGAAGCTGAAACCCTCTTGAGCAGTAACCGACTCATCTATCCTCCTTTCACTCGCCGTACGATTTGCTTCTGTTGCGTTCAGGTGGACAACTCATCCCTGACTGGTGAATCGGAGCCCCAGACCAGGTCACCTGACTGCACCCATGAAAACCCGCTGGAGACCCGTAACATCGCCTTCTTTTCCACCAACTGTGTTGAGGGTAAGATCTTCATCCCTTAGATCCAAAAACCAAAATCATTATTTCACCATCACATTCATCCGTATTTATGTGTGGGGAAAAAAAATCACACACAAGTCTGCTGACATTTTCCACGTGTGTGCTCTCATTCATGTAGTTGCATGCATGTGTTTATTTTGTTCCGGATCAGTGCTCACCTAGTCCCTTAAACAAAGATGGCAGACATTAGCTTTGGCTGTAGTCCAAGTACCAGAGTGTTTGGTCAGACTGAAATATGGTTCAGTGACATCACTGGTTCTCCGGGGAAAATATGACCCCGTTGAACCTCACTTCACTCTGGTTCGATCATTACACGGGTCACACTGTACGCCAAACGCTTTTAACATTTATCTAATTTATCTAGCGTGTGTGGTTGTGTGTCCTACGATTAACTGGCGACTTGTCCAGTGTGTACCCCGCCTCTCGCCCGATGTTAGCTGGGATAGGCTCCAGACCCCCCCGTGACCCTGAACAGGATAAGCAGTAGATAATGAATGAACGAATGAATGGAACTAGTCAAAATGACTAGTTATAAGTGGTTAAAAAGCGTTGCCTTTATCAATAGTGACTGAACCTTTGCACATGAACCAAGAATGTGGATTGAAACCTACTAGTCAAAATGAAGTTGATATCTTCAATGAGAGTTTTTGCTGGATGAAAGGGTATGCTGCCCTCATGTGGACAATGTCTTACACTGCATCAAGTCCTGCACTAAGATGCCGACCTTCGCCACCAGTCAGTCGTACCATCCTGTCATCTATATTCACAGTCTACAAGAAGTCTATGATTCTACAGAACCTGCTTCCTCTCCTCTCGTCTCCTCAGGAACGGCGCGTGGCATCGTGGTTTGTACTGGGGATCGGACAGTGATGGGCCGGATTGCTACTCTCACCTCAGGCTTGGAGACAGGCAAGGTAACAGTCACGATCGTTCACTGTGTGGCAGTTGCTGCTGATTTGAGACTTTTCACGTCACTCATAGTCTCTTCAGAATTATAAGGTCGAACAAAACAAGCCCAACTGAGCTCCTTCTTCTGCCCCTTCAGACCCCCATCGCTAAGGAGATCGAGCACTTCATACAAATCATCACCGGCGTGGCCGTCTTCCTCGGTGTGTCCTTCTTCGTCCTCTCTATCGTCCTCGGTTACTCCTGGCTGGAGGCCGTCATCTTCCTCATTGGCATCATTGTAGCCAATGTGCCAGAGGGACTGCTGGCCACCGTCACTGTGAGTAGACCCAGAGTGCCAATGTGAGGGAGACCGGGGGTGGGGGTGACTCAAGTAGGATCTCTCCCAGTAACATATTTTCACCATTTCCAGCTGTTTATCCAGAATGTCCTCCTGTCACTCCCTGTAATGTCTAAAGTTGTTGTGTGTTTTCACCAGACTTTGGTCAAACTGTATACTGTATGTATATCCCTCTGATAGCCATTGCAATAGAAGTTAATGGTTCTTATGATTTGTTTTAACAATAGATATGCCGGGCTTTTTCCCTTTTCAGACGGGACTAGTGTTACCTAAGGACCTGTGGTCATTTGTAACAGTTAAGGAGGACGCCTGTAATGCTGTTTTTTCTGCCTCTTTCCTTTTCAAATTAGGGCAGCTGCGGTGGATATAATGTAATACTGTGATTAACTGCATGCTGGTTTTGGAGAATAGCCGATTATGCAATTTGCGTTAATCATTGTAGCTAACTGTGTTCTTCAACACACTAGCCGAATGGCCACCATTAAGAGTTGCTACAGACTGACGGGAGCTCCAGTTCCCACGGAAGACACAGGCGGTTTAAGCTGAACCACTTTCCACTAACTCTAGCCACCGAGCAAAGCATGTGGCAGCCCTTTCCCTGGAGTCAAGCTCACACCCTGGGTACCCAACCCTCCAGCGTCTCCTGTTCCTGCCTCAGCGGTAGGCAAGGAGTGCCCTGAATTTGATGTCGCACCAATCCCCTTTCTCTAACGGCGGATCATTCGGCTCGTGCGAGAATGAAAAATGAAGAAGTTAGCTTAGCATTGCTAATCAGTTTAGCCTATTAGAATATGAGTTAGCATTTCAACAGTACATCAAAATTAGCCATCCAAGACTAGACATAACTAATTCATTATTTGAGACCGGCACAACTCTACATTATGCAATCAACTAAATATCTAAGTCAATGTTTCTATACATTGCAAAACAATTCAGCAGCCAAACAACGCAATCAACAGAACATTAAATGTTGAAACATGAGATGCTTACCTGCATATGCTCACGCAGGCAAACAAAGCCCTTTCTTTGCAGACATCTGTCTCGTAGGCAGACTGAGAGGAAATGGTAGGACCAAGGAGCACATTTAAACTCTCAATTGAGGACGCAACAACAACCTACTTGTGGATAGTCATCTTGGCTTAGTCCTGTTAACTTCTCCATTAAGCAGTCAAAACACGTCTACACCTTCTGTGGGAATTCAGTACAAAAGGAAAAAATAAATATGAATTCCACCACAAACCACTGACATGCTGATTCGCACTGGACTAAAATGATCACCTTACCTCTGTGTTTGGTGAAATATACATTACAGGCATGGCGCATTCAAACGGGACTAATATCACAGTCTTCCCTAACTGTATCAAATGACCACATGTCCTCAGGTAATACTAGTCCCGTTCAAATCGGTCATAAGTGAGCTATTTGCATTAGTGAATGTGACAGATGTTGTCCAAACGCCACCACTCGGATCCTCCAGCACTTTGTTGTTTCACCCATGTTGGACTGTGTTTATGGTGTTTTGCTGATGGTGTCTGTTGATGGATTTTCTTTGCTGCTTCCTGTCTCTCTGTGCTTGTGTTTTGTGTCACTGTGCTGACATGATGCTGTATGCTGTGCGTCTGTGTGCATATGTGTATTTCTGTGTGTTAACATTGTCTCTCTATCATAATGTGTCCGTGCTGAGGTCGGTGTCTTCTCTCTGTTTGTATCATATCTCTCCTCTCTCTCTCTCTCTCTCTACATCTCTTTGTGGCTTCTCCATCATCCTCTATGTCCGTCTCTCTCTCTTTTCCAGGCCAGTCGTGGCGCCGTCTGCAATGACAACGACTAGCTCATGTAATGATATCAGGCTATTGACTTAATTCATCCTCCTCTGCTTTGCTTCCTCTGTTTGGCCCGTGGGTCTTGCCGTACTTGGCATGATGAGATAAGGCGCCGCTGCTCTGCTTCACTGCATCCCTCATTCATCCTATTCTCTCTGCATCACTGTTTGCACAAAGTTCTTTTATTTTTGAAAGCTTTTGCTTTAATGCAATCTGCCATGGAAAGTGATTCTTGTACTAAATCTAGCCGGATAAACGTCTCCAGGTTGTTTCGGGTTGTTTGGCATTGATGTTTTTTTCACTGGCAAAAGTTGATTTAGCACGTGGAGATGTTCACCGGTGCTCCTAGTTACCCAAATGGACCTTAATTCCTATTAATTTCTTTCTACTTTCTCCCCTTTTGTCTTTTTCTACAAATACTCCGTCTTTCCTCCGCCACTTCTCTGGGGGGGGGGTTTCTTCCTCTCATCCACTTTCAGGTGTGTTTGACACTGACTGCTAAGCGAATGGCTCGCAAAAACTGCCTTGTAAAGAACCTGGAGGCTGTAGAAACGCTTGGCTCCACCTCTACCATCTGCTCTGACAAGACGGGCACCTTGACCCAGAACAGGATGACTGTGGCCCATATGTGGTTTGATAACCTGATCCACGAGGCGGACACCACCGAGGACCAGTCTGGTGAGGTTCTCCTCACACCTTCTCCTACACGTAGTTGTGTTTATCAAAAGTGTCTTGTCCTTAGTTTCTCTATGTCAACATTAATCACTGCTCAGTATTTAAATAGAACAATGAGAAATACTCATGAAATGTTTTTTTTATTCAAAAGAGCTCTCATCAGTACTTTTCTGTATTCTATCATATGATTCTACATGTTGACAAAGAAACAGGTTGAGGTGGTGTAATGAGATGATTCCCACTATTCTCCAGGCTCGTCCTTTGACAAAAGCTCCCCCACCTGGGTGTCTTTGGCACGCATTGCTGCTCTCTGCAACCGTGCCGTGTTCAAGGCTTGCCAGGATTCTTTGCCCATCCTGAAGCGGGATGTGGCTGGTGACGCCTCTGAGTCAGCCCTGCTCAAGTGTATTGAACTGTCGTGTGGCTCCGTCAAAGCCATGAGGGAAAAGAACAAGAAGGTTGCCGAGATCCCTTTCAACTCCACCAACAAGTACCAGGTTTGTCCCTTCCACCAGCTGACTCGTGCAGCTAACAGATCCTGCATTATGTTCTGTGGCTAAAAGACTACGTGCTTTTCCATGTTTTCCATACTGATACAAAATCACGTTCCCATCAGCTTTCAATTCATGAGGGTGAAGACGAAAATGACAGCCGCTACCTGTTGGTGATGAAGGGAGCCCCAGAGAGGATCCTTGACCGCTGCTCCACCATCATGGTGCAGGGCAAGGAGCAACCAATGGATGATGAGTTGAAGGACGCTTTCCAAAACGCTTATCTGGAACTGGGAGGACTGGGAGAGAGAGTTCTGGGTAAGGAGTCAAGTTCATTATTTGGAAGAAGAAGTCAGCCATTAAGCTTTGTCTGGTATTTTAGTCAGCCAAGTCACTTTTGAAATATCCATCAATGTGGTTATGGCAGTCTCACCTAGACTGAGTTTGGTTTGAGTTTCTCATCACTCGCCACTGGTATATTTTACATGGATATTGTTTAGGGGAGTAATGAATAAACTACTGAAACCCCTTGATGGGGCTGGGGTAATGGAGCCTACAGGTGGATGCCTGTGGGGTGGAGCTTGCAGGTAGAAGCTGGGCAGGTGGAGTCTACAGATTAATGATGGGGAGGTGGTGGGGCTGAAAGCACAGACAGCAGGGCAGTAGCAGGTAGAGGGAGACGTGGTAAGTTGATGTTAAATAGACAACAGGTATTCAGTGATGAGGATGAAGGAGGTGATTATGTGTCTGTGCTTCTGCAGCATCGCACTCCAGTTGTCTGCATGAACTAACTTGCCGATCGTTCGATCCTTCATCCCTCTCTCCTCCAGGTTTCTGTCATGTGTTAATGCCAGAGGACAAGTATCCCAAAGGTTTCGCCTTTGATACCGAGGACGTCAACTTCCAGACCGACGGCCTTTGCTTTGTGGGTCTCATGTCCATGATTGACCCTCCACGCGCTGCCGTGCCTGACGCCGTGGGCAAATGCCGCTCTGCTGGCATCAAGGTGGGCGCCTTTCAGAACTGACTTCTAATCGTCTGGAGAGGCAAAATATGGCGCTCAGCTGAATGCGAGGGCTGTTGATGATCTTCCTATTACATTTACACTCTCTCTCTCTTCACTCCAACTCTTCTGCTCTCTTTCCCCTTATACCCCCTAATGTCTTATTTGTTTCTAAATTTTGCCTCTTCCTCCTTCTATTTCATCTCCTACCTCTCTATCATGTCTGCCAGGTTATTATGGTGACAGGTGACCACCCAATTACAGCCAAGGCCATTGCAAAGGGGGTGGGCATCATTTCTGAGGGCAACGAGACGGTGGAAGACATTGCTGCACGTCTCAACATCCCAGTTGTCCAGGTCAATCCCAGGTGAGCCCAAACTAACGCAGTTTTACTAGAACGTTTGAAGAGTACATGATACACAGACGTCTAGAGGAGTGTTCTGCTTTGTGTGCTGCTTAGGGACGCCAAAGCCTGTGTGATCCATGGGACCGATCTGAAAGACCTCACTCAGGATCAGATGGACGATATTTTGAAGAACCACACCGAGATTGTCTTTGCAAGAACCTCCCCGCAGCAGAAACTGATCATCGTAGAGGGTTGCCAGAGACAGGTAAGGTTACTATTCGCACACACCTCCTGGAGCGAACACACACGAGTGCACACAGTTACATGTCAATGAAACCTTCACAGACTACACTCGTCTCCTCCCTCTCCGTCAGGGAGCCATCGTGGCAGTGACAGGGGATGGCGTGAATGACTCCCCTGCCCTGAAAAAGGCTGACATCGGTGTTGCCATGGGAATCTCTGGCTCAGATGTGTCCAAACAAGCAGCTGACATGATCCTGCTGGATGACAACTTTGCCTCCATTGTCACTGGCGTAGAGGAAGGTGAGGAATCAGCAGAAGGTAGGACAGAAGAGAACAGGGAGAGATTGAAGGAATGGCAGCATGGAGGGAGAGATATGAATAAAAGGTCCTTTAAGCTAAATCTATTTATCAGTGTTTTTCCCGAGAAGATTACAAGAAAACCTAAGATTTAGGTATTAAAACACTTGGTGAGGTGAACTGATCTCTCCATTCAACGAGACAGTTGACAAGCAATTCATGTTTTAGAAGAAAAATACTTTTGCAAGTCTCTCTTGTGTTCACACCTAATAATCCGCTTACCTGGTCCGCACCAGATTCCAGAATGACACATTGATTCATTTTTCCGCTGGTCATTTTTCTGCTGGTTCGATATACGTTCACTGAGGATAAACTCAAATTGCCTATAAATTGTTAAAAAAAAGTCGTGTCATCATAGCAATGCCGTTGAATTATTGGTCACTCTGTAGGCGGGTAGAAAATAAATAACCCTGCTAATTTCTAATGTTCATCCTGTCATTGTTGGGCTTTCATGTTTGACATTATTATTAAATGTCGGGTGGCAGACAGGGACAGTACCTGTGGAGTGGCTTACTGGGGTAGTGGTCCCACTTTTTAAAAAGGGACCGCAGAGTGTGTTCAAATTAGAGGGGGATCAGACTTCTCAACCTTGCCTGGTTTATTCCAGGGTTCTGGAAAGGGGGACCCTCTTGTCGAACCTCAGTTTCAGGTGGAACAATGCAGATTCTGTCCCGGTTGTGGAAAGGCAGACAAACTTTTTACTTTTGCAGGCTTGCTTGCGGGGTCATGGGAATTTTCCCATCCAGTACATTTATGTTTCGTGGATTTCCAGAAGGCTTTAAACCATGTCCCCTTTGGAGTCCTGTTGGGGACACTGCAGGAGAAGGGGGGACTCTGGCCATTACTACAGACCATCCGGTCTCTATTCAACCAAAGGGAGAGTTGTGTTCGTATGCTCGGCAGAAAAGTCAGACACTTTTTCAGTGAATTTTGGATTCCGCCAAGGTTGTTCCTTGTTTCTGATTCTGTTCTTGATATTCATGGACAGGATCTCAATCCGGAGTGCAGGTGAGGAGTGTATCGGGTATGGGGAAGTTAGAATTGCATCTGTTGGCTTCATCAGTCCATGACCTCCAGCAGCACTGAATCGGTATGCAGCTGAGTGTAAAACGGCCGGTATGAAAGTCATCACCTCCAAAACTCAGGCAATGGTTCTCTGCCGAGAATCAGCCCCTAACCCATTCGGGTTATGAGGTGAGTTGCTGCCTCATGCAGAAGGAGATCAAGTATCTTGATGTCTTCTTCTTGAGTGGTGGGAAAATGGACCGAGAGTTGGACAGGCGGTCCGGCGCAGCATTGGCAGTAATGGGGCGTTGTATCGGTCTGTTTGGGTGAAGAAAAAGCTGAGTGGGAAGGCAAAACTCTCAATTTACCGGTCCATCTATGTTTCAACCCTTACTTACGGTCATGAACTCTGGGTAGTACAGAGGACTGACGCAGGACTTCACGCACTGGTGCCAGTGGAACCACCTCCAGATCAACGCGGGTAAAACCAAGGAACTGGTGGTGGACTTCCGAAGGCACACACCCCCCCACACACCGGTGAACATCCAGGGAATGGACGTTGAGATTGTCACGTCCTACAAGTACCTTGGTGTTCACCTGAACAACAAACTGGACTGGACCCACAACTCAACGGCACTCTTTAAAAGGGGTCAGAGCCGACTGTATCTGCTGAGGAGACTGAGGTCTTTTGGAGTGCAGGGGGCGCTCCTGAAGACCTTCTTTGACTCTGCAGTCGCCTCAGCCATTTTTTATGGAGTGGTCTGCTGGGGCAGCAGCATCTCAGCTGCTGACAGGAGGAAACTGGACAAACTGATCAGGAAGGCCAGTTCGGTCCTGGGATGTCCTCTTGACTCGGTGCAGGAGGTGGGAGACCGGAGAATGATGGCCAAGCTGTCATCTCTCCGGGACAACGTCTCCCACCCCATGCAGGAAACCATCTCTGCACTGGAGAGCTCCTTCAGCGACAGGCTCCTTCACCGCAAGTGTGTGAAGGAGCGATATCGCCGATCTTTCCTTCCTGCAGCAGTCAGACTCCACAACCAGCACTGTTAGCAACACACACACCTACACAACTACACACACACTTACACACACATCTACCTTTTAATTTATTTTAATTGCACATAACGTTTAATTTTAATTTAATTTATTTTAATTTATTTTAATTGCACATAACACGATGTTATTCTTACTCTGTGTTATTCTTACTCTGTGTTATTCTTACTCTGTAACATGCTCTGCTGCTGTAATATTGCAATTTCCCCATTGTGGGACTAATAAAGGCTATCTATCTATCTATCTAGCGACCCTTCGGGTCGAATGTAGCCAGTTAAGTCGGTTCGGGTATCTAACTAGGAGACCTCCCTATGGAGGTTTTTCAAGCACTTCCAACTGGGCAGGGACCCCGGGGTAAATCCAGAACTGGCTGGAGGGAGGATATTTCTCATCTGGCCTGGGAACGCCTCAGGATGAGCTGGCGAGTGTTGCTGCGGAGAGGGATATACCCAAAAAAGGGGGTAAAGGCTCCAGGGTTGGGTTCAACCGGGCTTAACAAATCCGGTGTGAACACGACCTGAGTCTCTTTTTATTTCTCCATCATCGTTTCTTATTAGCGTTACCTTTAATTGATTTACCCACCACCTTCATCTTTACAGGCCGTCTGATCTTTGACAACCTGAAGAAGTCCATCGCATACACTCTGACCAGCAACATCCCAGAGATCACCCCCTTCCTGTTCTTCATCCTGTTCAACATCCCACTGCCTCTGGGCACCATCACCATCCTCTGCATCGACCTGGGAACTGACATGGTAAGAGACACAAACACAGCTGCAGCTCTGATGCAATAATGTCTAACCAGGCCATCCAGAACCAAACAGATCAACTATAAAACGCCATGTCAGTCAGTCCCCGTTTGACAAAAATAGTTGTATGTTGACATCTACCTGCTAACAGTTTGTATGTCTGTATGTCTGGACTTCAGCTACATAAATAACATCATCATTAGGAAGAATGAATATTAAAAATCTGAAAAACATTTGATTCTGGGCCCAATTAGTTGTCTTGTTTTATTTAAATGATATGTTATTAATTAAATAGAGAAAATGACAACTTCATGTATCCATGGCAATAATAAAAACTACAGACAATTATTTGGAAGAGTTTGGAATCGAGGAAGGTTGGGTTTAAAGAAGTGATCAAATATCTTCACTGTTTTTTACGAACGGTAAACTCTCCTACAAACTCCCACATTTTAAAAATCTCCCTCACAGGTTACATCCTGTAATAATTATATTTATTACAGGGCGCCATCATGAATGACTAAAATGCAAAACTACGACTCAGAACATGTGGAAACACTCATACACAAAAATAACACTAGGTGGCAGTGTGTGTCCAGATTTCATGCTTGGAACAGTAACCTGTTTGAAAGCTACTGTACAGAAAGCCAGCAGCAGATCATGGCCGCGCCCCCCCCCTAGACGCAGAATCCATGCTTGTACGGGGCGCCGGAGCGCATTGGGTGGGGGCCCGAGTCTCAACTCCTACTTGACCTTCAATGGAGCTGATTTCCCAGCTATGTCTGAGAGTTTCCCTTCTTCAGTCGTAATCTATTATTAGGTCATTTTCAACGGAACTTTGAAGATTTGAAGAGGGGCGGGGCTTCTGCAGATACTTGACATTTTACTTAAAAACCCACGAGAAAACCAGTGTTTGTCTGTGCTTCTCAGGTTCCGGCCATCTCCCTGGCCTATGAAGCAGCAGAGAGTGACATCATGAAGCGCCAGCCCAGAAACCCAGCGAGAGACAAACTGGTGAACGAGAGGCTCATCAGCATCGCCTATGGACAGATTGGTAGGGCCCATGTTTGTTGTAAAAAAGTACACACCGTCGCGTCTATGTGGAAAAATACCAGCCTGTGTTTGTAAGTCTACTGCAACATATCAAAGTGGGTCGCACTAGAAAGTTTAACGCTCCTTCTGTGTGGAGTATGGATGTTCTCCAAGTGTTTTGTGGGTTTTGTCCGAGTTCTCCAGCTTACTCCCGAGGTCCAGACAAATGAATAATGGTTAATTGGTGATTCTGAAATACCTCTAGGAGTAAATGTGGGTGTGAATGGTTGTTTGTCTCCATGTGTCGGTCCTGGGATGAACTGCTGAATTGGAGAACCTGAAAACCGGAGTGTACCATGCCTCTAACCCAATGTCAGTTGGGATAGGCTCCAGCCCCCATGACTCTGAACAGAAGACATCACTAAAAGGGATGGCTGGAAATCGGATGATTGATGTGAATGTTGGCTGATTCAGTCAGTCACAGACCTCCTGGTCCCTGCAGTGGTTAGAACCCACCAAAGTGATCTAAGGAAGGACAGCCTGAACTAAGGTTCATCGAAGGGTGGAGTCGGCCCGTGTTGTCTGATCCAACAGAACATCTTCTGTAGACATGACTGCTTAAATAGTCAACGCCGCTTTGGACTGAACAGTGGCAGAACACAGAACTGTTCTCGGTTCAAAGGAAACACCTCCACGGGCTAATTATATAATTGTTATGGCTGATCAGTGGATGTTTAACTGTCAGATGGTTCTGATCAGTGGATTTTTAACTCTGTCAGCTGGTTCTGATCATTGAATGTTTTACTCTGTCAGATGGTTCTGATCAGTACTCTGTCAGATGGTTCTGATCAGTACTCTGTCAGATGGTTCTGATCAGTGGATGTTTTACTCTGTCAGATGGTTCTGATCAGTACTCTGTCAGATGGTTCTGATCAGTGGATTTTTTACTCTGTCAGATGGTTCTGATCAGTGGATGTTTAACTCTGTCAGATGGTTCTGATCAGTACTCTGTCACATGGTTCTGATCAGTGGATGTTTAACTCTGTCAGATGGTTCTGATCAGTACTCTGTCACATGGTTCTGATCAGTGGATGTTTTACTCTGTCAGATGGTTCTGATCAGTGGCTGGACTCTGTGTCTGCAGGTATGATCCAAGCTCTCGGCGGATTCTTTGCCTATTTCGTCATCATGGCTGAAAATGGTTTCCTGCCATCTTTGCTTGTGGGCATCCGGCTCAACTGGGACGACCGCTCCAATAATGACCTGGAGGACAGCTACGGGCAGCAATGGGTAGGACTCAGCTCTTCTCCCGCTCCAATCGTACACGTTGAAGCGGTTCTGATTTCTCTCGTGTGTTTGGATACAGTGCTGGGTCACAGACGGCTCCCAGAGCTCGTCTAAACAATTACAGGAGTCTCGATCCCTGCGCTCTGAGTCTTCCTCCTTCTCTCCTCAGACCTACGAGCAGCGTAAGATCGTGGAGTTCACCTGCCACACGGCCTTCTTCGTCAGTATCGTGGTCGTTCAGTGGGCTGATGTCATCATCTGCAAGACAAGACGTAACTCTGTGTTCCAGCAAGGCATGAAGTAAGTCGACAAAACTAGACAAGGTCTTCGCCTAGATCAGGGGTGTCAAACTCAATCATGGAGGGCCGATCAGAACTCAAAATATTCATGTTTAATATGAAGTATTTATTTACTCATCTTATACAAGTGTATAGTGTGTAAGTGAAAATAGTCCCATTACAGCTAGAATTCAAAATAGATCAGCATCATTTCTATGTCTGCCTCTCTATCGTCAGTGTCTCACAGAATCATTTCCAATGAAAGGCCAGAAAACTATAGTTTTCATTTAAAAGGATTCCGTTTTTAATTAAATATATCAACAAAAAAGGAGGTTTAAATAACCCTTGGTAAATGGCTGGTCTCATTCAGCCGTTCCTTACTTCTGCCATCAGTCTAAGTTAGAGTGTTGCTCCTTCTCGTGTCTGTTCCTGCAGCCAGGAGCAGTTTAACTTCAGAAAACAGTCAGGTGCATTTCATATTAAATATAAATATCTTGTTTTAAAGGCAACAGCACTGACACACGTTGGTTGAACGTCTGGAGGACGCGAACACATGCGCCAGTCATTAAAATGTGCGTTCTATTTACCAATACATAGGTGCGACTTCCTAATACGTTTATTATTCAGCGTTTCAATATTTTTCCCCATCCATATCTTCTCCCCAGCTCCGAGCATCTCTTCTAGGGAGTGGCCAAAGCTAATCTGTCCAAAAAAGCCAAAACAGATTTTTATGGTTTTCTACCAACAAATTTAAGCATCAAAAACAGATGATAGCCCCAATAGTAACCGTCAATCATAGAATGATTCCACAGCCTCTTGAAGAGAAGATACGGTACCTACAGCTGGGCCTAAACATATTTTCCGGAGGTTGCAGATACTGCATGTTGCCTTTGTCTTGCATGACTCAAAAACCCATTATCTTTATTTTCTAACACATAAAAACCATCCAATAGTATTCTCATTGTGCCTTTAGACTGAGACGGGACTAAAGATTCTTCTAGCAGGACATATTTTATATATATATAACTCCTTCAGTCTCTCATGCATATATAAACATACTGTTTATGTATGTATGTCTATCAGAAAAGTTACATAAAGATAGTACTACTCCTTAAAGCTGGTATTAGTTCTCTCAAAGTGATAGTAGTACCGGTAGATAATAGTACTACTCCTTTATGCTGGTAATAGTTTCACCACAGCTTTGCTACTCTATTTTATGATGGACATTATGAAGTTGATAGATTTCTAACCTGCCGAGGAGTGCTCACAGTTTAATAGTCTTTTCTCGGATGATAGTTATAAAAAAAACATATAAATTCATCTATGAACTCAATTAGACATAAAGTGAGATGGTGGAGAACGTGGTTCAAAGCAGGATTGCTTTAGTTGCTTTAGTTGCTGCAGCTTCCTGTAGCTGCCACTAGGTGTGGCTCTGACCCACAGTAACAGTTCCCACACAAATTCAGCTTCCAAGAAATCAACTCTGAAGCCATCGTCATCATCATCAGACGTCGGACGGAGACCGCTGCGGTCCTCTCCTCGCGGAGAAGACGACGCTGCAGGGATAGTGGTTCCCTCTCTTCCTCACTGCTTTGACTCTGCTGACGGTGTCAGGTCCTCGACTCTCTCTACCGGGTCCGTTCTGTACTGAACCCGCTTCTGTCCATAGGAACAAGATTTTGATCTTCGGCCTGTTTGAGGAAACAGCTCTGGCCGCCTTACTGTCCTACTGCCCCGGCATGGACGTGGCGCTACGGATGTACCCACTCAAGTACGTGACCTCAGCAGCTTTCATGAGTACTTTCAGCATTATAGCAGTGTAATGGGTTTACTCTGCCCCAAATCATTATATACATCACTTAAAGAACTTTGTTCATGCTGGTCCCCTCTGTTCTCCCTCAGGCCCAGTTGGTGGTTCTGTGCGTTCCCGTACAGTTTCCTCATCTTTGTTTACGATGAGATCCGAAAACTCATCCTTCGCCGAAACCCAGGAGGTAAAGTGACACACACTCACGCACTAGAACACACAGGTTCTGTTTGTTTGGTTTTCCAGACAAGTTGGAAATATTTACCAACTGGATCAAACAGAATAAGAGTCACCGCCTCTAAGCGTTTAATCTTTAATCTTAGATAACCATCTTAATACATTACAAGCCTGCTAGAGAAATAAGTGACAATTATTTACACAAAGACTCCAGAGCTTGAGTTCAGGTTAATCAGCACTTCCTGCTGGATAGGATGATCCAGACTTTGTAAGATTAAACTCTAACATCTCTCTGTTCTTCTTTCCCTCTTTTTTCTCTCCTCTACGTTTCCACAGGCTGGGTGGAGAAAGAGACTTACTATTAAACCATCAGAGCATCATTTCACTCTCACCCCATCCTCCCCGAGATCATCTCCCTCCTTCTGTTTCTCCCTTCCCTTCTTCATCCCTCCTCCTCTCCCTCCAGCATCCTCAACCTGTACAAGAAAACTCTTTACTTCTGCTCCTCATCCCTCCATCTACATCCACTAAAGAGAAAAAAAAAGGAAAAATCAAACGTGAAGAAGATAAGCGGACCAACGTCATTGTACTTCCCTGTCCTCTCTTCCTCTCTGTCCCCCTCTTTTTCTACCCAAACTCGATACAGCGCTAGTCTGCCGGAACCAATGTAGTGCCACTCAAACTCCACGGCCGTGTACACGTGAATAAATTTACAAGAGAGACTGAAAGCCGACTGTTCCTCTTCAATCACTCTGACCAAACAGAAGAACAACACGGCAGCTCCTGTCGGGCCTCCTGACGGGCCGTCTGATGGTGAATAGCCTCCAGGTCCAGCTCTTTAATCACTGCCATTCCTTCCTCTTCCTCCCTACCAATACCGGATCAATCTCACCATAACACACTCACTTACATCCCCCACCCAGTGGGAAAAACTCCCCCTCCCCAATTAGGTTCTGCTTGTGGTGTTGTTGTTTTCTAAAATACGACATAATACGAGTGTTTTTTTCAAAAAGTTGTCAAATTGTTTGTTCAATTTTTTAAGTTTGGAGTGGGTCCGAGAGATGATTGTTTTCATTCAGACGTGACAAAGCACAGTGTCCCCCCCCACCCCCTAGTTCTTCCCCACGTATCCTTTCCCGCTTGGCCCCCTCCACCCCCTCTCTCCGCCTGTTGAGCTGCCCCTCCCTGTTTGTCTCTCTGTTTGTGAACACCGTGTTAAATCCCTCCGTCCTTGTAAACTTTTGCTACCTGCCTCCTCTTTCTGTCTCTCCCCCCCCCCAGCCCCGCCCCGCAAAACTCCCCTCTCAGCGTCACCCAAGCTCACCCTGTTAAAAAAAAACGATCTTTCTGTGTCCTCGGAAAAAGAGATTTCTCTCCAATTTCATGAATTCGACAATGGAAGTCCAGAAGAAGGTATCGTACCTTAACTTGCAAAGCAGCTGAAAAAAATGAAATGAAATAAAATGAGAAGGATCTCTCTTTTTTCAGCCTGGTCTCCAATTCTTCTTTCTTTGTGTGGAGTTTTGTCAGAAAATGGGAATAAATGCTGTGACCAACACTTACATACAGGACAAGTGTCAAGTCATTGGTTTCACCCCTAAACAGACAAAAAAAAATCAACGAGAAGAGTTAACTTATTTCAAAACTCATGAGGATTTAAAAGCTGCAAATCATAGGTGAGTTGGGGGGGGAGGGTTAGGATCGGGCGTTAGGATTATGATGAGGGGTCATGGCTGTGGGTTAGGATTAACCTGACAGGATGGACATTTGGAAGATGAGAGAGAATAACTCTTAAAACATGCAGTGAGTGATTTATACCAGGTGGTGGCAACAGAAGCAAGCTGCACGACATTGATGACAGTATTTCAGTCAATATAGATCAACTTTGTGGCAACAAAGTTGCAGATAAACCTGATCCAGCATTTATGGATCAACATTGTCTCCCTTAAAGGCACTAAATTATCTTATAATTTTTTTAAACTGCCACCGAATTATAAAAAAAAAAAAAATCCTTTTTTATCTGCCATCCTTTTTTTATAATAAAGCCATCACTTAGTTTTGTGTCTTTTTTTTGCACACAACGCTAGATTGTGTTGATTTATGTCACAGCTAAAGGTTGTCTAGTGGACATAGGTGATATTTTGCTGCCAAAATCCCCCTCTGGGCTAAAAATCTGATTTTTATCACATATTGGGTCCATTGTCTATCCAACTGGTCCAAATGGAGAGACCTCCTGGTCCTGTCCCACGAAAATTTTGTAGATTAACATGAAGTTGGTGGTTTTTATATCAAATTGTATGCCGTAGTTATCAGTTTGGGTGAAAATTCATTGATTGTTTTGTTTCGTGTTGGGTTTTTTTAATCTAAAAAGAATCAGGTAAAGATAGTAATATTGGTATTTTTTGTGTTTGATCACAGATCGCTCACATATGGTGGTGGTGGGGGGAGGGGGCGTTGATAGGATCCTCTTCCGAAACGCAGTGGGCTATAAAGTGTCTCACTTCTGTCCCACCAGGAATATGACGTTGTGCATCAGGTCAGCCTACCAGGAATCCTACCGAGTTATCTGCCGTGTTTCCTCTCCTTGTCTTGACTCCTCGCTGCCTGAGTACCAACATTGTGAAGGTTGGAGTGTTCTCCAAGTAACAAGGTGTTCCAGGGATCCCGCCTCTCCGCACCTGAGTGTCGATTAAGAGTTATTTAAGAAAAAGAGCTTCTGTTCTACCAGCATACAACAATTGATTAGAATTGTCCCTGTGTTATGAGGGTTACACGTTTAATACAACGTCTAAATCTGACATTTAAACTACAAACCCACTTGTCTAATGCTGGATCAGAAGCTACTGCAGCTTCTTCTTCTTTCCCCAAAGAGACACCCAGTTTAAAAACCTGATTCTTACTTTCATTCTTTGTCACCAACAATATTTTAAATCAATCAATCACGTGTCCGAAAAGGAGCAGGAGGAAGCAAAAGCTTATAAATCCCCACCCCTTATACAACTCCCCCATCTCCATACAGTAATCACAACATCCCAGTCTCAAACTCACTCATCTTCATCCCCTCAGAGTTGTTTTTGTACAACTTTTTAAACAGTTTTATGTCAGTGCTGTTCTTTTAGCTTATGCTTCAATCTATTCCACAAAAAAAAAAGATTAACCAACCAATCCAAATGTATCCACACGGCAGTTTAATGACGTTCAAGGGGCTGTAAAAGGTGAAACAAGGGAATCTGGAGGAGGGTGTAGAGACCAAATGCAACGATTACACACTAAAGATGCCATAAAAGAATAAAGCTCAGCTGAAAAATACACAACAGCAGCAAAAAAAATTGTAAAATACTTACTATAATAATACTATTACTTGTCATAATACAAACAACGATACAGCAAACGAAACAATAAAAATGTGATACTTAAGTATAAATACTATAACTCAGAGTAGAGATTGAGAGAATGTCGTGATGTGTGTCCTACCTCTGTCAGGCCGCAGTCAGAACTCTTCCAGCAGAACTTTGACTCCATCAAGATGTTTGAGTGCTTTGACTCGGAGGGAGAGCGTTACCGTTCTTAGCAAGGATCTTAGAAATCCCCACATCCGCATTAAGGGCCTGAAAAAGTTTGAAGTACTTTGAGTAATTTTGTACAAGGTATTAAAGTACATTAAGGCACACAGGTCAAACTCAATGCACGCGGAAAAATTATATCCCAAGACAAGACAAGATCTGGTTTCTATAACAACTGGCCCACTGGAATATAACACAACCCCCACAGATACTACAAAACCCAGAATGCACTGTACAATAGCTTTCCTACCGCTCATCTGCTGTTATCGGACATTGACACCTTTTTTCCGTCATTTCATTTTTACGTTGGTCTTGCTATGCAGCCCGGGAGGGGACGTGGATTGAAAAATGAGAAGGCAGAATAATAAATGTATTAGTCAGTCGCACGTCATTATTAATAAATAGAAAAACGTTTTAATTAAGTGCCGAGTGTGTTCATGTCCTCCAGCTGTCCAACATGTGCCAGTGCTGTTGCATTAAAGACAGGAACACACTGAGCTTACTCATAATTAATGTGAAATTCACCTGCAGGCTGTTTACGGGTCTCACTGTTTTCTGAGCTGCAGCTGCTCCCGGCTGCAGGAACAGAAACGAGGAGCAACGGTCTACTTTTCTTTTTCACTGTAGCAGATGATAGAAACACGCTGAGCAGATGATTTCAGACAGGAAGGTGGAGGCGAGTGAGCTGCTGGTTTTTACAGCGTGGACTAGTGTAGAGAGCGAGCGACGGCTTCGCTGTGGAGACGTCCCTCACATTGTTATTACACAGTTATTACAGCAACAACGGAACAAATCTAGTCAGTCAACTTTGAAAAATCTTTATCCTGTTTTGTGTCTCTGGATAGAGAATAAATGCTATATGTACAAACGTTAATGTCACCATGAAGAACAAAGGGGAGTAAATGAAATACCTCTACAGACACGAAGATCTAAACTCATGAACTCAAAACTATGAAACTGAGACTTCGGACCGGTTAGATATATGAT
This sequence comes from Lophius americanus, assembly GCA_037951165.1. NCBI lineage: Eukaryota > Metazoa > Chordata > Actinopteri > Lophiiformes > Lophiidae > Lophius > Lophius americanus. The sequence continues at coordinate 1,334,861 of JBBDHG010000170.1, forward strand.
AAATAACTATTTAATTACAGTGTATTTGATCTATTCTGATAACTGAATAAAACACAAACATGGAATCAATCCCCCACCTGCAGCACCTTCCTGCATCACTAGGGGGCTGCAGCACAATTGGGGGCTGCAGTTTCTATTGGTAGCTCCATATTTTAATGATAATGCACCCATTATTAATGGAATGAGTTATTTCATTTGATACTTTTGTTGACATTGTAATCATATTATTGTTATTCATTGATGTACTTACTTATTTATTAATGTTATATGATTATTATACCGAGTGCGGGTTATTAATGAGCCTGTTATTTCACCCTTTCAACATAAAGTAATCTGATACATTTCTATATATATATATATATATATATATATATATATATATATATATATATATATATGACACGTTTATGCTTGTACTTGTGAATGGATGAGTATGTGTGTGTGTGTGTGTGTGTGTGTGTGTTTGGGTGTGTGTTAGTTACTACTGTGTGGTGTTTCATGAATACTATTACAGGCCTCACGGAACAATGACGAGCTCTTGGCTCTTCTGACCCACTGATATAGGTCAGCTCTTTAGTCAGCTCAGTGTTTCTGTCTTTTATTTCATTCTCTCACGAGTTCAGTGTCACCTCTGGTTTTATGATTCCTTCCTGTCGTTCATTAACCGCAGTGTCCCATTCCGCTCCTACACACACACACACACACACTCACTCACACACACACACTCACACACACACTCACACGCACACTCACTCACACACACACTCACTCACATACACACACTCACACACACACTCACTCATACGCACACAAACTCGCACACAGACTCACTCACACACGTACATACATTCACTCTCACACACACGCACATTCACACACACACTCACTCACACACACACTCGCACACAGACTCACAAACACACGCACATATATTCACTCTCACACACACTCATTCACACACACCCACACACACATTCACAAAAAAAAACTTACACACACATTCAGTCATATACATTCACACAACCACATACACACATAGACTCACACACACACTCACAAACATTCACACATAGATAAACTCACAAACACTCATAAGCTAACGATCACACACACATTCACTCTCACACACACACATTCACAAGCACACACACACTCATAAACTTAAACTCACACTAACAAAATCACACACAAACACATTCACTCTCCCACACACGCACATTCACACACACTCACACACCTTCAAATTCTCACATACACTCACACACCATCACACACACAGTCTCACACACACATTTTACACTCACAAACATTCACACACACATAGACTCACAAACACTCATAAGCTAACAATCAAACACATATTCACTGTCACACACACACTACCACCCACACACACACACACACACACATACACACACACTCACACACGTGATGTGACATTGATATTGTGATCTCAGGGAGGAGCATCCAGCACTGATGAGTGAAGTTATGTTAACAAACACCAGACACGACTGACCACATCTTAACAATTTAACCAACTATCCCCTCAAACATGACCTATTTTCAACTTTACCTTTTACACAGTACATTTAGAAACAAAATGATCATGTAATGTTTGGAATTTAGTGCTTGAGAAATTATAAAAGAACATTATAAGTGAAAACACACAGAGAATATGATGCAGGATATATTTGGTGTATTTATATATGAATTTGTAATATTTTCTCAATAATAAAATAATAAATATGTATTTTCATGGATTTAAAGACCCGACTGTGTAACCTGATAAAGTACTCAACCTCCCAAACATTACACTAAGAAAGAATTCATCTGTGATTAATGAATGTACATTTAGAGCAAGATCAGTTTCAAAATATTCTTTCACTTTTTATAAATTTAAAGGTTCAGTCTGTCAGATTTAGACATTTATCTCTTTGAATAAATGGAATACAGTATTCATACCTAAGTCTTCTGTTTTCTATTTAAGTTGAAAGTGTTTTTTTTCTATTTAATGTATGTTTAGAACGGGCTTCTTTTTTTTTACCTCCGTATAGCGGGTTCTGATTTCCGTTTAAGTTGTTACTGTGTTCTGACAAATGGAAGAGCCAATTTATTATTACAAGAAAAGAAAAAGCAGCGAAGGGCCAGAAACCAACCGTCACGGCAAACATGAAGACTCACCAAACCTGTAAATATAGGACCCGGAGAATTCAACTCCACTGAAGGGTGTACCTACATGTTCAGCTGAAGAAGCACTGGGGTGAACTACACACACACACACACACACTCTTACACACTGACACACTCACTCCCCCGCACACACTGACACACTCACTCACACTGACACAATCACACACACACACACACACACACTCATACACACTGACACACTCACTCCCCCGCACACACTGACACACTCACTCACACTGACACAATCTCACACACACACTCACACACACTCGCACACACGCATACACACTGACACACTCACTCCCACACACACACATACACACTGACAAAATCACACACACGAACACACTCATACACATTGACACAATCTCGCACACACACTCCCACACACGCATACACACTGACACACTCACTCCCACACACACACATACACACTGACAAAATCACACACACGAACACACTCATACACATTGACACAATCTCCCACACTCACTCCCACACACGCATACACACTGACACACTCACTTCCACACAGTCACACTCACTCCCACACACGCATACACACTGACACACTCACTTCCACACAGTCACACTCACTCCCACACACACACACACTCCTGCACACTGACACAATCTCACACACAAACACACGCAGTCATAAACACAGACACACTCATACATACTGACACAATCTCACACACAAACTCATGCACACTCTCTCACACACGCATACACACTCACACACTGACACACTCACTCCCACACTGACACAAACACACTCATACACACCGACACAATCTCACACACAAAAACACACACACACACTCATACACACTGACACAATATCACACACAAACACACTCATACACACTGACACAATCTCACACACGAACATACTCATAAAAACTGACACGATCTCACACACACACACACTCACACACTCTCTCACATACACACACGCATACGCACTGACACACTCACTCCCACACACACACACTCAACCCCCACACACACCCTCATACACACTGACACACTCACTCCTAAACGCATACACACTGACACACTCACTCCCACACACACACACTCACCCCCACACACACCCTCATACACACCGACACACTCACTCTCGACCATTCATAAGTAAAAGCATAAATGTGTCAAACTCAGTCTGACATCACAGCAGCTAACATATAAATGTATCAGGTCACTTTATTTTGAAAGGGCAAAAGAAAGAGAGGCTCATTAATAACCTGCACTCAGTATAATAAATCATTGAGTTGATGAGCAGCGCTGGAAAGAGAACCCACGTCTTTGTTGACGTCATGAGGTGGTGAACCTTTGACACTGAGGTTCTTCTTCTCACCACGCCGAAAATAAAACGAACCTTTATGATGATGATGGCGCTACACCCACTTCCTGTCAGGAGTAGAGGTATTGTTTTTGAAATATAACTATTCCACATCTGCATTAAGATTTACAGGAAGTTAATATAGTTCCTCTGTAAACGCTCCATTTGCACCAAACACCCAGAAAGAACCAAGTTTTTTAAGTGATAAAATGTCTGGGCTACCCTAGAAATCATTCAGTACCGCCATATTTCCCAGAATTCACCATAATTTCAGCATTCTAGTACTCTTCCCTCTTTGACTAGGTTATTATAATTCATTAGCAGACAAAGCCGGGCTTCGGACCCTGACTCTGAGTTTATGTGTCGAATCACTTGATGCTTTGTCTGACCAATCGAATTTGCTGTAGTGATGACATCATCAGCCCTCATCATTAGTTGTGCCTTACCCTGTTTATATGTAAAAAAAAAAAAAGAAATACTTGGAGATGAAAATCATGTGTTGTTGGAGGAGATGGTACTGATGGATGACATGAATCCGGGTTAGGGTTAGCCTATTTGCTAGGTTTTGGGTACGAACCTACCACATCTCCTGGCTCAGTCTGTTTCCTGACTGCTTGAGTTTTAAGGACAGTATCAGAGGTTCCCTCTGAGGGTTTACTGCTTCCACAAGTAACCTGGGAATATTTCACAGTTTTCACTCCTTTATTAAATCCTCTTTGTACCGCCATCATTCAGGCTTAATCTAAAGCTTTACTTTGTTTGTTTCTAACGAGGACGCGATGTCAGACCAGGCCTTTGCCGCAGCATCACATCTGCTTCTCCCTGCTCCTCTCTGCTGAGGTGGACGTGCTCCCCGGCATTGTTCCTCTCTCCTTCTCCATCCCTCTCCTCTCTGTATGAAATGTAAGTAATGTCCTTTAAGTCCGTGTGGGTGGGGCACCCTAGGATGTGACACACCAATATCCAATTCATAAGGACACACAAACACAGCTGGGGACCCACTAACAAACGTGGAGGAGCAGCTCCACTCATAATGATGCACACACACACACACACACACACACACAAGTTCCTTTCTAATCCACATACCACACCAAAATATCTTTCCTCTGACACGTACATACCTCCTCTCAATCTTCTACCCTCTTACACTCTCAGCCCCTTGCTACACACACACACAAACACACACACACACGCACACACACACATCCCCTCAGTCTCCTGATTACACCAGCACGCTAAAACCCCTTTTTGCACAACGCACACATCTCCTACCTTCCCTAAAATCCTTTTGGTTTCCTCCAACACACACATGCACACACACACACACACATGAACACACACCATCCTCCCCCCATCTCCCTCCTCCCAGTAATCTGGCTGGCCCGTGGCCTCCTCTCTCTCGCTCCACTGTTCTGTGTGATAGAATATCGATCGGTTTGCCTCGGCTCGGCGTGAAGGGGGGGGCCGTTGGACTAAAAGAAGTGTGTTTGCGAGTGTGTGTGTGTTGGGGGGCAGTGGTCAGATATGCTCCAAGGTTGTTACCACAGCAACAGCGGTGCGGGTCAGAGGGTTGCCATGGTGCCTAGGTCACAGGGTCAGAGGGAGGGTCCTGGAGGGCGTGTGTGTGTGTGTGTGTGTGTGTGTGTGTGTGTGTGTGTGTGTGTGTGTGTGTGTGTGTGTGTGTGTGTGTGTGTGTGTGCGTGTGTGTGTGTGTGTGTGTGTTGATGGGGAGGCAGGAGGGCGGATGAGAGAGGAGAGTTGTCCAGTCCACATATATTGGTTGTGTTAATAATGAATGGTGTTGAATGTGGTCTCTCTCTCTCTCTCTCTCTCTCTCTCTCTCTCTCTCTCTCTCTCGTTCTCTCTCTCTCTCTCTCTCTCTCTCTCTCTCTCTCTCTCTCTCTCTCTCGCTCTCTCTCTCTCTCTCTCTCTCTCTCTCTCTCTCTCTCTCTCATAATATTATAAGACTAACATGAGTCTGAAATCTGAATATTTAACCAAACTTTTGTAAAATGGTGACGGAGGCAGAAGGATGAATCAACCCTCCCCCCGACACACCCTTCATCTTTGAGGATGTAGAATCCAGATGAAGAGTAGAGAATGTTTTTATACTAGAACAATCCTCCTCTATGCTTTATGTCACTTCATCATCAGCAAAATCATTTTAGAAAAACAAGGCTGATTTCTAAAGCCAAAAATAAAATCAAACGTCATTATTCCATTTTTAAATAATACATTTTTCTAACTGATGAGACGTTTCTTCACCTCATGCTGCAGAAATACGGAGTCCATCTCAGCAGGGTTTGAACACTGTCAGAAACAACTTTCTCCAAATACTGAAGGTATTTTATCATTTCTCTTATTTATACTTAATTGAATTTTATAGTTTTCTTGAACTATGTCTGTAGTTCACTGAACATTTATTGTTTTCGGAACTTCATATCCTTTTAAATCAAATACAACAATAATATATAATATAACTTACGTAAAAATCACTTCTTCTTGCTGTGTGTTTGCTGCATAGATTATATATTTACTGTAAATGAACCTGCGTCAAGATATAAAATCTGTCCTTCATGATTTTAGTTCAGGAATAATGAAAATCTCTTTGTACTAATAATGAACTGATTAACAACATTGATAAAAATTACCTTCTCCATTTAGTAGAAGTTTAGTGGATTTAAATAGAATCCTAGTATCTTTTCTTAAAAAACATTCCATATAAATTATGCCAGTAAAATAGAAATGTGACTGTTTTTAGACTAACACAATAAAAAAAAAACATTATTAAACATATAAAACTTGATTCCATAAATCTTGAAAGACACGTCCGCCGATCTGTCCTACTCCTGTTTTCACCACACATCAACCCTCGGCTCTTTACTATTGTGCTGTTTTTAATTAAAGCCGCGGTTGAGAGCTGATGTTTGCACCTCCTCCTCCTCCTCCTCCTCCTCCTCCTCCTCCTTCTCCTTTTTGTCGCCTTCTTCACGAGTACAACCACCGCCTGGACAGAGAAACACAGAGCCTGAGTCGCCACATCAGCACCACGTCAACCCACTCATCCCGGCTCATGCAGAGGCTTTGTGACACACAAACCTGAGTTCAAACAAACAAAACTCTGCGTGAAGACGACTTTCTTCAACTCAGTTCCACATCTGAGCTTCATGAAGCTCTCTGTGGAACGCCCACCCACACACTCCATGAGTCTGTCGCTCCGCTCACATCTGCACATCTTCCATTGGTGGGGATTGGACTTCAACTTTAATTCAATATCCATGTCTGGTTTAAATCTTTATTATATTACATTTCTATTATTTTTTTATCACAAATGTCACTTTCTAAATTTCTCAAGCACCTAAATGTCACCTGTGGGGATGAATGTAGATCTCTGTACCTATCTAAATGCTGACGAGCCTAATATATTATTGTGTGTGTCTGTATGTGTGTGTGTTTCTGTGTGTGTGGGGGGGCGATGTTTGAGATTTGTCATCCAAAACACAGAAAACATCTCCCACTATAATGTCAGATCATTCTTCTGTCTGTGGCTCAGAAAGGTGCGGCTGAACCAAACACAAAATTGATTTTAAAGTTTCACTCTCTGGACATGTTTATTATGTATCGGCCGGGTTGTAAGCACCGTCAGATGTAACGGAGGATGCTCCAGTGTTTAGAGAAGCGAAAAATGTCCCCAGCCTGGTGTTCAGAATACAAATTCACATCCAGCCTGACTTATCTGGTCAAAAGCACCTCAGTAGCAAGATTTCCTTTTTTTAGATTTTAAGCCAGTGGACCAAATAGGATCTTAAAGTCGCAAGGCGTCCGTGCAAAGCCAATCTCTCGGCGCTGCAGATCCCCCCCCCCCCCACACACACACACACACACACACAATCACACCTAACGCACACACACCCTCGCCCCTTCCCCTGCTGTATCTTACACTACCACTGCAGGGTTATCAAGCAGGTGCTGTGCTGCACCGGACCCCCACATCAGAGCTGCTGTGTGCGCGTTCAGGAAAGTTTGAGGCAGGCCATGAAGGGGAATCCATTTTTAAACAGAAAAACTCTAACTCACCAGCACTGTGGCAGAACCATGTCCAAACAGCCACGTTCTGATCCCAGCCAGAAGGTTCTGCAGGATGACGACAGGACAGGCATTGACATTAATCACTGGAGATAGATCATCTAATGTTCTTGATTGTTGTTAGTCTTCCATCGTATACTAAATACCATCATTATCTCTGTGTTGAGAGGTGGTCAAACTAATTACATATATGACTCTATGATGGATGTAATCCAGGATAAATCCATCGCAATTTACTTCATCACCCTGGTCACAATGTGGATTTTCCTCCTATGAGTTTAAGCTGCAAAAACATCAAATTCACTCAATTGAAAGATGTCATTATAAATAGTGTGTGTTTATGACATATGATTTATCAGTGGATTCTCCTTCTCTCAAGATTTACCGCCGTGTCTTTGTTTTTATGACTCAAATAGACTATGTGTGATAGTCTATTTTATTGTGTTACTGGTTTATATTACCAACCTTAACTCATTTAGAACATTTTAAAACCGGATCCATGAAATCATTAACAGAACGTTAATATTGGAATATCGGACAAATGAAAAGGAAAACTTTAGATACCACTGCGCATACATTATTTTTTATCTCGTAACGTATCTGAAGGATTTTTTTGGGTTCATTTATTGGACACATAAGGCTTTTTTTTTAAGCAAACAAAAAAAATAGAACACCACATTTTTAAGCTATTAAACTCAACAAAAAAATTTGTTACAATTGTAAAATCTTCTTTTTCTTTATATAATTACATTTTGGTCCATTGTTTGGTTTACAACCTCTTTATTTCTTATCGTGATAGGAGTGTAAACAGTTTATGTCCTTGTTCAGGCAAAGAAGGACCTGACATTTGCCACACAGACTAACTCTTACCTTTTTCTTACCTAACTTTATCAAAATCTGTGAAAAGATGAATGAAAAATAAACTCTGAGCCTTAAATGCATTTTATTGTATTCTGGACACTTTGAGGTGCAGTTCTGCAATTTGACCACTGGGTGGCATCGAACGCTTTAACTCTTTGTAAACCTGCATGAATCCAACAATCAAGCCACTCCAGCTTTAAATCAGAGCTTTTACTCTCATCTCTCGTGTTTCAGGAAAGGAGTTATGCATTATTATTATTATTGTTAGTATTATTATTATTATTTTAATAGCCTGTTTTTATAAGAAGCAGCGATATACACTGCTAATATAAAGCTCATGTCTCGGAGCAGCTTTAAACACATCCACGGGCCCCCCAGGATTAACCCGGGATAATATAGCACTGTTTCTGTCAGACTGTCCTGTTTACACACCGTACATCATAACACTGGATGACCCCCAGAGCTCCGGCCTCAGTTATAGCCATCTCCACCATCTCCACCTCGCCCTCCAGATCACACTCCACTGTAGATGTGTCGTGAAATATCTGATGTTTATAATGTCAAAGCTAGCCTCCGGTTCTGCTTCACCTGGATAGAATTTACTTACGGCATCGCAGCCTGAAGACGGGACGGTTCTGCCCTCAGGAGGAAGAGGAGGAGGAGTTCACACACCAGCGGTGACAGCCTGGAACCTCAGGATTCATCATCTAATGCATTTATTTTTCTGTATTTTTCTCAAAGCTAGAGATATGCATCAGTGAGTGTATAGATGACCATGAAGACAGTCCTGATGGAGCTGAAAGGCCGCTGTGTCCTCTGAGACCATGTCATGAGATATTTTTAAATAGATAGAAGAAAGCAGGCTGGACTCTGTCTACAGGCGAAGGACAGCTTTGGAGAGTCTAATGGGTTTTGATGGGTCTTAAAAATAGGTGTTAAATACTGACGGCTTTAGAGGGTTGCTGCTGTTATGGTGTGAATGAGGCACAGATCCGGTGGTCTGGTGCTGCCAATGTGCCTTTGGGCAGGCATGTCCAGCAGCTTGGCTGGAGTCTAATTTCTGAGATCATTTTATTGATTTGAATTTTACAGATTACCACACCACGTGAAAAGTGAAAAACTGCTGAATAAGACACCGAGCAGAGGCAGGAGGGTCGGCCCAGGGAGATGGAAACTTGTACAGGTAAATGCCAAGGGCCCAAGCAGAGAAATCCATCAATTATTCCTGTATTTGTGTGGAGTTTTTATAAAAACATTATTGCCACACTGTAAAAAACAAAACTTCTACTCAGAGCCCTTATCCAGTGAGAAACCGAGGGCGGTGCAGCTTCCGACAGGAAACCCTGTTGGACCCTGATTGTGCTGCTTACATTTGATGGTATTGTTGCTCTCTTGGTGGTGCTGTGAGTAAGTAGGACTGATTCTTGAGGGGTTTGACTTAGTGATGACAGTAATTTCAATAGCATCATGTCATTCTGTGTAATATTGCTACATCCGGGATGGTTTCACGGTGTGTCTATGCAGTTAGTGGTTATCCCTCAGAGGTGTTGAGCCTGGTTTGAACCCCTTTATTCTGAATATGGGCTGGTTAATTAGTCTGACGACAGCCTGTAGCTGTAGTGTCAAGTAATTAGCTTTGGGAGTAGAGATCTCATGGCCCAGATGGAAAATCCACGGCCCGCTACTGGATTGGAAATCTTTTGTGCTGTGCTGCGTGTTGTAATAACATTTATGTGATGTATAACTTTTATTCTTCGCCTGCAAAATCTTTACAAACATCTGTTTTATGCAGTCAGATAAAGTCTTGTCATCCCTTCAGTCAGATGTTCTGGTTTCAACTGGATCCTCCAGCGGCGGTGAACCTCTGTTTCCTGAGGTACCGGCGCTGGTACCGGCAGAGTCTGCTGTCATTAGTTTACTGACACAAAGGGGACTTACTGAAGTGAGTTTGTTTGAGTCTGAGGTCCGATCAGGATGTTCTCTGTCCGTCTGGGGTTCCTCAGGGTTATGGCACCGCAACCCTGTCGGAGCCGTTAAAGCAGAGCTGAAGCCCGGCTTACACAATCTGTATCAGGCTCTTAGAGAACTCACCAGGACGACAGCAGATGTTCTGACACAAACAGTCTTGTCTGACTTTTCTTTCTTTCTTCTCTCCTAATGTCAGTTTTTATGAGCCGAGTATAACTTTTAGTGGACAGGGGAGAAATCACTCTCCCAGATGCTGAAGCGCCGACCGCCATGAGCTGAGCCTCATCACCTGCTCTGCTGTCCTCACACACACACACACACACACACACATACACACACACACACACACACACACACACACACACACACACACACACACACACACACACACACACACAGAGAAGCACACGCAAACACACATGCGCACACTAGCACGCCCCCCCCTCCCCTTTCTCATTGCGGTCTAAACTCCGTTGTCATGGAAACAGCTAGGATGCGGAGTGCTGTAGAGGTAATGGCTGTGTGTGAGTGAGGGGCTGAGGGTATAGAAACATCTTGTGAAGGACACATAGATTAAAGGTGAGTGTGTTTTAGTGAGACTGTCTCTGAATACATACCCGTCACTCGCACACACACACACACACGCACACGCACACACACTCGCATAAATCATCTAACTTCATTCTGATTTCCTCCCTGACTCTCCTCACATCTCCTCAGGCCTCCTCTCCCTCCTCTGCCCTGACTTCACAATGAGAGGCTGTGTTTGTAACATGGGTGACACTCAAAGCGAGGGGAGCGCCCTAAACGGCGGGCTGTGTTAATGTCACGCTCCCTCCATTCAGCAGCCCCTCTTCTCCTTTCTTTCCGCCTCTAAGAAGCCAGATGGGCCAGAGCTCTTCTTTTATTCCTGAGGCCGCTGCACGTGCCGAGGACACCGGGCCTCCCAGCATTTAATTCACCAGCTTCAGACGCCCCCTTCTTTTAACCCCCCGTGACCAACGCCATCACCCAGCTCCCTCCTCCCTCACCCACTCCTCTCTGTTCTCTGTCCTTCCTGGCCCCTCTATTCTACTCTACTCTATTATCCACTCGTCAATTACCCTCCTCTCTGCGCCTCTCTGCTGTTTCCCTCACGTTTCATCCTGGTCTTAAGTTATTTTATTTTATTTACTCTCTCTCTTCCTCCCCCATACTCTTCCTCCTAACATTTTCATTCCACTCATTTTTTACTGTAATTAACTATTTTTTGTTTTTGGTTGATAAGTGTATTTTGGCTGGTAAAATGTTTAAAGAGAGGGATTATGGACATTTTACTGAAACCTTGGAAACGGAAGAACTTGTGCACTATATGGTATTATTTTGATTTTCAGTATAAATACACAAGTTTATCAAATTAAATATCTAAATGACATTGTTTAATACCATTGTTTTGAAAAATAATCAGTGTTTTTGTTTTAGTCTAAAGGCTAATTCAAAACCTCAGGTTTTACTTTTAAACACAGAACATTGGACTCTGATGATGCGTAATGAAATGACTTTTTCCCGTCAGTTAGTGTTGTTTATTAGAGGTCACAGAGCAATTCCAGACATGCACAGAAAGGTCAAAGTTCATGCTTTTCTTTCACGCTTGACCTGGATATTTTCTTTGTTTAACATAATGGGTTTGAATCCTGACCCGGAGCCTTCCTGTGAGGAGTTCATATGTTCTTCCTCGTGTTTCCGTGTGAAATAAGTGGTTGCTCGCCTCTGAAGCTCTGGGAGGAATGTGCTTCACACATAACCTTTTGTACTGGTGTAAGAAGTTTAAAAACGACAATTGTCTTTTACTTCTACTACTTGATCTGTTAACGTTATCCTGCTTCACATTTATCTGAGCGGTCTTGTTGTTTTTTTGGGCACTTACCATTTATTCTCAGCATAGGACGATACTGTTTATGTTAATTCAACTGACTTAAATTCTTGTAGTTTATGACTTGGCTGAAATACATTAACAATTAATATCTGGCTGGTTGTTTCTCTACTAAAAATGGCTCAGAGGTAATATTTCACATCACCAAAATCGCCTGTTTAAAGACTCATCATCCCAAGTCAATCATCTTTTTACACTCGAAAAAATAGTTTGATGAGTTTATTTAATCCACATATGTCAGAAATCTCCACAGAACTGAGTTGTGTTTGATATAATTTAACACCACTAAGATGAAGAGTACTGGACACCCGGATTGTGAGAGTCCAGCTGACTAAACTGAGACACGTAAATTTAACAAGGTGATATTTCTTTGGTTTTAATCGACTGTGTTTTTATTCCGCCCAACATGAGCTAATCCCAGACAAGTTGAAGGCTGTTTTTTATTTACTGTAATGTTTTTGTCAATTCTATCAGCTTCTGCTCGTCATCGAGTCTTCGTTTTAACTTCCATCCATTAAAGTGAGCTAAATTTGAAAGCTAACACACATTTATTTATTAAATGAAATTCTTTAATAGGTTAGTCACAGAGCGGATATATATATATATATATATATATATATATATATATATATATATATATATATATATATATATATATATATATATATATATATATATATATATATAGAGAGAGAGAGAGAGAGAGAGAGAGAGAGAGAGAGAGAGAGAGAGAGAGAGAGATCATTGTGTTGGTAATGACATTAATATCTTATTATCAGAGTATCTTTTATGCATTAACAATATAACATTATGTTATTGGATTATTTGTTTTACAATAATAGATGTACTATTGAAGTATGTGTATAAGGATGTGTTAGTATAGGTTTTATTAGAATAATGGAATCCTCTGCAGTCAGACGTCACTTTTATATGTGTAAATTAATGCATCTATTAGCTTCTTCATCAACGTTTGATACTAATAACTACTAATATATTTCTAACTGTCTTTTCAGGTTACGAGTTTAGAAATGGAGGAAGTGTTTGTCATTTTAACGACGCTCATGGAGGAGGAGGGAGGCAGAGGTCCATGCTTGTTGAGCTGCTGCCTGAAGGCCAGTTTGACCTCCTCCTCCTCCTCCTCCTCCTCCTCCTCCTCCTCCTTCCGTCTGACCATGGCGCTGAAGCCAGCAGATATGCCGCAGCTTCAAACCCAGTCCAACCAGAAGGGCAGCAGGTCTGTGAGACGGCCGAGCTGCTGTCTAACAGGGTTCGATTAGGTGAAGACATGAAGAGGTGAAGAGCTTCAGCCTCCAGACCCCAGCAGCTTCTGGCCTCATGGTAGATTGGTGGTGTCCAGGGTCTGAGCAGATCTTTCATCACACAGAGAGATCAGGATGAATCTCAAATACCTTCAACGAAACCAAAGTTATAGCATTATTGCTTCATCTTATACTGCAAAAAACAGAAAGTGAAAAGGCAAAGGTAAAAGTCTATAAAATACCCATATTTTATATATATATATCCCCTATATATATACATATCCCTATATATATCCTCTATATCGTCACAGTAGGTTGACTGAAATACCGTAAATCAAGAAAAAGTGCGTAACTTCAATTTTTATTGTCAAATAAACCATTTAACAGTGAGTTTCTGAACAAAATAATTAAATTAATGGGAAAATATAAGTATGTCACAGGCATTTTATTATTCCAAAGATTATGGCATCTTTCTCTCAATTGAATTTACACTATAAAATGTTCTCACCTTTCAGCTAGACCTTATTTTATACAGCCACGTAAACAGATATATGACTAAACAAACTGTAATTGTAGGTGATGTCCATGTAATCCCACACGTATTATGTTATGGCACTAGAAAATTAAAGTGTATAAATAAAGATATACTGTATGGGTGTTTGTAGGTGACTGCTTTGATTTTTTTTTTTTTTTAACCAAATTTCCCTAAATAGGTTTAAAGTGTATTGTAATTTACTGTAAATAACCAACAGCTCTCAACTGTGTAATTTACACTAGCCAAATAAAATATAACAAATGTCTTGTACTTATCAGAAGTTGTGGCAACCACAGCAGTCAGCAGTTTCTTTTTTTTTTACCATAAATGACCTTATTTTTTTCCAATGTAGCTACGTGTACGGCTACACTGCAAAATGTTACAGTCAAAACTGTCATTGTTAACAATTAAAAACAAGAAAATCCAAAAGAAAAAAATGACCTGATGTTGATTTCACTGTCAAACATGTATATCTAAATATACGGTAATTTACTGTCATGTATTGACCATTTAATCCGACATTTAATGTGCCGTACAACTAGATTAATAACTAGAAGTAACTAGAAGAGAGTAAAGTATTCGCAGCTGGTTTTTAAATAAAGTACCATAAACAGGTTTATAATGAATCCGATTTTACTGCAAACTAACAATATTTCTCCGCCGGAAAATGGACTGCGGCCACCTCAGCTACCCCCAATTTTACCGTATATGATTCATGTTAGAATTCTTTTAAAATGAATATGCAACAAACAAACAATCAGTTCTCTGATGTGAAAGGAACATGTGCCTAAAAGCATTCTGGCCCCCTCAGCTGGCATTATTTTGGACAGTAGTATTCTCTGTCTTTTCTTTTTACAGTGTAAGGTCGGTGTGAATGACGCTGTGGGTGGTGCTGGGAGCCGGCACTGAGTCTGACTCTAATAGTTATTGAATGTGGTCAGTATTTATTCGGGATTATTCGGGTTAACGTGGAAATAATGAGGTTGATGGTCTGGAGGGGTGAGGGGGGGAGGGGGAGATCGATGAACACGCTGAGTTAATTACGACAAATCAATTAAAAGGATGGAGGAGGAGCACCCTGAGGAGGGCAGGCCACCACAGCAAGAGGATGTCTCTCTCCTCCACCGAAACACTCTGAGAGGAGGCTCCTGTGGATTTACGCCATTTTTATCACGTCCACTGGTTCCACAGTGACACTTCATCCAGATTTGTATTTATTTGTTTGACATTGATCTAACAAGAAATACATCTGGATCTAGAACCTATATTTTTGTGGGACCAGTTGACATAATAGAAATGAAGTGACTGATCTTTTCTCCCGCACCACATTTCTCTCCCTAGTCTTTGTTTCCTGAGGCTGATCCCATCCATACACCCTCTGACACATTGTCTCACACATCTTGTGTTCATCTGTGAAAACTAGAGGGTAAATTAATGGAAATCTTGTCAACACGCACACAGACACACACGCAGAGGTCAAGAGGATTTCCAGCCTGATCTTGATTCGGAGGGTAAACACACTCCATCGAAAAACCTGCAGCTGCCCACCTGATCCCCGCATGGAGGCTCTAGAAAACACTGATCACAATTATTGATGTAAGACTCTATATACATATATTTAATATACATATATATATATTTATATAATCTATAAGAGAGAGAGAGAGATAATTATTTGGGTAATGACATTAATATCCTATTATCAGAGCTTCTTTATGCATTTACATTTTAGCATTATGTTATTAATGTTTTAATGATTATTGGATTACGATTATAGGCGCAATATTTAAGCGTGTGTATCAGATTATATGAATATATGTTTTTATTACAATAATAGTATCCTACATGGCATTCAGACGTCACTGTTCTATTGTTTTCATCAACTCTGTCAATGTTTATGTAAAATCATGCATTTATTAGCCACTTCAGCACTGTTTGAAACTACTCACTATTAATATATTTTTAATTGTCTTTTCTCTTGTCCTCGCACCAAACATGCTTTATGTGTGTCTCTGGCATTTGCTGTCATTTCATTGAAGTCAGTTCTCTGTTGTCAGAATTTCATTTAATTGTATGGATTTTATACGTAAATAAATTTGTTCTATTGTAACTCAACTAAGAATAGGCTCTTACAACGTTTTAGCCTCAAAGATGACCTTTAGTGGAACTAAAGTGAACTAGAATGTATTTAAAAAGTGGATCCTTTGATACATTTAATCAACTGATGGTGGTCGTATCAGCACATCGTCAGGAATTTAATGTCAGACAGAATCATTTGATGGGTGAAAGCAGCAGCGGGTTTTTTCTGTTTTTTGTGTGTAACTAATGCAAATCAGAAAATAGACCTTTATCACTGGACTTCAGTCCCCAAACTTACTCCAATGGAAAAAGAAACATTTTCTCCTCTCAATGAGTTTTCTCTTATTTATATCGATGATAGTTTCGTGAAAGTGATATTTTTTTTAGTGTTAATTTAATTGTGGATCTTAAATTAATTAAAGCTATGCTGCTTTTGTCAATTTCAAACAAAGTGCTGAAAACTTCGGGTTTAACCCCGCGGAGTTTGAGGCCTTTTAAAAAAATACTTTATCCTATATGCAAATTAACCACAGCTTCTTAAAAGGTTATATAGACGTTAAAATTATTACGATACTTTTCCTACAGTAGAAGCAGGAGCGAATTAGATTTTTTTCGAGGTCTTTTTTTTTTTTATGCATCGGATGTAAATTGCGTGTCAGTAATACCGGGAAGGACCGAAACAAGTTTTTGACGAATTTTTACTGAAAAATAATTAAAGTTCGCGAGAAAAAATATTTACTTAATGGACAAAAATTAGAATAAACGAAATTATGAAACAGAATAAATAATAAAGGACATTAAATGTCGGAATCCTGATCAGACCCTATCATGATATTTAGATATCTATGTGCTATCATTCATCGCGTGAATTCAATTGTATTTAATTAATATTGTTTTTGGGAATTTTAATTAGCTGTTATTTTGTGATATAAAGTGACAGAATAACGATTGAACTTGAGCATTTCGTCTCTGCTGCGGAAGATTTCCGTTAAAAAGTTTGACATGTTTTACTGATCGATTCATCTTCAGTTTGCTTTCCATTTGAATTGATAAGTGAAAACCAACATTTCCTATCTGGACGACGTGCACTTAATTATACTGACAGTTACTTTCACTTTCTTGACGGGTAATATTTTGTATTTTCTGGCTTTTTATGCGACTTAATATTCATGTTAATATTTAAATGTGTGTATTTGGTTGAAATGATGTTTCCTTAGATAGAATTTGAAAGACTGTTAAAGTGTTGAAACATGTTTGGAGAATAATAAAAAAGGGGAGAAAAACGCTAGGCTGAACTAAAGTAAATGGAAGAAATAAAACATGCAACCAATGGGAATTGTTTGATATCTTTACACTGTAAACACAATCAATGCACTTGAGACACAAATGTTCCTCAGTCCAGGCTGATAATCTAAATATATTTTCTCCATCTTAGAGAGAAAACATCTTTATCGTCATTGCGGCCATTATTTGATTATTTGGTGATGGTGGCTGCTTGCTTTTATTGCAGACTTTATTGCCTTTTTCATCAATTTGCAGGGCGCCTCTGCAGGAGTCACACCCCGCCATCCCGACCCAAGGGTCAAAGGTCAGTGGCCAGTCTACCATTACTGCAGCTCATCACCTCCTCCCAGCAAACACTAAGCTAGCCTTTTTATTGTTTGTGTCGACAGTAACATAGCAATAACTGTTTTTCCTCTGAGCCTTTGTTGTAAACACTCAAATGATGTGGGATTAGTTTTTAATTTCTATTTGATTACACCAGTGTTTCGGGTACTTTAAACAGTAATTTGGCAAAGTGCACCCTGACCACAGGAAAAAAAACGTTTGTGAGCAAAAAATGTTTTAGCAAAAACAAACAATAGAGTACTGTGCCATCAGGGTCTGCTTAATTAGTCAACAAAGTTGTTTCTAACACTTCCATCCTATATCTCACATATTTACAATCAGCAATAATTCATAGAAAACCATAAAACCATTTTATTGTCATACATGAGTATTACATTTTGTCCCTGCAAATGAACAACATATTCAAAAAAACTACCTTATACATAGGAATACTGGTTTTAAACTTTGGTTCATTTGCATTTTTTCGAGATCACGCATCACCAATATATTTCATATTAATATATATATATTTTTTGTATCTCATGTACCTGCAGTGATTGCAGTACCACCAGGGTACCTAGGCGAATCCTTCTTTTGACAAATATTGGATTAGTCTGTAATTCGGAATATAATATTTGTTTTATTGGATGGGCATTTGCAGTTTTATTGAATTCATCATAGTGAAATTATTTTTGGAAAAATGCATCACTTATACTAAAAGAAAACTTACCTTTGCAGTGCTTGTAGTGCCCCTGCATAACCACTAGGGGCAATGTGTACTAACGCTAAATGTGAAGTTTTGCACGCGAATGGATATATGGATTAGCCGTTAGCTTTTTTTGTGGACTCATCGTCAGCAGGTAATTTTATCCATGTTTATGCATAATAATACCAAAATATTTGATGCGTTTGTCTCTAATCAACTTCTTCAAATTTGCATAGTGTAAAATGTTGTGTTCAGGCCAGTTTTATTAACTTTATTAACTACAGATATTGAAAGAAGTTAGCTATTCTAAGCTAGCGGGTAGCCAATATTAGTCACGCACTCTAAATTAAGTCCTTATTCATTAAAGGCTACCTACAAAATATTATCCAGAACATGTCGCCTGACATAATTCTGCTTCCCTGAGCTTTCAGACCCATAAATAAATTATACACTAGTGTAAAAATGTTTGCCCATCAACAAAGCTGTTGTAGAGGAAATATTTCCCTTCAGCTAGCAAGGCTCTCTATTTTCAGTCTTTATGTACTGTAAATAAATGTATTTATTCATTTTACCTTAAGTTAATTACAAATTCTTGTTAAGAAAAGAAATCTCTTATTTAAAAGAGACCTTTCCAAAGTATACAACATGTGATACAGTAATCTAAAATATAACAACAGCTGTTAGTACGAACCGACGGTTTCAATTAAATTAATTGATAAAAGCGAATGTTATTTCAGATAGATTTGTAAATGAAAATGTCTTTAATAAATACTAGTTGATGCAGGTTTTCACAGAACTGTCAAAAGGGTTTATTGACATAAACCCAATTAGGCCATAATTCATGGATTCTATATTAACTGCAATAATCTCTGAAATAGAGGAGTGTCGTCTTAATACATAGAGTTCAGACCAAGCTCCAGTTCTAAGAGTTGTAAGTATCTGATTTTTCATGATTGTTATT
Organism: Lophius americanus; assembly: GCA_037951165.1. Taxonomy (NCBI): domain Eukaryota; kingdom Metazoa; phylum Chordata; class Actinopteri; order Lophiiformes; family Lophiidae; genus Lophius; species Lophius americanus. The sequence goes on from JBBDHG010000170.1 coordinate 1,354,377, forward strand.
ACTCAATTTTTGCATATGTTAAGTTACAGTATTTGTAATATGCATGCCATCGTCATTTAACCTTATTTATAATATTAAACTGAATCAAAATGATTTATTATCACTGAATTCAGTTACAGCGAAATGTTATTCTGCATCTCTAATATATTGTAAAAATAGATTAAATTGTGCATAATATTTCGAAAGTAACACCTTTGCAGGTGTAGGTTTAGTAAAATCAAATGCGCTAGATTTATAAGTTTTATAAGTGACATTGGCGCAAGGACTTAAAAAATAATAAAAATATCAAATACACATGTACAGAGGTTGTGTGTGTGTGTGTGTGTGTGAGTGTGTGTGTGTGTGTGTGTATGTGTGTGTGTGTGTGTGTGTGTGTGTGTGTGTGTGTGTGTGTGTGTGTGTGTGTGAGAGAGAGAGAGAGAGAGAGTTCACAGCTCCCGTGGTGTGCTATGTGGTTAGACAGGAAGTGGAGTAATGGAGGCTACAATTATGGGCAAAAGCGTCTCCTCTGTTTGTTTGTGTGTGAATCTATTATTCATTTTCCTTGGGTGGCAGAAGTTCAAGCAGTGAAGGGTTGGGATGCCTGGTGATTTTGTTTACAGGCAGCCTTCTTCCTCGGGTGAATTGCATTGATGCCATGCGGGTCGGCGAGCTCCATTTTCACCACCCTGCTTTTATAGTGCATGTCCTTCTGCTCGCTGATTGAACACTTAGTCAGTATGGTGGTTCTATGGACGTTGATTCACCTATAATAAAGCAAATCTTTAAATGATAATTATCAAAAAGGAACTGAAAATTATCAAAATGCTGAGGTAGTAAACTTGTATAGCTAAGATTAAAGCTTAGGCTGTTAAATAGTATTCCCTCTACTGCTCCGTGGAAAATAAGGATCAGGACTGCCCAGAGGCTGATAAGAAATCCCCTCATATAAACCCCTGCATCTACCCCCTGTGGATCACTGTCCTCTCTGTGGAGCACGGTTGTCTAAAATGAATTAATTCAAAATTAACTGATAATATCTAGGAGTCTATTTGTATTCTTTGCTCTGTATTTTAAAGTGAAAGAAAGAAAGCACCCATGTAGAAATGTAGTATCTTCTCAAATCCATGTAAATAACAAATAGCTTCCAGCCAACATGTGATTCATGAACATCAAAATAATTAACTGCAATCATAAATTCCGTCCATTGCAGGTATTGACGTCTGTGTAAACCTCACAGTAGTGGCCGTTTGACCAGTGCTCTTCAACAAATAGTGGAATTGAAGCTTGGTAGGTCAGGGAAACACTAACTCCTCGGGATTGATTTCCATTAATCTGGTCATTGCCTGTCTGATCCGCCGGATTCGGGCTATGGGGAATTGTCAGCACTAGTCCTCCTGGTTGTTGCCGTGGTGACCGTTGTAGTGATAATGGCAGTTAATTTGATATTAACCCCAAATACAGAAGAAGACAGGAAGCGATGAGCGTTTGCAGGAAAGACGAAAGACAAGGTTCGTCAATGGATGACCCAAGCCTAATCAATAGTAGTCGGCTGTTCAGCGTCGGTAACAAGCAGCTCAACACCTTCTCTTTGAGACCGACGAGGTAAATCACATTTCTTCTAGGCAGCCTGAACCAGACAGGTGAAGATACATTTATAGACGTTACACCCATTCAAACAGACAGACTTATAGATCCGCACACATTGATCACAAGCACACTCGTAAACAGACGGAGTCATGATTGAACGGCTCGCTCATTGTCCAGCTGGTTAGGATGCAAGCAGGCAATTGTGCCCTCCAGGTCAAAGGTCAACTTAATCCCAGACGCCTGACCTCCCCCAGCAGAGGGTAACCTCTCCGGGCCAGGAGCATGTGTGTGTTTGTGTGTGTGAGGGTTGGAGAAGGGGCGGGTGTTTAGGATGGAGCAGAATGTGGGGAAAAAAATAGATGGACCTTAGATTGGAAATAAAAAGCGATATAAACAAACGTGTTTGTGTGATGAACAACCTAAGCCACATATGGAGGGTTACAGGATTTTAGGATATTTATCATGAAAAATGTTTTTAAGTGTGACTGATGTGTTATTAATTAGTTCCTTTCTTTCTTTCTTTCCTCACTGGGAGTGGTTATGTATGTTTGTCCATCTCTTTCCTTTCATCAGTCATTACCCACAAACTGTTAAATATTTTCTCCTTTTTACCGAACTATCTATAAACAAAAAACAAATAGCGTTTTTGAATTTTTTTTGGGGGGGGGTTATAATTATAAACTGGATTTAAACTCTTTCAGATGGTTGGTCTGGACCAGATCTCACTCAATATTTTTATACATAAAACGTTCAACATATATAATCATAGTTCTGCAGTGGTACCTTTTTATTATTTAAGAACTTTTAATTTTGAACTTAAGTTCAAATTAGTTACAGTTAGATTTTTCCCAAATACATTTTTTAGGGGAATTAACTCAGAAATTGTTAACATTATTTCAAAAAAACATCATATATGCATTTCACATATGGTGGAAAGCTGCATCTTGATATCATGGGAAATTTAAGCATTTCATTCACTTGTTTTTTTTATTTATTTAACTATTGAAATGATTATTTTCTTCGATATGCTTCTAACAATAGTTAGTCTTTTTGTTTTTATTCAAAGAAATTCCCTAAAGATGGGGAATACTAAGTATTTCATGCTTATATTTAAATGTATTTTATTCATTTACAGTAGTAATTTATCTGTTTACATTTTTATCATTTTTATTTCTTCTTGTTTATTCAAATTTTTATACCAAAATTCAGTTTTCATAAATCTGTTAAAGAGACTGAATGGCATGAAAGACACAAAAATTCACTCCTTTGAGAGAAGCAGAAAAGTCTGATGCCAAAACAAAGACAGTAGCAAACTGGCCAAAAGGCAGTGATGACAGATTGGTAGATAATTGGTGCTTTGAGTTTTCTTCCTTATCAGTATCACTCTTCTATCATTACATCTTTTTCTTTTACGTCTTTTTTCTCTCCTTCTGTCTCTGCTGCTCATCCTTCCGGTAATCTCCCCCCATGCTTTCTCTGACAAATTATCACCTGACCCGATTCATGACCCTCACGAACATGTCCAGACAGACCCACACGCATGCTTAGGCACAAAATACGTGTGTAACCAAACACATACACACACACACACGCATACACGTACACACACACCTATTACTCTAGTGAATTGCGGTGAGATTTCCGGAAAGTCTTAAAATCTGTATTTTCAAAGAATAATTTAATAATTTATATAGATCATTTGAAATGTTCAGAGCTATCATTAAAAAATGTCTTATTCATTCTGGCAAATTTTATTCAGCACAGAATGTTTAAATACACACTTTTATCTAAATACTGTGAATAAGTAATAATAATAGTAAGAATAGTAATTCAATTCCTTTCAATTCTTAATTTAATATTTTTTTGGAGATAAATGAACTTGAATCTGGTAACACTGGTGATCCTTTTATAAGTGGTGCGTTTACACATTAATGTTAATTTATGACACTCTGAAGTTTTATCATTGTGTTAAATATCCAACATCCAACAATGGTGTGTATTTTGTGTTAATTATTTATTATTATTATTATTTATCATTTATAGATGCAATATTCATTATTAAGTGACTACACACCTGTTTTTTGTGGAATAAAAACAAAGATATAGAGATGATGTATAGCTGACAATGTCCAAAAAAGAATAAAAAGTAAATGTATGATAAATGAAAAAAAATTAAAAGAAATTCGCTAGTATCTGCCATATCCTCCTGTGGTGAGTGTATAGAGGTAGATATTGTTCTTGACAAACACTAAGTAGGTTTACATTGACTGCCTAATTCCGAATAGATTCGGAAAAGACGCCTAATCGGCAAGAAAATGTAGCATGTAAACTCCCCTTTAAGAAAAGAAAAGGCCCTTTCCGAATGAGATTTCATTCCTTTTCAGGGATGTAGTCTAGGTCCTTTCAGAAAGCCTCTCAAATAGCCAGTTAATGCATGTAAACGGCGTTTTCTGTTTTATTTGGAGCTGCGCATGCCCAGCGTTGTGACGTAATTTTCTGGCTTTGTTTTTTCAGAGCACGCATAGCGCCGCAACTCATTTTAAGTACTGGTCTACATCGGTGAGTCATTTACTCATTGCAACTTTGAAAGACATTAACATAGTTAACATAGTTGGATGGACGAAAAGTCACTTCCGCACTCTGTCGTATTCTTCTTCTGGGCGCTTGTTGCTGGTCGGCATCCAGCTCATCGTAGCATCATCGCCACCTTATGAACTGGAGTGTGGATCATCTGCGCAAGTCTGAAAGCTGTTTCCCCTTAGGTGAGTTGATGCATGTAAACACCGGGTCGGAAAAAATCACAGGTCATGTAAACAGGCGACTGACATTGCAATTTGGAAAGATTTAATTCAAATAGGAGAAAAGTGTCCCATGTAACCTAATCTATAGAAAAATCAAATTAGGCACACCTACTTATCATTGTTAACATATGTATAAAGTACGGTGAATTAAGAATGTATAGTTCACTCCAAACATGACCTTCCTATATACCATAAACAACGTGTTTCCATGGAAATCACGAAAAATTAATTCATTATAAAACTCACAATATTATAAAGAAAAACTACCAAAGCAAGTTGAGATGCGTATGTACAGTTTGTCGAAGCCAATAGGTAGTGTGTCAGATTTGCTCCAGAGGAGATCATTATCCTTAAGACTGTAAAAATATGGTTTCCATGGAAACAACAAAAATAAAAAATTGTAGAAAGGCACAACTACTCTTTCAAGTTAATTTACAGCATATGTTAAGTTTGGCAAAGCTTGTATTGTTCTGCTCTGGACAAAAAATGATTTCCGATGGTGACACGAAAGATCTGTCTGTCATTGTTATATCAGGGGAGAGTGACGATGATTGTTGAACCCATTTGTTTTATGTATTCTCTTCCTTGAACCGTAACTAGTTGTCTGCGTGCTCGTCTCAGTCTTTGAGTGAAAATGATGAAGTCATAGGTGTTGGTAATCTTGAAATCATTCAATTTCTTCTTTATGTTTTTGTGAACGCAGCAAACAAAACGCAGTCAAAGGATGGTGCCAGCACGTGGCCCCCTCCCCGGTCTCCCTGCGATTTCTTGCACACAAATCCCATCATCCCAGAGGTTCAAAGATGAAGGTGAATGGGGAGGAGGAGGTGGAGGTGGGTATGCTCGATGAAAGCGGGCTGGAAACACGCCTGGCCAAGCACTTGTGTTTCCATCCGTCCCCTTCAACCCTCCTCTCCTCAACCCAAAAACATTCTTCTCCTTCTTCCACTACACCCCTTAATCCCTCACTACTCCACTGCATATGTTTCCTAATCCAGAGTGTGTGGGAGGCCCATACCACCCCCCCCCCCCCCCCCTCCTCTTCCTCTTCCTCCTCCTTTTTGCCCAAATGCACCTCCTTTCACTTGGTGGCTGCAGTGCTGTAACCTGCCTCCATTTGTCTTCTAGTCCTATTCTCCTTCTCCGTCTTTCTCGCTACTGCTCTTATCGGAAGACAGCAGCGCGATCACGCCGGCCCCCAGCCAATGCCTTCATCCCCTCCCCTCCTCTGATTTTCACTGTGATTTCTGTCCCTTTTCTGTTCATCTCTTATGTCGGTTATCCTTGTCTAGTATTTATCCAGCCAATTCTTCAGATATTAACCTTAAAAATGCTGGAACATATAAAATAGATGTTATATTTATTCAGCCCAGCTTGTTATTTTACATTACATGAAATAAAAAGAAAAATAGATTAAAATGTCAGGCCTCTTATCAAATAGATGAAATAGGATTTTGATGGAGCTTGTTCTTGTTGAGGCCATCACTGCAAGAATGATTTGAAATGTTTTTTTTGTTTAGGTTATCTAACCAGCATGCTCTCCTCTCCTCTGCTTCCTCTGACGCTCATTCATTCCTTTTTGTTCTTCTCGCTCGGTGTCTTATTTTCTTTCAGGTGATTTTGTTCCCTCTGTTCTCCCTCTCTTCAGCTGCTCTTGTGACACACACACGCGCACACAAACACACACACATACACACACAAACGCACACACGCACAGGCTTTTTTTGTCCTGCTTCTTCTCTTGCTTTAGCCAATTACTGCGTAGTATTCCTGGAGCCTTTTGTGCAGCCCTGTATAGGCACATGCCAAGTCAAGTTACTTCAGTGCAGTTTCAATGGAATTACCCCCCAAAATAATCTCCTTTCGCTTCCCCCCCGAAAATGTAGAAAAGGCCTGAAGAAGAAAAAAAAGAGAATAATGTAACATGAACCAGCACCCTTGACACAGACTAAGCCTGTAGTTCCACTCCGCAGCAACATGAGAATCTCAGAGGATCAAAAGACCTACATATTAAAGAAGCTCCACGCAGTCTGGATAAGAAAGTGGATAAAAGCAGGGTATAGGGCAGAGGAAAGCCTCTTTAACTCAGCTTAAACACCCCTTTATGAGCCGAACAGAGACGACTCACCTCTTCCAGATGACAAACGAGTACATGAAGTATTATAAGAATGTACTTTATTGTCACATACATCATTACAACAAAATTAAACTTGTTCTGTGCATTTGAGTCATTCCTGAGGTTATGTGAGGGGAGAATATTATTTGTGTCTCTGTGTTTAACTTTAAAGCTTAATAAGTGATTTTAGGACTTATTAGCTTTTTAGTGTGAAGGAAACAAGAATTATTCTGCTTTCACACCAAATGCAAAGTGAATATTTGCATCATTCTACTTGCTCTATGAATGTCACAGCAGGACTATTCACGCCATTCTCGCAAGTACTGCAAATATTTGCTCTTTCCCTCCGGGAACATTACAAACAATGATTGTTTTCAATAGTTCTCACTGATATCAACCATCTGTGAAGTGAACAAAACGTCTGCTTTTTATTTGTTCTGAAGTTTCCGATAACGTCTGAAAGCCAGACACGATCTCTGGGTTGACAACATTATCCAGAGGCGTACAGAGACAACTCCAGGTCCCCACACACCCCCCAAATAAGCTGGTCCTCTACTTCCACATCATCGTCCTGCTGACGTCTGGAGACCATCTGCCATATGGAGAATTTCAACACTGATAGGCTTTCACATCATAGCATCACTTTGATTTCTCACTCAAGTTTAAGGACACTGGCAAAATACAAAATTAGAGAAAAATCAGCCACGAAGGATGCGGAGAGGAAAATGGTATGTGGCCACCCCCTGCAGAACCATAACATAACTCTGGGGTTGTCTTGCTCTTGCCTCTTCTGTCCAACACGTAGCACTTTCATTTGAACCAAAGCAGCTGATTCGCCATCGCATAAAGCTTCCGGACTGGACATATGAGGATCCACGACTTCTTGATGTTACGCTGTGATGAGTACTGTTCTCAAATTTTTTTGGAGCAGTGTATACACACCAATAACATGACACTCTTTGCCTGTTTTATTCACTCCAAACCTGCCCAGCATGATGCAGCGTCTACTTGATCAACTCACTGCTTCGCATTGACTTTGTGTGTAATTGTGCCGTATTCCATGTGAATGCAGCTTTAGTCCTTTTCCGCGCTCAAACCGCAAGTAAGGTACAGTTTGCTATTAAATATTCCTTACTATGTTTTTCAGTGCCTGCAGAATTTCTGAAAAAAGGTTAGTTTGGAAAAGGCCCCTCTAATCTCTATAGGATGAGAGGGTCTAGAATGCGTATTGAATTTTTTTGAAGGAAAACTGTTTTGAGTCTTGACCAATCAGGATCACACACACTTTATTTATTTAGCAAAAGAAAATGTAATGGAGTCCCAAACCTCGTTGCCAACGCACTCGTTGAATTGTAAGTGGTAAATGGAAGGTCTGCAGTCCATATGGCGGTCAGAGAAGGAGGAGCATCAGAGCGGCCCATCCCCGCCCGGACGTAACTGATTCCAGGGATTGTGGACTGGGCTCGGATCATCTCAGCATCTTCTTTCTGCAAACTTTGAATCAGCCAATGACTCAGTGGAATTCTTCAATAACCACCTTAGTAGCATCCTGGATCGTCACACCACTGTAAAACTAGAACAATTACCTTTTCCCACTTAGCCCGCTGGTTCAGCAGCGAGCTACGGATAATGAAGGCAGCTGGGCGTGCCCTCGAACGGCGTTACAAGGCTTCAGGTCTCACTGTCCACAAGCTAGCCTTTGGGAATACCAAAATGCCTACTCACAGTCCCTTAGAGAGGCACGGTCACGGTTTTACTCGAACATTATCAAAACCAGTCCTGGAAATTCTAAGCAGCTGTTTTCTGCTATCAATCGTCTTCTAAAACCACAAACTCCCCCACTTGTAGAAATTACAGAAGAGCACTTTAAAAATTTCATGGCTTTCTTCAAATCGAAAATAGAGTCAATCCTTTCTGTCCTTTCTAGTTCTTCCACACTCCCTATCCAGTCTGCATACTCACAGTTTGAGATCTCCCAGCCTCTAAGTTGCTTTCCAGAAATCTCACAGCAAGAGGCTGAGAATATCATCAGGACGATGAAACCCTCCACCTTTACCCTCTTCCTACAGCCCTAAAAACTAAGATCCCTTCCATCAGTCCCCTGATCACCGTTGTAATAAACCAATCCCTCCAGGCCGGCTTTGTTCCATCTGCCCTAAAAGCCGCCGTAAACAGACCACTCCTCAGAAAACCCACTCTCTATCCAGAAGTTTTTGCAAATTACAGGCCCATTTCCAAACTCCCATCTCTCTCCATAGTTCTGGAAGAAGTAGTTGCTGCCCACTTTCAGGAACACCTCAAATACAACAACCTCTTTGAAACCATTCAGACTGGTTTCCGCTCCGCCCACAGCTCAGAAACAGCTCTGCTTGGAGTCACAAATGACCTACGGATGGCAGCAGACGCTGGTTCACCTTCCCTCCTGATTCTCCTTGATTTGTCTGCTGCCTTCGACACAGTTGACCATGGAATACTCCTACACCGACTACATCACTCCAGTGCCACCGCCCTAAACTGGTTTCAATCCTACTTCACCGACAGAACAGAATACATTTCCCTCAGACTTTCAAGGTCCCGGACACACAACGTCACCTGTGGGGTCCCCCAGGGATCAGTCCTTGGCCCCATTCTCTTCATACTGTACATGCTCCCTCTTCGCCGCATCATCAGTCGATTTGGACCCTTGTTCCATTGCTACGCTGATGACACGCATAAAAAATGGCACATGTTCCTCCGCTGCTTCTCCATTCTCATCGTCATCTCCACTGTCAACTCTCCGCACTTGTCTGGAGGAAATAAAGGTGTGGATGAAAAACAACTTTCTCCAGTTGAACAGCTCCAAACCCAAAGCAATTTTAATTGTCACCCCACATCACAAAATGTATTATTATTATTATCTCTCCTCCCGGGGAGTGATCACACCAGAACCAGCAGCCGTGCGTTGTCCGCCGGGTTGAGTACAGTGGTTGAACAGGATTGACCTCACCAGTTTACCTCTCAATGGTCTCTGAGTCAGGTCTTCTGGCTTGTTTTCTTTAATGTCGTGATTCGCACCCAGTTGTTTTTTTGTTTTTTTTATTGTGCTGAATTATTTCCTTTTAAACCCCGGATTGACTTTTAAAACTTCACGTTCTTCTTTTCTTGTATGTGATGTCTCATTCTCTGTTATTTTCTTTTATTTTGTGCGAGTTTAATTTTGGAGAGGGGAGATTCTTGTTATGTAAATAGTGAAATCTCCAGTAGTTTGAGCCCTAACAGTGAAATAGACGGAAGTTCCAGGTTCTCAATTTGAAGCCATTAGATGGGTGGAGGTCAAGGGTCAATAACCACTGGCAGTGCCCACAAAGTAAGGAAATAGCTGTTCAATTAAAATTCTGGGTAAATGAACTACTGAATGTGGCTCAATGCTACTGCTGTGTGTCCTGATTGAGGCTCCTTTACCAGTGAAGTGTGTTTTTGTTCCAGGATGAGTGAGATGGCAGACTAATGAGTGTTTCTTACAGCAGTCAACAGTGTTCATGCTTTCAAGCTTTGTCTCTGCATAGATCAATGAAGCAGTGTCAGTTTGTTAGAGCACATTTCTATGCCTGCGCACATGTCTGTGTGTGCAGGCATAGAAACCTAACCTTAACCCTGACCACATTATCCAGATCTCAACATGAGTATATATATCTACTGAATATATACCTGAAATTAAACAAATCCATGCATGTGTGTGTGTGAACACGAACTTAGTCTATCCACATGTTCAGGCTTTTTGGCCGCCCTCATACGCACTTCGCCCCCGTGTTTCCGTGCCCATGTATGTTCATCAATACATATATACATCCACGTGTCTGAGTGTGTGTCAGTGGCAAGTGTCATATCAATAGGTTAATAGCTGCGATGTCAGATTCAGTAACTCTCTGATTAGTTGACAGTTCACTAATCCACACACCATCCTGAGTTATTGGCCCGGCTCATTGATTTCCAGCCTGCAAGCCAAGCCAGGAGGAACTCAGGGGTCGTAAGAGAGCCTGCTGCTATTGATTGGCCCCAGATCAACCCCACCACTACCTCCTCATAACACACACACATAGACACTAAGCCCAGCCGCAACCCTGTGGCATGCAGATTCACAATACCTCCAGAGTTTTTTCTGTCTTTCCTCCCGCGATCTCTCCACCTTCCATCTTTCCCAATGCGCCACATCGTGTATTTCTGTCGTGCTGTGGTGTCATCTCCATCAATTAGACTTTTTTTTAATATATTGACAGATTTTCAAAGATGTATGAGGCATCTAACAAAACGGCTTCCCTCCCTCTCAAGCTGCTCAGTTCAACTGTCGACGTGTCCATGTCTGTCGGTTCCTTAAAGTGATGCTCGTCAAAAAGAAAAACTTTCACCGCCTCCACACTTAAAAGGTGCTTGTAAGGCATTTGGCGTTTTCTTGTGCATTGGATTAACATGATGTCATGATTCAAAACATCAAAAACAAATGATCTGACATCTGATGCTGACGTGATTTAGGGTTTAATTTCTAAGCCATGTTAAGATTTTCCGCACATTGTTCAGTAAAATGTGACCTGCAGACTTCCCTACAGTATCACTGTTTTTGGATTGGTTTATGTGCACCTGGGAGTTGTGTGACTGGGGGAAAGAGCTTCTCATGCAGATCAAAAAGTAGAGTGCCTTCCTGGGATTTTGGCAGACAACCGCTTAATGATTGATTGAAAAGGGTCTCGTAAGGAGCAGTAAGGACCCACCACCCACATAGCTTGCAGAGTGAGTCGGGTGAAGATAAAGGCTCGGTGGACTGATTGAGTGGCTTTTGGTCTGAGGAATTTAACCACTCTGGGGGAGTAGGGCAGTAGAAGGATTTGTTGACCTCATGATTGTATTCCTGCTCTTTTCACTTAGTTCTGTTGGTTTCATCGGAGTGTCACTGCCTGTGTGTAGATAACTGGATAGATTCTCTCAGTTAGGGGTCAAGAAGCATGTCCTGATTAATCAGTAGCCTGATTAAAAATAGAAATGGATAGATAATTGTTAAAGAGATTCTCATTTCAAAGCGCAGCAGACTCTAATGTTTCTTCTGAGCTCAGCCTTCATTTGCCGGGTTGAAAATCGCTTCTTTAGTGTAATTCTTTGTTGAACCTTTCCCATGTTATTGTTACTGTTTAAATCGCTGCCTTTCTTCATTGATTCCTTCTTCTTCACTTGGCATGTTCTTGTCCTCATGTTCTCTCCAGATTAATGTGAGCGACGAGGTGAGATGATGGGTGGAAGCATTCCTGCATCTTTCTGGACAGGTTACAAGGTAAATACATACAATTTTGTTGATCCAAAAGAACATCCACTCCAAACATTTCCTGCATCACTGCGACCCTTTCACTTCCTTTCTCCACTACACTCCCTCCATCTCTCCTTGGCCTCTGTGTAAGCATTGGGGTGGAGGGTTGTTAAACATTTTTCTTCCATCTTAATTGTTTTGACTTGTGCCATCGGCATCCCGATTAGGCCCCATTGATTTCCCACTGCTAAGTGCATTGATTTCTACATTTCTCATTGATCCCCGCTTCTAAATACTACCCACACACACATACACTGGGTCCGTCTCCCTCTCTCAATGAACAGCATGCAGGTTGGGCCTGAGTGTGTTTTTGTGAGTGGGTGAGTGAAAGACAGGGAGAGAAGGAAGCACAGAGATGGGAAATGTAGAAATGAAGATACCGGGAAAAGATATTTAATAGTTTAGTCAATGGTGTTTATGTAGTACAACAAAACCGATTATAAGGTTTGTGTGAAAAACAAGCACAAATTACAGAATACATGTAGGGTGTGTTTGTGTTTTTGTTTCTGTGTGTGTGTGTGTGTGTGTGTGCACGTTTGTATGTGTGCGACTACATGGGATGAAGTTGTTAGTGAATAGTGTTTGTTTTTTTTTCAAATAAGGCCATCTCCCATTGCTACACATACCATGACAATAAAATGTCCACTTGAACGTTCTGGTGAAACATCAGTTTTGCCTTTTGATTCCTAGCCATGAACGAAGTGGCAGGGCCATATAAGAATGGATTCTACCCGTCCGGACCTATTTGTTCTACAGCATAATTTAAAAACTGCTTGTGAGTTTGAACTGATTCTGGTGTTAGGTATGATTTCTGGAGACGATCCCATGTACTCTTCTAAAAATATTTTTCAACAAAACCTTCCACACACAAAAAAAAAATTCTGAAAACTGGAGTAGTGCTTTTTGTTATTTAGACACTTTGTCATTCTTATTTTTCCATTTCCATAGTTACAGTTTGAATTTTGGCTGGCTCTGTGGGTGGGATTATTCCCAGACGAGGGACTCTGCTCCATAGCTACTCAAAAACGATTCAGTATTTTCACTCGAAAATGTTTGTACACATCTCCCAAGTACTAGACTGGTACCTTTAGATATTTGGTTATTTTGAGCATTTCTTTTTACAAATTTAGAAAATTTAACCTTTTCACATATGTGCAATTAAAGAAGAGAACTTGAATAACTTCCTTTTGTCTTTGTTTCACAATGAAATGCAGCCAGAGGGGTGGCATTTGAAATATTTCATGAATGTTTTAAATAATTCTGTATAAATGTTTAGATGCTGCAGCTTTATATTTGGAAACTTTCAATTTATTGACTGACGCTTAAAACCATTGAGGTGTTATGTTTGAAACACCTTCATCACTTAGATTGTGTTTTTTTTTGGTAGTCTTCGTATCATTTTATATCAAAATATTATATCATTTTAATTTTATTTAATTTTTTATTGATGCTTTTATCTGATTTTAATTTGTAGCACTTTTGTATTTGTATTATTATTATTATTTTCATACACACACTCATACACACATGCACCCTTTACTCTTTATCGCGTTCCAGGAGAGTTTGGACTGATCCTCTCAGTATTTAAGGCTCTCATTTTCCCCATGTCTTCAAAACACATGAACAGACACACACACTCACACACACTCACACACTCTCCAGGCTGCATAGGCTGGAAAGCTCCATCCATGTCATTGGCATTACCTCAAGCCTTGATGCTGCATTTGTGCTAAGCTAAGCTCTTTTGAACTCGCTGAGCACGAGATCCAGTGGCTGTGTGTGTCTGTGGCAGTGTCTGCGTGTGTCTGTGGGTGTGTCTGCGTGTCAGCGCGTGCGTCTGTGGTGGGGGACAGGTCGTGCATTTCTGCATGTTATGGTGTGTTTGCATTAACATGAATATCTTGCATAAGCGTGTATGTGTGAAGTTCATGCACATTTTGGTGTCACAGTGTGCCTGTGCTGCTAAGAATGTAGATAATTGTGTTTGTGTGTGCAAGGCAGCGCCTGGGTCGGTCTCTGGGCCAAGACTGGCAGCTCTTTTTATGTTTTCAATCTATTGTTATACAGGATGCAGAACATGTGTGAAGTATGAACGAAACATGTCGAAGTGAAAATTATGCATGAAATATAAGCCTGTGAAGGTAAGACCAGAGAATCCAGAGGAACAAAACCTTATTCTTCAACCAATGTTCATGTGTTTCTCTGCACTCTGACGCCCATGAGGTTTTAAGCAGGAACATTGATCTGTCTCATGATCGTATAAAGGTGGCATATTGACAGCATTGTGTTTGTCTCTGTTGTGTGTTTGTCCAGGGCGGCATTAGGAGGAATAATGGATAAACGGGCGAGGTATTGGCAGGGCCCGGATGTCGCATTGACAATCTGTCAGCATTGATTACTTAGTCGGTTGGCGGGAGGAACGGCACAGAGAAAACGAGAGGGACCGTAAATACATATCGTGTCAGAAGCTAAAATTAAATGTGTGTATGGTGTGTGATGGATAGTATTTATACGGGCCACACAAATGATTCCCTACGTGCATGAGTGTGTGTCTAAATGTGTGTGTAATTTAACACCAGAGTAATAATTCTCTCTCTCTCCAGCGTGTGTGTGTGTGAATATTTTAGAGTTCATTAAGCCCCAGCATGTTCCACGGGGCAATGCTTCTTCCTTCTCTCGTGCTATTTCTTACCGTGTGTGTCTGTGTGGAGGGGTAGGCGGTGATATAATTGTAAGCTGGTATTGATTGCTCCCCTTTTGTTATTGATGAGGGAGAATTTAATTCAACCAACTCGTTTGTCAACATGACACCGCCATTTAACAATGAACTCTCTCTCTTTCTCTCTCTCGCTCATGCGCACACACACACACACACACACACACACACACACACACACACACACACACACACAGAGGAAGCATTAAGATATAATTATGATATAGGCTTCATGAGTGGGCACATTTAATAATATTTGGTTTTCTTGAGATAGTTCTGAATATTTAATCATATAATAAAATGTGTATGCATTAAGCTGACTCATTTGATCAGATATATGAAATAAATCAAATGGAATTGAATTAAAAGGTAATTCTATTTTTAAATAGTGTTTAGTTTCCGGTATCCAACCAGCACATTTGGCTTTGTGCAGTATTGTACTATTAATATCTTGGTCTCCTATTTTATATTTTAGCCTGTTCCTCTGTGTGCTGTGTGCTGTGCTGTGTGGGGGTGTGTGGGGGTGATTGATCAGATGTCCATGGTGGCATATAAGCCCACTGTGTCAGACAAAGCAACCATCGCAGCAGGTTGCACAGTAGTTATAAAAGGATATATATTACAGAAGGGAAAAGAACATATTGCTATTGACGAGGCCCGCCGTGTGCCATATTTTTCACCTCTCCTTCAAATCCACGCACACCTTCCTCCCCTCCTGCAACGGACGCCCAAAACACGCTATATTCTACAAGAAATAATTGCTTTTGTCTGGAAGGAGTTTGGATCGGGCTCCTCTGAGCTCGCCCTCATGTGGAGATAGGGGGGCTCTTGAGGGACAACAGGTCACTTCTTTGTATGCCTCTCCCTCCTCTTCGTCCTCCTCCTTTTCTTTTGCCCTCCCCTCGTACTCGTTGGACCCGTGGATGTCGTCTGTCAATGAGGTGGGATGGGGTGGAAATGGATTTTTGCAATGTGACCCTTGTCTTTGCCAACATGACATTAAAATTTGCAGCAGGTAATAGACATGCTCTGAATCGTAGAGCTGAAGTAGTAACCGCTGGATGCAGAATCAAAACTAGTAGCAAGCAACTGGATAGTAATTATATATTTTACCTCAAGTACTCTATTTAAGTACAAATTTGAGGTATTTGTTGGAAAGCTGTAGTAACTACTTACTTCTCATATTAGAATTGTGATACCCTCCCTGTCCAGTGACAACCACATCCCTCCAAATGTGTTTATTTTTAAATGACTGTGAGAAACTGAAGGATGAAATGGTCTTTACGAGCTGAGAAAAGGTCTTCTACTTCTTAAAGAAACTAAAACAAATGAACTTTTGGTCCTGGATTACCTTGGCAATTTCACAAAGTTGAAAAGAGGCTGATTTTATTATTCCAGAATCTTCATAGCTACGTGGTTCTCACAGGACAGCAAAGCTATAAGCCGCATTGGATGATATAGATTAAACTATTTAACAGCAAACAAAGCTATTTGATTACCTCAACATCTACAGCAATAAGCCAAGACTACGCAATACTAATAATAATAATAATAATAACTCAAAAACTGTGAGAGGGACCATTGTACGGCCCAAAGAGTACTTTTACTTTAATACTTTAAGTACATTTTGTTGAGAAATCTTTCATACTTTTACTTAAGTCAGGTTTTAAAATGCAGTGTTCTTACTTGCAGTGGAGTATTTTGGGGTAGTGGGGTCATAATACTTTTACCCATGTAAAGGATCTGAATACTTCAAATATTAGAAGTCATCCAAGTGGTTGTAGTATAACTTGTATTGGTTAAAATAGCTGCGACCACCGCAGCAGCAATTGTCAATGATTTGTAACTAATTATAAAAGTGATAGAGAGCATAGCATCATCACTAATCGTCCACAAGAGAGGTACACAGCAGAACAAAATTACATTGCATCTAATAAAAAATATAGTCCACAAAATTAAAAGAATCAACAAAAACAGTAAAAGGCAATAATGATGATTAAAAATGAGCAAACTGGAAATAAGTGACTGGAAAGTGTTCACAGTACCGGGATGGTTGCAGGTGGCCATTCCACAAAAGTAGAAATATTACATAAATGTAATTAAGAATATAATTGTAGTGTTTGTGGCACTGTATTTTATGATTGCATAACGTAAGGATATTGCCCACGGTTCATGGCCAGAATATTGCACAATTGTACAATCTAAAATTCATAATCTAGGCAGCTTTTACAACACAAACAAAAGTCAAACGTCCAATATTGTTTTTATTTTTTTTCTAGCTGCATGTTTGGCCATTAGGCTTAGAACACAATGCCCAAGCGGGACCATATCAGCATGGTTTTCGCAAAAATCCAATTTGTTCAATTTACATGGACACAGAAACGGTTACGTTTTTCAAAAGTTAAAACTGGAGGGGGTTTCACAGGCACCAAAAACGCTGTTGGCATGATAACGACACCTTAGCCTTACTCATAGACAATTGTCAAATAGGCTAGTCGTAGTTTAGTTCCAGTTCTAGTGGAGTGGGTATTTGTACAACAGTATTATCGTGGGTATAGTAACTGTTAGAACAGACCATAATATCTGTTTTGTTTGGAGTATATACCACAATATATACAAGCAGTGGCACAAACGGCAGCAATAGTAGAGGAGTTAGAGGCATTTTACATCACGAGTACATTCTTACAGTATATATAAAATAGAGTAGTACCTGTACGTGCATTAGTTCGTAACAGTAGATGTGAGTTTTGAAGTGAGTAGGCGGATGTGCGTCCACCTGGTGATGGTTCTTGCTGCAGCCTAGAGCTTCCTTTGGAAGTGTTCTCTCTCTCATAGACAATAGCATTGGTGAAGAACCTGAGGCCTTTTCATATATATGAGCCATAATTGATCGATACGTTATTAACAGCTCACTCGAAGGGAATTCGGACAGGCAGAGGAAGATGTGTGTGTGCTGTGATCGATTTTCTTTTATTGACTTCGGTATTTAGCGTATGGATTTTTCTATTTCAAAAAATCTATGCTGATGATAATCTAGAGAGTAAATGCACAGGTGCGCTCGTGCGTCCGAAAGCAGGCTGGAGTATGGAGAGGAGAGGAGAGGAGAGGAGTGAACGAGAGGGAGCTGATGGCCGGGAGGCACCTTTCCTCTCCTCGGACACACACGCACACAACCCCAGCCTTCATAGACGCTATATGCACTTTTTTGCGCACACACGCTTTCCCGAGCCTTAAATAATTACTAATTTAACACCTTTGGCTCTGAAGGCTTTGATTATCCACATCCAACTCGCAGGTGACCTTGCATCGGCCTGACCACGTACATCAATGAGGGAGAGGGGAGGGATCCGCTCCCTGAAATATACATCAGAGGCTCCGGGCTCTGGATTCATGCGAGCGCATTGTGAAGAGACGATCGATTCTCCGGAGGCCGACGATGAAGTGAATATTGGCTTCATTGTAATGAAGTGATCAGAAGATCAATTGGCTGGATCGGTGCTCGTCTTGTACGGGATTATAGTGGTCAAAGAGAAGGCGATCTGTGTGTGTGGGGGGGACAGTTGGTGTTTTGAGACACCTAGATACCTTTTAAATTATTTCCTATTAGTAACTTAACTAAAGGCCACATACAAGTAATGATACTGTTAACATATGTTTGCTAAAAATACTGTCCCAGAAAACACGAACAAAGGCACAGAAACACGGACACACACACACACACACACACTAGTTTGAATCGGAGCGTGTTGGGATGAGGGGGTAAATGGAGAAAGGGGGGATAGAATGAGCGAGGAGGGAGGGGGTTGGAAAAGGGGGGTATCTCATGTGCGTCTCCTGGCCGGAGCGCGGAGCCATGCCAGAGTGATTTCAGGCTGTGCGGTGTCGTACCGAAACCACCGGGGTTCCCATAATAAACGTAAGGCGCATGCAGATCGGCGCACACACACTGAGGATCCACGCGGAGAGGCTGAGGGGTAAGAGAGGAACACACCGGCGGATGGCGGAACAGAGCCAAAGAAAAGACTGAGCATAGAAAGAGCGGGGAGACGCATTTCGTTGTGTTTCCGGAGTAGATCAGAGGACAGGTGCACTTATTGATATGGATTCATCCATTTATTTATCTATTGATTTAGCTTTAATTCGTGGAGCGCGCTAGAGACAGGGAGGGAGAGCCGAACAACGACGGGAGGAGAGGGAGGAGCGAAAGTCCGCACAGGAGGTTCCGCCGAAGCGTTACTTTATTATTTGATTATTTTCTATCTTAAAGAAAAAAACAAAACGTGTTTTATTATTGAGTGGCGTCTTGGACTTTTTTTTTTCCAACTAATTTCAATTCATTACTTTTCTCCAGCTTCTAACCAAATTTCCACCCAAACCAAAAAAGAAGCAACTCTCGTGTTCCACGGACTCTCCTGCCCATCTGGCTGCGGACAGCGTTGGTCCAATTTCCACGGGAGCTCTGCAGGACGGATCCGTCTTTTCTCCCAAGTGAACCAAAGCGAATCCTGACTCAGCAGAACCACGGACCCACAGCCACCTTTACGCACAGCTGTCTGCACACAACACATGGAGGCTGGTGATGTCTGGGGTGCATCAAGTGGAGTGCAGCTGAAAGAAGACCACCAACTGTACTAGATCCACTAGAGGTGACAGAATACTATAACTCCACTCACCCTCAGCCCGTGGGAGCCTACATGGATAACCGCTGGTAGCTTTATTACACTACTTGCCTTGAACCCGAGGTGTGGATCTGTCAGGACTAGTTGTGGTCTCGGAGAAGACAAGTCAGATGTCATCTGTACCCCACAGATACGCACAGGCATGTAAATCCACTCAGTCTCTATTCATGAGAAAAGCCAAATAGGGAGTTTCTTTCTTCCAAAGCTTTTTTTTTTCTTTTTTTTTCTTACAAACTGCTCTTCGCACAGCTGGAAACACATCAGGAGAAAGGCCAAAGATCAGCAGAAGGACTACTGAGCAGAGGAGAGAAAAAGAGACTAAAATAAAAATAAAAAATCAGCGACCCCCAGGTCGACAGAAGACCATGTTTGTCCCCCTGGCGGTCCCCTTCGTTTTTCAGAGATCAGCGTCCGACTACAGCGCCTGGAGAGTCAAGTCCTCGCTGGCTCCTCGGTCCAGCCCAGGTAAGATCCTCCTCCACCGGTCCCATGGTGCACCTATAAAAGAACAAACGGTTATTGTCCTCAGGCTAAAATCTCTTTCTTAAGAAAATATAAAGCTTTGACTGTGATCCGAATATGCTATTTGACCAAAGGTCCAATTATCATTCATAGACCGTTAAGACCAAATATATGGTGCTCACATTTTAAACCCCTCAGATATTTATTTACATAAAGGAATCGTTCGTCACTTATACTATAACTTTTTCTCTCTAGTTGTTGTACTACCGAAAGGTGTGCACCATAACCTTCATCAGCTTTTAATTTAATTTCCATTTAATTCAAATCCTGTCCAGAGCTTCACAATTATTTTACTTTTGCTTTGTCTTATTCTGCTACGTTTCAAATTACACAAATAAGAGAAACTGCATTCAGAATAAACTGACTCCCGTTAAGATGAACAGTATGAAACCCAAATGTGCATTTGTTTCTCCTTTACCACTTTGGGTTCTCTCCCTCTATAAATTTTTATCATTAAGACAATCCATAGTTGAATTAAATACTTACATGCACGTGAATGAAAAACGTAGGACACTCCCAAAATTGGATGCGTGAATATCTGTCTCATTAACATCCATCACCGAGGCACAGATGTGCCTCGCTCTCCGCTCATCCTTCCCTCTTTCATTCAGGGCAATCTATCCACCTCAGCCTTCATCCCATCTGTCCCTCTCCTCTCTCCTCTCTTTCAGCCTTCCTCCGTCTGGTTAGGGGGAATATTCATGGTCATCTATCGATCAGGACATATTGATCTCTGACAGGGCCCACATTGGGAAAACAGGAGTACAGTCAAGTTGTCTGAGGCAGAAAGTTCGGCTTCAGTGCAGATAATGGCGAGAAGAGAAAAAAACAAAACAGAGAGATTTTCTCTATATTAATTTAACCGGAATTTTCTGGACTGAATGAAGTCCCTTTATTTATTTCTATAAATTCTTTATACCTTACTATTATTTTCTAATAAAATAGCAAAGTTATTGTGCAATATTCCCAGGATTGGCCTACCAGTGAGTGCAGGGAACAGCAGGGAGTTGGTCAATCAATAGTACTTACTGTAATGGCCTTATCATACTTTTATGTTCTGCTTTAATACCCTATGATCACTATAACACGGCTCCTGTGACTTGTAACCTGGTCAATATCTGTTCTGGTATTTTTTCCATCTCTGATATCACCATAATGTTCCTTTAATATTCCCGAAGAGCTCTGTCAACCATCACAGACATGAACTCCGGATTCTATTCTCAAATTCACAATTCAGTAAAACAGGAATAAGACAGATGGAATTTAATCCTCGAGGGTTGACAAAGAAGCAAGCTGACTTGTTACTTTTTAAAGCTGAAGAGCTCTGACTTGTTGTGTTAAATGTATTTTTGGGCGATTAGATGTAACTTGTGTTGATCTTAATGCAGTGGTCCCCTTCTTCAGTTTTTCTTCCCACCTGTGAGAGCTTTAGAACTAGAGAGCGTGGCTTGTTGGTCACTCTTTCAACATAAATTACACGTGTACTGAAGTGTGTCTACATGTTTTGTTTCTCGGAGGGTGACTGTGAGTGGGGGGGAATGTGTATGACGGGGGGGGTAGGCGTGTATGCCGTGTTAATTCAGGCTATCACCTTAAGTAGATGTCAGGAGGAGAAAAACCGTTGAGGTTTTAATGAGAGACTGCCACTGCTGCCTTTGACAGGCGACATACAACCCCTGTCTTCTGTTTTGGGGGTGGGGTCAATGTCTGTGGTGGTCCTTAAAGAAATTAAAATAAAAGGTGCGAGGACAAGAAGAATTGGAGGCAGTTGATCTGCCGGAGTGAATGCATGACTGAATGAATAACAAAATGAGCAAGTGCATAAATGAATACTAAGCAAATGAAAGGTGAAAGAGTCAGCGACTTAATTAAGCAGTGAAAGAATCAGTGGATTGGATTAATAGAATGTGTGAAGAAAGCAAAGCCAGTGTGAGAGAGGGAATAAACAAACACTGAATTGACCTGACTAATGAGTCCACATTTAAAGAAATAAATGATGGGGTGAAGGGGTGAGCCCCCGTCAGTCCCGTCTTACTCACACTCCTCCTCTGAAGTGTCTGCTGGCTGTTTTTTTTATTTTTTTATATTTAAACATGTTTGTGTGATAAGCAGCCGATACACATGAGAGAAATAAACTTGGAAGGAGAGCAAAGGCCAACACTCGCCCGTGATTTCCCCTTCAGTTCTCTCTCCTCTCCTCTCCGTCTTTCATCCTGGCCCTCTGGAGAGAAAGCAGCTCAGAATCCTCTGTTTCTCATTCCCTCTCATTTTTGTGAAGTATTCACTTGACACGAAAGCCTTTTCAGTAAAATGCAAACTCTCTTTATCTCCCTCTCGTTCCCTACGGACAGCCAGGTTGTTGAATTGGATTTTCGTAGTGTGGTTTGGCCAGGCCACATAAGCCACTTTAGCTAAATCTGTTACCCACAATTCTCTGTGTCTCTCTGATCTGCGTCTTTAACCATTGTGAGAGTGTGTGCATCTATGCAACCGCCCGCACATGTAAGTGTGTGTATGTGTGTGTATATATTGGGGTGTGTTTGCATTGGTGTGAGCAAAGACAGGGTGTCAGAAGTCTAAGATGAGGTGAGGAAGGTTCAGTGAAGGAGATAGCGACGGGTTCTAAACAGCAGACGCTAGCAGACAGTGGTTTTACGCCCTGAAGTGAGGGCTTATGGGGTTTTTGTCAGCTCAACTGTTTAACACTCCAGGGTTGAGACCCCTGGCCTCAGCTCTGACTGGCCTATAACACATACCACCACAAGAAAAAAACATCTATAAAACAGTTAGCTGAGATAAGAAGTCAACTTTTTTTCTATTTAAAAGACCAGTGATATATTGTTGTTAGTTCTTTATTTTTTCAGTTTGCCTCATTTCATTGGTTGGATCATTTGATTAATAGTTACCCGTGAAAGAAATTCTTTATTTTTCAAAACCCAATGCTGTTTAAGAAACTGCATAATATAAATATTCTTCCATTTATGGAATATTCGACAATACTGAATATATACGGGAATGACTCACTATGCAAGTCATTTTAAACATTACCTTAGAATTAGAACGATTGGCACTTCTTTACTTTGAAAATCCACATAATTAAATGAGCTGACAGTGTAGCCTCAAACACAGTGACAGATAATGGATCCCTCAGCTCATTAAACATGCAGGAGAATGCATGAAGTTTACAACTCAAACATGTTCCATTAGTGAACGGACGCCGTCCAGCCTTCTTTAAAGCTTAGTGAGAAGAAGACTCCAACATCAAAACTCTGCATTTATTTTTTAATTAGTTGTCATTATTCAGTCATTTTTGAAGACAGGCCATTTCAGTGTTGATTTTATTTTATTTTTTTCAACAATTGTGAGCAAAAAAATGAATTAATGACTCTACGTGCTAACACAGGGTACTCTGTGTGGAACACTGATCTGATCGTTAGAGGTTTTAATGTCTCTCTGAGATCCAGCTGTGCGCGGATGAGATTGAACCCTTACAACAGCGGGAACCACATCCGCAGCCCAACGCCCAATTTTGGCCATTAACACACCTGCGCTTTGAAACTAAAGCCATTTATTGCTAAAGAGTTAGGAGCTTAAGAGACTGCTGTTTTTCTCAATCATATAGATTAACAAAATGGACCCCGGAATCTTTCTGTGTCGTTCAGGACCTGGCTAAACAGTCTGGGTGGTATTTCGAGGGAAATCCGTGTAGAGAGGGACATTTAGTCACCACCACTCTGTCCCTGCTCTGCACCACAACGAAGGAAATCTAAAAGCTCTTTTATTTTATATTCACTGCTGTAAAATCCTCCAGGGCCATCGAGGCCCGAATAAAACTGAGCACTGTCGGATTCACAGGAAGAAAAGACGCATCTGGATGGAGGGGCATGGTTTGTTTATGTTGGCTGCTCTGAGAGGCCTCTAATCCGAGCTGGAGTTAGTTTGGGAATTTAGTTGTTGCAACCCGTTGTGTTCCACTGTTTACTGGATTTACAGGGCGGTAAAAAGATGCACCAACAAAAGGAGCTGTGTGTCAGGTGAAAACCCTAGACACAATGTAGGAACTTCTATTATACTACTATATTCTATTCTGTTCAATTCTACGTTGTAAAATTCTGTTCTATTCTCTACAGTTTTATTCTGTTCTACCTTCTAGTGAATTATATTCTGTTCTATTGAGCTGTTCAAGAACAGTGCAGAGAAACCTTTATGGCAGAGTTCAAAGCACTAACCTCCTGTCCATACGCATGCGTGCACACACACACTCATACAGACACACGCCATACTACTGGATAACTAGCTCTCCCACCCAGGAAGTTTCACCTGGCGGTGTTTAGGAGGAGGATTGTGTTTTCTGGGCTACACCAAACTGGGCCTGACAAAAGAACCCTGCTCCTGGATAAACTGGCTCTGTGTATGTGTTTGTGTGCAGAAGGTTGTGTTAGCCAGACATGTACACTCAAAAATTTTAGTTTACATTCACCCTTTAGAGTTCAAAATATTTAACTTACAATACTGCCATAGATCTGAGGAGAACCTTTTTTTTTCCTTCTTGGTGCGGTGGCTGGTTCCAGGGCTAGTTCGGAGCCAGAGCCTGACTAAGCACCAGTTCTTTGCTTTTCGATAGCCTAAGCATCAGCGCCCGGGTCTGGTGATAGGCACGCACCAACTCTTTGCTGGTCTAGAGCTAGAAACCGATTACGTAAGGGGCTCGAAGGCGGTTTATTGTGACCAACAAAACCGGCATAAACGCTGAACCACCATTTTTAAAACAACAGTCGAGGGAGTTTCATCCGATAAACTAGCAATAATATTTTTTAATTTTATATTTTAAAGTATTTTTGCTTGAGTATGGCACGAGCGTTGCTGGGTAAACAGACAGTGGCGTACTGAGGTTACAGTGACAGAATGGCGCGGCTCTGACTTGGCTTCTTGCCAATGGAATAGCAAATAGGTTCTTAGGATGTGCACTGGCACTTGCACCAGCACCGAACTAGCACCTGGTTCTTTTTTGTGGAGCAGGTGTAATTGAGGTCCTTCTGATATAGGAATGGGTTGCCATCTGTTATGATATACTATATTTATAAGGGTTTGTATTGGTCAGTGACAGTTTAGTACTGTAAAAGTATTGGGCACAAGTCAATGCTGTTTAGCTAAGGGATTTTAAGATACATACACACATACATGTATGTTTTCATACATGTGTGTGTGTGTGTGTGTGTGTATGTATGTATATATATGTGTGTATGTATGTATGTATATATATGTGTGTATGTATGTATGTATATATATGTGTGTATGTATGTATGTATATATATGAATGTATTTATATATATGTATGTATGTTTATATGTGTATATGTGTATATATGTATATGTGTATATATGTATATGTGTATATATGTATACATATATATGTATGTGTATGTATATATGTATATATGTATATGTATGTATGTGTATGAATATATATGTATCTATGTATGTCTGCGTACTGATTACCCCAAATCTAAGCTCGGATGACAAGTTTAACCTTAGACGACACCCTTAGATGTTTTCTCATCCACACATTCTTCTCATTTTTCTCTTTTGCTTCTTCCTTCTCCATATGCCTAATTAGCAGGTCTTTTTGTTTGGGGGTTGAGAATTTGTTCGGGACTGAATAGAATTTCTTCATGCGTCGGTGCGAAACTAGAGGCACATCAGAGTGTGCGTCATCATTCCAGCCGTGTGTGTGTGTGTGTGTGTGTGAGAATCTAGCGGTTGTGTGTTTGAGCAGGTAGATGATTCAATAATTGCACATTGAGGTCAGTTATGGATCTGTCTGGCATGTGTGGTTTATCTGCAAACCACAAGTAGCTCATAGCTGCCCGTTGTGTGAGTGGTTCTAACCTTCCACCACTATTGATTGGCTAGCATTGACCACCACGCCGTATATATATGTGTGTGTGTGTGTGCGTGTGCAAGAGTATTTGTGGTGTGGTGGGCTGGGTATGTATGGTCACATGAACTATTGGCATAGATGTGTAAGAATGCGAGAAAGTGTGTGCATGCGAGGACACCTGTTTCTTTATGTGTGTGTACACGTGCACGTGTATGGATCAGTTTTTGAAAGAGGCAGCATTGTTGGTGAGTCCCAGTGCTAAAGTGATTGCCAATGACAAAGCGTCCAGGCGGGTTTGTTAGCTCCATAATGGGGAATCAATAGACACAACACAGATGTCAATACAACATGCTTTATTGCGTTAAGCTGCCTCACCCCTACCCAGCCTCTACACTCACACACAGACACACTCACAAAACTTTATCTGTGTGTGTATCTGTTCTGTAGATGTTATCTGTAATAAATGCGTGCAAATATTAATGTATTTACATGTCACACAAACACACACATACACACGCACACTGACTGCTGTTGTTGTCAAACCAGACTGTAGATGATGTAACCTGTCAACAAAGCCAACAACAACATTTTGACTACCCGTAATTCAAGAGTAAAATTTGAAATATCTAAAAAGAGCAAAGTAAATATCTTAAAATTGGAATAATGACGAGTCAGAATTTAAATGTAGATATCTGCGTTGGGAATTATAACTAGTTAAAACAACGTTTTACATTTCTACAAATAGAGCTTTGACGAGGCAAAATGATGTTACAGATGCCTGTAAGGACTAACCATATTCATGAATCGCAAAAGTAGATTGAAACTTACTAGTTAACATGACGGTGCAGATGTCTTAATTAGAAGTTTGACTGGGTAGCAGATATCTGGAATGAATATCCAGTCTTGCAAATAAATGTTAAAAGGTGTTGTCATAATGCACAGCATCATTACAAATTTAATTCATAAAGTCCACACATAACACAGTCACTGTAAAATGTATTGATGTCAAAAAGCTTATTTTTGTTACTTCGAGTGAATTGAACAGGTAGTATTTAAAAGACTTTTAGATTGTTTAATTGTTCTTCTCTGGTACGTGATTGTGATTGTGTTCCTTCACTATATTCTGAATATTGCACCCTTTAAAAAAGTAAAAAGCGGTGCAAAACTGTTTTTTATCGTCTATACCCATGATATTTAATTCATATTATTCCCAAAAATCTAACATCTTACAGAAGTAACAAAATTTGAAGAAACATTACATTCTTAACAAAAAAGAAAAAAGACATTTTTCTATAAAACGCGTGTGCCACAATTATTGTCACCCTGCATTTAATATTTGTCTCCGCCCCCTTTGCCACTATAACACCCCTGAGTGTCCATCTGTAGTTTGTAATGAGGTCTGAGAACACAGAGAAGATCTGAGACCATTCCTTCATATAGAAACTCCCCAACTCCTTCAGTACTGAGGTTAATGCTTTTGGACACTTCTGCAGCATATCCCACAGATGTTGTGTGGGGTTTAGGTGACTGGGATGGCAATGACAAAACCTTTATTTGGTGACCTCTGAACCATTCTTAGGTTGATTTTGAGGTCTGCTTTAGATCGTTGTCCTGCTGATATTTGTCCATGGAACTGTAATTTTATACAAAATGTCCTTGGGAACTGAAGCAGCCCCACAGCACCAGAAATGCACCCCCAGACTCTACAGTGGGTATGAGGGGCTTTTCTCTTTGACTTTCTTTCTTTCTACACCCATCTCAGACATTTGTTGCCATAAAAGGTTTGCTTTTGTCTCATCTAACCTATGCCCTTGTTCCATTGAAGGTGCCTGTGGTGTTTGGCAAACTGTAGGAGCTTTAGCATGTGTGTGGATGACAGCAGAGAAGTCATGGTGGTAAAGGATATTGTCTGACTCCAAAATTCAATTTACGGCTTCAACTTTCTAGCTACAATCCTTGGCGAGCCAGTCGAACCATCTTTCTCACAGTGTGTGCGGTCAGTTTGTGGAAAAGTACTCCTCCAAACTGATTACTTACATTCCAATTCTCTTTAAACTTCTTAATTATGAATCTAACTGTTGATACTGATATTTTGAACTGTTGAGATATTTTCTTATCTCCTTTGCCAGATTTGTTCAGCTCCACAATTTTTCTTTGCACATCACTACCGTGTTCTTTGTTCTTTTCCATTTTGAAGAACGTCAAATTGAATTCGGGCTGTGTCATCTCATAAGCTGAAAATATAAAGTTGTACTCGAAATATGCTTTAGTTACATTTTTAATTAAAGGATTACCTAGCAGTGCCAATAATTGTGGCATTCTTTTTTTCTCCCTTTTTTTATTTAAGAGGAAAATATTTGTTAGCAACGTAATGTTTCTTTAATTTTGCTCCTTGAAAACAATGTTAATATTTTTATAATATGAATACCAACTCGTAGTTGTAAGACAATAAGAAAGCAGCTTTTCACTCTGGACAACACCTCTGTCCAGTCCTTCCTTTTGGAACACCCATGGTGGTTCGAAACCATTCTGCTTTTTTCCTGATATTTCATGAGAATCTTTACCCACACATGACCGCATGAATAAAGATTTTTTAATTTAGTTATAAGTCACTTATAATTTATCTCTATTTTACATTTGTGTTCTTCTTGTTGGTTTGCCAGAGGTAACTTTTCTTTGTTTACACATTACGATTGAAGAGGCCAACATTTAGCTGCTTAGTAGAAGCTAGCACTGATTAGGGCTGCAACTACCGACTATTTTGATAGTCGATTAACCATTTCAATAATTGTTCGGATTGTTCAGATATTTTGATCTGCTGATTAAATAAAGGTTAAGTTCAAATGAAAATAAATACACAACCATTAAATGGCTGTTATTTTGCAATCAGCTTTTGGATCCGGCTTTAGGTTGTTTTAGACACATGCAAACTAACAATAAAAACAAAAAATTCCTCTTTCCAAAATTTCTTTTAATAAACTTTACTGCTTTTATAACAGACTGTTATAGAAGAAGGTAAATGAAATGTATAAATAAATATTATAAAAACAATATAAAGAAAAATACAGCAGTTTCCCTGGAATCTAATCAAACATCTATGTAAATTTAGGAAAATAAACAAGGGTAGAAAAAAAACCCGGGCTTCATAAGGGTAAATCGTTTGCGGGTTGGATGCAGCCAACATTGGACAAGCACACACGCAGAGACATTTGCACTCGGCAGGAAATAACACACTTTCGGCAGTAATAATAATAATAATACATTTAATTTATAATGCACTTTACATTTGGATCAAATCTCAAATCGCTAAATGTGAGTAAAAAAGTGAGTAATGTGAATCGTCTCCATGAGAAATGCAAAGAGTATCGTTGTGATTTATTAATCCATATTTTGAACTCTTGTCGTCATTAACAATTCACTACGTTTCAAAAGTCACATTAAACCCTACAGAAGTTTTAACTACGTGCACTTTACCACTGACATAGCTAGCTAGCTAACTAGCTTATTAAAAGACAAGTGTATATCGTTTAGAGAGCCAACGTTCCTTTGCTTCAAATGCTCCAGCTTTACTGACCGTTACAGGACAGGTCAGCTTTAGAAATATTGCAGTTTACAACATTTTTGGCCTTATTGAGGGAGAAATGCCTCCCACACCTTGGATTTTTATTCTGTTGCGATAGTGTTGCCTAGCGCTAATGTTTACTTCTTTCTTATTACGCGGTGGCAGAGGCATTGTCTGATGACATCACTGACTTATCAACTTTTAAATTTGGGCGACAACTCATTTCATAATGATTTTTGACGATTTCTTGGTTATTCGTTGCAGCCCTAGCATTGATAAAAGCCTGTTAGCTTCATATTATCCTGACCATATGTATATTGGCATATCCTCTCCTCCACTAACACGCCTCCAGCTCATCAGAGCTGAGATTGAGTTTACGTCTTTTCTTGTACATGACAGGTCGCTTTCTAACTAATCATTGAGGAAATAATGTTCCGACTGTTGTCAGTGACATAATTAGTCTTGTGTACATTCTAACTGAGAAGACAACAAAATATAGAATGTAGTCCACTGCTCTCGTTTGGAATTTCCTTCATATATTAAAATATGAGATAGGATAGACATAGCCGCATTTCTAAGAATTGCTTCCGTCATAGGAAGATGGGAAATGTCATCAATAATAAGGTCACTGATGTAAATCCATTATGACTTAATTCATGCACAATTACCATTTACACAAGATGAAATAGTTCCACTGTGTGTTGAATCCGCCTTTTTTCCAACATAAATGGACTGTATATTACTTTCATTCTTGAGTAAACATCTGTGGGCAGCTGTGGACGCACACACACGGGCCACCTTTTAGCTTTGTTTCCAGGAGACGATATGTCATTTCAAATGGTGGACTTTCCTTTTGTGTTGTTATAAAATAAGGATCCATGCGGCCAAATGTGGTCACCTGAACTCTGCTTCCCCTTGGCTGCTTGTCAGGCCATCCAGCCAGCTCAAACTGTCATTGTTACCGTGGAAACATTCATAGGCCATTAGACCCACATATAGAAGAAAGGGAAGCTAGGCAAACACTGTTCTCCTCCACATAAAGACAGACACACATACATTCATCCTTCATTGGACAGTCATCTTCTTGATGGTCACAGAGACCATTAGGGGCTAAATTGGTTACACTCAGGCTATATTTGACTGCCCTATGTCTCTCGCTCTCTTTGAGTTTGTAATTGCCAATCATATCTAAGTGTGTGTGTGGTCCTTTGAGTATATATGTCAGGTATGTCTATGTATAAACATTACGTATGTGTTTGTGATTGCTAAAATCGGTGTTTCCCTGATGGCATCATCTTTGGGCTGGTTTGTTTGTCTGTAGATATGTAGAGGCTAGTGACTATTTTACATCCTCTATAAAAACTGAAATCTGCAACAGCGGGGGACATTCTTGGTTATAACACAAGTCTACACTTCTAATCGAATAATCTCAGCGTGTGCTGCTCCTGTGTCGGACAGGGTGTCCATCGAAAGTCCCCATCCTCTCAGACATAAATGCCATAAAAAACCTTCTGCCTGTTCATACATCTCATAACCCACAATCCTTTCCGTCATGCACCTGTCCATCCCTCTTTTGAATCCCTCCATCACTATAAGTCCTTGCTTTGCCCAGTTTGCCACTGGGTGTGCTTAGCAAGAAGAACGAGAAGAACCCATGAGGTAAAGACAAGCAGGAAAGCCTCAAAGCGTTCTGAGGTCTGCATTGTTGCTGTTCTTCTGCTGAAGCAGGATAATTGGGTTTCACCCAATACATGTATCCAAGGTTGGAAGTTATTCTCATTACTATTAGTTTAATAATATATATTATGTAAATCAGGGAAGACGGGTGAAAAAAGTAAAGATCATTGTTTATTGCAGCAGCTGATGCATGGTAACTATAACTATTCATTCATAAACGTTCTTGATTACTAGACTGTTCAGTGAGATTGAGATTGAAAACCTGGGCAGCAGCTAAATAATTACTCCTTTGGACTTCCGATGATGGTGGTGGCTGTTAAGTCTGCTGAGACTAGGTTTATGAGGCTGATGAAATGAGGATGTCGATGAATCTGCAATGACTTGGGCGGTGATGGAGAGAAGAAGGGCTTTAGGAGGTGTAGAGAGAACCATTCTTAATAAGACAGCAGCAAGATGAGAGGCTATGGAAGGAGAGAGTGATTGTCTCTGTGCTATTGGATAGATGGGACCAGTTCATGTCTCATTGACCACGCAATGGCAGCAGGAAATAAAGGACCAGTTCGCACAACACGATTTTAGCTAAAAATGGAGAAGCTTCTTCTTAGCATTTTTACAATGTTCTGTTTTCATAAAATAACATGGTAAAGATATTCATCTCGCACACAGACACCCAAAAATGACTGAAAGACAGTAGTACTGTACTCCACCGTAGATGACTGACCGGGAAATGTAGATGATTTCTGCTTATCACAGTAATGGTGCATTAGCTCTACAGTTTGCTGGAAAAGCAATAATTAACTTAGCTGAGCTGCATTACGGACAAATCTTGATAGAAAATTATTTTTGTTGTTATTCTGTGTGGGCGTGTCTATTAGGCTGAACCAGTAACAGCCCTAGTGTAGTGGAGCTGTTACAATCATTTTCACAAGAATTATACATTTCCATTTTCAAATATGTTAGGTAACAAAACACATTGATTTATTGATGATCATGTCCAAACAAATAATGAACATAACAACAACAAAACAGTGTAACCTGCAGTGTTTCCCCTAAATACCCTGCTTGGTAGCATTTTGTGCATCTCTCATGTGCCTAGAAGCACAGTTGGCATTGGAAACTGAAACAAACTTACAGAAACATTTTGAAGGACAGCGCAGCAGAAAATGTAAACATGGTGCTCTCACTTGTATCATTGTGTATTGTTGAGAAGTCTCACACACAATTCATGCTGGAGACAGGAATGACGGGGGCCACTGCTGCCAGAAGACTCAAACCAGTGTAGATGTCTGCCCACTTACTGAATTCACTGGCCAACTGTTGCCTGATTGTTGTCCCATCCGGACAGAAAATAGTAGAAAACTGAATACGGACTCATTCAATATTAAATAAGAGTGATTTAATCACATACCTTGGTGCAAAGTGATTCAGTCTGAAGAACAGTTGAAAGATAATTCTGGAACAAATACAGAGAATAGAAATATGAAAATGTGCTTTGGTTATTAGCTGAGACATTTTCGCTGAAAATAATTTTCAGTGGCCTTCATGGCTGATTAAAGAGGAAAAATGCATTAACTCACTACGTTATGAGCAGTTTTCCATTTGGTTAGCTAGCTAGCTAATTTATCAATGCATCACTCTAGTAAGCCAGTCCAATGAGTTACACACTTAAGCTGTGTGCTCTCCTGTGCTGAGGAGATGCACAGAAGAGTAGTGCAAATGATGTGTAGTGCTTGAAAAATAATTCAATTCAGATTTAATTTACAGGGGTGGGTTTTAATTTACCTGGGCAGGCCAAATATGATTATTCATTAAAAACCTTAAAGGTAAACTGAAATTCTCTAAAACCAAAAAAGTGGTGACATCACTCCTTAAACAAAATTTCTTAAAAATGTTTTCTTGACCACACATACCCGTAGGATTACCTAAGACTTAAGCTTCACTGTAATAGCAAAAAAATATATAATCTTCTTATTGTCTTAATCCTTGATCCAAATCATAGCTGGAATGGGATGTGTGTGTTTGCGACCACTGTACACAAAACCAGCTTTTGAATCATTCTGCTGTCAGGAGGACACAATTATCAGAGTAATGGGAAAATATATAGCTATGAATATACAGTTCAGCCTTTTATCTATTCACATTTTAAATCTTTGAGGGTACAGACACATCTAAGAGGTCTGTGTGCGTGATTTGCTATTATGAATAGAAAGGTAAATCAGTGTTATAAAGGTTTAGAGCAGACAATAATACTGCATTCTGCTGATGATTGTGGGTGTATAGAGGGTCATATAGTGTTTATCTGTTAGCTAATGTCTGTCATTGCCTGCTGCTGGTCTTTTGTGCCAACCTGAAGTCATTGATCTTATTCCCATGCTTGCATGAATAGAGAGCACGGCACTTTGGGAGTTTGCTGCCCTCCTTCACAGGTCTCTGACATAATGATGCCCGTGTGTGATCTCACACACTCCCTCTCTGTGCAAGTGTGAGTAAGCTCGTCTTGATGCACGCCTCTGTCATGTCGTAATTTAAGAACGTTTTTATAGAGATTAAAACGACAAGGCTGTGTCTAGGCAGAAGCACAGTGTGTATTACTGTATGTGTGTGTGTTTGTGTGTTTCAGTACACTCTCCTCTGTGGAGTGTTTGCATGTTTATGTGAGCCGCTGTAATGTAATCTCGCCATTTGCTGTGCCGCAGGGACATTTTATGCTTGCCAACATAGTTTGTATTGAATAAACCCCACACAGAGAGCCAACACGTGTCCTTTGTGCACCCCTTTTGCATTTTTGAATGTGTGTGTGTGTGTGTGTGTGTGTGCGTGTGTGTGTGTGTGTGTGTGTGTGTGTGTGTGTATGTGTGTGTGTGTGTGTGTGTGTTCCTAAGCAGTTTGAATCTCTGCGTCCAACAATACGTTTCTTCCCGCCGCTGATACATTTAGCTAATAAAGTCGGATAACACAAGTGGGGTTAGTTAGATTGGATTCCACCTCTTTTGTCTCCTTTCTGCACCCATCCTTCCCTCGGCTGGTGGTCAGCACTGTTATGTGGGGAAGAGGGGAGATTTAGAACCCCCAATTTAATTTAGCAGACAGGAGATATGGTAATGAAGGTGGGGGTAAGAGAAAGGGCCATGAGAGGAGAGTGGAGGAAAGATAGGGAGGAGGGGTGAAGGGTCCCCATTCACCACATCCTTCCTCCTCACCCCCCCTCAAAGCCTTCCCCCTGTGAACCCCTCCTTCGCTTTAGACCATCTTATTGAGGGTCCAGCAGTGACTGTGAAGGTTTTTTAGTGAAAACTTAATATTGTGCCTTATATTGGGTGGGAGGGGGTGGGGGTTATGCACAGGGACAGAAGTAAAGTGACAACAATAGAAAACGTAGAGAGAGAGGAGGGGTCCGGGTGGACAGGCGCTGGGTCCAACCCTTTTTAATAAATCTGAGTGCTCTAGTTAGTGCTTCAATCTGCTGTACTCAACTAACCCCCTATAACACACATGCAGACACACACTTTCAAATACATACATGCACTTACTCTCTAACTCATTTTCACCAACATATGCCGCTGCCAGACTACAAGCTCAAGGGCTTTTAGAAGGTGTTTTTGGCAGACTGTACTGTGCTTTTTGCACGGTACGTCTGGCACCATGCCAGGCCCAAGCTGACCACACTTGGGGACTAAGAATCAGGAATTTTAGGAAAATACAGTCTCTGAAACGTTAGTTTGACATTAACAGAATGTACAAGGCGGTGCTTAAGCGGGAGAGCTGTCCAGCACCAAAACATGGCGCACATGCCAAGGATCATTTTAATCCATCTATGTATGTAAGTAAAATAAGAAAAAACTACAATAATAATTCATTATATTGTCAGCACTGCAGCCACTAGCTGACAGTCAAGAGTCCAAAGTGTTGACAACAACAAAAATGGTGAAATGGAGGACCGTGCTGTGGCTATGACTTGCTCCGCGGCGGTTCTGTGATTCCAACAAATAAATAGTGTCATGTGGATGCAGTTATGTTTTAACTTTTCACTTTACATTTTCTGCTTCTGAGTATTGTCTTGTTGAATTATAGTTGCACTGCAATTCAGTGGTACTGCTACGTTTTGTCTGCATCTGTAAGCTTTCAGAACACATGCACAAATATGTATGAAATTAACACAGAGCATGAACAGACAGAAGGCTCTGATCTCATTTGGATTCACATTTAACGGTGAGTATAAATTATCATTACCATTTTAGAAATTCCTCTTGAACAAAAATGAATGGTGTCCTCGAGCCACCCAAGCCAAGTTGGGTGTGCTTTAAGATTTATTCCTCGCCATTGTTGCTAAGTTCATGGTAGAATTGTTGAATCTCTGTAGATAAGCTCTTTTTAGAATGTGCCGTGAGAAAATATTTGTGATTTGGCGCTATATAGATGAAATCGCCTTAATTGTGATGAGCATTTTGATTTTATGACCATGAAATTTGTGAACTTCCCTCTTACTCCCCCGGAAGAGTTCCAGCTCAGCATCTCACCCCGGAGCCAACGGAGCAACAGACGCTGCTCTCTACCGCTGGAGACGACATGTTATTACACAAGAAAACAAGATTAATAACATTTGGGGGTTTTTAAGCAGGGAGGGAAATGTTACATTTTCATTCAAAAATAATTAATTATACTAAATGGTGATTGAAGTAAAATTATTTTAATCCTACTGCTGTTTCTACTGTTGGTTTCATATTGAATGTCAGGGAACTATGGACACCGGTTAGATGTTTATCACTCTATATACTGGAGAAAAAGACTGAACATGGTGGCCATTTATCTATCCTCCCAGAGTCTCAATCCAATGGTGACAGTATGAAATCATGAGTTAGTGTCTGGCTCATACTGGTTGGAAATCTCACCATCAACATCAGTTGGTGAATCCTGTGCGGGGCTCTTACCTAGACTGGTCAAACAAAGACTTCCACTGGGCATAACGACTTTACTGTGCTGTCGCTCAAATGGGGCCAGAGAAAAAGGAAAAGAATACGTACTGTTTTGATACTCATTTAAATTTCTTTAGGCTCTGTTAACATCGACTTTTAAGAAGCCTAAGAGAATTAATAGCAATGTGAGACAGCAGGCCTATCCTCACAAACACCTGAATGCACAGCATTCACAAAGCAA
Source organism: Lophius americanus (assembly GCA_037951165.1). Taxonomy (NCBI): domain Eukaryota; kingdom Metazoa; phylum Chordata; class Actinopteri; order Lophiiformes; family Lophiidae; genus Lophius; species Lophius americanus. The sequence continues at coordinate 1,390,385 of JBBDHG010000170.1, forward strand.
CTTGTTGTAAACCAGACGTAATGGTCCTGAACCGACTAGTGGGTTAAAGACAATAAACAAAAATAAACTATAGAACTGGCTGCTGGTTATGCAGCTGGAATTTCTATGTTTGGTGGTATAATTTCCGGATTTGTCACAGATAACTGTCTCAATGTAGATGGTATGATGTCACACTGAGACATCTCCTGTAGAAAATATTTCATCTGTCTGAATCATCAAGGTTTTTTTTCTCAGCCAATCAGATGGAAAGAACAAAGGGCCTCTTCGTAGACTCCTCAAGTCACATGACATGATGGGGTCACGTGTCTTTGGACAGGCAAGGTTGTCACTGTCATTATACAAATTGCGGCTCATTTTCTTTGAAGATGTAAGATGAAACCATGTACTTATAGCAGAGCGTTTCAGAGAACTAGGTAAACAACCCGATTTCATCACGTAATGACCCGAGCTGTACCTGAAGGGGCACACCTCTGCAGTTACATGCTGCGTTTGCTCAGGTCAGATATTGGTCAATCCATTTACACTCCAATACCGATAATAATACATTCATAACTGTAAATCAAAACATAGTACACACCTATTGGCTGTTGTGTCAGCAGAGTTATCTAGCAACCAAATGGTTACTGGTTCAAAGTGAGCTGCATACATTATACAGGATTTGCTAAACTAATGGTCCCAACCTACAGCAGACTTTAGATCATATAATAAGAAAAAAATACATTTCCAACTAAGCATTTTTGTTTTTTAAAGTTTTGGGACACATTTCACACTCGTGTTTTGATCTCAAGTAGAGAATACAGCCTGTGAAGTTGTGATTTACAAAGGCCAGACATACTCACGAGGGATTTTGATCACATAATCGTCTTCACACTCGCGACTCCAATCTCTCCCACGTACAGTACACACGCATTTACTCCATCAGATAAAGCAATGAAAAAAGGCCTTTTTCTCCTCCTTTCTTCTCTCCAACCAGCTCTTCTGCTTATCACAGGCCCGCTCTTCTCTTCGTTTTTATCCCCTTTTATTATCCTTTGCGTTTTTCCCCGCTGTAGAGGAGTTCTAGGCCCAGAAATGAAATTAATCTGTTGTACTACAGCCCTCCCTCCTTCCTTTTCTTCGTCCACCCTGCTTTCCCTCCTCCCACATCTCAATCTCATTCTCTCTGTGCTCTGTGGGGAGGATTGGACTCGTCACTTTAACCTCTTCATATTGGATATGAATCTGTTAGCCTGCCTGCCCCTCTGTCTAACACTACCCATCTCAATCCACATACTTTCTGCACACACACACACACACACACACACACACACACACACACACACACACACACACACACACACGCACACACAGGGAAAAGCATTCACACAAATACACACAAAGGCACTGTCATGCTTATTTACGGACAAACACACACACCACTAACACACAATTGTGCACACTCTACTCATTCACACTTCATTCCACGCTGGTATCTGAACAAATCTTTAGACAAATCCCAATCTTGACGCACACACACGCACACACGTGTTGACATCTATGACAAACAGTTCTCTGGTGGGTTTCTCCCAGCGCTTCAATCAAAGCCATTGATATGAATCTGAGCTATTTTCTCCATACTGGTAGCTGCAACAGCAGCAATATACCAGCTGTACTTTTTAGCAGCTACACATCTTTCATCAGGGTCTGTGCCTGGAAAATTGCTATTTGCAGCCACTTTGATTCTACATAGAGACAGGTGATATTGCCAGGTTTTAGCTCTGGCCTTGACTGAACCACCCTGCCTTATTAGCCGAGAAATGGGATGAATGAGAGGCTCTATAGCTCAAATAAAAAAGGGAGGCACAGAGATGCAGAGGGGAGAAACCGAGGGAGGGAGGAATGGGGGATGCGAGAGAGGAATGATGGGAGTGAGCGAGGTTTTCCTTAATGGTTCTCCCTTGGGGTTTTTAGTGGCCGTGCGAGCTAGTGCAACCATATACAGTCATAGCAGGGAAAAGGGACAGGTGAAGATCTTCTCCCTCCTCCTCCTCCTTTCTAAAAAGTGGTATGAATATGGTAAATCCGCTGTCCGCTTGGCGGCATGATTCTCTCCCAGAAAATGGCCCTGTGTCTGCATCCCTCGGGGGTATAAGCTAAGGAGATTCTGCATTTAGGCACAACACTCACTCCCTTTCTGCTCTCTTGGGGTTTGAAAGGGCCACAGCCTGCCCCAATCCTCCTATCTATCTCAGCACAACAGCAACAGTGATAGCACACAACACAGCAGCTCATCTTAAACAGGGTGGCTGGAGATACACGGCTATCACTATCTGGCTGCACGCCTTTTACACTCGTACACACACACACACACATGCAAAGCCTCTGTCCATGTCAGTGTCTCACTGACTAGTGTTTGCCTGAGGCAGTGAGGGATCACTGATGACCATCGTCATGTTGTCTCACACACAGACACACACACACACAGGTGTGTTTCCTGCTCCCAGCTCTGCAGCTCCAGTCTGGTTGAGGTCAGAGAACATAGTTGGATGGCAGCTCACTCAGACTGTCTGTCAGTCATCCATTACTGCACAAGACAAAGCATTCAGTTTATTTGCACCTAGTTGGCCTCGACAGTAAGGTTGGGAATCGCTGCCACATCGACACAGCACCTTTAACGTGACTTATTAATGGCGGATTCACATCGTGCTAAATGTAAAATAGACAATACAGTATTATAACTGAGTGGGGGAAAAATGGATCGTTAATATGAGTTTTATCACCAAACTTGAACTAACTGCTTTGGAGCCAAGAGGTAACATTTGAGCTTCCTCTGTTCACAGTCACCAATGCCCTAGAAGATAAAGTCCTTCCATATCTCCATTAAACTGATATATATCCTCTTTCAGCTCTATAGACGTTATTCATGCAATACACAACCCATGTATAAAACTTAATCACCTAGGCTTGTAAAATTAAACATTTATCCAGCTGCAGACAGAGATATTCAGTATCATGCCCAAGGACAAATGGAATCAATAGTGTGACCTCTCAGGTGAGGGACAGCTTCTCTAATCAGCCAACAAACTCTACCTGAAACAGTTCACAGGCATGATCTGAACTGAAGCCTACTTAAAGATTTATGAATATGTAAAACGTGCAAGTGCAATGATAATAAGTGTGTTTGTAATCGGAATAACATTTCATCTTTGCTGGACACAGTGGTCACGAATGAAACTGACTGTTAATGTGTGTGTGCGTGTATATGTGTGTTATATATGTGTGTATGTGTGTCCCTCGGTAGTGGCATATGTCTGCCTGGTTTGCAAGGTGCCTGTCTGTGTGTGAATGACCATGCATATGGGTGTGTGTTAATTTCCCAGCCCCCCTTCTCTACTTTCTTCCTCCTGATGAAGGCAGGGGTCCAAGCATGGAGCTGCCCCATGTCATCCTAAACCCCCTCCTCATCTCCTTTGTCTGCTCGTCAGTTATGAAACGGTCTGTGCAGGACACGGGGGGTTGACCTTTACCCTTCACCTCTTAACCCCACCCCACCCGTCCCGTCTCTGATTTATATGCAAGTGACCCGTCACCCGCCTTTTCCTTCCTTTCATCTGTCCACGCCTGGCCGGGCTGTTATGTCAAGTTCAAGTCCTAGGACAGGCCAGGCCACATTGGGTCACAACAGACCAGACCTGGCAGACAGCAGGGACTCAGGAGGGGGGAGGACTAGCGTTTGGTTGCTCATTTATTATTGGGGGTCAGAGAGAAATGGTCACACTGTGCTGTGGGGAAGGGCCCACACACTACGGTCGGTTCATCTCCCAGAGATATGGTAGTGATTTTATCAGTTATTTGGAATGGAAAGTAAAACTCATTTGGTAACTAAAGGTGGTTATTTCACTACCTTTCATTTGGCCAAGGTATTAAAAATAGATGATTATGTACACAGCCCAGATTAACTCACGCGGTTCTATAAAATAAATTCTGTGTTTACTGCATTCAGGTTCTAATGGATGTTAGAATGTTTTTCTGAAACAGAAATGCAGCTGGGGATTTAGCCGAGCACTTATTTTTGAGTATGTACCCTGTACTGGTGTTGTGTTTTCTAATTTCTATTACTTTGTCCACCTCCATTATATTACTGATCGTATGCTAAAGAACAGTCTTATTAGTTTTACCTCCGGGCTCAAATCCACTGGAACACACAGAACAAGGACAATAATCGTAACAAAACATACATACCACACATCATTAAAGTTTTTTCAATATGAGAAATTAAGAATTTACATGTAAAAACTCAACTCAAATTTACTCAACATACTTATTGGTAGTTATTAGTAGTTTTATTTTATGGGTAAGTTTTACTCTCTGTGGTTAAAGTGTGGTTGTGTATTTGCCACCTAGCGTTTCACCTCTACAAAAAGAGCTTGTGTTTTTGTCAAGAGGCTCCATAGTATCTGTCACTGAGGGGCCTGCTTTGAGGGGGTTGGTTCGCGGGGTCAGGGTCAAGGTGGGTGGGGCCCGGGTTAGCTAGCCAGACGGATGCACAGACGGTGGACTTGACATTGAGTGGATGAGTGGATTAATAGGATTGGGAAGCTCCTTGTGTTTAAACGCATTGTCAGTGGTGAAGGTTTGAAGGTCGAAAGTGTTTTTATCACTCATCAGGATAGTATCACGTTTAAATGTGCGTGTGTGTGTGTGTGTATTTTATTCATATATGTTACGAGGGTCCTGGAAATTAATAATGACTCATCTATTTTCCATTGTTGGTGGAAGAGGTGACTTTGTCTTTTACCATTGTTAACACTGTCCAAACTCTTAACATGTTTTTCACGAGTTGACTTTTAAATTGCTTTTTGGACTGACACATCTTGTATATTCTTCTTCAACAAAAGAGGTGCATATGAGAGCACAAACACTCACTGTCCTTCAGTTTGTTTGTGTGGCAGTCAGTGAATACAATGAATGAAGTATCCAATGATAATAACTGTGCTTTCATTAAACTGAAAAATACCACCATTATTACAGTGTAGCACCTTAGAGGACCCCACAGATGAATAAACATCCATTCAGAGCGCAACATTAATAAAAGTAGAATGTTCCCATCATGCACTCCACATTCCATTCACATTATGATCAGAAAACATTCAGACATGTGTATTTTGTTTGTTTCTGATTTTCCGTAACAGTGCACAAAGGGACAGTCCTGCAGGAGATGCAGGGTCTGGGGATACGATGAAGTGGGAGAACCCTTTTTAATCTTCTGCTATTCAACCGAAAGCTTTGATCAAGAGCACTGCTGCTGGTAATAGGTTCAAGTTGGTTTGGAAAGCATCCCTACTGACAGTTGATTTGAACCGGCCTGAAGGTTGAATAGCAAATGGACCCAGTCGGACCAGAGCTGAGGCGTCTGGTAACAGTTGTCAGATGTTTCAGAAGAGCATGGATTTTATAGCTGAAGCTTTGTTTTAACTTCACTACCACAGACAAAGAGAATGGTGTTTACGCAATAGAATAGCAGATTAATCAGTGTCAGCCTTTATGGGTTTCCTTTGTGTATTGACGTGTGTCTCCTAACACTTAATGCATATCTGTTAGTCTATATATCACAGATGTAGAAGGTGAAATCACAGCACACTCTAAAGGTTCCACAAAAGTAACCATTATTATGGTAATGTTATATCTTTAAAAGCACACACAAATACATACATACATACATATATACATACACACATATATGTATATATACATACATATATAAATACATACAGACATATATATATATATATATATATATATATATATACATATATATACATACATGTATATATATATGTATATATATATATATATATACATATATATACATACATGCATGCCAACATACATACATATATATATATACATACACACATATATAAATACGTATATGTGTGTGTATATGTGTATATATATGTGTATATGTATATATATATATGTATGTTTTTATGTATATATATATACGTGTGCGTATGTATATATATGTGTGTATATATATATATATTTGTGTGTATATGTGTGTGTTTATGTACTTTTATTATACATATTTATGACCATTCTAGAAGATTATTTCTTCAATGAACTCGTCTTCACACGATGCTTTGATCCACCCACTGACGGGGGTGAAGGCATTTGTGTTTGTTGGACACAAACACGAATATGTCCATCAACAAATTAAAAGATTTCAAGGATAAGAACTCTCCTTTGACTCCAGTTGTGTTTGTTAGAGGTGCTCTTTGAATAGAAATGAGAATCACTACAAAACTCCAAGGCATTTTGCTTTCAAACGAAAAATATGCCTTTATCATCACCCGTGGTCAATAAGACCAATAAAACACAAACTCTTACCCGGTTCTGCTTCAGGTTTTGGATTCTCCGACAAAGGCTCCGATGAAACACGTTGGAGTTTGTATTTTATAGACCCAAAGTGACTAAGCCGTCACAACAGCAGCATTCTAGATGTTTTAAAGAACAGTGCTACGTAGTTAGTCTTGTAGATTTAAAGTCTAAAAATCTGTCTGTTTCTGTTTGAGAGGGTCATTTCTTTCACTAATTGACATTACTTCACAGTTAAACATACTATAATAGAGCACTATTTTATATCCCTCCAATACGGATCTGAATCTAATCCAAAACTAAAACATGATATTATACCTATTAAAGAAAAATACATCAGTTTCAGAAAACATCCCATATCCGGAAATAAATGCCCAAAAGTGACATGAAAAATGTATCTTTGATTAAATGATCAGTTTATGCCATTTTTATATTTCCTGAATGATGGGAGACAGTTGAGCTTGGTTCTATGCGCTGAACTTGACTTACTGAAATGTCTGGTCTCTCTCAGTAATAATAATTATAATAATAATAATACAAGTAACACAAACTGACTTATTCAAACCCACGTAGAATCAAGTTGTGTTATAAACATTATTTAGCCTTTTGTTTTCCTCTGTGTATCAGATTAGTAGGATTATTACAGCTTACACTAATTGTGAACCACATATGTGGCGTGCACTCGGTCAGTGTTATCAGTTTCTGTGTTCAGAAAAGCTCACAGCAGTGAATTCCATGTAGCTGACCAATTTAGAGTTTTTCTTTGTTTTGCTTTGTTAAACTGAAAGCTATAAATACAATTTCAGAAAATCTGAGCAGAAGAAGAATTTTTCAAATAACGCTTTTTGAATTGCCTTCTCATTGGCAGCAAGTGGTGCTTACGTGTGTTCCTGAGTGGTGAAATGACTACGTTCCAGCGTGTCAGTTATGTCCCTGCACTGCCGTGTTTTTACCTTCTCATTAATAAAATGACACACAGGACACACACTATATTCTAGAATTTGTGCAAAACGAAAAGAAGCACTCTTTGGTGGAACACGATCCCATTATTCCAGCAGATTTTTAGGAACGGTAGGATGTGCTTTCATGCTTTACTCAGCATTCACCAGCATCAAATGTCTCCTTCGCCAGTGGCTCCTCTCAGGCTTAGTGGCCTGAGAGAGGAAAAAAACAATGGAGCGCCGCCGCAAGTGTAGCTGAGGCTAAGACGGCATGAAACATCTAACTGGTCCTACAGACAGAATCTTTTATTAACACAACAGATATTCTTTTCAGGTAGTTCAACCCAATAATGATCAAAGTCTGTCCGGGGTTTTTAACAAGTTGATGTTTTAATAAGACATGGAGACATGGAGTCTTCTTTCTAATCTCAACACGCACACCATATAAACACACACACGCAAAGATTATTGAACAGGGTGGCATTGTATATGCTTGGAAATGGCTGATGATCCTAACACACACACACCTCCCCACTGTTTACTCTCTTCATTCTTCCCTTTGGAAAAACAATGAGAGAAACAAAAAACAGAGAGAGAATGTTGTGAAGGGACAGAGAGAGTGAGCGCGCCGGTCAGAGAAGAAAGTGTGAGAGAGGGAGGGATGGCCAGAGAGATACATCAGAGGAAGAGAGACACATTGCTCTAAGAATAAAAGGAGAACGGGTGAGGATGAGAAGAGGGAGAGCAGGAGAGAGAGGGTGGGCGGGCGACAGACAGACAGACAGACAGTAAGGCATTAAAATTCATGGCCTTTTTTATTTTCCGTGCTGAAAATCAATACTGTCTACTATGGATGAGGTGAGATGTGGACAACAGCGGTTGCTGGCCAAAGCGGAGGGGGGGGGGGGGGGACGGGAGGTGTCGTCAATATTAACAGTGACACAGCCACTGCAGGCCAAGGTAGAGTTGGAGAGGAGCGAGCCACCGAGGGGGGGGAAGGGCTGCGTGTTTATATACGTGTGTGCGGGGGGTGGGGGGTGGGGTAGGGTAAGGTTCATTAAATCTGACCAGCAGAGCTTTTGGCCAACGTAGCAGCAGCAGGCCTTTTGTCCGCAGGCCCGGACACACACACACACACACACACACACACACACACACACAGATGGATGGACTGATGGATACTAACCCGCGTTCCTATTGTAATTTACAGCCCCTTTAGAGGCTTCATCATTCAGGCGATGGTGTGTTTGACTAATGTCTGGCAGATGTTCTAATGCTACATGCCAACTATTGTCGCAGCGCTGGGGTCAGTTCACTTCTAATTCAGGAAATGGAGTTTTTTTTCTGCGCTCCAAAACATAAATCTTCCTCTATGAAAGCCTCATCCCCTCGGTGCTCTGTGGTTATTACATTAGTTTCATTTTACACTTTAACTGCATGCAGAGGCTACCCGGCCTGAACGCTGCATGTTAACACACAATACATGCATTCTTTCTGCCGGTAAAATTATGGAAGTGCTGGCACTTCCATAATTTGACCACTTCCATAATTTGACCACTTCCATAATTTGAACAATTCTATAATTTGATGGTCCTCAAGGGTGTTATGGTTTTTATACAATATTCAGAAATTTGCGCTCAGTGATGGATAGTAACTAAGTACATTAGGTGGGTTTACATGAGACACTTTTTTCTCCTTTCCGAATTAAACCTTTCCGAATTAAACCTTTCCCAATTGCAATGTCAGTCGCCTGTTTGCATATCTTGTGATCTTTTCCGACCCGGTGTTTACGTGCATCAACTCACCATATCGGAAAAGCTTTCAGACATGCGCAAGAAGATCCTCATTCCCGTTCATAAGGTTGCGATAATGCTTCGGTGAGCTTGTTGCCGACCATCTACATGCACCCAGAAGAAGAATATGACAAAGAGGGCGTGCGGAAGTGACTTTTTCGGCCATCTAACCGTCACAAAATGTTAAAATATTTCAAAGTTGGAATGAATAAATCACTTTTAAAGTCGTTGCATTTAAAATGCATCGCAGCGCTGAAAAAATCTTAAACAGAAAGCTTTCCGACACAGCGTTTACATGAGGCGACTTTGGAAAAGCTTCCCAAAAGGATTTAGACTACCTCCTTGCAAAGGAATGAAATCTAATTCGGAAAGGTTCTTTCCATTCGGAGAGGGGTGTTTACATGCAGCATTTTCTTTCCCATTAGACGTCTTTTCCGAATCTACTCGGAATTAGGCTGTCCATGTAAACCCACCTATTGACTGAAGTACTGTTCTTAATCCATAGAGTCCTACCGTCATATTATATGTATGATCAACATCGTCAAAGCATTAAAAGAAAGCCGTGTTTTCGTTTGTAGGTGGATGTTCTCAATTTAGCACTTATGTGTCATGTGTGCGCTCTTTGTTAGCCCTCGACACAGAGTGTGATGTGGTTAGGGTTGAAATTATGCAGATTAGATGTTTGGAAATAAAATAAGATAATAAGAAAAGACAAAAAGCATGTTTTTTATTTTCTTCATTTCCCCCCCCCCCCCTTTTTATGTTTTGAGAAAATTACAACATTTTTGACTTATGATATTAAAACAAAATGTCAAAGTGAATAAATTATTATCAGATTGTAGAGGGGAGTTTCCTTTAAAAAAATATACCAAACAATGAGATTTTAAACATTATTCAATTTGATTTATAAAGGCAAAATCACAAATATTCAATTAGTCCCTTATTTGAGGTTTACTTCAGTATTTACCATCAGTACTTTTATAATTTTCTTACCACTACTGCATTTCAAAAGGAAGATAGATTGATAGAAACTTTATTAATACCCAAGGGAAAATTTAGTCATTACAGCAGCTCCAACAGACACACAATCTAAAGGTGATAAAAATGTAAGATATAGTATTTAATAGGACATCTTATAGACATGCATATATGAATATATATACATACGTACACACATATACATACGTATACACATATATTCATACATACACATAAACATACACATGTCGTTAGAATAAAGGAACAAAGTGCATGCAAATCTAATATAATAATATAATAATATAATATTTCCAACTCCACTACATTTGTCTGACAGTTATTTTTCAGATTACAGTTTTATACACTTTGGGTATTTCCAAATTCTTGATCTTGATGTTTGTTACAAACTGTATTATATCTTTATTAGTAGAGAAGATTCTCCCCACAAAACGGTAGATTTTCTGAGGGAGCCTTCTACTCATGAGGACTTTTATTTGATACTCAACGTAAATTTTTCGGACAATACTTGCATACTTTTACTTTAGTTAACTTTGACATATAGGCTTTTTACTTGGTATTATTATGGAATCACTTCCATTTATCGTTTTTCCGTTTACCTGATAAGGGGTCATATAGGTCATAAGCAGAGATTGAGGAAATAACTCCCAAACCAGTAAACCCAAGTTTACCGGTGTCCTGTGGCCCTCTCCTCATTCATGCCTGAGGAATAATATGAAGAACCAATATGTGGTTCTGCTTAATTGATTTTTGACCGTGATTATTTTATCTTTCCATCATAAGCCTGACAATGCTGGGGGAAATAAAGCTAATCTTGTGCAGGTCTTTTTAAGCAATTCTTCTACACCTGAAAATCAGAACTTAGGTTTGGGTTTTTGATCCATCGTGGATGTTTGATCCACTAAGTCTCGGTTTCTTCTTGCAAATTTGCAAGCACACGAAACTTCAGTACATACCGACATCCCGCCATCAACATTTACACCAGAGGAAGATCCACAGGCTTCATGATGGATTGTAGAGCGCAGTGTGTCTGACGTCCGTCTCTTCCTCCTCCGTCTTTCTCTCTTCTTCAGTCATTCTTCTCTATCTCTGTGTCTCTCTCTCTCTCTCTCTCTCTCTCTCTCTCTCTCTCTCTCTCTCTCTCTCTCTCTCTCTCTTGCCCTCCCCCCCTAACAGAAAAGTTTCACTGCTACCACGTACTTATTATTATTATTATTATTACCACTCAGTTTTTAATTTCTTATCTCTTTCGGGTTTTTATTTTATTCTTCCTGGGTGTTGTCTGAACCACCTAAAACACTGCCTTCACCCCGTAAACAAGCTGAACCATGGGTCAGTTTGTTCTTAACTGAGCCTGCTTATTTATTTATGACTTATTTACTTATATTTATATATGTCTTTATTTATTTTTGTTCATCTGGAAATTTGTCTGGGGCTCGCTCCCCAGACAAATTTCCACACCTGCACACCTGCAGTTTCCGTGTACTCCGTGTATTTTTGATACCTTAGAATGAATAATTTACATGCCGGTTCGTGCGCAGTGTACACGCGAACCAAGCATGAGCTACCACTGCTCCAATCATCTCACAAGTAAACCGGGAAAACACAAAGCTAGCAATTCATAACACCAGTAAGGACAAAACAAGCTATTGAGGAACAACCCCGAAAACATTATGCACAACAAACTTAATCACAAACTTCAAACTTCATCGCCTGAGGATTGGCGCAAGTTAAAGTTAATGTTACATGAGTGGCTAAAGCTAGCGGGAGCTCAGTGCCAGCCATAAGCCCTGAAGTCCCCAAACAAAGCCAACATATAACATACAATGGACTGAATAACAGTTACAAAGTTTTATTTTCACTATGGAGTTTTACACAATTGGTTTAAGAATCGCACGGCGGGGAGGACGGAGGGTACATACATTTCGACAGGTCAGAAAACATACACATAACACAATGCTGACCAGCCTTGTAACTTCCACTGCAATCCTTCAAAATACATTACCCGCTATAATTTTTAAAACTCAAAGAAAAACAAAAATGAATTGGCCTAAATCGGTATCAGCCGGTCGACTTTATGAAAATAGGTGATTGGTCAAGAAAATGTGTGCATCTGTAGTTCTAACCACTTAGACCAGGAAAATCCAATAACACCTGCAGTTCTGGAGATGTTCTAACCCGGTCTTCAAGACATTACTATCTGGTTCTTGTCAAAGGCCCTCAGATCCTTACACTTGTCCATTATTTCTGATTCTAACACATCAACGTCAGACTGTCCACGTCCTCCGAGACACCCATGAGTACAGTTACGCCGGCACCTTTCTTTAAAGTGGTTTCGGCACACAGGAAAAGTCTTGTTAGCATGTTGCTATCAAACAAACCTGTTTCTGCCTAGGAGCTTTCAAACTAACTTTATTGACAATTGGCCTATAGCGACATTGGGTCGTACAGTGTGAGCACAGCAATGGGAGCCAACGTTTGATTCTTACAGCATGAGTTGAAATCAAACCACGACTCTTATGTCCCAGAGTGCGAGCCCAGTTTTACCAAAGCCAGGCTCTAGAAAGTGTCTCTTTTATATAGTATTTTAAGTTTTTTTGCATTCTGTAGCCACATTGTGAAATACTGCAGCTTCCTCACAGTACCCCCTTTATTCAAGCAGACGTCCATCCATGTCACCATCTCCTCAGTGTCAGAGAGGTATCAGGGAAATCCTGAATCCACCCCTGATGTCTGGAAAGAGCCCAAAGTGCAGTTGTGCTTTGAAGGGAAGTGATTATTGTGGCACAGAAGGTGATGTTCCTTAGTTTATTATCTTCAATTTTCTGTGCTTAAGTGAAACTATACTCAGTTTAGACAAATGTAGCTGTGGATGGAAAATATTACGGGCAAATGCATTGTGAGCGCTGCTTGTCAGAAAATAAATTACCAATAGAGGAATTGAGAATTTCGATGTTATCATTGTATTGTCCTACCGGTAGTGCTGGGGCTGGAGTTTCTCCTCTGCCTTATTAACCTGTTTGAATCCTGGTTTGCGGGGAATCTTGTTAGGGGCAAATAAGGGGAAATGTTGTCAGCAAGAGCTTCCAGTTTAGAGTAAATACCCAAATACCTGTGACTGTTGTGGCATTATTTGTGCATGATATGGTCAGTAACACATTTTTAATGTTCAACATGTCATCAGTATTTCAACTGTTGAACAGAACTTTTTATTTTTGTGCAGTTTGGATACTTAGTATGTGTGAGTGAAGCATTCCGCATGTCAAGAGTGAGCAGAGAGACTGACAGGAAGAGAGGAAGGCACACTCCGTTCTGACACCAGAAAAAATATCCCTTTTCAAAAATAAGTTTAAAAAATGAATACAAGCTGATCCTAGTAGCTTTTAACAATCAAAAACGTTAAAATTAGCTTTTTTTTAATAAGACGTGATATCTAAACAAACGAGATGTTAAAAATAATCTGGCAGCGGTGATGCTCAAAAACTTGTGTTTGTCACATCGAATGTAGCTTCTTTTTATTTGGGTTTTAGTATCTTCATATCATGTGCATTTAAACTTATTTTAAGTTGAATAATATTGACACTATTCAACATTTTAAAAGACCATCACCCATATGTAAAAAAGGGTTTGACAGTGATATTTAGATATTTTAAGATACAATCTTTTGTCTTTAAGCTAGCAGTAAATTCCCGTATTAAGCTTTGAAATATTCCGACCTTCTTTGACTTTGCAAGATATTCATGATGCAATGTCTTAAAAAAGGCTCTCTGTCTCTCTTAAATGTTACTTTTTAAGGAATTGTGTCCGGTTGAAGGTGATATGCTGACCGGGAGTTAGAGAAATGGATACAAGATTTAGAGTTTTTGCAGCGCATGAAGTTTAGTATGGCGTTGTGATAATTTTGTGATGTACGTAGTTGCTTGCTGTTACTGAAGCATCCCGCAGGCCGCTGTCTCCTTCCCTCCACACAGATAGTGCTTCTGGAGACTCAGAACTAGTGGTTACTATGGGGATGAGGGGAGAGAGAGAGAGAAGGAGACTCTACTGAGTGAGGTAGAGAGAGGCAGGCCATGGTTTTGAGGTGTAAAGCATCATAAATAATGGAGGCTGCACCTCACATTGAAATGCAAAGGCTGGAGCCCGGGTCTGAGCAGAGGTAATGCTGGCTATTTGAAATTTATTTTTCATAAGCATGATCCCCCCAATCCTCCCCCAATCACACATATAACCAAGGCAACTCCTTCTCCCACCTCACCTCCATACAGTAAACATAGTTTTACATAGGTTTGCATTCCAAAGTCTGCTGGAGTAGATCGTATTTTATTAGATTCAGTCATCATCAATCACACGTCAGAAGCAATATCACAGGGAGGCTAGTTACCCAGTCCTCCTAATAATAGCATATCACAAGATTTGATCTTTTCTCCGTAGTGGAGAGAAATATTTAATGTGGTAATGACACATCTGCATATCATTTATATGGATCATGTATTAAAAACCTGCACTCTTTATTAAAGTTGCTGATATTCATTTTAGTATTGTCATTGTGGCCGTTCAACACTTTGGATCACACCTTTTCTTTCCGTATGAGAGGGACCACGTATTGCGTGTGTTTGTGCAGTAACGTTGTGTGTGTGTGTGTGTGTTTGTGCACGTGTGTGTGTGTTCACAGTGTGTCCACAGTAACATGCCAACGTCAGCTAAGAAAAAGAAGCCAGACAATCCGCAATGTGGATGAGCCTCCTAACCCTGTATGACTGACTGTAGCTCTACGTTTGTGTGTGTGTTTGCGCGAGAATGGAAAGAGTGAGGTAGCAGAGAGAGTCCGGCATATGCCACCAGCATGTTTTTGTTATTTTTCTTTTGTTTTTGCAGTGACTACCTGACCATCAGTTTTAGTCAGGTGTTTGAAAGCTTTTTACCAGTGGAGGATGAGACTTTACACGAGTGCCCCCCTCTCTTACTCGACATTACTGCTGATGCATCGTTAGACATTTTGGTTCTCCCCCCTTATAAGCCATGTCTACGCTCATGATGTGGCGATCGAATTTGCATCATTCCTTCATTCACCGATTATCCGTAACCGCCTTTCCTGTTCAGGGTCGCGGGGGCTCGAGCCCATCCCAGCTGACATTGAGCGAGAAGCAGGACACTGATTATTTCATAACCCCAAGAGGAAACATGTGTTCCTCCTCCATAAGTGGTGTAAAAAAAATGAATCCATCAAAAGTTATTTGAATGAATTTACTTCATCAGTTTGCTTCTGATAAATAATTAATGTCAAGTTATCATAGGATTTTTTATAAAAATGAGAAGCACATTGTAAAAATGTTTGCATAATTGAGAGTTAAGCAGCTAGTTCAAGCCAATTTGAAACCGATCATGTGTCTTCTTTTTAAAACACCTGAAAAAGTCATCGTTGAGAGAACAGATGAGTTCCATCTTTAGATGTTTATAAATGTCCCAGATCACTTCATGGTCTTTGGTTTTTTGAATCAGTACTTCAGATGTCATGTTTTACAGCAGTGTGTTCCGGCTCAGCCGCTAATCTGACTGAACTAGAACTGTGTTTCTTCTAATTCATCTCTTGTTTTGACAGTGCTGCGGAACTCAGTCATCAGTCCATCATTTCACCTAACCAAATATACTGTATGAATGTTTTATTGTCTGCTTAGTCTCTATGTTAATAAGAACTGCCTAAAGATGCAAAATGAATTTAAGCGTAGACTGATAATCGAGTTGTTTCACATTCATGTAGTTGCCTTTAAAGGAATCACTTGAATTTAACATTCTCGCTCATCAACCCTGTCCCATTTCTACTCCCTCTTACTCACAAAGTGGAACTTTTTTTCTTTTTCCTTTTTTTACAAGAAACGTTTTAATTCGACATAACTTCTTAATCATCGACCCGATTTAGTCCAAATTTGGTAAATATGAATCGACCCAGGGAGATCTATAATGTATATCAGATTTTACTCTAATAGTTCATACTTAACTCACTTCAGAGGGCTTTTTTATATATAAATACAAAAAGTACTGTGGACACAACTCCACATTTAATTAAAGGAGTTGAGTTGAGGAGTGCTTGTACAAAAGCAGGGGATTGGGGTCTTTTCCTGGGATATACCATTGCTGTCCGGGAAGAAGGCATGGGCCTATAGTTTTGTATTTTTTTGCTTAACCTTCTTACATTTAAAGAGTTTAAGTTGGGTGATTAGCTTTTACAATTGATCTGACAATTGAACCCAGGATACGTTATTTAAGCAGTAAAATTGTTAGGTGGATGAAGCTTAGCTTTAGTAACAATAAATGAGGCCTTCTTACAGCTTTCCAAAGGTTATGACACGCGTGCCACCATGGTTTCATTTGGGTTAAGACGTCTCCAAACAAATATGGCATCCTGTCAATGTATGTGAACATAAAGTCAAGTTTCCCTAGTATTTTCTCTGTCCATCTAAGGACAAACGCACAGGCAACATTCTTAGTTTAGTTTGCATGTCATAATTAAGGCAGCCATAGAAGGAAGTAAAAGTCAACAGTTGCACTGCAGAAAAAGAATTTCAAGAAAGACAAAAGCAGTGTTGTTTCTAGAAAATGTATCTCAATTTTTATTATAATCTTCTAATCATCTCAGTTACTATTGACAATATTATGTATTATGTTCCACATTAAAGATATAATTTCATTTTGAAACAATATGACTTATTCTTAGTTTGATACTCCAGCTAATATTAACTAAGTAAGTAATAAGGTACGATGATGGTTTGCATAATATCCCAGCAGAGGAAGGAGATTTTTTTTTCCCCTTATATTAAGAATAAAGAAATTCTGTATTTGAAAAAAAAAGTGTCTTATTATACATCCTTTTCTCCTAATTATTTATTTTGGAAGAAGCTGTAGATTTCTAAAATCCTCAAAGTCAAGGGATTAAAATACTTATTTGCACGAATCGTCTCTGTAACGGAAGACGTTGTGGGTCGCGGTGAAAGCCCAGAAGTCTACAGGGCATAGGGTCCTTGAGTAGGACACTGAACCACAACAAGTTTCCCTGTGCAAGACTAAAAATTTTTATTAATAAAGGATATATTATTTTTATAGTTATTTAGTTTGAACATTTGTCTCTCATTTTAAGATTCATTACAGTGATATGTTTTTGCTTGTTTTAAGAATTCTAACCAAGCTAAATTTCTTACCCCACTGGCAGATTTTTTTTCTTGCTAATATCAAGGAAATTTGTTTACAATGTAAGAATATTTGACTTCTTTCAAGTATGGCTGTTTTTGCAGTGTGGCAGTACATTGGTGCACAATGAAATCGGAAGAGAGTGATGGAGTGATAATCAACAAGTTTAAACTCTAAATTTATCAAGATAAACTGCACATCTCATTATGATGCAATGACACATTAGAGTCTCTTTTAATCAGTTGGCCCTTAATTTGTCACATACAGCCATATATATAATACGACGTAGCAAAATTGGTTCGCTACGTTTAACACATACCTGAGGAGCAGTGGGCAGCTATCTGCAGCGCCCGGGGAGCAGACTGGGGCACAGGATCTCGCCGAAGGATCCTTCGACATGTAGACTGCTGGGGTCTCGAAATGCTGACGGCTGCTCTCCCACTGGTTGATTTTGTCCCTAAACTTCAGTGTATTTAAGATTATCCATGACGAACTCAAACCAGTGTCGTGGTTTCCACCTGTGTCAGTCTTGTCTCTCCACACCATCTGTGGGAGAAGCTTCAGAGAGGTGTTCGGCTATTCTATCTAATCAGCATAGCAATGAGCAGCACTCTCTCACTGACACACACACACACACACACACACACATAAACAAAGTGTTGAGGCTAGCTGGCATCAGGCCAGAGCACCAATAAGCCGGGGAGTGCTTGAGAGCTATTTAAGGGCTATTTTGCCCCAGACCTACATTCCTCCATGCTGCTCACTACAGCACCTCGGTGACCGTCACGCTGACCCCCTGGGAAGGAAGGGAGAGAAAAATGGAGAAACAAAAACTTGGGAGATGAAAGGGTAACAAATTGAGATGGAGATATTGTGGATGAGAGAGGAGAGATTGCGGAGAGGATAAAATTAGATAATAGAGGATGTAGAATTAAGGAAGGTGGTGGGCGAGAAGAAAAGGCTGCATGGTTCTGTTTCTGCCCACATTTGAATGTTTGGATTCATAAAATTAAATTAGTTCTGCATGAATAAGCATCCATTTTAATTTTCATCAGTGTGCTGTGGGTTCATTACGTTCTGGCCTTCTTCAGAAACATCAGACCGAGCTGAACTTTGCAGAGCGGGAGTCTTCAAATTTCAGTGTGATCCGGATATCATTAGACCAATCTGAGACTGAACCCACGCAAGTTAGCACACAGTTTTACATCAATAACAATGGGCACCCAAACAAGACAGAACCAAAAGCCATGTTTGCAGAGCGTCAGACGTGGGTTCTCAGAGAGCGTGTGTAGCCTTACTACTTGTGGTTTCTTCTGCACTCTTGGAACAAGTCAACCCTTGGTGACTGCTTTTCTGACAACTGATTCTCAGACAGTTAGTGGCAGATTCTTGCCATCACTCTGATCGTGCTGCTGGAGTGACTAAGAGCACAAGTTGAGAACGGAAAAGACAATAACAGGCAGGGATACCGCCAACAGGACACACATGGAAGTCTTTTCTTATCGCGCACAAATATATTCACAACACCAGAGTCATCTGGAATCAAAAGCAGCTGATGGACAAAGGGTGAAACTGATGAGCGAGAGCAGTCTGTGTTTGTGAAACTGTCACCAGGAGTCCAGTTAGATGTAAAAATGAAGACTTAAGCCGGAGATTTTATGACAGTAAAACTGTACCGAACAATCAACAATAAACCTTAACAAGTGCATCAGGCTCGTTTAGCCACACAGCTCATATATAATTAATAGCTCAAGGGGATTTATGTACTCATTGATTTTCTAGCTTGTGTTTACTGTGACCATCCTTTAAAACCCGTACAGAGTTTCTTATGTTGAAAGGGGGGACTGGTAGATGTCTCTATAAGAGGATGTCACGATCAACTAGATGGGATCCAAATGTTTTCTGATTGGTAAAATAACAAATACATAAACACATGCTGCTCTCTGAGGAGGTTTACTTCTCCTGGTGCTGGTCCCCTGTCCTGATGGAACATCGAAGGATGGCATTACCCACACAGAGGCAAACATCTGTGCTCATTCCTTTGTTTCCTCCTCAGTTCTAGTTCTGCTCCTCTCCTGCACACACTTTCTCTTTAGCTAAAACTTACATACTCTCAATTGAAGAAAATCTGTAAATCTGCACCCTGGGCTAAAAATCCCTATGCATGGTTTATAAACGTGCACAGATTATAAACTATTAGGCCAATTGCCAACTATTTTGATCATTGGTTAACTATTTTGAATGATTTTTATGATGACAATTCCCACATTCTCTGATTCCAGCCTCTCAAATGTGAATATTTTCTGATTTCTTCAGTCCTCTATGACAGCAAACTAAATATATATGGGCTATGGAGTGTTGATTAGGATAAATTGCAAAATTTGAGGAAATTACCTCTGCTTTGGGAACTTGTGTTCAACACTTTCAACTTTTTCTTTTCATTTTTGGACCAAGATTAATCAATAATAAAAAACAGTTTTACATAGTAAAAGGTCATGATGACAAAACCCACCTATAAGATAAAGTCTGTGTATAATTCTTTGCCTATATGCAAGTTTGTGAATGCACTGGTGGCCTGTGGCCTGAAAGGGCTTACAAAGATTAATTTTCACTTTGAAATGTCATAAAATTGGTTTAAGAAACGCACGGAACATTGATTTCAACATGTCAGAATACATAGACAATGCCGAATAGCCTTACTTCTACTCTAACCCTTCTAAGTAAGAGCACTTAAAATACAGTACTCATTATGATTTAAAGACTTTAATCTGAATCGGGTCTGTAAAAAGTTTTTGAGGACCTTGTCTTCAGTTTTGTTCCCCTCTTGAATCAGTCCGTCTCTCTGTACAGTAGTTATCTTTACTTATTGATCTTTTTACACTTTTTTGCTCTCATTGATTTGGCCCTAAGTCATCGAAAGCCCACCTGTCATTCCAACACTTTTTCTTGCCAGTCATCCCTTCATCACCGCCTCTCCCTCGTCGTGCTTTATTTCATTTACTATTTTTATTCCGTCAAAAGACTCTGTCTCTACTCACTTTTTTTATATATATCCGTGAAGTCTAAGACTTGTCTCTCTTCAAGCCGTCACTGTCTCCCAACTATTCCTCTTTCCTTTACCCTACATTGTTCTCTCCCTCCGTCTCTCCCTCACTATTGATCCGGCCGTAGTTTTCTGTCTTCACTGCGCTGCCTGGCTGGCTTTAATCAATAGAGATAATTGTCTGCTTTCTCTTCATGCCAAACACGCTGTGTTTTTTCTCAATGAACCCAGGTCTTTCCCTTACGCAACCCGTTTGCCCCTCCCTCCTTCCCCCCACGCGGGAATCCCTCTGTTAATGACAGGAGATAACCTGCTTTACTTACTGATTTTTTTTTTCCTATCCCCGAATCCTTTCACCCCCCCGCCCTCGTCCCCTTTTTTCATCGATTACCGTGAGATATCACCCTGCATGCCCCCGTCAACAAATGTAAACACACTGAGCCACGTGGCTCGCCTGTGAGTACAGACACAAGCAGATAAACAAATATTCACATTTACAAATGTTAAACTGACACGACCACACATCGTCAGGTACAAACCTCCTGACTCTTCCTGTTATCAGATCATAACCGTTCTTTTTCCGTTTGCTTTGCAACTAAGTCTTTAATTATCTGGAGTTGAAGTTTTGTAGTGATCCGGTTTTCATCCGTTGACAGAGCTGAAATCTACCTTCTCTATTCTACATAACACCACACGTCCTGGTGAACACTTGTCGCAGCTGTCGTTCATTGATATGGAGAAAATGTACATCATATAAGTGGTTACACTACGGTAGTTTGTGAGTGAATAGATCACGTCCCAGGATTGTTGTTTTTAAAAAACTAACTATCAGGAATGCTGCATTCTCTCTTCCATACATTAAGGTATTGTGCAACATGTCTCTCTAAATATGAACCCTTTGGTTTAAAAATATCAAAGTAATACTTATAAACAATATATTTACTTCAGGAATATCAAGAGAAAGAGAGGAAGTGTTGATTTTGTCACGTTTAGTTATATAAGTTTTTTAACCCATGCCTGAGGAGCAGTGGTCAGCCTTCTGCGACACCCAGGAAGCAAACAACTGATGGAGGATACCAAGAGATCCACCGATCATCTCAGACATGATAACTGCTGACGTTTGAACCGTGTTCCACATCTTTCCATACTTTGTGACTGTTAGAAAAATGTTTAATCTTGTTCATACTCTTGAAACCCTGCAGAATTCATCCAGTGATTCATACTTTTCATACTCAAATTCACATCCGCATTGTAGTTTGGCTACAGCTTTTTCAGCAAAGATTTAACTTGTCGACATCTTTAATGCGTTATATATTATTAGTCAAATTTGTATTCATATTGTTACTACTCAGAACCTTCCAAAGATTTTATCATATTCATAAGGTACATTTTCTCAGCAGTCAAATTAACATCAGCATTGCAGTTTGGCTTCGGCTTTTTTCAGAAGTCCTTAATATATTCAATATCTTTCTTACATATTTGCTTTAATTCAACGTTTCATGGCAGCATTGCAGTTCAGCGTCAGCTCGTCCTCATCCAGCATTCACAGCAGCAATTCCTTCAGAAATTGAAATCTTTAATCATTTCATCCTCAGGTTGCCTCCATTCTCACGTCAAAATTTGTAAAGCGCCACTCTGCACCCTCGTCCTCATTTTTCAAGTACAAAAACTGCAAATCCTAACCCTAACCCTAACCCTTTATAGGGGCATGTTTTAAAAATCCCGCATGTAAAATTGACAGAACATCTGACTGCCTCAAACAGATTTGAACTCACTTAGCTCTGACGTCTAGTTTTTGCTCTTCGGTCTGCAGCATCATCATCTTTATGTTCCACTCTAGTGCGAGGTTTAATAGCGCTTGAATACAGGATTAACTGACATAGAAATCGAACTCAAGGGCATGATTTTTTTTTCTGTTGTCACAGAGCTAAATAAGAAGATATTGAAAGTGAGATCCAGACTATCGGATGATCTAGTGTGTAAGAACACGTGAGGAAATAACAACGTCCATTCTCGGGTCTCCTCAGGAAGCTTTATTTTCTAATATTAACTTATAATGTAAAGTACTTTGATGTGTTTCTCCCACACTACTCATCTGACCTCTATACCTGTAATTAGACATTCGTACCTTGTCCAGTAATCACTGACTCAGCATGAAAGCATCAATCTCTAATTGTACCTGAATAAACACACACGTGTGTAAAAATGCAGCTGAGCAGTCACAGCCTTGAGTTAAGAGCAAAGAACACATTAGAAACAATATTGAATTGTTTAGATGTACTCAAGCTGCAGCGTGTAAAATGCATTGTGAAATATGTCTAATCAATTTTCTCTTTATTGTTATTATTTATTATAATACAGCTTACCGTCAAGGGAGATGTGATGTTCAGTTGTTGTTAAAGTAGTTCAAGGTTTTCAACATGATGCTAATTTGGATGTTTCTTGTTTGTTTGTTTCTAGGTTGTGTTGGATTTTCCTGAGACAATATTGATCGTTCACGTTTTTAACTGTACTCCACAGGTATTAGATAAGGCAGAAAATGTTTGGAGAGTAGCAAGTATATAGAGGATAGAGCAGAGAAGGAAATGCACATGAATGCTCCCTCTCATGTAAAGACATGGCCCAGCAGACCCACACATGAAGGCAAACAACTGAAACACGCACAATACAGCTGTTCCCAAACCGCATGCGCTCCTGGCATCCATACAATTAGACGCTATAAGGGGGGTATTGCAAGGCCATGCTGAAATTACAAAGCTCTATATGAAGCTGCGTGGATGGGGAAAGTAAAGGGTAGTGTGCACTACATACTGCGCTGCATTGTGACCTGAACTGCTGCAGTGAAAACCTGGCTTACAATCAATAGTATTTCATAACGGTGAATAGAGGGGTGAGAACATTGAGTCAAGTCAACTTTATTAATACTGGCCAGTATCACCCACAAAAATGTTTCACTGAAAGGGCGTAATGATCTGTACAGCATATGAAAACCTTTATCCTTGGACCCTCTGTTCAGAAAAGGAAAAAAAAACAACTCTCAAGTCAGAAAAATGGATGAAACCTCAGGAACAGCAGAGTTGGGGTCTCGTCTAAGATGGACTAGCTTCCAACAGATATCTGGTGGAAAGATTATAATTACAGGGTAAAATCGCAATGAAATACGAGATTTAGAATAGGTTAACTGTAAACATGAGAGGAATATGGGACAGCCACCCAGCCAACTCAGGGTCAAACTATCCTGTCTACATATATCTATGTATGTGTGTGTGTGTGTGTGTGTGTGTGTGTGTGTGTGTGTGTGTGTGTGTGTGTGTGTGTGTGTGTGTGTATGTATGTATATACATGTATATATATATATATCTTTCTCTTTCGTACTCCCACTTATTAACAGCTGTAGAAATAGATCTGGCAAACTATTTCAACTTGTTTTATATATATTTGATCTACCAATTAAGAATGATATATTCTGCCAGCGATTAACCAGCAGACCATCTCCTCCCACTCTACCCCTCCCACCCACTGAGGGTGGCTCCAGCTGGGTTTTTAACTTTGCCGACCCGTCGTGTTCAGTAGAGCTTAGCATGGCTAGGATGTTCTTCTGCCGGGCCAAGGTTGCCTTCTGTTGTTCTCAAAGTGAATGCCATATCCTGGAAATATTATATATATATTATAGTGCAAAATATATATTCTTATTCTTATTCACTAGAAAATGAAAGAATATTCAGAATCGAAAATCAATTCAGTCAATTCCAGAATGGTTGCAATACAATTTCAGAACCAGTTGTACTGACCAACAGTATATCTTCCTATATATCCAAAGTAATCCCAGGATCAATATATTTTCTCACTGGAAATAGTATAATTGCTCCAAAAATATCATGATTGTGAGAACAAGACCTTGTTAATTCTTGTAGATCTTGTTGAGCTTACCAAAAAAATCTCGCTTTTGTGACTTTATATCCCGCATCCGGCAGTGGAAGAAAGCCAATTGTGTCCTAAGCTGAACAGGACCATTGAAGATTCAAGAATAAACAATCATTTCCTCCTGAGTTCGTCTCACAAGGCTCCATATTCACCTCAAAAGTTTCAAAAACACCTCGCAGCAGCCACGTCCTCAATTTTCCAAGAAAACCACTGCAATTTCATTTATTTTAAATTGCAGTGTGAAAAAAAAAATTCTCCATAGAAAGAATGAAAGTAATCACAAAATGTGAGTGTTGATGGACGAAACTCGATCAACATGCGCGAGCGTGAAGTAGGAGAAGAAGCTACTCTCCCTTATCTCACCTCTCCTCCGCTCACTGCTCTGTAACTTTACTCACCACCGACACTAACTGCAACAGTTCGGCCATTTTGAGCTAGTTGTGTGTAGTGTGTGTGTGTGTGTGTGTGTGTGTGTGTGTGTGTGTGTGTGTGTGTGTGTGTGTGTGTGTGTGTGTGTGTACATGTACATGCCGTGTCTGTGTGTGAAAGTGTGCTGGTGCAGAGAGAATGGACCCTTATCCAATTTGTACCAGTCAGTAGTGTGAAATGGCGGTAGGTCAGTCAGCCAGGCAGTGTGTGTGTGCGGGTGTGTGTGTGCGTGTGTGTTAGGGAGAGCTTGGTCTTAGTAGCTCATAACACTGGTGGTCCAGCGTGTGCCAGCAGGCTTTCATCTACAATGAATAACGACTAGTGCGAATACACACACACCCGCACACACACTCAAAGGACATGATTATTGTACACATCATAAAAACACACAGTGTAAAGAATAATATTATTAGAGTGAAACGTATAATGGCATCATGCTGCTATCGCAGGCGTGTGTTACAGACCAAATGCACACACAGTCCACACGGAATCCACCCACAAAAGGATGGATTTTTTCCATTAAATTGGTCGTTATTGTATAGTCTACCTCCTATGGATTTGATCCATACAATGACACAAACACGAACCCCAATTCTCTCTGTGCTTCTTGGAATTATCTCTGCTTGGGAAGCCTGTAGCTGTGTACCCGTGTGTGTGTGTGTGTGTGTGTGTGTGTGTATGTGTGTGTGTGTGTGTGTGTGTGTGTGTGTGTGTACATGTGTCTCTCACCTCAACCTCACTGACGTCATTATCTTCACCGTTTGTCCGTGTCTATTTTCAGTTCCAACACTCATCAGATCAACTTTCTGGAATCTTAAACTAACACTCGTACACTTTTCATATTTTATTAAAATTATTGTAGGGCACTAAACATTAACTTGTGAAAACCTTGTGGTTAATCCGGAAACCCTGAGCTGTTCATTTTATGACGTAAATCAATCCAGCAACCATTGTAGAGCAGATTTGTATTATTGCTGATTAGAGAAAGAAAAACACAATGACTGAGGAGACATCAGTCGGTAACACACCCATGGAAAGAGGAGAGAAACAGTCGTTTTAAAAAGCTTCCAGATAGGAGTTGAGATAAAACCAAAGGTTTTGGTGGACATTGCAGTGATGAGCTGTTTTTACATGAAAGAACAAGTCTGAAGAGTCGTCTTTACTAAGGCTTGCAACATATTTAGTTTATATTTTTGAAATGAATATTCACATATAAATATATATATATATCTGCTTGTAAATGAGGAAAAAACAGAGAAAGAATAAAGGGTCTTTCTGGAGATCGAGCCGGCGGGTTGTTTATTAAAAGAGTTCTTAGATGTTTGTAATTCAGAGATATCACCAAGTAGGGATTTTTCCACTGAAGCCTCCAGCTCAGTAGCGCTCACAATGGGATCTACCACTGAAGCAGTGTCCGTCGCTCACACGTCGTGCCGAGGGTCATCACATGACCGAGTCGTGCGTCGGCCAAGCGCAGTGAAATAGTCGCACATTTCAAATAGAGCAGAGCTGACCAGGGCTCTCACGGTTTAAAGGCAAGGCTGACATTTAACCATGTTAACCTGCTGAATCTGACCAGCTGGTATTTCGGACCACTGCTGCAGCCCTGTCCTCTGAGAGCAGTGATCATAAAATAGTCCTTCAGTGAGACTTTCAGTGAGGTTGTTACATCCAATGACAACATCATTATAATCAAAGTAAAAACTAAAAGATTCTCATCCATGTTACCTTTTGTTTATGTCCACCTTTATTCTCAAACTGCACATTTTATTTAAAGTTTACCTTCATTTAACCAGGAAGTCTAATGGAGGCTAAGAATCTGTTTTACAAGAGAGGCCTGGCAAAGGTCAGTCACACATTTTAAAAGACCGTCGCACATTTTAAAAGACCGCAAATAAAACTTGCTGTACAGAAAAACAGCAAGAGCTGTTCATGCAGAGAGACAGTCACGGATTTCCATCAGCCCATTCTTTCTGACGCTTTAGATTTATCAATTGATACGAGTGAATCCAGTTTTAGGTCCTTTTGTAAATTGTTCCTAACCCATTGTGCAGAGGTTCATTGCGGGGGTTCATTGACTGGTTACTACCAAAGCTGACACAGAGACGGGTCAGAGGTCAGCTGGAGGCTCACCCAGTACTGCTTCATTGATGAAAATGTACCAGTGCTGTTGTCTGCGGGTGGTCAACAACATCAAACCCGCCAAACCATAAAGACTGCAGCGATCGGTGAGAGACTGTGCTTTCATCAAGTCACATGTATTACTTTTATGTTCCTAATAAATCCTAGTAAGTAACAAGTAAAAACTAATATTATAAACTCCTGATTAATTATTATTAAACACATTCATCATTATTGTGATGACTTTTTTAATGAGTGATGCAGCTAATTTAGCTTCATTTGTGATAAATGTTGTTCCCTTAACCAAATGGTTCTTATGGAAAAGTAGACCTTAAACACACCTGAATGAGAAAACCTTGATGTAACTGAAGGTTTTACTTCGTCTTGTTTTTATGTTCTAAAGAATTCAGTTACGCTCTAATTCCAAATACCCTCACAGAGAGTTTCAGCCACATTTCACAGAAACATTTCTAAAGCAGCCTAATGTGGACGAGAGCCGCTGCTGATCAAACCCCTGGTCAAACAGCCAGGCAGCAGGTGATTCTCCATTTGTGGAGATTACGCAGTGCACCAACTCTCATTCACACACACACACACACACACACACACACACACACACACACACACACACACACACACACTTAATGACTCACAGTGGCTTAGCTGCATCATGGCCATTGTCTTCATCTGTAATTGTGTATTTTTCTGTGTGCATGTGTGTGTCCATTTGTCATTTAGTGAGTGAACATAAGTGGGTCTGGGGCGGTCTGTTGATGGAAGGAGTGTAAAAATAGAGATAACAGCCACTCCGCAGAAAAAGAGTTTAAGGAGGAGGGGGGTCAGAACAGGGTGGCCTTGAGCGCCATTCTTGCCTCCAGCTGTCAATTCTACCATTTCTGTCACTCTGTCTGTCTCTTTTCTTTCTCTCATTCCCTTTCTCTCATTCTCTCTATGTCATTCTCTCTTTCTCATTCTCTCTATCTCATTCTCTCTATCTCATTCCCTTTCTCTCATTCTCTCTTTCTCATTCTCTCTATCTCATTCTCTCTATCTCATTCTCTCTTTCTCATTCTCTCTATCTCATTCTCCCCCCCCAAGCTTAACAAGGCTGGCTTGCCAATTTGTTCAAACCACCTCAAAAACGTGAAGTTTGTGAAGTTAAGAGCTGTGATGAGGCCTGCAGTTCACAATCGTGTCAAATCCTTTTATTTTAAATTAATAATTTAAAATAACTAAAGTAGTTTCGCACGTATCGAGTTTTAATCAAAGCTAACTTGAAGCATCATCAACTGATCAGGGGACATTCCATTCATACTTATTTTGAGAAGAACCTCCACTGAACTGAAGCTTTTATTCTCTTCTCCTTTCGCTCTCCATCTTTCTCTTCTTTTTATTATTAAAATGTATTTGTATTGTATAATTTATTTTACCATTTAAAATCCTCCTTGAAATTAAAAATCTCTTTTTCAAGAGTGACCTGACCGATGGAGCAGCATTGAATTTGTTTCAACAATTAATTATATAATGTTGATATGTAAAAAGATAAGAGGTGGACCATTAGGGCCTTTCAAAGGTCCGTTTATCATTGATGGTTTGAAGCAGGAAAAGCAGATAGCCAATCAATCATTCGGCCAATAAAGAAAAAAGCCATTTTTTCCTCCCTCAGTCGTTACCTGTCAGAAGTTACAGCCACTACTGAAGCTGAGTGAACCTCCCTATCGATGCAGATTAAGTGGAAACTTCTAATGAAACACTGCTGTCATGCAAAATGACACCATCATTGTCTGAACCTCTAAACTCCGTTGCTTCATTTTCAAAAAGTGGTTGCAGAAAAGAAGTGGGACTTAATCAGTCCACCAGTCCTCTGCCCCTAGGATTACTGTACAGGGGGGTAACTCATAACACTCACCCCCACACCCTCATCACTGGCCCGTCGTATTCCTCTGTCCCTTGGGGTGATTTCAGAAACTACATCCACATCCCATCTTATCCTTAAATTCGGAATCTGCCCGGAGCATCCTGATCCCTGCCTACTGGAACTGAGGACCGTCACGCTCCCAGATTAAGGATTTCTGATGCAACTGTGGTCAGGACAGCATCTCAGCCCCGCAGCCTGGGACTGTGTATGTGTGTGTGTGTGGGTGTGGGTGTGTGTGTGTGTGTGTGTGTGTGTGGGAGAGACTTGGTGCACTCCATATGGGTTGCTACTAAATATTGTTAAGTGTGCTATCTGTTGTTGCTCCTGGTGTTAATGTGTCGCCCTCATCTTGTGTGTGTTTGGGTGAGATGTCGTTTGCATGGGATGTCATGTTTTCTTTCAGACTGATTCATTCTCCTCCAAAGCAGTCTGCGATGTTGCACACAGGTTGAGTTTCTTCTGCGACTAAAAAAAGAAAAGAAAAAAAAAGGAGCAAGCAATCTTAAAAAAATAACTAGGAAAAAAAGGAGAAGAAGAGTGAAGGTGGGGTGAGCGAGATGGGGGGAGTTGGCTGCAGGCAGAAGTCAGCGGACTCTGCAAAAGGGCCTCTAGTTTGCGTGGGTCTGACTACCCCCTCTGCGGGGCCCCGATCGATACAAACTCACAGCAATAAAGCTTTCCCCCTGTCATCTCTGCAGAATACAAAGCAGAGTGGGAAGGGAAGGGGGCGAGGGAGGGTGGGGAGGGAGGTGAGCTGTTCCGCTAGCCACACCAATTTCCTACCTCTCCTTTTCACCTCACTCTTCTTCTTTTCCTCCACCATTTGCAACCCCAGCCACAAACCACCTCACCCTCCACCTTTACTTTACCTCCTGACACCTCCTCTACTTCTTTTCCTTCTCCTCTCACCTCCTTGTCCTGTTGCCAGGCCCCAGCCAAAGTGAATAGATTAACAAGCTGCCTGCATTTCATCATTAATGTTGTTTGAATAAATACACTTAATAATTCAGTGTTGTTATTTAAGCAGCGATTGGTGGATGGACTGTGGAAGAGAAGAAAAGAGCAAAGATCAGAACTGGGCAAGAGCAGGAAACGGAGGGCGAGCAGAAACTAATTCAGAGCTGTGTGGTGATAGAGAGAGAGGTTTAAATAGAGGGGGTAGGTAGTGGAGGCTGAATGGGGATGGGGTGACCGCCGTAGATGAAGGGGGGAAGGGAGTGGAGGTATTACAGCCAGGAAGAGATGGATGTTTTGATGGAGGGGAGCTCAGTGGGAGGGAGATGGGGAGAATAAGGAGATGGAGGTGTAAAGTATTCAGCAGGACAGGAAAGGAGAGGACAGGAAGGGGTAAAAAGGTCAACTGAGCGCTCTGTTTAATTGGAAGCCAATTTAAGTCGGGTCCAATCGATAAACCTGTAAACCTAACAGTCTAACGGCTCACAGCAGGCGCCATAGATCACCGGGTATCCACGGCCGGAGGAGAGGACGGTGGGCTCGTTTCTGCTCACCTCATACAGTCACTCAGGCTTTAGTTTGCACTTGTGGAGCCACACAGGACCAGAGTGGAAGCCGTCAAAATCAGAAAGAAAATACCTTTCAGACACCGTAGAAGGGATTTTCAGGCCAAATCCACATCGTCTGATCAAAAGCATCCCATCAGTCACACAAGAACATCATGATTTCAGGTTAAAGCATAATATAAGCTTCTACAGGAAGAGAAAATTCTGCCTTCCATGGACCCATGAGATTCTCATTAACGTGTGGATCAAGCCGAGAAGAATTAATACTGAATGACTGAATTTACCTTTTTTCAGCCTTTTATCTGGTATTATTATTTCTTCATTCAATGTTTTTTTTTTTCTTCAAAAATGAATTAAAAGAAACAACTTAAGGCAAAAAAATGTATTTTACCTTTTATTATCGAATGTATGTATTGTTCTCTTTTTTCGAATGTTGAGTTTAGCTTGTATTATTACTCTTATGGTTTTACTGTGAGTGCTCCCACAGCAAACGTGCAGCAGTAACGATGCATTGTGGTTTAGAGTGGAGAATATCTCAATGCTCCTTTCTTGTCTTGGAGGCTTTTATCCTACCTTTCCCCCCATTTTTTTTTTAAGGCTTCTGTCTGGTTTCTGGTCATCTCTGTCCATCCACTATGTCATTGAATCTCTTGTGCACAATCTGCCCCCTCCATCCTCATCCAATCACTCACACACCATCAATGCAGGGCCGTGTGTCTTTGTTAGACCAATTGTCACCATGTTTCCCTCCCTGCTATTTCTTGAAGGAAGCTCCGTCACACTCTGCTTTGCTCTATATGTCTTCCCTACTGTCCCATCAACATCCTCCTTGCCATTTGTTTCCTCTCTCTGAAACCATCTCTGTCATGCCTCCCACCCTCCACCATTATCCCCCTAAAATTCCCTAAATTTCCAGCATCTGGTTGTTATCTCGTCATCCTTCTGGCTTATTTTCGTTCCATCTCCCAGCATCCTGCACCCCTTTACTTTTACTCAACCACGCCATTGTCCCCCTCCACCTTAACGCCCCGGCACAGGGATACTGGAAAAGGAAGTAGCACACAGTGGCCATTTCCTCCTTCCCCCTTTCCTCCCTCCCTCTGTCTCTGCTTCCATCCCTCCATCCCTACATCGTGCTCCTTGGGGAGGGCAGTAATAATGGTGGAAAGAAGGAGAGAGGGAGGGCGGTGTGATTATTGTCTTGTCGGGAGTCGGAAGAATCGATCGGCACAGAAATATGTGGTGCGAGTAAGAGGTACTGTATCGGATATAATAAACACTCTGGAGACATATTCGGAAAGCACTTGCCCTTGTGCACATTCACATGCTCGTGAGCACACATGCATACAGTTGCGCGCACACATTCTTATTTAATCACCGTCTGTCTCTGACTCACACACACACACACACACAATGCTTTGTGCACACAAAAAAGCACAGTTAACATAGAGAGCCAACGGCTACTCATTCACAGTGAAGACAGAGTTATTCCTCAGTGTGTAAATACATGAAAGGAGTCACTTTTTTAAACTTCTGATAAGAATATTATACGAAGGATCAGCGTTAGTGAAGCGTCCATGGGCGTGCTGACATTAAATCTGTGAGTGAGTTTGGTTCATGCCCATCCTGGTTGAATTGTACTTTTTTTTTTTTTTAAACATGTGACTCTATGTCTTTAAAAACTATTTTTTCTTACAGCATTAGGATAAACCTATAAACATGAAATACATTATTTACAACCTACTGAAACTGAAATAATCTCATCTTATTACCAGATATAAATTTGTTATTTTAAATCAATATCTAATGTGAAAATAAAACCTGACTTATCCTTAAATGCTGATCGTTAAAGTGGCATTAGCATGCAGCTCTTTGTTTGCCTCACACCTAAGCCTTGGCTGCAGGCAGGGAAACATGTTTATTTTTAATGATTAACACTTTCACAGGTACACACACAAACACGGGAGCAGCAAACACACACACACACACAGTGATCTTTCATTGCTGTTGCCTGGCAACAAGTCTGTGTGTCCTGTATTAGCAGAGCGCTGTCCAGTGGTGCTGTGACCGCTGCTGCTGACCACTACTGAAGGATAGGAGGACAGACGAGGAGAGGCAGAGGGGCTGGAGGGATTAAGCGAAAGGGAAATAAAGACAAGGGGGGTGCGAGAGCGACAAATGATAGTTTCAGATACTCCGATACAGAAATTATTGATTTATTTTATGACGTTAGGACGACAGGTCACGCAGTTACTCTGGTAAAGAAGCAACAGATTGAAAAAAAAATCCTCCACCAAAAAAAGGAAGAGGTTGAAAGAGTCAAAAATGACCAAATTCTGACTAGTGGAAATAAAGCTGTGGGCGAAGTAATGTTAAGAATAGTAAGTTGCTCTGTTGTGTGAACATGAGCTAGTTGCGATAAATCTGACGTTGTCTTAGTGATGAACACTAAGATTGGTACAAGAATGACCTTCAGTTCAAAAAAAATCATTGTTCCTGAACCATTATATGTGTGTCGTATCCATGACACAAGGGGTGTCTAGGTAAGGTAGTTACCAGTCTGCCGACCCTTTAAGACCCCATCCGCCCATGTCCTATGGATACACACAAATCCCCCCCTGCGTCTGACTTTTGCACACACAAAAAGTAATAACTAAGAAATGTCAGATTTTTTTGTCGTTCTCAAGTTGGTGGTAAAAAAATCTCTTGTCTCCTTTTTCACTGTTATGTCCCAGTGTTCTCAGCATATGTGCACTGGAGGCTTTAAGTTTTCCACACTAGGACCGAGGAGAATGTTTGCAAAATAGCTAGGTGCTCCATGTCACAGCAACATCTACATGATTAGCAGGACCTAAGGTTTTTGAGGCAGAACATTGCCCAGATCAGTGGTTCTCAAACTTTTTACGCCGCATACCACCTCAGTATATCCGGCTCTCCAAGTACCACCATTATGACCCATGTAAAAATACATTAGTGGAAGTAACCCTATTCAGCTAAACATAGTTAAACAGGAAGAGAATATATTCCTGTAAGTCCTTGTCAATGCACATTTCAAATGTGATGTAACCTGAGTCATATCTCCTTATTGTTTTTCGCCGTTTTCTGCTGTTGATTCAGGGATGCTGCCGTGTTCACGGTCTTCCACAGCAGTTTCTACAACGCTGCTAACAATAATCTCCTCCTGGTCCACACTTCTCTTCCTAAAAGTTCCAGTTTGAAGCCACGATTGCATTGTTATTAAACCACTCGTAATGTTAGCTTACTCCACATACTGTCTTCTTGTCCTCACAGTTTAGCTTGTAATGGCTTGGCGCGCGCCTCAACCCTAATACGTAGCAGGCAGATGGATGTCTTAACAAAAAAAATACAGGAAAGGCTGAATTTAATTTATCTCATGGTTACAATATTTTCTTTTCATTCATAAAAGTATTATATGGTATTATACATGTTAGCCTTTTCCTGTTTGGGTTCCAGACCATGGTTGGGGAACAGGTGATATGTCTGTTTATTTACTCCAGGGTTGATAACCTCTTCCCTCTTGACCAACAGAAGTAAAACACCCCAGAGAGACTCCACCTGCTCTCCAAACTCTTGGCTAAAGCTGTCTTTCTTTTTCCCGCCACTGTCACTCATGCTCCAGCAGCACCGATCGCGTCGCTCGACCACCCCCTCATACACACACTGTCTCCCTTAAAGGGGCGCTGCACCCTTGCAATTTACGTGTTTAAACTAATCTTATTCAATTTAGTAAATTGTCAGAGATTCCTCCGCATACGAACCCCTGGCCTAGATTATCCCCTAGCATGTCTTCTTCCCAGAATGAATCCTGGTCCCATCTCTTCCTCAGATAAGCGATGCACACGAACCCGGCCGTCCACCAAACCTAACAGAAAATCTGCTCCTTCACACCAAACTACCTTCTTCCAATGCTCTGAGGTTTTGTTCTGATGTTGACGTGTCTATTGTAGGAGCTCTCAGCAGTAGACGGTGTGCTCTGTGACTACACAGCACGCTTTAATGTCACTGTGTGTTCTGACTCCTTTCTATCAGAACCAGCATGGACTTGCTCAGCAGTCTGTGCCGCAATAGCTCCTCTTTGGGATCAGACGACATGGGCTGACTTCACTCCCTGCTCACATCATGGGTCCTTGGGCTACCTGTTAGTAGGTCACCAGTCGTCCCTCCTTAATGCGCTTTGGTAGGTATTAAACACTGCAAACAAAGAACAACCAACAGGGTGCTCTTATCCGGTCATCTAGCCATCACAATTTGGCAGATCCTTACGGTTGAACATCTGAGAATATGTTCACCTGTATGTAACAAATGTATCCCACCGACTGACCGTTAATCCTGCTGATGAGTTCATCACTGTTATTCTGATTTCATCCGTCGGTGGTTATAATGTTATGGCTGACCAGTGTACCCTGTCAGCTAGAGGTGGACTTTGGACTTTCTGTATTGAATGCAAATATGGCCCTTGAAGTGAGTTAAAGTTGGACAGAGAGAGTTAAGAGGGAATGGATGATTAAGGAAAGGAAAGCAGGAAGTGGAGTTGATGGTGAGAGAAAATTAGAAATGCGATGGTCAGCTTTTAGCTGCAGGAGGGGAAATTGAGAGAGAGATCAGGACAAATGAAGAATGGAACGAGTAGATTCTCCTCTGTAACGACGAGTCAGTTAGAACACTGGAAACATTTCTGGACAAATGACACAAACAACTTTAAGAAATAGTTGATGTGATTTTCACTTAAAAATTTTTTATAGTGAATCTCAGTGTTTTGTTTCTCTGCTGCAGAGTGAATGACCATAAAAATTAGGAGGAACCATCGTCTTATTCACAGATAAAAGATGATGTAATTAAAAATAATACAATGTATATATATATATTATATATATATGTATATGTACGTGTGTATTTATTTATATATATGTACATATATACATATATATGTACATATATATGTATGAACACATACACATACATACTCATGCCTATTTTTAGTGTAATATTCAGTTTCATCAAGTTATTAACTCTTCTTATATATAATTATGTACATGATGAAGTTTTCCCCTCTTTGAATAATGAATATAATAGATATAAGTAACAAAGTATAAACCAATAGTGACAAATTTAGGATTTGTCATAAAAAAAACTTAGTAGGACAACATGATTTTTTTTCAGTATCACACTCACTTACAGTTTGTGCGGTCATAAAAGCAGAAACTTATCTCATTAATGTCAGACAGTTGTGAACGTACACACAGCTCTGTGTTTTTGTTTGGGATCTGTTTGATTTTATGGGTCTGCTGCTCATTAATATGAGGAGTAGAATACACAGTTCTTTCCTCCAGTGTTTTATTACTATTCACATATTCAACTTTAATCAACTTCAGAACTGACAAAAGTGTTTCTGAGTGTAACTGCACACACGCGCTGTGTATCCGCTTCAACTTTAATGTCCTCTATTATAGATTCACTAAATGAAAGGAAATGTAATTAATAGTGACACTTTTAGGGTCCCTCATTCATAAGTTTCCTCATGCTGGGGGGATTTCAAGGGTGAATTTAGAGTTGAACACTTCACTGAAGAGTTTATTTTTAGACTGATGTATTTGCACTGAAGGGGTGACGGTGGCTCAGTTGGTAGAGTCGTTCACTTATCTGAAGGTCGTTGGTTCGATCCCTGGCCACTGTAGTCCACGTGTCGAAGTGTCCTTGGACAAGGTACTAAACCCCAAGTTGCTCCCAATGGCTGTTCCACTGGTGCGTGAATGGTTACCGCTCCTGATGACTATGTGGCGCCTTGCATGGCTCCTTCTATCATCACTGTGTGAATGTTTATGGGAATGGGTGAATGATGGATTACAATGTAAAGCGCCTTGAGTGATCGAGCAGACTAGAAAAGCGCCGTATTAGTACAGGCCATTTCCCAATATCTCTCACCTGCGGTGTCTATACGACTTACGATGGTGTTGTGTGTGTGTGTGTGTAGACGAAGGTCTACACATTCGTCACACACACACAGTGTGTGTGTGTGTGTAGATCATAAGAGAGAGCTCATGTCAACCTTTAATATATTTCTTAAAAAACTGACACATTTCTCTGTTTGTCCATTCTTTCCATGCAAAATGTTCAATATTCCATCCATGAGCTCCTGGAATATTTCTCCATATGTCATATATGACAATAAATTGGTGACCTTTTGGCTTTAAGAAATTAAAAAAGGCGTTTTGTTCTCCACAGATTTGATCCCCCCCAATATATAAACTGGTGGACGGAGGCGTAACTCTGTTTGTCTGTAAATCTCACAAACCACCTTCACCAAACTTTACATATACTACATGTAATAAGTAATTATTCCTTACGTACCTTGTTGGGAGGATATCTGGCAAATGCAAAATTCTAGACCTGCATAGATCTTCATTCATCCAGCTCATTATGATCCTAAACAGTTGAATCGGAATGGAATTATTTTTTGTTGTTGAACAAATTACAACCATATAATAATTATAATTATTATCATTATTATTTTTTTTTTGTTATTTGTCAAGCTTTGAGGATTATACATTCTACACAAATTCTATTATACACATGCATTTTTTTTTTTACAAATACAATTGCTTTAGTTTTTGAGCTTTTCATGTAAAATAGTTTCATTTTCAATATGGCTTGCAATTTTTATTTCTCAAAATGCAAATCAGTAAAGTCAAAGAACTGGATATTACATTCCGTAAATGAAACACACCCCCTCCCACCCGAATCCAAGTAAGTTCAACATATTTAAACATAAATAAATTTAAAAAAACAGTCAGAAGACAAGTATATTTTACATACATTTGAAATAGATAAAGACATAAATAAAAAAAACGTCTTTCCAAGTAGGCATCCCACTGGATCCTGACAACAGATTATAACACGTCTGGCTTATGAAGATATATGTTGATCCTATGCAGCCGCTTTTACTCATTCAGTCAGTCGTACCTCAAGAGACGGATCTCCAGGCGTCTTCCAGCACCTGAGGATGATTTGCCCTCCAGGAGTCCAGGACTTCACAGCTTTTGGAATAGGACATAAGATAATACGATAGAGCTTTGGACAAAGTACAACCTGCCTTATTGTAAGGTTATGTTATGTCGTCTCCATGTGACTCTTGTTAAGATGAGATAATAAATTACTAAGCAAAGTTCATTTCTGTATCTGCGGGCTTATCCTGAGCCACTAGGAATTTAAGTTCAAACGGTGCTAAAAGAAAATCAGCGTTTGACAGTTTGGGGCTTTTTATGTGTGTTAGGATAGACTTGATGCTACTGTGTACTTCTACTCCACTTCATCTAAGAGGGAAATCTTGTCCTTCTTTTTGAAAGCTGTGGTCACAACTTACTTTTATTATTTTTTTCAGTAATGCCCGCTGGGCATCTGCAAAAAACATTTAAATCTTGATGAGAACGTATCCTACTACACTTCTCCATCAATAACTTCTTTATTAATAAGGAGAGTAACAAAGTAATACTCTGAACTATTATTTGCTACCTTGCCCTCTCACATCTGCAGCAGTGATGTAATCATACACAGTACTGTATGAATAGCAATCCGCGCACAATATGAGTAAATTAGCACTTTTACGTTAATACTTTTTAAATACATTTTTCCGATAATACTTACACAAGTTTACTTAAGTAAGGTTTGAAAGCACCTCTTACATGCGATGGCGTATTTATTTTCATTGTGTGCTGTGAGAATCTGAATTCTTGATCCATCACTGCATGCAGCTGCTGCTGAGTTCGGTTTAGAGGGTGAAGAAAAGACGAATTGAAACGTCCTCTCATTACAGCCGGTTCTCCCGTTGACACCATGTGTGTGTTTGTTTTCTAACCAATGTGACAGCGGGCAGGTGGAAAGGCGAGCAGCAGCCAGCCTCAGTGTGTGTGTGTGTGTGTGTGTGTGTGTGTGTGGGCCCTCCACACACACATGCCCAAGTGCCTGACCTCTGACATCCACACGCCAAAACAGCGTGGGCGACCCCCCTCAAACACTCACACACTCACAGAAACCCACGCGCCGTCTGTCACTGGCCCCTGACAGGCGTGACCGAGGTGGGGTGGGTGGGCGAAAAAAAAAGAAGGTGGGGCTGAGTTTAGGACCCCTCAAGCCATCGTATCCCCCTCTCTCTCACTCTTTCCCCCTTCTCTAATACCCTGACAGTGACCCTACAACCACCCCCAAGCACGCACACACACACTCACACACGTACACTAACACACGCAGACACACACACAGGCAGGCTCCCTGTGTCAACCCCAAAAGACGGATACATCATCTGCCCAGTGGCCTCCCTCTCTTTCACCCTCTGCTATTAGCTCTGATAGGATGAGTGAGGACAGTTGGGCGAGGCTGGGGGGGGACACTGCCTTGAATCCGAACAGCTGCAGTTAAAGTGGAGGAGTGTGTGTGTGTGTGTGTGTGTACGTGAGTGTGTTTTTTGGTGGCCACTGTAAATATGTTTAAAATACATCCGTGAGGAACTTACTGTGTACTCTGGATGTTTACGAGAATGGACGCTGAGGGGCGTTCAGGAGACACGAGAGGTTTCATGTGCCGATGCTGAACGGTCTAAAGGTCCGATCAGAAGAAGTAATATCTCATTTGGACATCTGTGACATTTGTTGATTGAATATATATGAGATGGTTGGAGAGGATGGAGGCAGGGGTTTAAAGGCTCCATGGCCAGAGGGGTTAAGGGCAGCTGAAGGAACTAGGATGATAAAATGTTTTTTATGGGGTCCCTCCCGTCCTGAAACAGGAAGTGTGTATTTGAGCTGGAGTGTATTAATGGGACGCTTTGAATGGGACCGTAAATTTGAAAAATGTATTTCAAAATAGTATGTTCTATGAAGGGATAATGCTAATTCATATAGAACAATTTAAAAAACAAATGTTTAGAAAGTTCTTTGAGAGACAAGGAAAAGGCAGAAAAAGCAGATGGTAATAATATATCAAGAGGAAACACAAAACTGTAGACGGAGATCAAAAGAGCTTAAACAAGATGAGGAGAAGGAATCAGCAGTAGATTTAACAGAAGACAATAGAAACCAAGAAGTCTAAATAACAGGAAATAAATACAAAGAGAGGATGAATACAGAGAAGCAATAAAAAGACACTGTCGGATCTTGAAAATAAAATCAACCGACATTATATATCATCACAGAATAAAACCCAAAAATAAATAAATATACATATATATATATATATAACTATGATTAATAAAAACAATAGAATAAGAGTATAAAAGATAAACGTGACGACATCACATCAAAACAGGTCTGTGAAACCGGTGACTAATGCAGTGAGTCTTCTGCTCCTCGTGAGAACCTCGTGGGAATGGACAGAAGTTGCATAGTAGATGATATAAAAGAAGAGTATAGAAACCCCAAAAGAGATCATTAGTAAGGTAAAACAATAACAAAGACAATATCACATCCTCAAAAAAACATTTAAAAATCAACAAAAAACATAAATAGATTCAATCAACTGAATAAAATAAAATCCATATTGTATAGAGAGAGAGAAAAAAACCGCCAGACAATAAAAAGACAAAACTGAAATTAGAGAATCATATAATAACATCAAATTAAAGCAATAAAGCACGGCAGCCCACCGGGCAACTATAACCAATAATAGAATAAGGTTATAAAAGAATAAACATGATGACATCATATTGAAAGGAGTCTCTAAAACCGGTCCAGTCTTCTACTCTTGGAGTAGGGCGTTCTAACACTGAGGCACCCTGACCGAGGAAACACACTCACCTCAGCCAGAAAGGTCCAACACTAGGGTTAAAGGTCACAAGCTGGCCAATTAAGAGTTACCTAGGCCGTTACATAGCTTCGATTCAGACCCACACATGGTTTAAAAACAGTAGAATCTTTCAATCAGTTGTAAAACAAACAGAGAGGTGAGAGAAACCAGTAAGAAACGGAGAGAGAGGGATTTGTGATTTCTACCGGAGAAAAGGGAGATACATTGTTCCCGTCAGGAGGAGATGGACGCATGACTTTTGCCACATCAGGGTGTTGTGGCACGGAATTGATTTTGTTTTGTAAATAATGAGAAGTGGACTATTTTTTTTTTTATTGTAATAAAACAATGTAGTAATCTAATATACTATAATGTAAGATGTAATGATAGTAATAAAACAGTGATTACAACAGTGTGTTTGATGAAGCAGTGAGAGAAGGAGC
Organism: Lophius americanus; assembly: GCA_037951165.1. Taxonomy (NCBI): domain Eukaryota; kingdom Metazoa; phylum Chordata; class Actinopteri; order Lophiiformes; family Lophiidae; genus Lophius; species Lophius americanus. Next base: position 1,430,847 of record JBBDHG010000170.1, read on the forward strand.
AGTTCTGGTCAGAGGTAGTGGGTCTGGTAGGCAGTAGTTAGCAGTTTATGAACTCAGGGAAACGGACCTAGTGAAGAAGATCTTGTATTGCTGAAAGGCACAGAAACCAATGGTTTTTGTTAATAAGTGGGGTCTGGTTGAATCAATTTGTCTTATGAACATGTCTTAACATGTCTTAACATGTGTTTTAAAATTCTTAATACAAATTTGTTTAAAGAATTTTATTCCAGTTATAAATTCTGCCTCTTTGATTTATTTTTTTCTCCCTATTGTAGCTTCACCCAAGTTCTGTTACTGGTGGCAAAATATTATTTTTTACCCCGACATGAAGAAATTGTCTTGTTTCCGTGTCCTGCAGCCCTAAGGCTCGCGGCCTGAGTTCAGGCTCTGCGTTTCTTGGCGAAGACTGCCACCATCTGGTGGAGTCAGGTAACTGCAGCTCTCTCCTTCTGAAGGCCTCCTGAGGGAAGAAGTAGTTGTTTTTTTCACAATGATAAAGATTTTTATGTCACACAACACAACCTAACTTATGAATACTTATCTCCGTTATATTTTTACTTTGATGATCATGCTTTTAACAAATTAACTATAAAATAAAAGAAGTGTTCCAAGATTCCATAGAAGAACTCTCAATAGTTTGAATACCTCATATGGTGAAATAATATTTGACCATGGATGTTAAGGTTTCATTAATGTTTGTGATATAGTCACTCATAGTTTGTAAGGGTTACAAACTATGTAACTGTTAGTTTTTCCACTTGTGCATTTTGCATTGGATTCCAATTTTCTCAGTCAGACCCATTGATTTCTTTTTTTGCATCACTTTCCTCATTTCCCCCCTTCTTCCTTCCTCTCCAAGTCTTCTCATCTTACCTCCAATCAATCTGTTGATAAAACATTCTGTGCTTGTTCTCTGCGGTAATAAAGAAGCCTTGGACTTTGTGTTAAAGGGTCTGTGCTCGGTGTAAACGAAGCAGTGGGGCATCAGGGTAGAAGCTGTACTTTTAATTCATCAGTGAAAAAAAAAGATGAGTGGGGTAAGATCTCCGTGCTCCAGTCTAATTTATTTCACATCAACCATATCCACCACATGCAGAAAGAACAAACACACCAATCACACGCAGCGCCCATTCAGTGCTCCGTCAGTTTTTTCTGAAATCTTGGAGTAAAGAGAGAACTCGAGGTAAAAGCAGAGGACCATCGGAGTGTGGTGCAGACTGTGAAGGAGCGTTTTATCCAAGATGGCGGTAACAGTGCTGAGTAATATCTGGTGCTCAGGTAGGCAGTTCCTCTGGCGTCGCCGCTCCTGGACCTGCTGCTTCTGTAATCCCATTAATCTGAGTAGTTATGGAAAGCACAGGCAACGTCCTGACCCAATCAAGTGCATGATTAAAAAAGATGATTGAGTGTGGCAGCACACTCTAAGATCATTTTATCTGAGCTTTATTTTTCTTTGTTGTTTGCTGGTGATATTTTTATCCTTTATATATTTATCATAAACTGAACTTGGGACTGAGAAGAATTTTTCACAACAGTGCTGTGTGTTTGATTAAATGCGCACACAAAAAGCAAACAGTACATATGTTTGCATCTTAATCACCATTCATCAGATTTTGTTCCCTGTCAGCAGAAATTGTTTCAAAGCTTTTGTGATAAATGTTTACAGTCTTGCACTTGCAATTTTACAGTACAGACAAAGAAACATTTCTCTCCCCCGGTGTTTGTGGCACATATTCGAGCAGTGTGTGTGTGTTTGTTACTTGTCCTTACTCTTATACTCGTGGCATTGCAATATGGTCATGAAATGTTTCCAGTTTATCACCAATCGTAACCAATCTGCTCCTCTGACCATGGAGCAGATGGGTTTGAACATCAATGTGGTTTCAGAGGCTCTTTCTGATGTGTGTGTCTGTGTGTGTGTGTATTACAGATATCAGGATGTCTAAAGCAGCAGAGGAGGAGAAGCCGGGGGCTGACTATCAAGGGGACAGTTCAGGTAAACAAAAATATCCATATTTAACTGAAATAATAACTGCATGTTTTTTAGATAGATAGAAACGTTATTAATCGCAAAAGGGGAAATTTAGTCATTAGAGCAACTATATGTATACATACATATGTGTGTGTATATATATATGTGTGTGTGTGAGTGTATATATACATAAATATATATATATATATACATAAACCTATATATTTATACGTATATATTTCGATGTATATATATATTTCTATGTATGTATCTATATGTATGTGTATGTATATATATGTGTATGTATGTATCTATATATGTATATTTATGTATATGTATATTTATATAATGTATGTGTATGTATATATATATGTGTGTATGTATGGATCTATATATGTATATGTATTTATATATATATATATATATATATATATATATGTACATATGTGTGTATATTTATATATCTATATATATATGTATATGTATATATATATATATATATATATATATATATATATATATGTATATGTATATATATATATATATATATATATATATATATATATATAAATATACACACATATACACATACATACATATATACGTATATATATATATTTATATAGATATATGTATAAATCCAATGGCATATATACTTATGATTTAAAAATAGTCCAAGTGCAGATATGTAATTATACACATATATTCACCTATTGAACCTATTTGAAATATTAAATCTTATTAATAATTAGATTATTTTAGTATTTTGGATTATGATTTCATGATCATTCTCTGTGTTTCAGAATCAGACCGAAACAGCCCTGATGACCAGGTTGGTTTGTGTTTTTATTTTCTTTACCTTGATACTAATAACTCTTAGACACAAGTAACTTTGCATATTTGATTGGATAACTAACAATTAAATTACTGCTGTGCCATAAATTAAATATATATTAAAAACACATTCAAAGTACTTGCATCAAACCATGACAGCATTTTCTATTTTTACTTCCTGCTATTCATATACTTATGGAAGAACTGATAAATAGAGCAAATCTTACATGAATAAATGATCCAAAAATCGAAAACTTTGGTGGTAAGTCTAATAAACCTACTGTGAAGTAGAAAAGTCGCACTGGAGTATGGACTCCGGCACAGACCCCGCCCCCTCCTGCACTCACCTGTAGGGTATCTCTGTTTCGCACAGAGCGAGGCGCCACAGAATCTCAGCGCATTGTTTCATCTGGATGTTGTTGTTGTTGATGTGAGTGGGATTTTTTTTTACGCTTTGTTTCGCTGCAGATCCAACCAATGAAAACCAGTCCCTTCTGCGCCTCTCCCACTCCAGCGGGCAGAGAGGTGAGCCACGTCATAACTGCAGTGTTCAGATCACTCAGGTCTCACAAATGTTGTCGGTCAGGAACTTCAATTCAAAAAAAAACACAACATCAATTGGTTACTGTGAGGATACGGAGGATTCGTCGTTTAAAAAGTTTTTCTTCTCGCGTGTGCAGTCAGCTTTTGAGACCCTGTTGATTGACCTCATGCTGATCACATATCGACTCTTGAGCTCTGAATATGGAACTCACGCGTCTTTGTCTGCGGAGAGTGGAAAGGTAGAGGGAATAAGGAAGGGAGGTGACAGTGAGTGAGGAATGTGAAGTTGCAGCACCGTGCAGCAGTGATTGATGGGTAATGACAGGGCTGTGAACAGGTAACGATAGCTGGGGGTCAGAGGTCAGCAGCTCTGGAACGTGTCTGACACTATGAAGACGAGGACAATCGACTCATCGTTTCTGGAGAGATGACGGGCAAAGAGTTGAAGGATGAGCATTGGCAGAGGGAGACTCAGGTTCAAATAAAAGTCAAAGGAATAAGTACCGAGGAATCTGATTTGACTTTGTCACACTCAGAGAAACTTTCCCCTGCCTCTGCCAAAACATGTAAGAGTGGTTTCACAGTGAGTGCTTTAAGTTATTATTGCTGCTATAGTTAGATATTTTAACATCAGAGAAACTAAAACCACAGAGATATTTAATCTACAGAGAAAGTAAAACCCCTGAAAAATATAAACTACAGATAAACTTAAATCACTGAGCTATTTTAAACTGCAGAGAAATTGAAACTACAGAAAGTAATAAATGGAAAGTAGATATGTAAAATAAGTAGCGCTTTCAGAATCAATAAAGTACTTCTAATTTCTGTATAATGTTGAAATAGTATGCTGTGAGACTGCGATATTTTCCAGGACTGGAATCATACATTGAAAATCTCTTGCAGAATAAAGTATTCTATTCTATATACTATATTATTATCCTTTGCAGGCATAAAAGGCCTATAAAAATTTAAAATAAAATGGTGAATGGACCTAATACACAGCAGCCTCAGCATCTAATCCTGTGTTTTATGTATTTTTATACATCTGTACATGTACTATTCATCTATACTATGACACCAGGAGCTCAAACAAACAAAGACATCACAAAACAATGATTTACTTTCCCTCGTCTCATCCTTTGTGTCCATTTCTGGAGGACAGGGAGCTCCCAGGTCTCACGCTGTCTGTGGTGGATTTTCGTCTTCGTCAGCTGCTACTAGCTGCTTTTAGGTCCTCTGCTCGTAACCCGTACACATAATACCTCATAAGGACTATGGCTTGGTGACATGAAGGCCCACCAGTCCCTCTATGAAAGGAACCACTGGCTTTGATGAGCTTAGTGTGTCCACAGATTTATTGACCTTCTTCTCCTTCTTCACAATTATGCAGTTGTTTACATGGCTTGGGAATTTGTCTTCTCCTCATTCTGTCTGCAGCCTGGTGTTTCTCGAGGTACTGAGCAGCGACGGATAAAGTCTACACAAACTGTAAATGACATCACTGTGCAGCTGCTCTAATCACTGGGGGATTTGATTGTCCACCATAGCATGACATTGGGTTAACTCTCTCTTACGTTTTGTCACAATTATTTTCCTTTTCTTTGTCATTGACCCCTTCTAGCCGTCATCACCACAATTAAAAACCTACTTTCAAATTGAATTGGGACAAAACTAGTGTTTGAGACTCTTCCTGATTTGGTCTGACTTCCAACTTCTAAAACAGATTGAGGTGTTAACCCCCAGCTGTGTGTGTGTGTGTGTGTGTGTGTGTGTGTGTGTGTGTGTGTGTGTGTGTGTGTGTGTGTGTGTGTGTGTGTGTGTGTGTGTGTGTGTGTGTCACTGGATGCGATGCAGAATGTTGATTTTAACAACCCTCCCTGGATCAGTGTTGTTTATCAAAACGATGTTGACTATCATTCCTGCATTTGTGACCTTTTTTAGGGGAAGAATGAGGAGAGCTCTGAGATGGTCCATAGCAGTATTGCTCCTCCGGCACCTCCATCCCACCAACAGCAACAGACCCAGCACCACCACACACAGCTAATGCTGGCCGGCAGTCAGCTAGCAGGGGTGAGACAACACACACACACATAAACTCTGTGCGGCTGTATTAAATATGTTGATTGCTTCATATCCAGATTTGAGTCCTTTATTAGCCTTCATGGAAGCTGATGGAGTGATGTTTCCATCAGTTCAGGTTTCCTGTCCATCACTGCAGCTTCTCTAGACCAAACAGTCAAACTTCATGGGAAATATCAAACCCGAAAGAATAAGGAAAGTCATTTCAGTGCAGTCACATTTCTCATCATCCACTGCGTAAAAAATTGTTAAAATGAAGGGTACGGCTCAGTTCTGTCGCTGCGACAGTCAGTGAGGAAACATCAAACTATCACCTGCTTCTGAGAGAAGACTGGTCAGATGTTGAAGATTGGACAAAAAAAAAAAGTTGGGAAACAACCAGAAGCTGCTGGATCACAGGCGGTTGGAGGTTAAACGCATCGCCGAACATGAAACCTCAATGTTGGATGAAGTTTTGCTGCTGATTACATGGACAAGGAAACACCTTCTGGAGGACAGTTCTATGTTTGTGAAAGAAAAATGTCATTGGTTTTGCCACGATGACCAAGAATTTGGAGGCAAGAATAAAAAAAACTGCGTACTGTAGAGCATTGGCGGAGGAAGAATTTCTGCTGGGCGGATGCTTTGATGCCAATCGAACTGGAGAGTAAATAGAATAGATAAATAGAACGAAGTAGAAGAAGAAGGAGAATTAACTCCACATTCTTTGACAAACATAAAGTCATCAGCCAGAGGTTTGGGTGTTCCAACAGAACACTGATCAGCCATCAAAAGTGGGGAAGGAATAAATAAGGCTCGACTTAAGGTATTGGAATTGCCGCCCCAAAGTCCTGACTGGAGAACCTGTGGACGGTGCCGAAGAAACAAGTCCAGGACAGGAAGCCAACAAATTTAGTTTAACGGCACTGATTCTGTCAAGAGCAGAGGAATCAGCCAGATGTTTGTTGATGGTTATCAGTCGCACCTCAGTTACCCGGAAACTGGCAATGGACTTTATAACAAATATTGGACTGGCTGTATATTATTTATACTAATTTAACTACATTTTCATATGATCCATTAATAAATTCAGTGTTGAGTGAAAAAGTTGAGTTGTGGAAATCATTGCAGCTCGGGACCTCACCGGTGTTCTTCGTCTTTAATCGTTGGCCTCAGCTCGAGCTCTTGATGATGTGTCAGAACAGTTTGGGTCTCATTTGAAATTTCAGAGCAGCTCGAGGGTCAGACTCGTAGTTGCCCTCCTGTCATGTCTCTGCTTTAGGACTGAATAGGTGCTGAAGGGCTCGCTATGAGACAACCACATATGTGGGTCCTGGTTTTGTGTAAGCAGCCCTTCATTTAGCTGACAGGGATTTTGTGTCGGCTATAAATGCAGCAGCCAAGGTAAAATATTCAGTTTAAGTACGTAACTGCCCTGAAGGGAAAGAGAGTTCTAGCACAACGTTTAGCATTCTACATTATTTACAATGACTTTAAATACCTCAGCTAAATATCTTGTGGGTTCAGCGGATGGCTTTTCCTGCTTGTCCTGCTCTGGCACGCTCTTACTGCTGGCTGACAGATTCTCTTACACACCTGCTGTACTGACGCTGCTCTGTTATCTACTTTGTTTGGTATCTATTTTATCTTATTTTCTTTTACCTGTCTTTCGCCACTTCTTTTGCCACACTTTTATTTGTCTATCCTTCCTGAATGTTTACGTCTCCTTTTTTTCCGTCATTCGCTTCACCGCCAACCCGTACCTTCCCAGCTTGCCGCTCTGCTCCCGGCTCAGCAGCAGTTGCTCCTCCAACAGGCTCAGGCTCAGCTCCTGGCGGCCGCCGTTCAGCAATCCCACGCAGCTCACGCTGCCCACGCCGCCGCTCAACAACAAGCCAACCAGCAAAACCAGTCGCAATCCCAGCAGCAACAGCAGCGGCAACATCAAATCAAACAGGAGCAGAATGTCCAAGCGCCAGCTCCACCACAGCTGGCTCTGACGCAGCCGATCCAGCTCACAGCCCAGGTATGGACCACTGTGAAAAGCACCACTGGTAGCTGGTGACTCATTTAAGGACTGAGCTGAAATAAAGTAAAGCATCTTATTGATTTCCGCTTTAGTCACTGGCTTTCCTGTGCACCTGAGATCTGCTTTAAGCTGGATTAATTTGCACTCTGCATTGAAACATCTTTTCGTTTTTGTTGCAGGATATCCAGCAGTTATTACAACTCCAGCAGCTGGTACTGATGCCGGGTCATCATCTCCAGTCTCCAGCGCAGTTCCTCCTGTCTCAGCCAACTCAGGCCCAGCATCAGCAGCAAAGTGAGAGCAACACCTGGATTAATTTCATCACAAAAAATAAGAAGGATTCCCATTCCTCGTTTTTCTTCCATCCCTGCTTTAATTCATTTGATCCTTTGACTGACTGTTTGGTTGACTAACTCCTTCCTCCTGCTCTTTTAGGTTTGCTTTCAACACCAAATTTGATCCAGCTACCTCAGCAACTGACGTCTCCACCTCGCCTGGGACTCCATGCACAGGTAGTCCATTTTATGGCAAATCGCCATCCAACGGCATCTCCCTCAAATGTTCCTTTTCTTTGTCAGTCCTACGGCGCCTTACTGAAAACTTCATGTAAACAAAACTCAAGGTTTTATTTTGAATTCTTTTTTCACAGTAAAAGCCAGCTCTTTTCATCTCAGAGTTTTAACAAAGGTCAAAACCCCTTCCCGTCTGTCCTTTATATTGAGATCAAAACATCTTCTACATGACGGCAAAGAGTCAAAAGGTTAGACGGCAACAAAAACTGCTACGGCAGAGGAGAATGTGATAATAAGGAAAAAGCAGTAAACAAGCAGGCTACCATGTTCTCATGATGATCCATGACGTCTGTAAATACAATGTGACACATGGACGGGGCTCTTTGTTACTATTCCCCTTTCATTTTTTCTTCTTTGTAATGTCTGCAAACATTTGCCGTCTCTTCCTTGAATTATGACAACACTGCCCCCCTTGATCTTTGTTTTCCATGTTACCTGTCGAGAACTTTCAGCTTTTAGTTTTGCCTTGAAGCAAACTGGCCGATCATGCCTTCTCAGTAGAAGCCCCTACATTTTGGATTGACCTCCACCTCCAGATCAGGTCGTCATTGTCACTGCCACAGCTGCAATCTCAATTACAGACACCTCTTTTTCTCAAAGGCATTTGTGATCCCGACCCGTCTAGCATGTTTTCTTTTTCGGAGGGTTTCTGTGACTACTTCTGTAGATTTTGAAATAATGTCTCACAGCTTATTTTGTTTTTAATCTCTGTCTAAGACTGATCTGTTTCTGTGTTGTAATGCCTTAACTGTATTCATTCGTTCTCATTCATGGGTTCTCCGGGTTTTATTTGTTATATTCTGCATCGCCGTGCACAACCCTGTGTTGTATTTTATATGCGCTCTTCCAATAAACTGTCTTGCCTTGAGCATAAACACGCTTCATTAGTTTTCAGGTTGTGCTGTGCTTCAGCAAAACGGCTTTATATTGTACACCATAGCAAATGGAAGATGTTGATGTTGCTGTTTAGTCAACACAGCAGGTTGTTTTCATAAAAATAAGAGTCACTCTCTGATTCCATTCAGGGTTCTGAATTTTAATACTTTGACGCTGTAGTCAAACACTTCACCTTTTTCCTCCTCTGTCGTCTGTGACATAATTTATGAATGCATCGCCACGCACTTAGGGTCCGGTCTGATGTCTCAACGCAAACACAGCAGCGGGTGTTGTGTGTGCTGTTGTGTATTTTATGCAACCAGACAGCGAATGTAGATGAGACGTTCAGGGACAGAGATCACGCTTGCAGTGTCAGATTCCTTCTTTGATGTAGGGACCTGTTGCTAGGCTGAGGTTAATTTCTTTGTTTGGATTTGAAATTCATGTCATTTTCCTCTTGTTTAGAATAAAAGATGTTGCATGGTACCCATCAAATCCGTGCAATGTATCAAGACAGCCACCGACAGCTTTGTTAGAGTTCCTGCAAAATGAACATGTGTTTTTTCCCAAGCCTTTACAGTTCGGGTTGTTTTAGATGGGCTCACAGGACTGACACATGCCGGGTTTTTAGGATTCATTCCATTTATGCCGCCTCACATTTTACCTGCTGACTTCCTTCTCTGTGCTCCTGACATCACAGAGGGAGAAGAGCGGTGATGTTGTTATTGGTGGAGGCAGCAGCAGCTCTGGCGGCGGCAACTCTGCAGTCGGCAGCGGTGGTGTGACATCTGTAGGAGCTACATCAGCATCCAGCAGCGCCATGGCGGCCTCACTGACATCTGCCTTGACTCCTGGGGGTCACGGGAGTCACGGGAGTCACATGGGAGAAGAGCCCAGCGACCTGGAAGAGCTGGAGCAGTTTGCCCGCACCTTCAAACAGCGGCGAATCAAGCTGGGATTCACCCAGGTAAAAGAAAGGGACGATAAGGTAAGCATCAGCGTCTGCCTGTTTCAGTTTCATTTCTGACAGTGTTGATCCGTCTCTGTCAGGGAGACGTTGGCGTGGCTATGGGCAAACTGTACGGCAACGACTTCAGCCAGACCACCATCTCCAGATTTGAAGCCCTCAACCTGAGCTTTAAGAACATGTGCAAGCTGAAGCCCCTGCTGGAAAAGTGGCTTGGTGATGCAGGTAAAAACAGCAGCATGTGTCTTAAACGCTGATGGCAGCAGATGTCATGTTGATTATCCATTATGACTGAGCTGAGCCTGAGAGTTCTTCTGTAGGAGCATAGAAAAGAAAATATGTTCCCTACATTCATTAAAGACCTCACAGCTATGACCTAACCGAGCTTTGAAAACATCAGTGAGCACATGACATTTTTGATGGACATTTTTTTGGATTGTATATTGACTTCCACGGAACACTGAATGGATTCAGATGACCTAGTAGTCCTCAGAAACGCTGTATGTCAGCAACAGCGCTGTAGCTCACTGTGACTCATTTTCATCATATGAGTTGAAACAGGAGTCTACCCAAAAATAAAATCCCATCATTATTTTCTCTTCACAATTCTGATGCAAAGTTGTGTTAGGTTTTCACAGCAAACAGCCCGGAAGTATTTTCCTAAACAGCTGGAGTGGATGGGACTTGTTATTAAATCTAAAAACAAACGTTGCATGACTCCAAACAGCTCACAAAGTCTTATCCAAGTCTTCAAGAACCCTGAGATCCGGCACAGCCTCCTAGTAAAAAGCTGCTCTGTAAACCTCAGGGTCTTTCTTCTACCTTCAAGTCTTGTCACACAGCTGAAGATGCAGCGGCGTCTCTGTCAGATCTAACAACCGCAGATTGTAGTCGGATTCATCTAGCAGCAAAGCCAGCGTATCAGCTGGGATGGATATTGTCACTTTCAGCCAGAGGCGGCAGTAGAACACAGTCTCTACACTAGCACGGCTAAAAGAACAAGTATTGATTATTTACTTGATTAAAAATGAAAAAGGCATCTGAAGTGTTCTGAAATTATAGAAGTAAGCTTCATTTTCAAGATTCTTCCAACTGAACCTCATATCGTGTTAATATAATATTCATCTAAGGAATAAGGTATTTTATTTCAACTTCCCTAACGGCCATGTTTTTAGCATGAGACCAGGGAGAGAAGAATAAAGTGTATGGAAAAAAAACTCCTCTCTCTATGGTCGAGTTTTTGCGTTTTATTGTCATGATGTCGTGCGCAGATAAAGTACAAAGTTCTGAGAAAAAACAAAAACCCCAGTAAAGAGGAGGTCGTCTAGACGCAAGGCCACGGAGAATGATTTAGATTAAAAGGTGTACAAGTAGAATCTTCTTCAGATGTAGGTCTTCAGGATGGGATGGAATCTAGTTGCTTCTAGTGACCTGTGAGTCAATCAGTCAGAAGAATGTGATCATTCTGGTTTGTGTTGGAAAGTCGAGAATTGGTTTATGAACCAATAAATTTCATCTTGACTTTCCATCAGCATGGGGGCGAGTGAGCTGTTCCGTTCCTTAACATTTCTCTACCTCTATCTGTCTCTCGCCCTAACTCTCTCTCTCTCTCTGTGACAGAGACCATGGCGGTGGACAGCATGCTGCCCAGCCCATCTTCTCTCTCCAGCCCCATGTTGGGCCTGGAGGGTCTACCCGGCCGACGCAGGAAGAAACGCACCAGCATAGAGACCAACGTGCGACTGATTTTAGAGCGCAATTTCAACATGGTAGGAGATTTATTTTATTTACATGTAAATGCTGTGTCTCATCTCTTCAAAAATAAAGACAGTCAGTTAGCTCACCTGTACATGACTGGAAACTATTAATCTGTTCAACAAATGCATTTAATTATTTATTTATCACATGAAACATATTTATTATCTCACAGCATGATATTTGTTTACTTTTTCTCCAGATTTCAGACTAATTATAACTTATATCGTGTATTATTATTGCTTGAGAGGTGTTCCTGTTTTGCGTTGCTTACTTTAAGACCAGTGCATTGATAAGATCATGTTGAGCGGAATATCTTTAATAACAAACCTTATAACATTGTTCCTCAGGTTCTGTATCCGTGTGTGATCTCTGTTTTCCCATCTATAGTATACCGTCAGTGTCAAAATTTTGTAATCCTGGACTGACTGTTGGCTTAATATGATCAGCACATGATCTGTTTTCAAATAGTTGAAGTCTGAAATTTTTCCAATCAACTTTATTGTCCTTGTGAACTTCTTTAAAACAAAAAGTTGCCACACACACTCGAAAAATCTGCATTTCTTATCAAAGAGTTTCCGAATAAATTCACTGATAGTTTAGTTTCATGTCGTTTCTGTAACATAATGATGTTAGAGCCTTTTTATAAAACAAAAAGTCAGATTTTACTTGTACACCTCACTAGGGTACTCAAACCCCTCCACCACGATAAGGTGGCGGTTGTCGGAGGGGTCTCACACTCAGTAAAGGCTACAATGTTACTGACTCTGACAATACATTAGTTTAGGTCTTACCTGTCCCCAGACACCAAGGTGTGATTAAATACACCTGATAGTTGTGGAGATATTTGAAGTTTACTTTGGGATGTCATTCAGCTCAGGCTTGACTTAAAATAATCAGTGAGTAGAACGAGTTGGCAAAGTCTTCTGAAGGAAACATAGTTTGGAATCAACAGGTCCGTCTATGTCCTCATCAGTCTGATGGTTTCCCCCTCAGAACCAGAAGCCTACCTCTGAGGAGATCCTGCTCATGGCCGAGCAGCTCAACATGGAGAAGGAGGTGATTCGTGTTTGGTTCTGCAACCGCAGGCAGAAAGAGAAACGCATTAACCCGTCCAGCAGCACCACCCCTCCCCTGCCCAGCCAGACCTCGCCTGTTGTGACGCATAAAGCCTCCTGCTACAGCCCGCAAATGGTAAAGACCACCGTCAGCCCACTAGCTTTTATACTTGAATTTTTTTTTTTCGAGAACTTCAGAAGCGGCCTTGATCTTTGTCTCACAGGAGGACAGAATCATTTCCTGGTTTCTTTTTTCTCCCTCTCCAGGTATCTAGTCACGGTCTGTCCCAGGTCACCACCAGCCTCATCACAACAGGTGAGCTGTAATTACTGTTTGTGCCCGTGTAGAGTCTCGTCAATAAATGATTAAAGCTTAGCACGGGGCTTTGCAATTTTGTTTTGGGACCCAAAAGGCTGTCAGAGGAAGATTAAACTTGACTTACATTATTTGGAAGAAGTTGATATTTCTGTCTTGTCGGCTGGTTTGATGAAACTCTGAAGTTTCATCGAGTCCCAAAGAAATAATTTCTGTAAAAGAAAGGTTGAGATAGAAAACAATGATGTTTTATTGACATGGGAACACTGTTTCTATCTTGTTGTTTGCCTCCATGAGTCAAGAGTCATCCTGGTGATTTATAGACGCCGGCCACAGTGTGAGTTATCCCCGGCTTCACATATCTGACCGATGGCCTGACAACTAACAAGCACGGCTGGAAATTTATTGTCCTGTCGAGGCGAGGTTAATACTGTCTGCACCAGAACTCCGCTCTCTGCTCTGTAGGCACTGAAGATGCAAAAACATCTCAGAATTGTAACGGCTGATGAAGAACTGTATCACCAAACACACTCACGATTGCATCAATATCACAATTACTCCCCTCAGGCCCCAGCTCGTCGCCTTCAGCATCCTGCCCCATGACTCCCGTCAGTTCAGCTGCAGCAGGCTCCACTTCTTCTGCTGTGACTCCGCCCCCTCACAGCACAGCCAGCCCCGGCCCATCCACCCTCGGGGCCCTCGGGCTCAGCTCTGGGTGAGTGCTTATATTTCAGTCAGTCCGGTTTGAGTTTCAATTGGGCTGATTTTTAATCTCAAAATCATCTTACGGTTCATTTATATCACTAAAATATTTTCAGATCGTTTTTGTTTTGTATCTTTGTAAAATTGATACACATTTGGTTTGCGATCGCGATGCACCGATACCACTTTTTATCAGGGCAAGTAGGAGTAGATAATATAAGAGTACCATACAAATACTCATCAGGTGTTGGTTACAGTGTCTGTTATGTACTGAATCTCATATTTTGACTTTAGTGCACCGAGAAGATCAGAGAATCATTAGTAATATACTTGGTAACCTCCTTGACCTCAGTACTGCACTGGTTCTGCTGGTGTTTAATCAAACACACCTCTTCTCCACAGTTCAGCTGATCATAGTTAACCTACCTTAATATTTTCATCATCCACCACAAGAATTCAACCCTATATTGCCGAAAAGTGATCATTTATGGGCGTGTTTGAGAAAGTAAGAGTTTGGGAGTTCAGCATACTAACATCAGTATCAGTGCATCCCTTATTTCTACAGCTGTGGGTCAGATAAGACAAACATTTCAACTAAACACCTTATTTTTGAGTCAGATAGGATTCTCTTCATCTTTTTGTATTTTATAATCCTTCAATCAATCAATTACATCTATTAATTTAAGAAGGGAATTTTACATTCATTCATCATTAAGTGCAGCCTGAGACTGATTTAAAGAAAAGTGGAAAAGTGTTTTCTGTAAAAATGAGAGACCAACTCTTTGAAAATAAAAAATATCTTCTCTACTAAATCACTCTACTATTCAAAGACATTTTTCTTTGATTGAACCTTCAGCCATTTCAACCAGCTAAAACGAAACAAGCTTCCGCTGCACAGAATTCTATGATGGTCACCTGTTGAAGGTGTGATTGCTGCTCACTATGGTCTATTCAAACCTGAAGACATGTATGAGCGAAGGTCTGCAGACGTATAGGGCTGTCCGGTGGAGCCTCAGTGAAGGCCGATCCTTCGCGTGTGCATCACCGATGGATGCTGATGGTTTCTATCACTAAACCTGCCTACTGTTTCTCTGCATGTGTGAATGTTCTTCCTGCTTGTTTTGCGTGAATCTGCGGTCCATCCACATTTCAGGAACGCAATGATGGGAGTAAGCACAGCGATGAACCCCAACCTCATTGGCAGCAACCCTCTGGCTACCATGAAAGGTGTGTGTGTGTGTGTCTGTCTCCTCCAGCATCGCCAGCCTTCATCAGTCTCCATTTCTGTAGACCACTTCCCATTTCACCCTTCATCTATTCTGCCCAGAATGAATTTTCTTGCAGCCGCCCTCTTCCTCCTCAGCACAAACTTTTTGAATGAGTCAGTACGGTGAGAGATTCAATTGGATTCACATACAATAGGCTGCTATTATCACAAAGTGACGAGAGCCCCTCATGGCGAAGCTTAGGAAGCCAAGTCAGCTTACAGCAAACTGTTGAACAGGCACAATCCCTGCCTCTCCAGGACTGTCGGCTAAATAATCTGTTTCCACTCAAAATTCCTCTATTTGAGCGAGATGATCTGCTACCAAATCAATTAAGCATCGCAAATATTTTTCCTTGAGCTCAGCTTTGAATCCGTCCTATGTTCCATCTCCCTGTAGCTCCGATTCAAACCCTAGTCTTTTCTTCTGCGTCATTTGGAGGCAGCATCCTCCGGGTCATGGGCCGCCGCTATGGAGTCAGTAACCATGTCACTGCAGGCCCTGATGGAGTGACAGGCTGAAGGAGAGAAGAAAGAGAAGCCTCTGTGAAAGGAGGGGGTGGAAATGAAGCGTTGACGTGAAAGGGAATGAATCCCTCTGGCGCCACAAGCTATGAATGTTTACACTGGCAGTGCAGTAATAGTGGATTAAAGTGTTGAGTATCACTGGAATTCAAGTCATTCTCTGTTACAGCAGGTCTTTGACTGATGGCCGGCTCATTCCGTCACGCTGCAGTGATCTAGCAAAGAAGTAAAAGTAGCTTTTCATTGTTGGCATTTTATCACTAGAACGCTTCTCTGCCAACGAGGTAACGTTTTGACATTGGTCCTTCTGTTTGTTTGTCTGTTTGTTTTCTAGCAGGATTATAGAAAAACGGTATGAATTCCGAGAGAATGAGGAGAAACAAACGGTTCCGGAGTATTTGAGCGACACTGAGAGAGTTTGGAGGCTGATAGTAACTCCTAAATGAATAGTTTTTAAGTAAAGCCATCTAATTGATTCTGATCACATCAGTATCTACCTCAGGCAGATGTTTGTGCTGACTGAGAGCAATCAGCACTGTGGCCTAGTTTAATCCAATTTTCTCCCCCAGCATCTGAAACCATCCATTATGTCTTCATGTAGATGAGTGTGTTTGTTGTGTGCATGTGTAGAAAACAATCTTCTCCGTGTTCCATGCTCCTCTCATTATGAAGCTGGCCGTACATTGTAAGATTTGAACTTCTATCAGGGTTTGTCAATCAACTGCAGTCGTACGACCCTCTGACCGTCTGAGCTCATGCTGGCATATGCCTGTACACTAACCCAGTATGTTCTGGGTTTGGTTTGTTAAGGTAAGACCAAAGATCATCCTTTCTTCATTCCACGGTGGGAAAACGTCAGTGTTCCAGCAGTTAAGAGCAGACTGCTATACTCAGTTCAAAGTATTAGGAACACAGTAGAGAAATAAACAGTGCAACCATGTTGCAAAGAGTATTGAACAATTCTTCCAATGCTGTTCCAGTATTGCAGTCATAAAGAAACACATAAATGGATGGGAGAGTCCAATGAGAGCATCTCTCCTTCGGAGCTACAACTTGCAGTAGGAGCCACCTGCAGGAGGTGTGGCCAACAGAGCTCACAGGTTCCAGCACGTGACCCAGAGTGGATTTTGTCTTCTTGATCCCCTTGTTGAGTTGCCTCTTGTCTCTGGTTGAGATACTGCTACCTTAGCAGACCTACACCAGAAAATAGCGTTTGTAGCACCACAGATAGAGTCTAAAGAGACAGAAGAGAAGAGAAGAGACGAGAGAGGGTACCAGAGGGGATGTTAAGCTAACAGCTGCCAAACACTGGCGCATTAAATATTATTTCAAGTGGTATTGAAAGGTTCGTGTCAAAGTTAAGGTTCATGTCGGCTCGACCTCAGAACCCTGAGGGTTAAATCAAAGCCATGAATCAATCCCCAAACAGCAATCTTTCTTTTCAGCCAGACCCAGGTAGTGTGTGCATGCTGGTAGGGTACAGTCCGGCTATAGGGTACCTATAGGGTTCACTGCCCTCACAAGTAGGCTTGTTCTGTTCGTCTCCTCTTGAACCTACCCTCATCACTTGTCATGTTCTGTTCATCACTTTCTCTGATTGTCCACTTATATCTGTCTAAACTCTCTTGACCTTCTTGCACCTTTTTGTCTCTTAATTTCTTTGTCCTTGGCTCTCCCGCTCTTCCTGCTCTTCCTCTGTCAATTTCCACTCTCTTACTCTTACTCTCTTTTGTCACTACCAGCCCTGGCAGCCAGTGGTGCTCAGCTGCCCATCTCCAGCCTCGAGGGGGCTGCAAGTCATATGCTTCTGGGTGGGCCTGGGGGTCCGGCTGTCCCGCCTTCCCTCCGCTCATCCCTCTTCCTCAACCAGTCCACCCTCCTCCCCATGGTGACCAGCTCCATGCCGACGGCCTCCGCGCCTGCCATGGGACCAGTAAGCAGTGTTGGATGCGGCCCAAGGCCTCCCTTCTCCCAAACTCCACCCCCTGGAGTCAGAAGCCTCATGAGCCCAACCTCGTGCCCCGAGGACTCCTTATCTCCTTGTTCAAGCCCCGCCTCTTTCTGTTCTTTTAGTGAAGCCTCGCCACCACCCATGGGAGGGGCCATGGCTGAGTGATCCCTGCCTGACCGCCAAAGCATCCTATCAGAGGAGGACGAGGAGGAGGAAGAATAGGAGGAAGCAGGGCGTTAAAGGAGCTTTAAAAGTCTAAACTTACAACCTCGCCTTTCAACCAAAGCCATCTCTCTGTCTGATCCATCTGTGATTTCGTCTCTCTCTCTCTCTGTCTCCCCTCTGAAGTCCACGAAGCCAAAAATATACACAGACGGTAGAGGGGAGAGAGCAAAGAGAGGCGGGATGGAGAGAACTGCAGAACAGAGAGGGGCATTTAAAACCAAATAATGATCTACAGCTGGAGAGGTGACGAAAGCGGAGTGTCTCGGCTTGACACTGGGAAACAAACCCGGTGCATTTTATCGGCTGGAGAAGAAAAAAACTTGCTGAGGGCAGGTACGAGAAGAAAAACTGTGTGTGAGAAATGGGAGGCAAGAAGAAAAAGACTTAATCAAGCCTGGAGGATCATGTGATTGCGAATGGATTTACAAAAGGAAAGATGCTGGAAGAGAATACACACCTAAGATGAAAACCAAAATCTCCAAATACCAAAAACTGAAAAAAGAAACAAAAAAAAAAAAGGCAAAAAAAAAACAACAACAAACGGAGAGAAAAGCTTTAGTTCAAAGAGACTTTAACATCCTGATCCGTCCTGGATCAGTTCAGTCGCTCACAGCAAACATTTCCATGTCAGTCAGAAATTCCATAATTCTCACATTCAGTTTAAGATTTACAAGAAACATCTATTTTTATATGATTTTATATTCATCGTCCTTACACAATGTTTTAAAGCAACTCCCACATGGAGGATCTACCTACCTCTAAACAGCTTTACAGTCTGAGCCTAGCATTCAGAACAGACGGCGCTTGTTTTAACCAGCCTGGAGGGGCAGACGGGTGGAGTTTACCCCTATGATTACTTAAATACTCCACCAGGTAAGATGCTAATCCATGCACACCCCATTATGCTTAGTATATATTCAGTCATTACGTCCAATTATGTGGCACAACCCAACCCTCTGGCACGGACCAACAGTAGGTGGAAATCACTGTTGATCCAGATTAAAGTAGTTGTTTGTCTGTTAACATCAGGTGAAAAACATCCACTGTGGTTTTTGGGGTTTGTTTGCGCCTTGAATTTCTCTTCAAGAGAAAATCTCTGTGGTTTTTCATCTGCTTTATAATTTTTTTGCTTTAATGTTGCTGCAAAAAAAGTATACAATGAACAGTATCTTAACTGCCTACAGAGTAAAAACACACACCAAGGGCAAACACAGGACTTTTTTTTCACTTTTATTTGTCCTATTGTTATTCATCGCCATTCCTGAGACACCCAAACCTTCATCAAGTCATCCTCCAAACTGCTCATCCACCCCCAGACAGTCACTCTTGGATACCATAGCGTCGCCCCTGGCTGCGTTTTCTCCGGATTCGCCAGGGAGACGAGTGTCCGGACAGAACCTCAGTGTTGTCAAAGGAAAACATACACACATTCACACTACAAGCATAAGAATGAGTCCAAACCAAAAAAAAAAAAAGAACAAAAGAAAGGAGTGAAGCACCGGCACCGGCATTCCCCTTACTGCCCACAAACCCCTGCCCTCCATCCCCACCCACCCCCATCTGCCCCCTCTCCTTTGTCTCCAAAGATCCGATCAAAGGGCCAAAAGAAGAGAGGAGAAGGAGAAGCAGTAAGGAGCAAAGGAGCCAAAGGTATGGAAAGCTGCAGGGGGAAACCTAGAAGAGGAGCAGGAGGAGGAGCGCTCAAAGTGGTGGACCAAAAAAAAACCAAAAAGTAACCCAAAACCAAAAGCTACTACTACTGCTACTAGTAATGTGTGAGAGAATGAGACTGTAACTAAACCAAATACAAACAAAGACGAGGAGGACGAGGCTGAGGAGGTGGGAGTGCGGCCTGTCTGTCTGTTCGTCTTTGGCTGTGACTACTGTTCTTGTATCGATAGACAGAAACCGTTCCTTCACCCACCGCCGGCGACCTCTGCTCTGTTCTCGCTTTGTTTTTTCCTGGATGGATAAAATATGGAATAACCTCAACATACTGACTTTGAGAATATATATATTTTTGTTTTTGCTTTCCATAGTGAGTCTGTTAACGATGTTCGATTTGTCTCACAGCTTTCTACTGATTATGCGGTGGGAAGGAGGGGCGGGGGGGGAGCCGGCTTGGCGAAACGTTGCCTATTTTCATATCTCGTCTCTTCGGTTGTGCTCTGGGTTTTTATTATTGTTAATGGTTTTGAAATGTGCATATGGAAATATGCTGTGAAAATGTCGCTTCCACAATTTAACAAAACACTTTTTTTTTAAGTTGATTCAGAATTTTGTGAAAAAGCCAAAACTGATTACGAAGAGCTAAACTTTCTAGACGTACCACCAAATGGAACAACCAAACCAATGCACAAATATTGAAGAGTCTCTCAGCTGCGTGTGAGTGTGTGTGTGTATGCGTGTGTGTATGCGTGTGTGTGTGCGCGCGTGAGTGTGTGTGTGTGTGTGTGTATGTGAAGCAGGATTCTCTCACATACAAACCAAACAGTTTAGACAACTCTCATTGCTTAAAGCCAGTCTCTGGTCTTTCTGATCTTTTTCATCTTGGACCTGTTCTCACACAGTCTCACCATAATCCCGATCGTGTCCTTGCTTCCTCCCCCTGCTTGGATAATAGAAAATAGAAAAGGAAAAAAAGATTCACCACGGTTGCATTCATCCGTCACCTTGATAAAAAATGTTTTCTGTTCCGTCTGGTAATTGTTACCATTTATTCTCCAGCTGCTGATGAAGCTTGACCATCTGGTAGAACATTCGTAGGACTTTAATAGACTCAATTAAATACCGTAGAATTGTTGAGGTGGTACACTAGGTTACTAAAGTAATCAATACTCAAACAAATCCATATTTGCACCTCGACGATGCACCTAAAACCGAAGTACACACCCAGTCAGCACCGAAAGCATAAGCAAGTAAGAAAAACGTTTTGGGACCCTAAAAAAAGATTATTGGGAAAGAGGACCCCTCAATAGCCTCTCATATTGGCTCATTTTGACAACTCTGAAACCCCTTAAAAGTTCCTTGATGTCCTACTAAACAGTGTCCCACCCTAAACGCAGAACCCCGATAGCGGTTTGCTTCTAGCTGCAGTTAGGTACCGTCAGTCTGGACTCCTCCTGAAGGAGAACAAGCAGAAAAACAAGGCAAATATGGTCTTATTTACCCACTAAATGTGGCTATTGTAGAGAGTCTTTTTAATTCTGGATCCCTCTGATGATCATGTGGAACAATTCCAAAATCTACTGGTCTTCCTCAGGCCATACCGAACAACTTCATATCAAAATCCATTCAGAACTTTTTGAGTAATTCTGTCGGCAGACACATTAACCAATGGTGACAAAATCAAAGGCCTCCTTGGTTATCACACATAACATCATCACTGTCCAAGTGATCAATGCATAAATATTGAACTGTTCAAACTAAACACAAACATGCAGATATAAAGGTTTTAAATCACCTTACTCTGATAGCGAGTATGTAAAACGTCCTATCGTTTGGTGATTAATCGACCAAACCGGTGAATGGGTCCAACGGCGGCTTTTAAAGCAGATCAAGAAGAAGAGTTCCGTGGTTTTATATTGTTTGTATTCATTAAAAGGCAGCCTTTAGTTTAGGTGTTCCAGCATGACTGCAGATCAGCTGAGACTAAAATTCATTATGCATCACTTGTTTCTCAACTCTTATAGAAATGTAAGAGCACCTGTGCATCTGAGAGCTACACCCCGTCAGTCTACAACAGTATTAAAAAAAACAATTATTTATCAAAAAGACTTTCTTGTCCAAACTGAATGTCATACTTGACCAGTGGAAAGAAATATTTGAAAACCCCTGATACACTTTGATTCTGACTAATTGGATTTTGGTCAATGGCTTTAAAGATGCGTGAAGTCCCTTTATAGGTCAGTAAAGGTGATATCTGTGTGAAAACTGTTCCGGTGGAAGAATGGAACCAGGCCCAGGGTTGAAAAAGAGCTGAGCTTTATGACTGGCAAACTGATGGTAAGCGTTTATGAAGAGGAAACGGGAGGCCAAGGGGGGTTCTGACGCCTGAGACAGACGTAATGCTGTCCTCCTCTAGAGGGAATGTATCCATTAGTTCTTATGGGTTTCTGAGGGAATAAATGACTCACATGTTCTTACTTGTTGCTGATGCGATGAAAGGCTGGGACTAATATTCTCTGATAACGACCCAAGACTTGATTTCAGAACCAAAAGCTTTAGAACTCTTTATCGCTCTCTCTTTGTTGGAATAAGTATTTGTATTTATTGTATGAGAGAGCTGTGTGTGCGTGTTTTTGGGGTTTTCTTTGGGGTGGTGGGGTGGTGGGATGGGATGGGAAAAACACTCCATTTGTATTTTACAAACTACTTTTTCTCTCAACTTGTTTATTTCTGCGTTCTTTATTTATGTATTTATTGGATTCTATTTATGTCTCTCTGGATCTTCGTGCTAGATTTTTCCGGGGTTGTTGTGAGGCTCGTATCTGCAGAGAGGGGTGTTCTTGAGATAGAAAAAAAAACCCGAGAAAATGCCAAACAAATGTTGTTTGAAGGAAAACCAAACGTACAGACTGTTGAAACCCGAGACAAAGAGTTGAAGTAGCAGGAAGACGGTGACGGAGGAAAATTAGCTCTTGACTATGTTTTAAATATTACACAGGAGTGGGTCCTCCAATTTTCGAGGGACGTTTACTTCTTCATGGCACAGATTTAAAAAAATCTCCTCTCTCATTATGGATGAGAAACTTACGGCCAATCGTTTTAAGGGTTGCAGCACTTATTAAGCTTAAACTTAAGTGTAGGTTTACACTCTAAATGAAAACATACTTGTTGTCAGATTATTTGTAAGATAAACCACTCAGCGGTTTATGGCTGGAAGCTAACTTTAATAGACAAAGCTAACGATAGCTGTTTAATTTATATTCTGTTTAGATTGAGCAGTAAAAGAGCTGTGAGTGACATGGAAGATTTGGAAATCATGTTTAAACTTATGCAACTGAACAGGCATTTCACAAACTTACATCTCAGCATTAATTGAATATGAGGACTACAAACTCTGAATTTTTCAATCTGTTATCTCATGTATGAGGATACAAATGCAAACATTTAGAAAAACATTTCCATACATCCGATGTAAAGGTTAATGTAAAGAAAAAGCCCACTAAGCTAATTTTGGGCAGATTGATAGCAGCTCATAATGCTCATTGAGACGTCCTGATTTTATAGCAACTATATCTTATGGTCCTTCCTGATGTGTTCTTCAACCAACAGTTGGATTTGTGTGTTTACTTTTAGCGGCGCCTATCAGATGTAGAAAAGAGTGGAAGAAGAGTCAGGAAGTCCTCTTTTGCACGCTAACGAAAAGTGTGCTTTCAAATCATGCAATTTAAGTCCGAACGCAACCTAAAGCTAGCCGATACTTTCTAAGAACACTGCACCGACTGGCTTGTGCGACCGGTCCAATTGGATTGTATAGAACATTCAACTTTACTTTTTTGCCTTTGAAATCCGACATTTATTGCATCTGAGTGACTTCCCTCCGTTCACGTCTTCCCCCGCCGCTGCTCTCTACGAAGCTTTATGATTCCCTCTGTCCTGCTCCAGGACAGAGGGTTTGACTTCATACCTCTGATGAAAACCAAATAGACATTCAAGCTTTAATAACAAAATAATAAAGTCAAGAAGACGCAACCTGTCTGAACTCAGGAGTGAGGCGTGTGAAACCGGCCTTAGCTTGGTGGAGAGGAAACAAAGACTTTGATGAACAACTTCTTCTGAAGGCTTTAACCGACGGGACACTCCACCATCGCTCCGCGCAGCAAGGACGTGGCTGCGATTGCACGAGCGCGTGTTGGTTTCATCACTGCTGTCGGAGGAAAACACTTGAACTCTAGCTTTTTAGAGTAAACATGCTCTTTTTTGTTTTCGGACCACGGGGCTGTTAAAACTCTCTGCGGGTGAAAAAAACAAAAAGCGCTCCTCCCAACCTTGTTCAGATGTGTTTCCTCTGACGGCGGTGCAGCTGTGCCGGTCTCTATGCCTGTGTGGTGTGACTGCTGCGGTGTACAGAGAATAATACCAAAGTTAAAAGTACCACAGTCTGATTCTGCGCCACAGACACACACTCACTGTCCTTCCATGTGTAAATAAGCATTCAGGATGTTGGGAACTGTAACTGCTAAGATAAAAGTGAACCATGGCCTGTCGTTACTCTGAAACACTGTCAGATAATTAGAGCACTTCAGGTCTTGACAGTTTTCTACTGTAGTTCTTCTGTGGCTGTGAATGTTAATTTTATTACTATGCTCAACTCTCCTAGTCAGCGTGATATTTTAGAGACCTTTTTTTTTTTTTTTTTTGACCTTGAGAACACGAGATGTAATACCTAATAATAATAATAATAACAGAGAGAATAACTTCAGCGGATATTATTTGCCCCCGGTGTCATGGTTCCTTTTGTTTAGGAGAAATGTAAAAGAAACCTTTTTCTTTCTATTTTTTCTACAATGCAGCTTCAATCCAAAGTTTAAGAGGACAGCAAAGACAGATTTTACTGCTAAAGAAAAAAAAAACCTCAATAGTTAAAACCAAAGAGCTCCACTGTATCTCCTCACGCTGATTTTCTATTTCTCCTCATTGTATGACGCCCACGTTTCTATGATGGCTGGAACTCCTAGAGTGTTCCTCATGCAGCCTGATAATGATGAAGATGAGACAAAAACTGCTCTCTAAGTTTTTTTGGTCGCTGTTGTTCTGTTTTGAAGTATTCTTAGGTTGTTTGACCTCGAGGCTCTCTGTCTCTCTGTCGGAGTTGATTCTATAACCTGATTCTGTTGGAAACGTTTGGGTTTGAAACTGTTCTCTACTGTCCCTGAACTCATTGCTATCTGTGTGCCTGTTGTTTTGGGGTCAGGGAAGCGGGGACAAAACAAACCTGTAAGTGTTAGGAATAAAGTGCGAATTTAGACCAAAGTCAACCCCTGTGTCTTTGTTGTTTCTTACGGGTTTACTGTCACACTAAGGTCACAAAGAACTGCCAAAGCAAAGAGTGAGCCAAAACATCACACTGCCTCATCACTACTTGCCTTCTTCCCATGATGCATCCTGCTGACGCCCCTTCCGGA
Organism: Lophius americanus; assembly: GCA_037951165.1. Classification (NCBI taxonomy): domain Eukaryota; kingdom Metazoa; phylum Chordata; class Actinopteri; order Lophiiformes; family Lophiidae; genus Lophius; species Lophius americanus. The sequence goes on from JBBDHG010000170.1 coordinate 1,455,624, forward strand.
GAGATGCAATGTACACACATCTGGTTCTCTACATGATATTAAACAAAACATCTGTGGTCCACTTCTGATGCTGACGTGTTCATTGATGCTGATGTGTCCATTATAGGATGTAAACACTGTTACACTGGGGTCAGAGGTCAGCTGAATGGTTTACTGCACATTTGTTGAACTCAAGGCCGGCGGGGAGCATCTCTAAATTTTATTACTGGTCCTCTGGTATACAACACAAACACCTCCGATACTACAAATCCCAGAATGCACTGCGATAGCCAGCCCGTCAATCAAGAGCACCAGCGCTTCTCCGCTCCTCTGTTGCCAGATATCAGCATTAATCCAGTCACTATAATAAACTTTAGAATAAAATGAGAGAGAAAAAGATGTAAATGATGAATAATAAACGTATTAGAAAGTTGCACGTGCGTATTAGCAAATTAAATGCATTTTTTAAAATAACTGACGAGGTCCGGCCAGCATGTGTCAGTGCTGCTGTGTTAAAAACAAGAAACCACATTCATTCATATTTATTTAAAATGATCCTGTGAAAAACTATGCTAATGGAGACATAAAAATTAGTTATGCTGATCTATTTGGAATTTAATCTGTAATCTGTGTATGTTCTATTCCGTTGGTTTGTTCAGAATTCTATAAAATGAGTAATTCAAATAAAAATAAAAATTGTCTTAATACCTCAGATTAAACATGGGCAGTTTGAGTGCTGTTTGATCATCGAGGCCGTCTCCATCTGTGTGATATCACTGTGTTTGACACGTTTCTATCAGAACCATCATTAACCTTTTTTCAGCAGCCTCTTCTTCAGTAGCTCTGGGACCAGATAACAAGGAGTAGCCTCCACTCCCCACACACATCACTGAGCCTCGGACGCCCATAACTCTGTCGACAGTTGTCCATACTTAGACAACCTTGGTAGGTTCTAACCACTGCAGACCAGGAACATCCAACTGCAAGACGTGCCGTTCTGAAGATGCTCCCCCAGTCCATCACAATTTGTCTCTCAAATTCTTATGCTTGACCAATTCCAACACATCAACCTCATAAACTGCGTGGAGGCGGACCGGAGTTGTCCGTAAATAACATTCTGAGCGAATGAGAGTTATTCTGGAGGATTCGGGCATTAAACTTTCAATGTCATGTGTGTAGAAAATGTATCCCCCAAACAAAAAACGAATCCCTGAGCCAGGTACGCTGCTACACTTCTGCAGTGAGTCGGAGTGAATTCTTGAGAAAAGAAAAGAAGGGTTGACAAAGGAGGAACATTCTTCAGACTCTGTTATTTGGAGAGCAGTAAGTGCAAAACTCTGCTACGATAATCGGTTTTGCGATGAAGACCCAGAGGTGGATGCAGCTCTTAAACATTTATGTATCTGACTGAATAAGGCTTTTAAAATACTAGTCCTCCATGGATGCCTCAATTCTGTTTCTTTTCAAAATCCCAAAGTGAATTGTTGCCATATGTCGAACTTGAACTTTGACCCAAGCCTCATCATTGGTGTAAACACAAAGGTGATTGTTAATAAAAAAAAAAACAGAATTCACGTACTGTGGAGGTGGAACTCTCTCTCTGTGTTTTGTGTTGTAATCATGAGATTGGTTGTCTTACCTCTGTGTAAGTATCAGGGTTTTCTTAGGAGTTTTAATTTCAGTAGTAAATGATTGGCGTTTCTTGGCATCAGTAAATTGTCTGAAATGTAATCAGAACTTTTATACACTGATCAGCCATATGATTAAAATCTATACGTCTAATATTATGTAAGACTCCCCTTTTGACACAAAACAGCTCCGTGATGTCACTATGTGTTCTGAGCCTTTTCTGTCAGAACCAGCTGTACTGCTGAACCCAATTTGTGCCACAGCAGCTCTTCTGTGGGATCAGACACCACAGCCTAGCGATCACACCCTAGATAAAGACACGTACAGTAACAACAATACCCGCAGCTATAATAATAGCGTGAGTGCATATAGTAGTAATTATAGCTTCTGGAGTAATGATGATGTCATTACTGGGCATCAACCACGTCTAGAGTTGCAGATCCAGCCGTGATTCATACGACTGCAGGACTAAAAAGCTTGAGGAGTTCAGGGCAGAAGTTAAGTTTAGTAACATACACTAATGGGAGATTGATGTATGGAGAAGAAGGGCGAGAGGGGTCAGAGGTCACTCAGAATCATCCAGTTGCTTTGCAGCACGCTTCGATATCAATTTGATCTGAAAGTTTTCTGTCAGAACCATCAGTTCTGATGTAAAACCAAATTTCCTCATTAGTTTGTGCTTCAGTAGCTCTGGGATCAGACAATACCAGTTACCAGTCAATCACTGTTATTCTGACTCCTTCACCGATAAGTGGTTGTAATGTTCCGGCCACTTGTTTATTCAATTGTCAACCTAACCCTTCTTTTCTGTGTCCCTCCCAATATTTAGATGTCCCTGATCTGTGTCTGATGGAGACAAACTAAGCGGTGTGCATTTTTGTTAGATTGGAATAAAATAAAAATGTCGCTGGCTCTGTGATTCTCTCTTTAAACCAATGAGACGGTCCTGAGGCTCACTCAGCCAGCAGAGAGAAAACACAGCCTCGAATGTGTCTGCTGTAAAAGTATCAAGTAATGAAATATGTCTCCTCACTCCCGTTTCTCCTCACCGTCCACTGCTTCGCTATGGAGCCGCTCACAGTTTGGGTTTTTGGAGAGTTGCTGACATGGCAAGAGGACTTTTAGCAGAAATGCACTTTTTTCTTTACTTTCTGGCAGTTAGCTGCACACGTTGAGGGGAGCCATGTGGGAAGAGAGCCCCTGAATCATTCAGGGGGGCCCCGGGCAGGACAGGGCGCGAGCCCTGGAAGCTGCCAGAGATTATAGATATTTAATGTGTCAGTGCTCTGCTCCGGCTCATGGGGCCCTCGCCAGCGGCAGCCGTTCATACGTTCACTACTTATATCTGCCCGGTGGTACCGTGGCCCCCCACAACGGAGTGGCTGGGTCTTCTGGTGTGTTTGTTGTTGTTCAGGGAGAGAAGAACAAACTTCTTCTCCCTCCAAAAACAGCATTTTCTCAGGCGGTTTCCAAATTCCTCCTCGCCCTCCTCTCCTCGCTCCTCACACTACAACACCACTGCTACACAGTGGATCACTGATGGGATGCATTTTGCTGTTTGAGGATTCAGGTCATCTGTATAGTCAGTTTCCATGGGTTACAAGGTTAGTTTTTGGGATTTAATTCCATTTTAATTTCTGGGTTTCTGTGGTTACAGGTTGAATTAAGTATAATTTCTCTCCCCCCACACCTTATGTACAATTTTCCATGTAGACGATAGGTGCCTTTTGATATTTTTATGCACTATTATTAGCATTTCATGCATGTTTATGGGATGTTTTTTTCTGCATTTGTCTTTGTTGTTAAATTCAAAACATTTAAGTATACAGTAAGTTTAGAATTCTAATTCAAACTGTACTACTACTTGTCATCGTGAAACCTGGTTCCTGCGTCAACGACTCTATGTTGAGATTTATTCGTGGCTCCGTCTGGAAACTATTTCCCGACTGTTCAAATGTTTTTATGACAGCAGTGTCGACACAAGTTCCCTTTCTAGTTTTATCTGCTCCCATCCTCAAATATAAAAGGCTCGGATGTTTAACAGTGTTGTTCCTTTGTCGCATTCGAGGCATTTTGTAGAAAAGAGTGTCTGCTGTGGTGAGCTGAAGCCAGATATGAGGCCTCTCTGAGACCGATGGTGTGTAATTTTCCCCTGACCTCATGAATACTGATGCTGCTGGTGGTCCTGGGCGGCTCAGATCTGGGTGGCCTCGTCTGTGTGCGCGAACCTCTCTGTAGGGAAACAACATGTAGTGAAGCCACAGGTCTCTGAGGAGCAGCTACGCCTGCTGCAAGGCAGAAACAAACTCAGGCTCCGGCACACAGTCAATCCATGCCAACGCCATCTCCACTTTCTTCTGCGCCGTAACCATCAAGGCGCTGTCACGTGCGTTATGTGTGTCAGACGAGCCAAATGTTTGTGCTCTGGATCTAAACTCCGGGTGTGAAACAGCCGTGAAATCAGAACCAAATAACAACGCTGAGAGGCGGGGTGGCGAGGTCACACAGCTACCAGAATGACATGGATTAGTTTTGAGATATGACACCATGGGCGGTGCAGCGGGTGGAGCTGCTGCCTCACAGCCAGAAGGTACCGGCTACAAACCCACCTCTGACCGCAACGTTCTCTGTGGAGTCTGCATGGGTTCTCCGGCTTCCTCCGGCAGTCCAGAATCATGCAGTAGACCCTTTGGGGATCACCACATCAGATGACCTTTCTCTTTTTGTCTTTGTTTTGTTTGAATTACCTTTGATTTTTATTATTTATTTGTTATACTTCACGTTGGCCAGGATGCTCTTCTGTTTGGGACCGACTGCTCTAGAGACGAGGTTGTTGTGTTCAGTCTCTAAATTTTGCTCATATTGTTGACTATCCATGGTTACTGGTTTATAAAAGGTTTAAAATTATTTTCCGTATGGGTTGAATCTCAAGCAACCTGACTTCTGCTTCGGCCTGAAGACATTTCACCTCTCATCCGAGAGGCGTCTTCAGTTCTAACTGACCTGTGGGGGTGAATCGAGATGATCACGATACGGTCCTTTATGCAGGTCCACCTCAAAATTGGCTTCTTCCAACCATCTCACCGAGTTTTATGAAATCCTCTTGGTGGATTTTGTTAGAACCCGCTCAGAAATAGAAGGGATCACCTCTCCATGGCAGTCAGATTGCGACTGATCAATTATTTTTATATAATTATTATTATATCTTTTTATTGAAGCTTCTATCTGCTTTTACCTTGTAGCACTTTGAGATTTGATCCAGATGTAAAGTTTGTTATAAATTAAATGTATTATTATTATTATCAATGGCTCTTGTGTTCATTATGTGCTGGATGAGCTGCAGTATGTCAGGAATCACTAGATGGCACACAATCCCTGCACAAAAGATCCTGATGATACTGACGCAGGTTCATGTTTTTCCATTTTTGTCTGCTCACAACTAAAGAAATGATGCAGCCGATGAAACTTATTTGGCTTCAAGCAGTTACTTCTAAATGTGGTCATAAATTATATCAGTTCTTTCTCGTAACTTCACAAAGAGATGTATTTTAAGACGTAGTAAGCTGGGACGCTGACCTCTGGGGTCGTTTCTCTGGTCTCGTTTCAGCACAAGTGAAGATGTGATGGTCACCCTAGAGACAATGGACGCCCTGTTTCTACGATTGCAGTATTTCATGACACATCCAGGGTTCAGACAATGTCATATGACATAGTTGTTCATTTTCTTCTTTCAAACCCATCAACTGTGTTGGAGGAGGTTTTCTGAACAAAAATACTCTCATGTACTCGTGAAAGTCATGTATTCAAAATGCTCTGTATATCAAGTAGAATAAAACAGCAAACAAGATGGATTTTTACGAGATTACATTAACGCCCATCACAAAAAAATATCAGTCTGTTATTTAAAGTTCAGCTTTGCTTGAATGACCTACCCAACATAAACTTAATATAGCTCTACATCTATCAGGACCAGGAAAAACTCTGCATTTGGATCAGTTTGATAGACAATAGAGCTTTTTTTTTGGCTGCAATACCACCTATGTCCACTATCTACATCTACTTCAACCTTTGACTCTGACACAAACCTCGTGTGTCATCATAATCTCGTTGTGCACTGTAAAAAAAACTGCAATAACTAGATTGAAACCCAATTATGGGTTCGTTGAGAAGAGGTTAAAACGATCGCTGACTGATATTGAGGAAGGGATATTATGGAATCGTCATCGCCATGTCCGCTGCAGATCCTTAGTGTTAGCGCGATAACTCAAAAAACTGTTTCATGGATCTTTTTCAAATTGTATACCCACATATACCTTAATGTGAGGATGTCAAGTTGTATATTTCTGACACTAAGAGGAGCTTTATTTCCTACATTGTCAGATACTTTTGTTAATGGTTCAATCAGTGGGATTACTTGTACAAAGCAGGGGATTGGGGACTTTTCGAATTGGGGACTTTTCGAGGATAAACCCTTGATGTCGGGGACGACAGCGTAGGACTAATTTTTATAAATGATTATCTGAGTATCAGGGAATGGAAATATGCCAATGCTGATTCTTAAATTGACTCAATTAATAATAATAATAATAATAATGCATTTAATTTATAATGCACTTTACATTTGGATCAAAGCTGAAAGTGCTAATTGTACTCAGATGCATTCCAAGGCATCTGCTCAGGTGAACCATGAGCTCAGTACTTGATCACAAAGGGAAATCTTCCGCCTGCTTCAGTTTTCCTGGAGATAGACTGCTGCTCCCAGTGTCAACCAGGCAGACACATTGTTTTGAGTTACTGAGTCATGTTATAACAGTTTGCGTGTAATGCCTCCATTTACATGTAAATTCTGTCTCAACTGTTCAACGGTCTCCGTGTTGTAAAACCGGTACAAACATGTCACACAGGTTTGAGTCATTTTGAATAAATATGAAAATTACAGTGCTAACAGCTCGGCTTTGGTGAGACAGGCCTGTTGATTTTCTGTTTGGTTAGTCTGTCGTGTTTATTTAAGGTAACACTCACTTTATTTATGCTTCATTTGATTTTTCCTCACAGATAGTTATTCACTCTCCGGGACCTGAACATAAAAACATGTCCTGGTTCCTTAATCCTGGTAAAGTTTATTAGTATTACCCCGTAATGCCATAACATTGTAACCCGTGACAGGTCAAGTGAATATCATTGATTAACTCATTGCCATGGCTCCTCCAATGGATTGAAAACTCCGAACCCTCCTGCTTTGAAGAAGAGGTGAAGTCAGACCAACATGGATTATGTCGATACCATGGTTACCTGTCAGTGGGTGGGATATATTAGGTAGCAAGTGATCATTTTCTCCTGAAGTTGATGTTGGAAACGAGGGTAAGGATTTTGGAAACTTTGACTAGGACTAAATTATGATGTCTAAACCACTGGGTCATGTTGCATGTTCCAGGTCATATGAAGGGCAACTAGTGAAGCAGGAACAAGAAGAGAGCGTAAAGGCTAGCCTGTATTGTCTGATCCCATAGAAGAGCTATTGTACTGAAAACCTTATTGCTGGTTGGGAATAGAAATGTGTCAGAGCACACGGTGACAACACTGTACTGTTTTGAAGCCAAAACGAGGACCTACGCAATATAAGGCGGGTGGTTTTAATGTTTTGGTTGATCAGTGTATATGTATTTACATATAACATAGCAGTTGGGAGGTGTGTTTTGAGACGTAGATTGTGGTACAGTGATTTGACCGCAAGTAGTGGCGGCAGGAGGTTGGATTCAGAGGAGTAGAAGCTGTGGGATGCAGGGTGGTGGTGTAGCATGTCAGTGAGGTAGGTGGAGCACCTGGTATGAGGGGTTTGTAGGTGAAAAGGAGGGTTCTGAACTGAATTCACTGCAGGACAGCGAGTCAGTGTAGGTTCTGGAGGACAGCAGTGACGTGATCATAGAAGGATGTTGGGGTGAGCAGGTAGTTCACTATCTACTGGAGTTTATGTAGGTATCTAGAGAATGTACCACGGATGGTACTGTCTGGATGTGATGAAACCATGGATCAAGTTTTCTAGCAGCGGAGATAGAAAGTTACTGGTGGATATGGTCACGCCTGATTTGTCAAAGCGAAGTTTGAGGAAACGTTTTACACCCAGTTTTGATATCCGTGAGACGGTTGATCACAGTAGGGTGAATGATGGATTTAGTGGAGATATAAAGCTGGACTTCACGAATGTACCTGTGGAAGAAGAGACTTGAAAAGGATGTAAAGGATGAACAGAAGAGGACCCAGCACCAAAACCTTAGGGACGCCTTTGGGCAAAGATCGTATAAGTTGTTGTCTCAAAAGGGAAATTCCTTTTGCGGCACCGTACAAGCATTACCACAAGTACTACATGTACTTGGTGTAGGTGTACTAGGTGTACTACATGAGTACACACTGCTCAAAGACTAATTTTACTAATCCCATCCTGATGAAGAGGTCAGGTGATGTTTTTTACGCCACAAAGCATCTTCAACGAATAATCGACGTATCGGCGGAAATCGATTATGGAAATTAGGTGTCGACGAATTTAACAGTTGCTACTTAAAAGCCTTCAAGCTTCTAACTGATGCATCTAAGCAGGGACAGATGTGACAGATGGTGACAGTACCTGTGGTTCGGCAGACTGGGGTGATGGTCCCACTTTTGTAAAATGGGGAACCGGAGGACGCGTTCCAATAAGAGGGGGATCACACTAATCAACCTTCCTGAGATAGTTTTTCTGGAAAGGAGGCTCCGACCAATTGTGGAACTTCACATTCAGGGGGAACGTTGTGGATTCTGTCCTGGTCGTGCAACGGCAGACAAACATTTTACTTTTGCAGGCTTGCTTGTGGGGTCTTGGGAATTTGCTCATCCAGTCTACGTCGGTTTCGTGGATTTGCACAAGACTTACGACCATTACCCCCGGGGAGTCTTGTGGTGGGTACTGCGGCCATTGCTAGGGGCCATCCGGTTCCCGTTTACAGTCCGTGACCTCAAGCAGCACTGGGTTGGTTTGCAGCTGATTGTGAAGCAGATGTGTGATGCAGTTCTCAAGTGATGGGAAAATGGACCGATAGATGGACAGGCGGTCCGGTGCAGCATCAGCAGTAATGTCGGCGTTCTATCTGTCTGTTGTGGTGAAGAAAGAGCTGAGTCTCAATTTATCACCACGTTACCTTTTACGTTCTCACCTATGGTCATGAGATCAATTAGTGGTGAGCGAAAGAATGAGGTCGAGCATACAAGCATCTGAAATGAGCTTCCTTCTTAGGTTGGATGGGCTCAGCCTTAGAGACCAGAGAGGAGCTCAGACATCCGGAGAAAACTTGTAGTAGAGCCGCTGGTCCTTCGTGTCGAAAGAAGACAGTTTTGGGGGTTTGGGCAGTTGATTAGAATGCTACCACGACGCCTCCCTGTGGAGGTTTTTCAGGAACATACAACTAGTTCCAGACCCGGAGGTATACGCAGAACTCGCCGGAGGGAAAATATATCTCACCTGGCCTGGTAACGCCTCGGGTCCCTCAGGAGGAGCTGGAGAGGGTCGCTCTAGTCACGTCTGGAAATCTGTTTTTAGCCTGCTGTCACCCAACGGAAGAAAATGGATGGATGGATGTTGCATCTCGGCTGAAATGGTTGACCCACATCCTGTGTTGTGGGTGCATGATCTCAGCATCCCTCATTGTTTACCTGTGGTACCACCGAGATCTCTACTGAAGCAGCAGGAACAAGAACCTGTGTACACGCAATCAAGCTGGCGTCCCTCACTCAGGCCGCGTTTATACATCACACAACAACGTTGTGAAGATGATCCTCGCCGACGCACGCCTGCCTAAAGGGGTTGAGGACGCTGTCATAGGAACACTTTACCGGTAGTTAGCGGTTAGACTTTTTTTTAAATCAACACCACACGCCTGATTTACAAACCAGATGAGCCAAAATAACTTTGCGTTGTGGTTCTGTCCGCTCGAGGCTACTAACCAGAAAATTTAACTAACCATGTGAACAGTAGGGCCTTGTTATTATAGTTTTTACAGGAATTGCTGCCGGTTTACATGGTTACAGAAAGCAGTTATTTTCATAATTTCACTGTGTGAAGCACATTTGCATTTTCAGGTTTCTAAGTAGCTGTCGTTTCTCCAAAAGGCCAACTGCAACTTAAAGGAGCATAAATAACTGCTTTTACGATTAATTTAAGATATTGGGGCTTCTGCAGCGTTTGATGTTGAGTTATAGAGTTGAAGTGTGGTCAGCTTTTTACTGTGACAGCTGCTGGACTTGGAGCCAGCTTAACTGCAACTATTTCTTTTTTGGCGGTGTTTAAAGGAGGATTCCATTTCCTACTACTACTAGATTCATATTCCCTGAATTCTCATGTATAGTCTTGAGTCTTTCACTTGTTATTGTATCAGATTTTAAGCTGTGGCGTTTCACGGCCCCTCTCAGACCACCACTCCTCAGTCCAACAGAATCCTGAAACTAAGGGAGCTCAATTAGTTTAGCAAACTACTTCTCCCTGGGTTGAAGCCCCTCCTGAAGCCCCTTATTAATCGGATGGGTCTTGAGACAATTAATGGGATAAGTAAGAAGAATATATACAAGTTCTGCCTTATAAAGTCTTCTACAAAAATGAAACTGAGTAGATTAGAGGTGGAAATAGTAATACTTCACAGACATCTGAGAGAATCAGGAAACATGAGGGTAAAGGTAGGGAGCCACTTGTTTTGTCTGTACATAAAGAACAAGGAACCCTTTATTGATCAATTACAGTACAACATAGTTGTGACCCATCCCTGAGGGAACAGTGGGAAGCCCCTTTGAAGTGCCCAGGCGAGCTAAGGTTTGAAGGTCTTGCTCCTACGACAAGTAGACCCTGCTGGGATTCAAACCGGCTACCTTCTGATCAGCCGATTGAGAGACGGCCGCTCTACCCACTGAGCTACAGCCGCAACCATGTGTCCAAAAAGATGGAATCTAAAATACAAAATAAAACAAGAATGTGATCATTTGCTAATTCTTTTTTCCCATGTACACATTCAAAGAAAGCACAAATATATATTTGATGTTATACATCCACTACTTTCATCATTATCTGAATTATCGGAATAATTATACCGCATACAATGCAGTATAAATACTTAATGATAGGTATTATATCTGGAAAAATCGACTCCACTGAAGGACTTGAAAAGTGCAGACGTGATTAAAGGCTCTCAGCTGCTAGTGGCGCTGGTTGTAATTGGACTCGCACAGATCGTTCTAGGAGCTATAGTGTTACATCTTACATGAGCATGATGCTGGTAAAAAAAAAAAAACCTCCCTCCTCAGACTCCCTATATGCATCTTTGAACCATCAAATCAGGCTTTCCCCTCCTGACTGGAGAAATGGCGTGGACCGGTTCGTGACCCGCCCAGCCCTCCTGTCTCTGTAGTGGAAGTACACGGCTACACGCCTAAAATGTAAGCACACAAACCAATGTGACACCACATCTACTTCTGACATTTGACTGTCTGTCTGAGGCTCTTCCATCCAGACACGACGTCCCCTGCTAGCGTGGTGATGCATCCCTCTCTCTCTGTAGCTATAGAAACCAAACTATGGACTGCGGTAGGTGGCCGGCTGCGTGTGGTTGGCGCCTTGTCGGGCTGGCTAATCGTTGCAGCTCTGGTGTGACGTCTGTTGCCATCACGCTCTCGCCTTCAGCCAGAAGGAGCAGGTCTCTAGCATATTTTGAGGCCAATAGGCTGCTTCCCGCTCAGCCAACCCCACCGGACCAGCCAAACCTACACAAACAGAGTGCCAGCCAATCCCAACCTAACTCAGACAAACTCAGTCTCAATCCAAAGCCGTCTGAGCGTAACTGTGTGCAGCCAGGCCCACCACACTCTACCCAGCCCTAACCCCAACATTTGATATTTAATACTTTACACATCATGTGGCCAACACTCTCCTCCAGCCTGACTCCAGCAGGGCAAGCAGTGGAAGAAATCCTCCTAATTGTAGGTGTCAGCATCACCCTGTGGGTAGAGGGAGCGTCCTCCAGCCCAAAGGTCAAAGACTTGATCGTATCGATATCTGGTTTATCCGTCAGTCAGCTGTCAGAGTTCTGGCAAGACAAGGAACCACAAAACCACTCGGGCTGAGCTACTTTGGATTACAAGAGTGTCAGCAATGAGACAAAATCACAAGCATATCCAAATATAACAAAAGCGTGAAAGACAGTAATTTAAATACAAATAACTAGAAAATGATTGGAAGGTTCTGCTTTTGAGCTGAGAGGAAAACTCAGCCGCCAAACCCTGTGTGTAATTCTGCCAATTCTTTCAGTTTTTATTTCATGCACTGGAACAGAAAATGGTTTTGTCTTGACTATGGATTTGGCCCAAAACACTTTTTCTTAAGTACTAGAAGTCCAACTTTAACACTGTAATCTCATGCTCAACTGTTAAGTCCAGCTCATTTTGAGCCAAAAATTTATTTTCGAAAAATATGACAGAACCTGTTTATTATATGACCCAGTAGCAGAATGAATAAGCTAAAGAGAAAGGGGCCAAGGATGGAGCCCTTGGGGACAACACAGATCTAACGGACCACCAAAGAGGAGGCATTCCCCATGACTCTTGGGAAAGTTAGATTCTTTCATCTGGATTTGTTTTTGGCATATTAAATGTGATATTTACTCAACTGAGTTATGGAACTTGATACAACCAGAAAAAGGGTCAATAGGTAAAATAGTTTTCTAAAAACATGCTTTCCCAAAATGTTAAACTAATTTAATTTAAAATGGAACAATTTGTCATTTAATGCGTAATTTAGAGTGTCTAAGATATGTTATTTCATTGGGGCATTAATTAATGTAATAAGTAAAGAAATAATTTTCCATATTTTTTATTTCTCAGTGAGGACATTAATGGGGGAACTGTTTTAATGCAGACCTGCTCTGAAACAGAGTTCTGTGTCATATTCACTTTAATCCCTCGGCGGAGGTTCTGACATACAGCAGGGCCTCGTGTGCTCGCACAGTAGACCTCACTCGTCTGCAAAATATAAACAGTATATTCTAACGGTATCCAAACAGGGGGTGAGGGGGAGAGGGGCTGCTGCTGAATCTCAGGTCTGTTTTTTTTTGTTTCTGCAGGTCACGCAGACAGTGAAACCGATAAAGGGGAGAGTGATGAAGAGAAGCAATGATGGTGAAAAGGAAGTGAAGACTGAGACGGCATGAGTGAGGGGAGATAACTGTGAGTCATCCCTGGTGCTGGAAAACCTCCCTGAATAGAAACTTCTGAGAGTTCCTGCGCCTGCAGATTTACATCCAAGCCACAGACTTCTACATCAACACGCCCAAATCTAAACACCCAGTCCGTGTTTTCATTGGCTGCCGGCGGCCCGAGCGCCATCAGCTCTTCTCGCTGGTCTGTACGTGCTGTCAACAGACAGTAAGACGGAATGAATGATCTACTGTGAGACTCTGGAGGGCAGAGGCCATGTGAGCCATCACTGCTGATTCAAAGCCGCCGTCTGATTCAGTGAGCCACAGTCAGGTCAAAGGTCAATAGAGAAGCTGTGAAGGCCATGGATCGAACCATGTAGAAAGACTTCTTCTTTATTCAATGGGAGAGCTTTCTTAGATTTGGTTTCTTTTTTTTTTGTACAGGCACATCCTATTATGTGAATGTGGGAACATTTTGTCCTGAGGTTGATGTTCGAAGCCGGCAAGGAGAATCTGACGCCAGAAATGGACTGTGATGTTGAGGGAACTGGATCAGAGCACATCCTGAACTGCAGGTGTTGTTGGGTGTTTCCAGTCTACAGTGGTTGGAACCTAACATAGTGGCCTAAGGAAGGACAACCAGTGAAACGGAGAAAGGGTTACGAGTGAAGGCTAGCTGGCTAGCTGGCTGTTTGAACCCACAGAAGAGGTGTGTCTGAACGGTGTCGCACCGTCTAAGAAGTTTTTAAACAGATTAACCCGAGCAAACACAAATCAAGTCAAACTTCATTGCCTTTTGCTGTACCTACAACGATAGTGCAAGCAGAATTAAACAGCGCTTCAAATGATTTTTATTTTTCTTAATCAGGCAAAAATTTTCAATTCAAAATACGATTCCTTAACCGCCAGATAGAAAAAGTATTCAACCCCCTCCCCTGAACTTAAAATCGAAATGTTCCACCCACAGCAGCAACTCCAGCCAAACCCTCTTAAGCTGGAGATCAGGCTCTGACATCATTCAGTCTTCTTTAGTTCAGCCACATTGGAGCGTTTGAGAGTATGAACCGATCTTCTCGGGTCCCACCGCAGCATCTCAGTGGGGTTCAGGTCCAGACTTTGACTAGACCACTCCAGGATTGTAATTAATTCCTTTTGATCCATTCAGAAGTGGACTTACTCTTTCGATTGGGATCATTGTCCGGCTGCTTGACCTCACATACTGAACATTAAGGTGTGTTGTGGGGGAATTCAGACCAGCCTTAATGTTCTTATACAGCAGTGGCTTTCTCCTCACCACTCCCCCATGATGTCATTTTGAACCAGTCGTATATCGGAGCCATGACCTTTGACCTTTATTGAGGTGTGAAGGCCTGCAGTACTTTGAATGTCTCCCATGATCTTCTGTGACTTCCTGAATGAGCCGTCACCGTCAGACGGTGAAAACCCAGTTGGTGTTAGATTAACGTTTTTGGTTCAATAAATGCAATTATCATTTAAAACTGGTATTTTTGTTTAACCGGGTCGTTTTTCTTCGAACTGTTTTTGAGGATCCGACACTGGTTACTCAGTGGGACGTTTGCGTGGTCTGGTATTTGAGGGGTGTGCGACGCGAGGAAGCAGTGGTGCCGGTAGGAAGAGGGAGTTCCTGTAGAGATAGACGGAGGAGACTGTTAACACACTCTCAGGGAGCTCTATATAGCCCGACACCGCTCCTCACATACCTCATACTCACTCTGACTGCTGGCTGCCCGACTTTTTAATCCCCCCTCTGCTCGTTCTCACTCTCTCTGCTTCCTCCTTCGGCTTAAGCGTCCCCCCCTCCTCTCTCTCTCTCTGTCTTGCCAACTCACACTTCTCTCCTCCACTGCCTGATTCCTCCTGTCTGCCTCTCGGTTTTTTACCTACTCATGTTCATCTTCTTCCCCTCTCCATGTCAGACTTGGCACAGAGCAACAGATCCTCTGTAGAGTTCCTATTCAAGCACTGAGCATGGCTTTTCTCTCCTTCTCTATCTCTCTATGTCTATTTCTCTCTCTCTCCCCCCCCCCCGCATGAATGCTTTATTGAAAGTCACTCGGCCTTATCTCTAGTTAGCACCTAATTAAATCTTTTAAACTTTTCTCGTGTTTCAAATACCCAGCCACGTAGTGAGTGTTTGAGGATCTCCATTACACCGAGCGGCTAGAGCGGCTAGAGCGACTAAACGTTTGTAGAAAATAATATTCAGGTGTTTACCATTCTGCCAAGTCAGTGTCAGCGAGTGTCTGACAGATTCATGAGTACAAAGAAGCTTTCAAGCTTTCATTTCTGTCCTCCCCTCATCTGTTGACGGCAGTTTACTTCAAACAAACTCAGTCCACACTTGCATGTTCGGGTTCTTTCTGTGAAGATGCTGACCATGTGATGGATGAGAAAACGTCTGGTGGGTTGATCACGTCCTTTTCTGTCTCCGCAACTATTTTTCCGTCAATACGCTGTAAATAAATGCTGCTTAGTTTCATTTGCACTGTTGAGCCAACATATTTTGCATTGCATTACAGTACACTGTAAGTCTATGTTGCATTTTGAAGACTGCAACATAGACTTTGTAGACTTTAAACTTCACTGCTAAAACAAAAATGAAAGGAATGATTAATATTTCAAGGAAACACGCTGCAACAGATGTTTGAGCCGTGACTCAAACTTCTGCGTTTTCAAGAAAACATTTCATACAGCTAAGCCAGCTCACAATGTCATTATGTCCAGTTAATTTATCTATCCTATTCTAAAAAATCAGCAATTAAAGTCATGCCGCAGACTATTATTTATTCAGATCATTTATCTTTCATTTGTAGAGAAACTTAAAATTTGGAGTTTCATAAAGTAAATGTACTAAATGAATATAAATCAGTCCTCACACAGCGCCCCGCTCAACCACTCAGAGAACTTTACATCCGGAACCAGCGTTCAAACCACATTCACACAGTGCCGTCCTTTAGTGCAAACGGGTGTCGGGTGTTTTGCTCAAGAACATTTCATGAGTGGCCAGAGATCAAAACCCTGAAATTTGAGGCCTTCTTTACTAAATTAACTTAACAAGGTTAATTAGCAGAATTCGTCTGATATAGTTTGGCGTGAGTGTATGTGTGTGTGTGAAGTTGACCAATGATCTCCTCTCAGCGGGCGGCAGAGTTCCATTTGAATTCTTTTGGATCAAAGAACAGCCTCTGATAGAGCACACTTTTGCATTTATTGGCTGTTATTTAGACTTTTCCTCATGTTTATCTTCTTATTTTATGAAAAATACATACATTTTTTTTAAGAACTGTTTGATCTAATGGTTTTTAACCCTCTGAGTTTCCTGTTTTGTCCGGCCCGTCACTGCACTTTAGAAATAGATGTATTTAAAATGTGCTACACAAATACCATGTTTTGTTGGTATAAGTAGTATCGGCAGATGTATCCTCACCATTTGCATTGTACAAATGTTGAAATGACAATAAAGCTGTCTTTGACTTTTGGTTTACATTGAATGTTTACATTGAATGTAAACCAAACGCAGATCTGGGTTTGTCGCCGCTGATGTGGGTGGGGCCCCCTGTACTACATCATTGGCATTATAGACTGGGGTGTGGGGTCAATGGTTTCAGCACCGAATGGAAACCTTTGGATGCAGCTGCCCTTTTGTCCATGTCACTGGTGTTTATGGTGCCTGAGACTTTTCAGTCTGTCACTACCATCACTCTGTCTGTCTGTCACCGTCTTCACTCTATCACTCTGTCTATCTGTCTGTCTGTCACTATCCTTTCATTATCATCACTCTGTGTGTCTGTCTGCCTCCTGTCTGTCTGTCTGTCTGTCTGAGTGACTCTGGAGATAATGTAGGGATAGATTGGAACCTAAAGCAGATGGCGAGAGGTGTGTTAGAGAATGATGTGTCATAAAGGAGGAGGTAAAGATCACATTCTGTTTCATTTTTCAAAGAGCATCACAACTTTTTAGGATTGGGGGGTTTGTAATAAAAAGTTAATGAAAAGAACTTCAGTGGATAGAGGAAGGAATAAGGGGGGGCAGCCCATCTTTCTTTTCTCTATCCACTTGTTTTTCTATTCAGGAACCCCTTTCTCGCCTCCCATCTCAACCTCACCTCCCCCGTTCCTTCCACGGTCTCATCCTCATCTCTCTCCTTCATCTCTGTCCTCTCGCTCTCTCTCCTCGGCACAGGAGCACCTTAATCCCATTATACTTGTGATCACCAGCTGGAGGAGAGCGGGAGAGAGGAGGAGGGAGGGAGGAGGGTAGAAAGGAACAGAGAGTGTTTGTGTCCTCCGAGTGTGACCAACTTGATCCTCTAAGGCCGAGTCCGCTCCGAGCCAGTCCCCCTCATGTTTACAGTATTATGATCGAATGTGATGCAGTTTCTGGAAGACGATTAAATCATAGGCAGGCCGGAAAAAGTCTAATTATAAGGTTTGGTGTTTTTTTTTTCATTCTTCTATGTCTATGTGATGTGACGTGGAGTAAAATAGATTCTTTGTAGAAAAGCTCAGAGTCTTCATCAGCGAACTCGACCTGCTCCGTTAGACACCAAGCTAATTCTTGGAAACACCATTGAGTATTATATTAATATTGTGAATGGTCAATTCATACTATCCTTGATTCCAAAAACACTCCGTAAAACATTGATCACTCAGAATGGGATATTTTCAAAAATCTTTCTGACATTCAGTTCGCCTAAAAAAAAAACAACAGAGTCCAAAAACCCCTGCCTCGTCCGCTTTATTGATTTCTGTAAATGTACTGTATGATTATTCAGAATTTCATGCAGCAATGTGTCTCAAAAAGTTGGAAAGTTGTGAACGTTAACAAATACTTTATTGGATCATACTGCAAGTGAGGGGGATTATGGGTAACAGGTGACTCATGACTTAGTCAGTCTCAGGCAGAGATGGATGGATGCTCAAGGGTGGTTTAACAGTTTAAAGTTTTTCAAGGTTTCACTAAAAATAATTGAAGAATTTCACCATCTAAAGACCATAATAACATCAAAGGATTCAGAGAATCTGCAGATATGGCCGTACTTAAGTGGCAAGAAGGGGAAACCAGCAATGAATGTTCGTGACCCTTGACCCCTAGGTGGCACTGCAGTTAATACAGTGACGCATGTTATAAGTTGAATAAAAGGAAAAAAAGGTCTGAAGAGCACTAAACGCCTTTGAATAAATGTCCCAAAGAAATATCTCTTATTACATCATGTAGTTCCAAAACATTCCATCCATTAAACTCTCTGACTAAATTGGCTTGTTTGTTTGAACAACATCCAGGGTTTTTTTTGAACGGAATGATGTTGCATATACTGACAAAGAGTGTTCATGGATTCTGGAACTCATTGGAGTCCTGTTGTTTCGTCAGGTACCACAGACATGTTCACATGGCGATGCTATTGAGATCTGGTTCCAGAGCATCATTTTCCCCCCATAAAGTTGTGGAATCGTCATTGCCGTCGTATCCGCCGCCATTCCTTTGTTTTAGCGCAATAACTCAAAAACTCTTTAATGGGTCATTGTCAGATTTATCTCCAAAAGTGTTCAGCCGTTTGTCCGATTTAGTCCAAACATGGTGCATATGAACCAACTTGAGTAGATGTATCTTCTGTACATCTTGTTTTACCTTAATATTTCATATTAAACTCACTACAGGGGCTTTTACGAAAAACACACCTAACTTCTTGAGCCGCGATCCGATTTGGTCAAAAAATTTTGTGAATATTTAATTCCAGGACATCTTTCTTGTAATATCATACTTTACTCACTTAGGGGGGAAATTGTTTAATCAAAATATACTGTGGACATGTAAATGATAAAAATGCTAATTTGTAAAAACATTGTTGACATTTGTTTGAGCTCCAGACCGTCATCAGTAATCTGAATGTTGTGATTCTGCTGCGTTTCACCACCACCTACACGCCCGCCATGCATATTAGAGCGCCGTCGATCGTTATTGTGGCTCCCAGAAAAAAAATTTCTGACTGCAAAAGTAGAAATTTTCCGTTTAAAGTCAAACGGTTGTCGTCTAAACAGAGCCTTGGGTGCTGGTTCTTTTTCCGACAGCTCTTCTTTGTGATTGAGAGTGGGTTTCTGGGATGTCGGAGAGGCAATGAGGCCACGAGGTAGACAGCGTAGACAGGCCCAATGTGGCTCCTGAGGAGTTCAAGCGCAGAGAAAATAAACAAGCCTTTTGATCACAAAGGGCCCATTCACTCCCTGCCTCACTCTTTCTTTCTATCTCTCTCCCCCCTCCCCCTCCATTTATCGCTGGTAGTTTCTCCTCAGCTCTCCTCTCCTGACCTCCTTTCAAAATCCCTCTTCCCTTTTTTAAAAACTATAACCACGTGTGTTGGTGCCTTTCTTAATTTCCACCTCTATCTCGTTTCCACCTCCAAGTCCATCCTTCTGCTTTGACTGAGAGACAGACAGGAATCCTCTGAGCAGCCAGAGGGCAGGCAGGCAGACAGACAGACAGACAGACAGACAGACAGACAGACAGACAGACAGACAGACAGACAGACAGACAGAAACAAAGACAAGGGCCTCCCTGTTCCACAAACATACGATCGTGGTGCGGAGCAGAGGAACACGGCATGGAAAATGTCCTCATCACACCAGCTTTAGCACATAACATGAACGAGGGGGGAAACTTTCCCTTCGACCGCTCCAGCGGGTTCAGTCTGTCTGACACACTAACACTGATTCTGCCTCATGCGCTGACGCCGTGTGTTTTCTTCTGCATACAGATAGAGCTGGTGTGAAGAGGCAGGCCTCTCCCGTTACAGTTTTGTCGTTGTGAGTGAGCGCTACTCTCTCTGGGTGTGGCACCGTTGCCACTCGGCCCCTCGGGCCTTTTTTCCATTTAAAAAAAACATGCCTTATTTCCTTGGATAGCGAGACAAATACACGGATGTAGTCATGGTAACGGGACAAAAATAACTCTTGTCCATTCCGTAAGTTATTCATTTAAAGCTCAAACTGAGTTTTGGGTTTAATATACAAACATTTTTTTCTTTCCTCTCTAACAGTCAATGGCTCAGAATAAACCCAGTTTGGTTCACACAGCACTGAGACGGTGCTGGGCCACGTGGAGAAAACTGATGGGGAGAAAATGATTTCATATTGACTTGGTACTGTTATGAAATGTTATAATCCACTGTAACTCTTTCAAAGCCCTGGTTTTAACTTAAGGATTCAACAGTTTAAAAATAACAACACTTTCGTACAGTTTTAAGGTAAGATTTGAACAAAACGAAACAGCCTTTTGACAAAGTGCTACACTGAACGGCGTCCCTCCACCCGCACTGGAGACTGTTTGCCCCTCTTCACTGATGTGGATCTTTACCACCACAGTAATGAACTGATAGTGACTCTGGTGATCAATTAGCCCCAATCACTCCACCAGTTCACACGTAGGCGGCACCCGGAACTCCAGCAGACCTTTTGTTGCAGTTGCTTTCAAATGCGGTGTCTGCAGCCCCCCCAGACAGCCTACCGTCACTGCAGATTCTCCCTTTGCACCGCCCATGACTCTTTTCTCAGCTCACAGACCTGCTGGTAAGAATATAAAGTTATTTGGCACAATATTAACTCCACGTTCATCAAACTAAAGAGGCGTATAATTCATGGTGATATTTTCAATTGTTTTTTCATTTCAAATTTGTCTTTTGAAATCAGTTAGTTTTATCGAAACCATGAACATAAAAAAACAAAAACACACTTATTGGAGACAATCATTACAAATATTGTACCACTTTGTTCTCTAAGAAGGGTGCATGGGGATTGATTGTTGTTTGAGTCGACTCATACCGCATGAATAAATCTCTATGATGTAAAGCCAACGCTCTAGACCCGAGTGCTCACAGCAGTAGCAGGTTTACATAGGACACTTTTCTCCTATCCCAATTAAATCTTTCCGAGTGCAATGTAGGTCGCCTGTTGACATGACTTGTGATCTTTTCTGACCCGGTGGCAAATAGCTGTGGGGCAGGTGGCAACTGCCAACAAGTGCCCAGAAGAATAATACAACAAAAAAGGAAGTGACTGCTGCACATCCATCTAACCGTCCAACTAGGTTCATTCATTATCAACCGCTTATCTTTTTCAGGGTCCCAGGGGGCTGGAGCCTATCCCGACGGGGATCGAGCAAGATGCGGGGTACAGTCCCCAGAGCCGCCAGTCCATCACAGAGCCGACACATACAACCACTCACACTGAAACTCACAGCTACGGTCCCCAATTCACCAATATTGCATGTTTTTTGGACTGTGGGAGGAAGCCGGAGTTCCTGGAGAACCCCCACGCAGTCATGTAAACCGACCTGCTGTACATACGTGAATTGGCCACTTTTGCCCATTCTTGTTGTTAACAATGTCAATAAATAAAGGTTTGTTTGAAAGTTCAGAGGATTGTTTGCTAGCAACATGCTAACAATCGTGCCGTTGTTCGTGCCTTCATGGTTAACCTGCGTCGCTCTGACGGCTAAGAAACATTATTTTACCTCCTTGCAGTTCAGTTGCTACCATTCATAAACTGCCCTCCTTATTGATGATTTCTTTAATTTATTATTCACATAATGCGTGGGGTCGCTATGGCAACTCAGACACTCTGTTTTCCAATTCGCACAGGCCCAGCGAGACAAATGCGCTGACATCAGGCGCTCCAAATCTTGGCTCTGCTTCAACTGTAGGTGGTCCAGGACAGCCTAACTCCAATTAGATTTGGAAAAGACGTCTAATCGGAAAGATTAGTCCTTTCGTAAAGGACGGTTACATGGGCGAAAAAGTCACTACCGCGCATGCCCTCTTTGTCGTATCCTTCTTCTTGGCGCTTCTTGGCGGTTGGGACCCAACTCATCGAAGCATTATCGACACCTTATGAACGTCATAAAGTGTTTCAGATTAGATGAGTTGATGAAGGTAAACACCAGGTCGGAAAAGTTCACAGGTCATGTAAACACCAGGTCGGAAAAGGTCACAGGTCATAGAAACACCTGGTCGGAAAAGTTCCCAGGTCATGGAAACAGCCAACCGACATCGCAATTCAGAGAGGTTTCATTCGGAAAGGAGAAAAGTGACTCATGTAAACCCACAATGTGTGAAAACCCGCAACAGCCCACGTCCGCCTGACGGTTGTCCAGGAGATGCTGATAATGTTGTCCTGCAGTGCTCGGCAAACAACGCCCGACGAAATCCGTATTCGGCCCGACTAAATTGTAGAGTTTGCGCCCAGCTTTATATCGATTCAACCAATAGCCTTTGTTGTCTCAATAAAGTTTTTATATTCTGCCTTGGCATTTTGACCCTGCACCCGGTGAAGTGGAATCTTTCCTATCCCTTTGATGGCAGAAGTTAATAACACCCTTTCCTCTAAGAACGTCACGTCAGAAGGTTGCGGTCTGGACGGAAGCCTCTCTCGGTAAGGATTTGGCACCTGACCCCAACACACGTCTCCATAATTGTCATATTTGTCTTCATTCCTGCATCATGTGTCTACCTGTATTCATGTCTGATGTTGCGGTTTCCTTTCATAATACTGCTCTTGACAGGTATACATTATAATCGTAAATCTTTGTGAAATTCCAGCCCTTTGTTCTCTGTCATGCTGTGAGACATTCAGATGAATCTTTGGTGTTTGCTGGTCACCACGCAGCCTCGGGATGAGGAATGCGAAGAGGTCTTCTTCCAGCGAACTCTTCAGTGTCTCGTCTTTAGCGGTGCAGTCACGGAGCAGATTGCACCGTGTGAGACTGACCGTTTCACTCTGAATATGCATGAGAAGCTGTGGTGGAGATCTGCAAACATCCTCCTTGATGCCGTCATGCTGAGTAGATCAGGCACAACAGGCCCGGTCACACCTCCCCCCTTTCCCTGAGTGTTTGTCCTCGGGTGACCTCACATGGAGCAAAAGGTCAGCTGCAGCGATGGCAACCGTGATGAGCTCTACGCTGTAGCTGTTCTTCAATAGCAGAACACACACGATTCGACTAATGTTCTTGTCAGTTCCTATGATGGTGGGGCAGTCTGACAACATGTTCAAGACCAGGAAGCTGATGGAACTTAGTCACATGAAATTTATGACATAATTATGACATGTATATATATGACATGTATGTATATACATATGTATGTATATATGTATATACATATGTATGTATGTGTGTGTGTGGGAGAGCGTGTGTGTGTGTATGATTGTATATATTGTATATATTATATGTTTATATAAACATGTCTATAAGATGTCCTTTTATATAGTATGTCTTCAATTTTAGTTACCTTAAAAATTCCTGTATGTTACAGCTGCTGCAATTACTAAATCCCCTTTTTGGGGATTAATAAAGTTTTTTATTCTATTCTATTTCAATCAGGAGACAAAGAGACAGAAATAAAGATGTAAGATTTATAACAACAGATGATGTCTGGTGGTGGTGGCTGATGGCTCGACTAATCTGGATTTTCTCATTGGGTTGATCAGACAAGAAGACGTCACTTCACAGACAGAGCTTTCACAGTGTGGGAAACTTCACTCATCCTCTGACTGGACAATCAAAAGATAAATTGGACATTTGAAATACTAGGACTTAAAACTTTCCTTTTTAGCAGAACCTATAACCTTAATTAACATTGCTGCTTTTTGGTCAGGCTTTTATATAGTTTTATTTTATTTTTTTATTGATGCTTTTATCTGCTTTTACTTTGTAGCACTTTGACATTTGATCCAAATATAAATTGCTTTATAAATTAAATGTATTATTATTATTATCATTACTAATGAATGTTTGTTAGAATCTAGAGTCAGCAGCTGGTTTGCTTGTATTAGTTTTGCCTCATGTAAGGACTGGAAGAGGCAAAAAGACTAAAGCAGAATAAATCTACATTCCATCTCAAGAATGAGATGTTTCTTTCTTCAGCTTTAAGACATGATCACCCCACACCAACAGCCTTTAGTGGGCATCTTCGACTGTGGGTTTACGGTGGATTTAGACTGGTGACTCCAGTAAGGTTTGGGTTCCACTCTGGCCGCTGTAGCATTTATATAAGACAGGAAGTGAAGAAGAAACAGCCCGGTCTCCAACATGCTGTGAAATCTGGGCTAACACTGTTTGATTCCAACTCACACTGTGCGAATAAATCATGTTCAGAAGCTCACTCTGCATGGTCCGATCATCCCACGCAGTTTGAGTGCTCAGACTCGGCCCCTGTGGCACGTTCTGGCTATAATTGTCGATAAAGATGCATTTAAATGTTTTGTGGCAACACACTAACAAGACGGACATGAGCCCAAAAGACATTGGGCCTAATCCAATGTTTTTGGATTAGGCCCAAAGACAGATTCTTTGGGCCTAATATCTTGACGCCACCTTATCTTGACTCGTTGGGGACTAGGAAGACGTGGGCGGTATGGCTTTTCATTTGAGCAGAGAGAATTCTGGGTATCCTGGCTACGTTTGACTCTATACCGTGTGAAGCTAGAATGGTTATAACAGCTAAAAAAAATTCTTTAGAAGGTTTTCTACCTTCTTTCTTCAGTTGCTACCAGCCACAAACTGCCCTTTACACTTCATGACTACTTTTCATAAAGTGTAAAGGGCAGGAAAGTATCATGTGTGTATAAGCGCCACATGATACGTGGCGTCGTGTTGCCAACAGCAACTCAGACGCTGAGGAGCCGCTCAGAGAGGGGACAGAGTGCTTTAACAGTGTGATAGCCTGACTACGGCTGAACAAAGTTTCTGACAGGACAGAAATCCATCCCGTTGTCCAAGAGCAGCTGATCGGTCCTAGTGCCGCCCACGGACACTACACAATAAATGGCGCTCGACGAACCCTGACAGTTAGCCCAACAGTTTTGGGCCTCAAGTTCAGGCTCAAATTGCCAAGTGTATACCTAGCTTAAGCTAAAATAAGCTAAGCACAAACTCAATCCCCAACATTTCAAACTATTCCTTTGAATCAAACGATACTTTAGTTCATTATTTACATTTTATACTATTTAATACTCAGAGGGAACTATTGTACTTTCTGCTCCATTACTTCCATTACAACTTTAGTTACTTTTGCAATTGTAATTTATGTTCATTCCCTTCCTGTCCAGAATATTGATTTTGGATATTTGTAATCAGCTAAAAGATTTATTTGTGTGTTGAGAAAATTCTGCGACATTTCAGATTCAAATAAAGGATTTAAAAAACGTGTCTTGGATTATTTGATTGACCTGATCACATGACCTCATGGATCGCTGGAACTGAACTGCTCTGGGAACCTTTATATCGTCCACAGGATCTCGATGTTTGAATAATTCAAGTTGAAAACCTTTATTGACATACCTTGTGTAATTTGTTTTGAAGAGAAATTAAGTAAAACCAGTCAGAGGAAACCTAAAACCATTTACCCGTTGAGGACCGGATTCTAAATCACGTTCAGAACTTCCGTGAACTTCATCACAACAGCTCAGAATGTGTCTCAGTGGTGGGTGTGACCCACACGTGCCTGAAGGCGCTCCTAGCAACTCCCGGGCATGTCCCTGATGAAAGCGGATGGGGTCCTGAGGGTGGTCTGTGGCGCTACTTGACGGCGTTGAGTGCTCCGATAGAGAACTTCCCAGAGGTTCTATGGTGGATTTAGGTCGGGAGAACATGGGGACCAGTCAGTGGCATCAATCCAGTAATTAAGTCCACACATTAATGCAGCTGGAACTGTAATCCCAGAACATTGTACAGGATATAATAGTAAAAGCTGAGGAACTTTTTTACCTTAAGTGCATTTTAAAATAAGACGTTATGCAAATTAGTCAGATATCACATGGAGGAGTTCTAGTGGAGTATTTCCAGTCTGGTGGTAGTATTTAGTAGTTTACCAGAAGCAAGGGATCCGAAACTTTATTCAGTACTGTGAAAAGCGTGTGTTTTAGTGGACTTTAAACTTTAATGCTCCCATCAAATCATGAAAATGAGAACTGGAAACTATATATTTGCTTAGAATCTCTATTAATTTCAAAAAGTTGGGTGCCGGTAAACTTTTTGCTTTCCTGTATGTTTATAAAAGACATAGTTTTAGTGTAACATAGAATTGTATACAAATTATAACAGGTATTTAAAATTGAAAAATTGAAACAATAATTAATTCTTGACCGTTTCAAGAACTTAAAACTCAACGGCGAAATTAATCGACTTGAATTAAGTTACGAAAACTTAAAAAATGTGTTTGATCGTTCTCCAATTTTTATTAATTATAATAATAATACATTTAATTTATAAAATAATAGTGAAATCAAATAATTTACCCTTTATCTTTTTAATTATATGGCACTGCCAGATAGAAAATTTAATTTAATAATCATGTAAACTAACATGGATAGAAGCACATGTCTCACAATAAGAACGCTCTTTGTTTAAAACCACCTCTGACCTTTGGGCCTTTCTGTGTGGAGTTTGCATGTTTGGGTCGTGTTTGTGTGGGTTCTTTGTATCACATAGTCCCAAAACACGCAGAATAGGTATATCGGCCTTTTGACTAAACTGTATAAATCAATGACATTAAGAGTAATTTAAATGGATTTTTTTTTTAAACTGCTTAAATCATCTTCACAAATTGTGCTACATATTAAATATTTCAGGTGTTGGATTTTTTTAAGGTACAGTACTTGTTTCCAACATACTGTTTGAGAATTCTCAACTTTTTTAAGTTGTACAGTGGGGGCAGTCAGAGTTCATCACATGGAGGAGAGGAGGAAGGTGGGAAGGTGAGAGGAGAGAAGTTGTAGGAAAGAAGTAGGTGATGAAGTGGGTGTCAAAACTGAGGAGGACGAAAGGCCCAGGCAAAGCGGAGGAAGAGGGGAAGATGTTCTTCATTTTCTGTTTGATGTTATTGTGACAGTATGACAGTCATATGAATGACTTCTCCCACCTACTGGCTTTTACTTCCCACATGCTGCCACTCAGGAAAAAAGCAGTGCAGAGGGACGGTGGAAGATGGAGCCACACACTTTTCCTCCCCACGTCCTTCCATCCACCTTCAGCCCTGCTCTCCATCTGGCTCTTGAGTAATTACTGTGGATTCTTTCAGCTCCCTGCCTCCTCAGAGCTGACGCAAGAGCTGGAGGACCCTACAGTCGAGAGAGAGAGAGAGAGAGAGAGAGAGTGTGTGAGTGTGATGAGCCTATAATGACAATAAGCTCCCGAGAGTCTGTTAATACTCACTGTGAAGCCTCCATCCATCCAGTCGGACAGGACACAGTGGACTGGTCTTTCCTTCATTCCCCGTGTGGAGATGACGGATGAGCGCTGTTTGCAGGTAAACACCGCTCCTCTCATCACCCCCGGCTGTGTCTCCACAGCAACGTCGTGACGCGCTAACCGAGAGAGCGCGACAAACTAGAGGCTGCATCGAGCCGCTGGTTTTCCATCAAAGCTGATCTATTAAGAAGATGGTCACTCGAACAATAACTGGCCTGGTTTAATATAATGGTTTTATTGGACAGATGAAACTCAATCGTGACCCAAATATATCACATAAACTGATCAGCCATAGCATTATAACCTCATGCCCACTATTGTGTAGGTACCATAACTTTGATCCATCAAAACCTGGACTCCAGCAGACTACTGAAAGTGTTCTGTGGTAACTGGCGCCAAGATGTAATCAGGAGAGCCTTTAAGTCCTGGAAGTTGACTTGTTTGTGCAGCAAATGACACAGAGAACTTGGATTGGATTAGGATTTGGAGAATTTGGAAGCCAAGACAACACCTCAAACTGGTTGTTGTGTTTTTCAAACCATCCCTGAATCATTCCTGCTGTGTGTAAGCGAGCATTATCCCTTCCATTAGGGAATACTGTTTCCAATGAGGGGGGACTTACTCTGTAGCAATGTTTTGGTATATTCTACGTGGCAAAGTAACATCCAGATGAATGGAACGACCCAAGGTCTTCCAGCAGAACACGGTCAAAGCATCACAATGCCTTGGCCGACATGTCTTCGTCCCCAGTGCCATCTACTCCGCCATTGAAAAACGCATACACAACCAGCCATAGAAATGCAAAAGGAAACGATATTCATGAGACCAGGCCATTTTCATTCATTGCTCTGTTATCTTAATCAGTTGCCAAAAACACCTCAGCTGGCTCCTTACAACACAAAGGAGCAGTCGCCCCACTCATTACCTTATGTCTAAGGCTGAGCCCAGCCCCCCTACGAAGAAGGCTCATTTCAGCCGCTTGTATCCTGAACCTAATTCTTTTGTTCAATGCCCAGAGCTCATGACTATACATGGAACTTATGATCACAAATCAAATGGTAGAGTGAGAGCTTCTTCTTACGACTCAGCTCTCTCTTCGCCAGCACGGACCGACACAAAACATAATTACTGCAGATTGTACCCTAAACTTTGATCCAACCCCTTGTAATCCCATCCTTTATCTGATTTGTAATCCAGTGCAAAAAATTTTTGGCTTGTCATCACAGTTCCTCTAATGTGTTGTGTGTCTTTATTCTGATATATCTCTGTTATAATATTCATTTCAGACACCTGCACCTTGCACCTCTCCTGACATAAAATTATAAATTAAATGTATTATTATTATTATTATTAAAATGGCCGAGACGAGGTCAATTTGTCCATCTGACAAATAACTCCAATGTGTTCATGAAATTAAGATTTTCAGCTGATGGATATTAAGTCACCATATTTGTCCAAAAAAAGACTTAAAATGTCCTTCAGTCAAAATATCTGATACATCAATGTTCATATTAGTAACTGGTGTGCAAACTGTATATTGTGACTACCATTGAGGCCCTGCATTTTAAACAATTATTTAAATGGAAAATTTAAAGTTTGATAACTTATTTAATGTGTTGGTGATTTTATATTGTTATTAACTCTTCTCTTTATTGCTTTAGCTTTAATATAAGAATGTGCAGGTTTCTAACACAGTTTTACACTTACCTTTTCTTTTTTTTTCCCCTCCTTTGGCTAGCTTTTTTTTATTAATTGTAGATTTATTTTACATGTTTTGTATCAATGGGTGTGAAATAAATGAAAAAACACATACATAGACCTTAGTTTCCATACAATAGCTTCTTCTCACATTACACTTCTATCTATCTGTCCGTCTGCCTCATTGTCTGTCACGTGATTTAGTATTTCCATCAAACTTTACCTCAGCAGACTGGTAGACATAAAATATCTCCCTATACACGATCTTTGTCAACAAGAGGGCGTTCAGTTCCCTTCTCCCTCCCTCACGCGGTTGGTCAGCGTGGGCGGCCCCGTGTGGCAGGAGGGGTAGAGCGAAACACGACACCCCCCGGAGAGGAGGGGGTGAGAGAAAACGAAGTGAGTGAGTGGAAAAAGAAAAGTCTGTGCCGAAGAGAGCAGAGTGTGACTTTAGTTTCGCGTCCCCGTCAAGGAGGATGGAGTGCAGGAGATTCGGCCACGCGACGTCGCTGCATCAAACAGTGAAGATTTAGGCTCGTGCGACTTGCGCCATTCGCACCCGCGAGACCGGACTAAGACCGGAGGCTCGCGGCAACTTTTCCCCATCACAAGTGCCACTCTTCTTCACTAGTTTCCTGGGAAACTAGTGAAAGTTGTTTTTGGTCAAACACTTCTGTGTTCTGATAAGACGCGGACGCGCGAGTGAAGAGAAACACGTTTTCTGTCGTTAAAAGAGTCAGAGTGGGGCTCGGGACAGCTTCTTTCTGCTTTCTGCTAACTTCACAAGCTAACGGCCAGCTAACTAAAAAAAAATCACTCGACAGGGAAAGTGACTGGAAAAGAACACCAAGAGCGGCTAAACAAGATGAAAACCCCATCAGAACCAGGTGAGTCAGTGTCCTTGCTCATTAAAGTAACTTTTCAGACGCTGCTGCTGTTGTGAAAGTTGGAATAACAACAGCGATTAGCCTTGGTGGCTAGCTTTGAGCTAGCAAACTCCGCTCCTGGGAAAGTGTGACTAAACTATGGCGCTGGTTGGATCCATCCCATCCCGCTGTTATTGTTCCAGCTAATCACCCTCGCCACCGAGGTCCAGAGAGTACACCTCACCACACATGGTCACGCTTTAGTCCTGGAGTGTGTAATTGCAAAACCAATGCTTCTATAATGAGCCTATTTACCATGATCAGAAGTGAGGAGGTCAAAGTTAACTGACCCAAGCTATGATTGCTGTGTGCTTGAGATTTATTAAGTATATCCGCTCAAATTGTGTTTTCATAAATAAAATTATTTTTCATGTAGTTTTGGAATAATATTCAAAAGATTTAAATCAATCAGCCAAAACATTACAACAATTTCGTTATTGGGTAGGTCCCCTTTTTTTCCTGAGATTTTTGACACTTTGGTGTCAGCACCAGCAGAAATGTGTGTTAATTTGTGGGATCAGAAACTGACTAGCCTTTACCTTCTTCAACGCCAATTGATTAAATACAATGAATGAAGAACCACTACACCTCTAATAGAACAGAAAAATAGAAAAACAAATGTTCTGAAGCACCATTCAAGGAAGAAAGGAAGGACCGGAATCACAATCAGATTTATCGGAGCAGTAACCAAACAACAATAATAATAATAATAATAAATAATACATTTAATTTATAATGCACTTTACATTTGGATCAAATCTCAAAGTGCTAAAACCATAACATTAAACCCACTGCCTAATATCTTGTAGGTCCTCTTTTGGTCATCAAAAAAGGTACTTTCTATCAGAACCTGGTTTAACTTTATTGACCAGTTTGCGGTGCGCCCTCTGAGGGATTCGATAACATGGGCTAGCCTTTACTCTCCACAAGCCCTGGTTGTCTTTCCAAGGACCATTTTGGCAGGTACTAACCACCATAGACCAGGAACACATCACCAACATGTAGACCTGCTAGTCCATCACCACCTAGTTACAGCAGAGAGATGTGATTGGAAACTTTGGTCTTGAATGAAAAGTTCTGGTGTGTTTAACTGTTAAATTGATGCTTCTGAGGAACAAGCCTAATTGGCTAGATCAAAAGTGAGGGGGTGACCCTGAATATGATAGCTGTGTATATAATTTTCATATAAATTTAATTTACTCCCCATTAGAAAATGAGCCTTGACATGACCCTTGTTTCGTGACCATGTTGGTAAGTAGTAACCACCACAAGACCACCAGCTCAGGAGATAATTAATCTGACCCCTCTGACCATTATTGTTCCTGCTTCAGGACAAAAAAATCACTAGCTTCCTAAAATATCACCCTATTCACCAATAACCATTCTGGTCAAGAAAATCAGTGTAATTCTGAATTCCCCTTCAGTGATTCTTATTGGTCAAGTTGATGTTAAAGAACGTCAAATATGCCTGAGACAAAAACGTGAAAAACATGAAAACAAAATGTTCACCTGCTAGCTTATATATCCCACCTATTGACTGGTGCTGTTTTAGTGAGATAACCATTGCTATTCTGCCTTCCCTGGTCAGTGGTTATAATGTTGTGGCTGAATTTTGTACATAATAAGGACATGACTGGTTTGATGTTTTTGTTCAAGATGTTGCTGCACACATTTGCGCGATCTAGAGATGGACTATATTGTGGGTAGTATTTCTGCTTCAGAGAAGGAAGGTTTTGGGTTAAAATTTACCAGGGCAACTGCATCCTTTCTGTGTGAATTTTTTGTGTGTTCACTTCGGGTACTCGTGCTTCCTAAAAAATGCAACAGAGGTGGATTGGTGACATGAGATTGCCTGACGGTGTGAATGTTTTTTCTTTGATGACTTGTCCGGGGTGTACCCCACCCCATGCCTGATATAAGCCGAGATAGGCCACAGCCTTCCTGCATTTCCACAGCCTATGTGGTTATAGAACATGAATGAATGGGTAATGTGCATATTACATTTCCTTTTATCTGTCACAGCCTATAGGGAAATTAAAAAAGTGAATCCAAGTGATTGGTTTGAGAAACTCATCTGCGAGAAAACCTGATAAGTTTGTTTGGATGCTGTTGCTGGGCGTGCTGTTTGACCTGTCACATTTTTGGTGAATCCGAACTTAAGTTAATGTTTTATATCACAACATAAGCATTACTGAAGCATTGATCAGCGTTTTCCATATGTGCTGTATCAACTGATTGAAATGAAGCACTGGGATAAGCACTAATCAACAAAGTTGCACTGTTCTTTTTTTTCTTTCAGATCATTGTTTGTTTTATTGGATGCCTCAAGGTAGAATTATAGTTCTTGTAGTATGTCATGACCCATGAAAGAATCCTTTTTTATCTTGACGGCAGAGCTCCTCATGCAGAAAACTCCAAACCGCTCCATCACTGATGCACATTAAAGTATTCAATGATCAACATGAATATAAAAGTTGAATAAACTTAACGCCAAATAGTGTCTAATCCTGCTTATTAGGAACATGAAAGATTGACGACTGTAAAACGGCTGACTGAAACATGGTTGCTTTCCGTATTTGTGAAAGTTCTGTGTTAAAGACTCTGTGCTTAGAAATGTAAGAAACCATTCACCAGATCTTTTAAATTATCTAGGTTTTCCCCTAAAGTTGCACTTGACTGCATGTAGAATACATGATGCTCTGCAGCAGTCCAACCAGAAGGAGGTGGTTTTTCATGTTTTCATTTGATGTCCCTTTAATTGCTGGGATAATGGCAATTCTGTCAAATAACAGTTCTTAACTGTAGGAAAGCTGAAAATAGTAAAACAAAGGGCTTTTATTTGGGTTTCACACAAAACTTTTCATTGTAAATTAAACTATCATATTGAATATGCAACATGTGATCTGTTTCATCACGTTATCCAGAGGATCAGATCAGAAAGGCTATGCTTCATGACCATTGTGTTTTGATATAGGCGGCCGAATATTGAACCCATAGTCCCCTTTGTCTTTGTATGTACTTGCCTTTGAGGCTGGATACATTATGTTAAATTTCAAACAGTAGTATGCTTTTCGGCTTTGCTTTAAATGTAAAGTTTTCATTAGCACAAATTTTTTAGCCATTTGTTATGTGATTTATAACAACTTCCTTGGTTATGTTTTTTTAGCTCCAAATGTGGCTGGTTATCTTTAACAGTGATAACAGCATGATGTGGGTCATTATAGTTTGCCCAGAGAAGAAGTTTTTTTGCATTGAGTCCCCTGCTGTCATCAAAAGGAGTCCATTGGGTGTTGCCGAACTGTGGTTTCATTACAATATGCGTGGGTCCACACAACCCTTTGTTGTTTTTGTATTTCCTGTGGTGTCGGGACCTGTTGACTACCTCATGTATATATGGGTCACCCTCCACTCTCTTCCTATCAGGAAGTCAGCAGTCTGGCACCACCAGCTACAATTTTCCACTTGTGTTACTCCTTATATCAACACTGAGCCACATGTGAGACGTCACAACTGCAGAGGTTAGTTAACCAGCACGCTTTGTTCACTCCACATACACAAAGTGTGGAGTGAAAGGAGCCATACATGAGCAATTAGCTGGTGTGAAGCCTGCTAAAGGTTTGCCTGCTGTTTATGACTCTCAGTGTATTTATGTGTTCATAAATGTGTCTGTGCCATGCAGCCATATGTCTCTGACCGTGTGCCTCTACCTGACACTGATGTGGTCAAAACAGAGGGAGAGTCACACTTTTACCAGCCAATCCAAATTACCCCTGAGGAAGACCATTTGGTGGTGGGCGGTTGACTCACCCAGTTGTAATTACAGGAAGAACAACAAGACATTTTTTGCGGATTGACAACACTCTAATAACTCTGGTTAGACCGAGGCTAAACAACTGACAGCCCAAACAGACACTGTTGGTTTCCTGTGGGAAAGAATCTAACATGTTACTGTCTCACCACTGATGAGTGGTGCCACGGATCGTGCCGTGGCTGAAATGGGGATCAATCACCTATTTTAGCTATAAAAGCATGTAGCCGTGTTTACTTTAAAATAAAAAAGTATTAATAAGTAACCTGGCATCAGAAATAAAAAATATTAAATGATTTAAAGGTTTTTACATTAGGTAGGTTTATATGCATAGCCTAATTCTGAAAAGATTAAGACCTCCATCGTAAAGAATATCCTGCATCTATACGTCCATTTCCAAAAGAGATTTCTTGTTAAAGTTAATTTGATGTTAACATTTATGATGACCCAAAGTATTTTATGCAACAATGAGTAACAAAAATGGGGTGGGGCTTCTGTGAATGTCTCTGACCATCGATAGAGCTGGGTTTTCTGGATAAAAGCGTGTGATGAGTTTATGATTTTAATGTTATATTGGATGATATTGATGTTAACTTAACATTTATGGTGAGTTTACCACACAACATGGCCTCACTCATAACTTAATGTTTGTTAACGTTGTAATGTCGCCTTCTCTCCCTCCCTCATGTCTCGAGTAGGTCATTGCAGTAAACATGACTTAATATCATCTTTTTTTGATTAAAAGTATCACAATAACAGAAGAACTGCCCTGATTACAAGATAGATGCCCACCTTCTGATAAATCTCATCTATCGGTCGCTTTTTCCCTCGTCACACAGCTGTTGACAGCTGTTCTGATTGATGTGTCTGCGCATGCAAACACAATTTCCAATTAAATCACTGCTCATTTATATGAGCGGTGATTTAGTGAAACAGTGAAACAAGAATATTCTTTCAGAATGATTTCATTCTGAAAATAGCAAAAGTGTCTAGTTAAACCCATCTTATTGAGCTGTGAGGATTATATAGCTCACATAATTTCATTCCCCTCCGTTTTTCTTCATGGTCACTCTTGTTTAACTATTTTACCTTTGTACGAGGTAAGGTATATGTCTATACCTTAACTAGGATTGTATGATGTGCTTAGTGTGTTTATTGTTTTAGAGTGTGGCATTAATAGTTTATATTGTGGTTTAAATATTTTAGTATTGTATTCTCTGTTTTCTGAAGTATTATCAGTTATATTCAGCAAAGGTCTAAACAGGGACATGGACCGCAACATGATTAGCGTTGCTGTCTCACAGCAAGAAGATAGGTCCGAATCCACCTCTATAGGAGGTCCGTTTGCATATAGAGTTGAAACGATTCCTTGAATAACTCTTATAAGCAAAAAAAAAAATAATAATCTGCCCAGAGGCTTAGTTTAAATCCAGACGACTATAAAGCGCACTTCCCTGTGGCGCGTAGGCCCTCACCTAGCCATCATGTCACGTACACGCCCCCACACATCCCAAAACAATGACTGACTGTCTGATAAATGCGGAAACATACTAATCACAATGGCGCCACACAATGGCGCCACACACTGTCCGGCTTTAGCTTGCCAACCCCTTGTATCGTGTTACGGTCTGTGCTTTGCTAGCTACGCGTTGCAAAAGGGATAAACTCTACAAGTCACCTCATCTCATTTATCCTATGAAGGGACTTAAAGGAAGGGGATAACCTTTTTTCTAGTGCGAACAAAGGCTTACTCTGCTTCAAATAAAAAAAATGGCATACTGCAGCCATATTTGCATGTACTTTGCGTGACTGCTTGATTTCTCTCCGGGTACCGCGGCTTCCTCCCCAGTCCAAAAACATGCAATATAGGTGAACTTGTGACTATTAAGTGCCGGAAAGAGTTTGAATGTGAGTGGTTGTCTGTTTCTATTTTTCAGTTCTGTTATGAACTGGCACCTCCTCCAGGGTGTACCTTGTCGCTTGCCCAATGTCAGATGGGATAGGCTACCACCTCACCATGACATTGAAGCAGAGTTAGAACAGTAAAGGCTATTAACCTGTTTAATGGAGTAATTATTGCTGTACACCTGAGGTCATACTCCACTGTGAAGAACAAAGAGTTAAAAAATTGTTTAAAAAGAGAGGGTGAACCATTGTGCCAGTACATAATAGTAAGTCCAGTGCTTGAAGCATGTCCCCTCTATCAGTCACATAGCATTAATATAAATATATTATACATTTACTACATATCAATCTTGTCAGGTCTGATAGGAGCATCAACAGAGTGGAAGGTAGAGGGACCAATAATGCCAGTAAGCAAGTTCAGTTATGTTGGCCTTGATCCGATATGATCGTATCCAAACTGGGTTTTGTCTTCTGTTGCACGTCTACTCACCATTATGTTGTTGGCAACAAGAGCAGTCATGCAATGATTACACCTCTGGTTGAGGCCAAGTCGTTTGCTCTGAGAAAGTTTGAGAAAAGATGTTAGCGAGTGTGATGTGGTTGTGCAGACTCTGCTTTAGGACAGCCATTCTCTGGGAGTTAGTGGAGATGCCTAAATATAATGTGCTTCTAGGCGGTTGCATTTCGTTTAGTTTTTGCTAGCTGACAAGATTGAAATACAATTTATTGGTTGGTAGTTTTTTGGTCAAATGAGACCTAGTTAACATGGTTGTTGTTGTTTCGAGCTTGTAGTTAAAATCATTCTACTAGTGACAAATGATTCTTTCATTTATGAAGAAGCAGATGAAGCATACAGGCTAAGAGATGAAACACTAATTACTCGAATTGAGCCTATATGGCTGCATCTAACAATTTTTGTTAAAAAATAGATTGAGCTATAGATTATTCGTTTGATTGAAGAGGTGTTTTTATGATAGTCGTTAGCATCTGCCCTTGAAAATCTTTGTTGAGTTCTTGTCTAAAACACAACAGATAAGGACGCCATGAGGATAAGTTAATTTCAGGTAGTTTCCCTGCCATTACTCTGAGGTACTTGAAGAATATTGAACATTTTCTTGATTATACAGTACTCTACGAGTGCAGATGCAAATCCAATTATTTTGCTAATGATGATTGCCTAGTCAGTATGAGTAACTCACAATGCCGTATGGTCGAAAATGTTGTCCCGATGTTTCTAACCGATGTAAATTTTTGTCAAAACATATTTTAATTTGTGTAGTAGTTGCATGTTTCGTATTTTATAGTTGCGGTATAGCCGTAAGCAAAAGGGTATGATGAAGCCTCCTAAATAGATGATAAATCATGTCAGATTCCTATAGGAGAAAAAAGCCACAACCAAAATAGAACTCCATAATTCCTGTGTTGCTTACTGGGTGGACCTTTTTCCCTGGTTTTCCTGTCATTATGTAGTTACTTTGAGTGATCAGGTCAGTGCAAAGGTTGACCTGATCACATTCCTGATTACTACTGAGCCGAGCCCGGACAAGCAGACCCTGGAAAATGTGCTGCACAGTGACGCAAGCATTTCTCTGGAGTGTTAAGTGGCGACCCAGGTTAGTGTTGGTATGATCATCACTCTCTTTTACGGCAGCCCTCCTTTCCTGGAAGTGTGTGTCTAGTGGCTTCAGTGACCCTTGCAAAGCTAAAAGAATCACAACAAGTTGGGTCATGCTGGCCAAACAAACAGTGGGGCTTTACACACCGGAAAACCTTACAGCCAGCCTGGAAGTGTTGACATACATTCCAAAGCTGCACTTTTATATGGATTTAAAGCTGTGTGATGTAAGGGAGGAATGTTTTTTCTAGAATCATAATATCTGATAGAGAATTAAAAATTCACATATATCTTTAGTTGTGGGCAAAGTGCAAAGCAGACTTTGCAATGTCTGGCACCATTTTCCCAACAAGACAAACCTGTAGTTAGTTCTGGAGTGCTAGAACGGTAGTTCAGAGTTGGTTCAACAGGTGAGGAGTCTAAGAACCCTTTTACTTTTCAGTGGCTGGAGAGGCACTAGTGCCATTTCATTATGTTACTAGAGCTACATTCATGGCTTCAAAGAAACACACTAGTGCCACATTTACTACGTCTTGCGTACTTTCTTTACAGAGATTGAACAACATTGTCACATGACATCCTTTTCTAAGACAGCTTTTTATTCTGAATAAAACAACGGTGGAAAAGCAACATGCCAGTTGGATGTTTCAAGTAAAAAAAAGGGGTGCACCAATCGATTGGCCGACTGGCTGGCCTACTTTCTATGTAATTGGCAGAGCAGCTGAGCTCTCACGGCACCAAACACGTCACAAGTAAACCAGAATAAGTATAATAATATCAAACTTAATCACACAACTCAAATTTAATCACCACAAGGAATATACCAAGTTTCAAGAAGCTAACATTAACAGAGAGGCTACAGCTAGTGATAATGCAGAGCCAGCCACGAGCCAGCTCTATCTATGCATGTATGCTGTTAATTATTCTTATAAAACAAAGGATAAAAAAAGCTACGATGGAACCATATACATTCAGTTGATCTCTTATCTCCTTTTAATTAACACTTTTCTCTTTTCCGAATTGCATTGTCGCTAGCCTGTTTACATGACTTGTGATCTTTTCCGACCCAGTGTTTACATGCATCAACTCAACTAATCAGAAACGCTTTCAGACATGCGCAAGACGATCCACTCTCCGGTTCATAAGGTGGCGATAATGCTTCGGTGAGCTCAGTGCAGACCGCCAACAAGCATTCAGAAGAAGAATACGACAAAGAGGGCATGCGTGTGACTTTTCGCCCATCTATCCGTCCAAATATGTTAACCTATTTCAAAGTTGCAGTGAATAAAAGACTCTACGATGCAGACCGGTACTGTTTTGAAGTCAACGTGTTTAAATTGCGTTGCAACGCTGAAAAAACTTAGCGCACCATTACGCCACGCCGCTGGGCTAACAGATAAAACTCAAACAGACGCTTTCCGATACACCGTTTACATGCAGCGAAAGGAAAGGAATTGCACTACCTCCTTGCAAAGGAATGAAATCTAATTCGGAAAAGTTCTTTCCATTTCCAAAAGGGTGTTTCCATGCAACATTTTATTTCCAATTAGAAGTCTTTTTCCGAATCAAGCAGAATTAGGTTGTCCATTTAAAACCACCTATTGTGGTTACACTACCCCATTTTCATAGATACAGTCAAAAGGCTCTGTCTGTATCCGTCCCTAACATTGAGTACAAGTGAAGTTTTAGCTGCAACGGCCATTGGCGTAGTTGAATCATTTTGACGACGTTAAAAATTGTACAAAGTAACTGGTTGGCTGGACTAATCCTGCCCGCAACAATTGATAACTGGCTCTTGTTTCTAGACCAGCAAGGCTTTGGTTCTGCTCCGGCAACGGTTTTCCTGGCTAAAAGTCCGCTCTTTGGCTGTGGAAATGCATAGAACCGGTTCCAAATGACTCACTGACTCTGAACCGGGCCTACAACTGTGTTTGTGAAGAATGGTAATGGTGAGAAAATTTTGAGCAATCTGTTGAAATTCGGGATTTATTGCTGTTATGGAACAGCTCAGTTCTACTAAAAACCTAATCCACGCTCTCGTACTGTGATATTGGGAATAATCCGTATCTAGTGTTGCAAAATACTGTATGAAGTTTTGATAATGTCTGTGCAAATTTCTGTTTTGTGCAGACTTTGCATTTACTTGACTTATCCAACTCAGTTGAACTGCAAGTTCAGGTTGAACAGCGATAATAATAAGAAGTGTTTCCAGTGCAGAATAAATGAGTGTTGCACTCTGTGCTCCAACAGAAATACATCTTACGGCAGTACTTTATTGGAGTCTGTTAAGATCACTGTTAAAACTAAAGTTTCTTTTTCTGTCTCTCCAATGAGGAGTTTCTTTTTTTTGTCGTTGTTAAACATCGCCAGAAAGCCTTGGGCTCAGTAAGAAGCTCTTGTTCTTTGATTTAAAGGCTGACACTTAATTGCCAGTTATCTTGATATTGTCGACATATTTCATTATGGAACCATGATGTTGAACCATGATGAAGAGTTGTAAGTTAGTTTGTTTTTGTACATAAGCCAAGAGGAACTCAGAAGGAGGAGAATACAGTCCTGGCACATACAAGTTTTTTGTTCTCTGACCGTGAACTGTCATTAATAAAGGACAATGGACAGAGGGGTCCCTACCATCTTATTGGTCTTTG
The DNA here is from genome assembly GCA_037951165.1 of Lophius americanus. NCBI lineage: Eukaryota > Metazoa > Chordata > Actinopteri > Lophiiformes > Lophiidae > Lophius > Lophius americanus. The sequence goes on from JBBDHG010000170.1 coordinate 1,495,298, forward strand.
TCAGCCAACATGTGTGCTTGGTACATCAATAATTTATTATTAAATCAACTGAATTTATGGCTTTGTGTCCGAGGAAAGCACAGGTCAAGTGGAACAAGTGACTCGCTTCACAAACAAGATAAAGAGGGTTTCTGCAGCAGAACAGATGTGTCTAAAACACCTGACAGGAAACTGGGTTTCCGGCTTCAATGTAGTGGATTATATTTAGTCCAAGGATGTGCATAATATACATTGTATTATTTTTGGGGGAGATTTTGTAATGATAATTTGAATTTTATTTACTTCCTTAAGTAAATATTTTGCAATGTACTTTGAGTTTGTTTGTGTCTCACCAAATGAAGCTTTTGTTGTGAAAAGGACGGTTTGTGCAGAAGTTTGGGGACTTTGATTTTGGCCTGCAACCCTCACTTTTTTGGGCCTGTTACAGTTGTCTTATAGCAGTAAATTTGGTTTAATTCAATTAACAGTTACAAGTGAAGTGGGACTGAGACGTAACTGTTTTTACAAGAATTGAGTTTTGCTTGTTTACGTAGTGACAAAACATTTTCGAAAGATTGCACTCTGGATCGGATTTTCAAAAGTTTGTAATGTAGACCTTGAAAATTTCAGTGTCATGTAAATAAAAATCCATTCCGCAACAGAAATTTACTGCTTTCTGTGAAATCCATTGTCGTGTAAAGGTCCTTTGATTATTCTTAAACGCGTCCGGCTTATCTAAAGAGAACCTCAACTTCTCACTGAACATCTATTGACTTGATCATTAAGTAGCTTTAAGTTACAACGCCAAATATCATCCGGTGACATTTATCTTCTTCTTCATAAGTTGTATTTATATTATTACACAGTTATGTAATTATGGTGAGATAAATCAGAGAAAATGTATCATTAATCTGGCAATCAATTTTTCATATGAGTGGTACTTTGTTAAGGGATTCAGAGTTACTTGGATTAAAGAAGTGGATTTTGTGGCTCTTGTCTCCATTTTCTTTTCTTGATCCTGTTTTTTCATTTACATTGGCTTCATTATGCGTCATATTGACCATGTAGACCTTCACACTGCATGAACTCCCTTACCATTGTCCATCCGACTTATACAGTTATCAGATAGACCTTCTGAGTGAAGTTTATGAAGCTTTAAAATGCAGAAATACAGCTCTATCAGACCACTTGGCCATGGAGCTCTTTGGAGGTTTTTGGATCAAACCAAGGCTGATAGACAGAATGTGTAAAGGTAGGTGTGTGTTTTGTCTCTGGCGGTTTTAGAGTCATCCAGACTGAAAGCTGTGAAGAGATGTGTGTCATGTTATGGCTGTCATCTGTGGTTCGTGGAGAAGAGAGAGTAAGGAGGCAGGGTGTCATGGTGGGTTTGGCATCGGTAGTGGCCTGAAGATTTAAACTCGGCCTCCAACCACATAGGAGTTTGTCTTCCACTCCCTGCTGAAAGGATAAGGGGACAGACAAGGTGTGGTCCTGACTGACTATGTATAATATACTGCCCACATTAGCACTGTTGCTGCCAGTTCCGTTGTAGTTTCAACTAAGTTGCTGTGAAATCATTCACCAAATGGGTCTGTTTGAGGACGAATGGTTAGAGGCATGTTCTGGCATTCACATAGACCTGATTGCCAGAGGAACCAGTGACATACAAGAAAACGCAATTATGGTATTCATTGGCAATGTGTAGCTAGACCACTGGAAAGTCTTAACTGGAAATAAAATCCCATTTGATGTAAAAACCAGTTGTAGACATACAGAAGGGACCACCTCATGAGCCACTGGCGACAGGTTGTTTCAAGGAAAAAAGAACGTCTTGGGTTCTGTCATTTTGTGGACTGGGTTGATCCAACACAGACTTTTCCTGCTTATACACTTGGCACCGCACCTGCATTTCCCCACATTGCTCAATTGGAAAAATTAGAAATGGCAAGAAGTTGTCGTTTTTTTAATATTCTAAAAAAAAATGGGAATTTTGTGTAGATACTAATTTCAATAAAAAAAAATCTGTTGGATGTGTTTCTACATGAATCTCCATGACAAGGTGGGGGAAAGTCGGATTAACAACATAATTGTAACCAAACTGAGCATTCAACCTTTAAACCACGATAAATTTTCTGATGGCCAATGTCTTTGGTTTTTGTAGAGAACTTTTCTGGATTCATCTGTGTAGACCATCAAAGTAACAATTTACAGTAAAATCTCTAGATTTGATTAATGGGAAAACACTGATCCACATTACATGCTGTATTGGGCTTATCGTCCAATAAGCCCAATCGTCCAATAAGTCCAATCGTGCATTTACACTGTCTGTAATCAGGGTAAATAAGTGGAGATAGATTCAATACAGCTAGCTCACTGCTGAGGAAACTAGGTTCCTTAGATGTGCTTGTTGTATGTGTGTGTCTTTGTTGTTATTTAGCACTATTTTCGTATTTTATCTTTGATTTCATTTTGAAGCATGTGGCCCAAGTATCAAAATAGTTGCAGGACATCATTTGAAGGGAAAGGCAGTTAAGTTTAAGAGTGTACTTATGTCCAAAGCCAGCACACATATTAACCGGCTCTGAGTAGGTTCTCAAAGATGTATTTTGATAAGAGTGAAAAGGACAGTAAGTTTTCTTCGGCGGATTTTCACTGATTTTGATTTTTTTTTTTAAACGGAATGAGTGTCATTGTTTTTAGTGCACATTGGGTTTTCTTGAAACACGCATCAAATTAATGGGAGAGACACCTGTGTCCTTCTGTCCGTGTTCACAAAACGGAGAGTGAGGGAGAGAGTTGGGAAAGGTTTGTCTATAGATTTCACTAGTAGTTATGATCTTGAATTGGATTCTTAGAGTCAAGAATTTGTCCAGTGTATTTTTTTTGTTTGTTTTTCTATTGCTTTGTGATTCTGGACGAGCCTCTCATCTCATCAAATTCTGCTACTTTTCCACCTTAATTTCAATTAGTTTTCATTATACGCATAACCTAATACCCACATCTTTAAATTCAACCCTCTCACAAGATTTGTTGCTTCCTTTTTAAAAACCGTGGTGAGCAAATGCTAGAAGTTTTATTAAAACATTTATGAATCAGGGCATAGAACACCGCCCTAAGTAACCAAATACTCAGTTTCTGACAAGCATGCAAGACTTTTTTTTTCTTTTTAATGGACTTCTTGCAGTCATTGTTCCTTATAAAACGCACCATGGTTATATCACTTCCAGTAAACTTCACAGACCACAAATCAGAAAAAACTGCGTAACCATCTGTTGTACTCCAATATCCTCTGGTCTAGATTACCTCAAAAACAGAATCCTTCTCTATTAGCCTATGTTTCACTGCCCAGCCCGTTTGTTACATTCACATGTCTCTAGGGAGTTTTGCTTGTGGGCGGTCTGGGCTTTGATATTTACGTCTGCCAAGAGGAGGTCCTGGTTTCACAATCATCTAGTTATTTATTTGTTTTTCTGTTTGCAGAATTAGACAGGGTAGAAGACTGCTTGACACTTTTCCATTAGGCTGGAAGGGTTTGGAATGTGGTAAGAAAGAACCAATTAAAATTTGACATAGTTTCAGATAAAATGACAGATACAGGACTCTCATTTTTCTTTTAATCAATTATGCATACACCACTTGATGGACTACCCAGAAATCCAAATGGATATGAAACCAGAACATTCTAGAGTGGATCCATACAAAGAGATGAATCCATATTTTTTGTCTTCCTTTTTTAAAACGTAGAAACTTATTAAGGTGCAATGATGCGTCCCAATCATCGATTAGTCTGACTTTGTTAATATGTTGATTTATTTTGAACGCATTGACTTGGTTGCATCAAATCACTGCTGATACAAAGGTAAATAAAATGTATAAAAAAATAGTATTAAAATCTTTAATAAAAATACGGCTGTTTCTCTGTAGTGAAATCAAAAATGCATGTAAATTTAGGAAAATAAACAAGGGAAGAAAAAAAACAACAGTCAGTGCTATGTGCATTTTGTATACAACAACTACAATTAGGCTAAATCACTTGCAAGTTGGATGCAGCCCACATTGGGCAGGCACACGTGCAGGCGTGTGCATTAAGCAGGCGGCAACACACTTTCAGCTGTAATCTGAAACGTCTCCATGATCAATGCAATGTTTATGATTTTAACTTAGGAACACATTTGTATGTAGTTATTTAGTACTTACAGTTATTTGGTACTCTCGACGTCATTCAATTCGTCAACAATTCACTACACTTCAAAAGTCACATTAAACCAAACAGAAGCGTTAAGTACGTGCACTTTAACATTGAGCTAGGTAACTAGCTTACAAAAACAAGTCTTCATCCTCCACGGACCCAGTGTGCCTCTGCTTCAAATGCTCCAGCATACATTTGTGAAACTGACCTGTCCTAGCACGGAGCAGGCCAGCTTTGCAAATTTTGCAAATTTCAACAGTTTTTGGCCGTGTTGAGGGAGAAATGCTCCCAAACATTCCATGTTTTCTTTCGCGATGGTGAGGCCATGGCGCTAATGTTTACTTCCTTCTTATTACGCGGTATCAGAGACAGTGTCCGATGACATCACTGACTAACCGACTATTAAATTCGTCAACATCTACATTCATAATCGATTTTTCTATTACTTAGATTACCTGTTGGAGCTCTGATGTAGATGTTCTTAAACGATGATGATGGTAGCTCTCATCTATGGACATAGTGTAAGTGAAAATTGATCCCTTAAAACTGTACCCGGTCATCAATAAAGTGGCAATCAAATACAATCACCCTTTCCTTATTTGTTGTTTTTCAGACAAGATCTCGACAAAACTCTCTTTAACACATGCTAACGGCTAGTTATAAGCAGTTTTTTAGAGAAAAAATAAATTAAGTTAGACAAATTTATAATCAATAATTATATAAATTTAAAGCAAATCAGACCCAGCAGCAATTAAAAGGCAAAATACAGTATTTTTCTGAAAGGCTGCTGGATTAATGGTCAAATGTATGGTTATTTTTAATTAGCAAGCTCAACATTGGATTCATTGACAAATAATTTCTAGATTAATTGAAAAAATCATTTGATAAATTTACTAATCCAATAATTAATTCATAGATTTATCAATAGAAAATCTTTAGTCTTAGTCCTAAGAAATAATTATGGCTGGGTCTTGAAGTGAATTTCCTATTGTAATACTTTGGCTTGTTTTCATAGATATTGCATACACGGTTAAATATTCTATTATAACCCATACATTTCCTTCCGGGTCAGATTAAATCCTGTGTTTACCCCAGGGTCTCCTCCCAGTACGATATGCATGACATTAACCTCAAAAGGGTTGGCATCCTGATCGGACTCAGACCAACTCAGCGTTCCTGATGAGAAAGAGCAGCGATTCTACTCCAAGCTCCTACCCTTATCTCTAAGGCTGATCCAAGCAACCCTATAGAGGAAGCTCATTTCCGCTGCTTAAGTCTGCGACCTAGGTCTTAAATTAAAGTGGCTGTACTCGTACGTAACTATTTAATTGATAAACTGGTAAACACTACTTGATCAATTTTCATGAAACTCAGAAGTGTTGGCATGTATCAGAGAACGAATTCAGGGTCTATGTGGGGGTTTGAAAAATCTAAAAATTCTTAACATCGATTCTAGACCTTAGAAATACTAAAATATGGAGCAGAATAATCTATGAGGTCTTAAATATGATCTGACAGGTCTTGAATATGTAAATCTGATTTAGTGCAACTTTAAAATTACAAATGCGTAATTGCATAATAGTTACATGAATAAATTAATTCGCTTTGCAAGTAACTCGCATCGGTTATAAGCACAATTTATAATATGGTTTTATGTAAAATTTTCTATTGACCTTAGAAATGTCTTAAAAGGTCTTAAATGAAACTCGTTGAAAGCTGCAGAAACCACACCATTTTTTTAAAATTACTTTAAAAAAAGCATCTATTTTGTTAAACATATCTTGGGATTTTTGGGCCTTGTCTGTAGAATGCACTCTTGAGTGCCCTTGTAGATAGTTTTTTGTATGTGTTTCTCTGAGTGGAGGTACTTACTTTTCCTTCACACATATAGAGGAAAACTGTGAGGTCACGTTATGTCCTTGTACTACTGTGTGTAGTGTGTGGCAACTTCATGTACCAAGTATATATGAATTTATGAAGCAATTAGCTTTTATCCAAACTTGACAAGTTTGATTTGGTTAAATCTGATGAGGAGACCAGATCAGATAAAATAAAATGTAGTTGGGTGATTCTTCTTCTGTGTTGGGTCTAAAGGATTTAGATAAATTGCCATGGAGCCAAGAACAAAATTATGTTTCTATTCAGATTATCCCTACAGATGTATTCACTACTAGTCTTACAGAATTACTTATAGACGCTGCCAGAATAATGAAGGAGAATTTAGGCTTCAGGTTAATCTTGTTAGGGACTTCAAAGATAGGTTATAAATCACATTCATGATAAGAATGGCATCATCTGACCAAGTCAGCACCATCATAAAGTAAAACTAGCTGTTTCTGTCTTGTTTTTATAACCCTGAGCTTAAAACTTCCAACCAATGTTCTTTTTGATTATATAAACCTAAGCCAAGTTATCTTAAAGTGGATTTGTGACCCTTTTTCCATCTCTGTTTGGTGTTTGAACCTCCCCGAGCCTGCGGCAGTGATGAATAAGAGGAGTCTCTGTGTAAGTAACTTTAGACACTCACTCATCTCACCCACTTACACTCGGCGCACTTTATTTGGTGGCCTGGACCCCCCTCACATGCTGTGAAAATGGGTGATGTCTGTTTTACATTGAGACACACTCTTTTAATTTTCTCGCTAAAGCTAGTGAGCGCGGCTTGCTCATTTGAGCAGCCATCACCCTGTGGTGACGCCGTCGTGCCTCGGTCTTTAATGTTTTTACGCAGTGAGCGAGCCACTCAGTCTAGAGGCGGCCTTCAGCTTTAATGCAATAGACTGAGGAATTAAGACTGCGGCGGCTCTGCCAATGAGGAAAAGCTGACTAACGCAGCCAGACATCACAAATGAAGAAGAGTTGCTTGTTCATTTACGCACAAATCCAGAAATTTTTTTACTGTCGCTGTGATTGGGCTTAGGCTACATGTGGTATATCAACAAAACATGTTATAAGCCAGTTTTAATTATCGTATTATAACAGGGTTTCTGGTGTTTATTAGAAAAGCCTTACATTTACTACATATATATAATTAATATAATATTACTACACATAGTATAAATTACTATTTATATATAAATTATTAAACTTTTTTTTCTATAAATGGGTCTTAATTTCTGGGCTCTTACAAATGTCTTTAGTTTAATACGTTTGAACCCCGATTACCACAATGTGTATATTATTTATATATATTGAGTGACATATTAGAGCTTCAGTAAAGCTGCAACTAAAAACTATTTCTGATAAAATTTTAAATATTATTATTATTGTAGTCCTCACTATCTAGCTCAGAACTACAGTGCACTGGAACAATACCAAATTCTCATGTTTGAGTTGAAAGGAATATGTGGAAAGGGTTGTTTTCATCGATGGTACTCCCTGTCACCATACGAAACCATGAGAGAAGTATGCACTAATGGCTGATGTTCAAGGACAGTTATCCCCACGTTGAGTTTCTATCAGTTCCCACAAGGAAAACTTGAAAAGGAGGATGATCAGACATGTATCAGTCATGATTATTAGCACTGACTAACCTCAGCTAATGCTGAGAAGTTATCACACTGGAATGTTACCAGGGGTTTTTATACACCGGGTAACTGGGGGCATTACTTACTGTGTCCTTCCTCATACTAAAATAATGAATTGGCTTCAAATGCGAAACATTAAGCTATTATTCTATATTTTTTCTTTCCATGTATTAGTCTTCTCCTTTTTCTGAAATGGTATCAAAAGACCGCCAGTAAACTTCTGCTCATTAAAATCTGCAGTTATTCCAAAACAAAATCAAAAAAGAAAAAGTAAGATGCCTTTGGTATTAAAAGAGGCAGAATTTCCAGATTCTATTAAGCACTGCAAAATTACACTGTCAATAAAGATTTGGAGAATAAAGAAGTGTGGGAATTCGAATAGAGTTTAGCTATTTTGCAAATTCATAGTACAACGCCTGTCTTTTATAGCCCTAATTCAACACATAGCCTGCACTCGAAACGGTTTACTGGAATGTCAAAATTAGATACTGTATTTTAGAACATGATGGCCAAAAATGTTCAATCTTCAGCCTTATTTTGAGTTGTGTCCAATAAGGTGACCGGTCAGATATATTATGGGCTAATCAAAATTTTCAGGGGTATTGTAGGGATGTTCAAAAGGAGAGGGCAAATGTTCAAGACAGAAGTGAAATTTGTAATCAAATGACAGGCAAGAAAAAAAATAACGATATATAAATATATATTGGGTTGATGAAACTAATAATAGTCTTATCTCTGATCTAATCTCCTTAAGACTCATTAGTTCCTTGCTTATCCAAATCATGGCCTTCTTATTGTGACTGAAAAACCTAATGAGGTTCCTTTGTTATTTTGATCAGAACAGTTTAAAATAAACGACATGACTTGCACCAGCCGAGAGGGTTACTCAGTTTACATTTCTGTATTTACTTTCTGTTTACACTCTCGGGTGATAGAGTGACTGAGGTTACTCTGCTGGCTGTGAAGCTTAGGACTTCAGGAATGATAGGTGTAACTACAACTTATTTAAAATGGAAAATGAATGTACCGTTCATTTTATTCTAACTACTCTTTTCCTCTTTCTTGTCATTAGTCACATATGAACCTATAGCATTGTAGTGGTGTCTGCCCCACAAGTTTTAAATCCCTCTAGATGCAACTGTGGAGCCTCTTTGTCTGTGGAAAGACTGAAAGGAAAGTGGAATTATGGGAAAGAAAGAAGTGGAGGCTATACGAAGGGATGAAGTTTGATTGGTGGACTGTGCGAGAGTGAGACACTCATCCACCTCCCTGGATTTGGACCTACGGACCTATTTTGGGCTGCGGCAACATGTGCGTGTACGTGCGTGTGTGTGGTTTGTCTGTGCACATTGCTCAATCCAACAGCTGAAATCAGATTGTGTGTGTATGTGTGTGTGTGTGTGTGTGGAAAAATGAAAGTAGTCTGGTGACCAAACCACAACACAGAAGCCAGATTTAAACACAGATATGTATCTTCTCCCCTCCAGCTCTAAAGTCTTGACACCACCACTCTGCAGATTGTTCCAGCCCAACAGTGGCCTTAATCAGTTTCAAAGTTCTGCCAATAAAGATATTTCTCCAGTGATGCTCAGGGTAACAGTCCAGTAACATCTGTAAATACATTCACGAATTGAAGATATTTCTATATACACAAATTTATTGTAATTTAGGTAAATAGTTGTCGCTAGAATTTGTATTTTTCTCGGTTTCTATGACAATATTTGATTTGGTTCATTTTGATTTCCTGCAGAGCCTTGGAGTGAAACATTTTTATAGAAAGGCCATGCGTATAGAATATGTACGAATTATTAAACGTGCTCGCATTTCATATAAAAGAAGGCAAGTTCACGCCCTCCTCTTGTACAATTTGTTTTAGTAATGTTACATCGAAAACAATATGAATAAAATAAAAATAAAAAATAAAAATATTCATGGTGAAAAACAAATGGGTATTCAAGTTGCGTACATTTAGATTGGAATGTACTTGAAGGCTATTTATAACCTGATCGCTTTCTGAGCTGGAGCTCCGGTGAACTCAGCCAGGAGTAAATAGGACATGATTTTATTAATAAACATGTTTTTTTTAACGTTTTTCCCGAAGCCTTACTTGTTTTCGACGCAAAAACAACAATTAAGTTCTCTTTGCATGAAGTTTGTTAGTCTTTGATACAGAATCTTCTAAACAACAGGTGATGATCAGGTTTGAGGGACAAGCTTTCAGACATTACATTTTAATTTGTCATGCACCCAGAAAACATTTACTTTAGCAGAGAACAGCCAGGATTGGACAGGCACAGTTTTCACTGAGGGATCACTTTATATGCCCTTCCAGTGGATTGCTGTATGTGTGAAACAAAAATCACATTTTAAATTTGAAGATTTTATCCAGATTTATTGCTTGTTCCTTTCTGTCCTGTGCAGCTGACTGCTTCTGGGAGTTTTTTTGGTTTTTCTTCATTCTGCTTCCTTTATTTCTTGCAGGGTTAGGGTAATGTGTCATAAACATTGTCGACCGATGCTTACGTCTGCATATGTATGTGCTCGACTGTCTCGCTGTCAGCAAATACTGTGACTCAGTTCTATCAAAGTATAGAGTTAAGTCTCTCTTCTCTCTTTATTTCTGTCTTTCATTCACTCTCTCACACGAACAAACTCAGTCCGCTCTTTCCAAAAGAATCTTGCTTTGGCAATAGAAAGTCAGCCTAAAATCTGTTGCAATGCAGTCAGGTTGCCAGGAGCTCATTACAGCTGAATTTTTTAAAGGGTTGTCATTTTCTGGAAGGAATGCATGCATGAACTAGTTTCACAGCATGTGTGCATGTATGTGCATTTTTACTTTTCTGGGAATAAAGGCCGGAGGCTGATGGGTCCCTATGGTTCAGTCACTGCAGGGGAAGAGAGAGAAGTTTGTGCTCGGAGATCACCACTGTTGTGTGCGTTTGTTGTTTCTCATCTCACTTTCCTTCACAGCCTCCATTCGGGACAACCAGTATGTTAAGCATTTGTCTTAATGGCGTTGAAATATCCGTTAAATGGCATGTGTGAGTTACACAGTGCTGTCATTCTGACAACTTTGATTCACCTGTAGAAGCATAGTAGCCACTGTAAATGCTATAGTGGTACAGTAAATTAACTTGACCGTACGCATCAATAAAACCAAAGGCATCCTTAATCATGGCCTTGGCTGGCACTGAAGTGCTGCTGAGTTGTTCAGGATGTGACACATCTCTTGGTGGCAAGTTTCAGATAGCTGCAGTGTCACAGATTGAACAACTGTCTAAGATTTAGCAGAGGCTGAAATGCCTTACTGCTGTGGCAGTGGATAAAACTAATTTCTTTTGTTCAATATTTTTTATCTGCTGGCTGGAAAACAGCAGTACAGGTGTCTGCCACAAAGGTGGTCATCCTGTATACTTGGATTTGTTAAGTTTGGGTAATTTTTTGGAAACACTGTTTGATGCTTATCCTTTTCACTTTTTTCTGGGGCAAGAGCCTATGGCAGCTCACATTGGGCAAGAGGCAGGATACACCCTGGATGAGTCGCCGGTTCATCACAAGGCAAACAAATGGAGACAGACAAACCATTCTCTCCTATGGGAAATGAAGTGTCACCAATCCACCCATATAATAATAATAATAATACATTTTATTTATAACGCACTTTACATTTGGATCAAATCTCAAAGTGCTACATCCATATGCAGGTTTTTGGAATGTGGGAGGAAGCTCGAGAACCAGGAGAGAAACCAACGCAGACATGGGGAGCGCTTGCAATCTGCAAAGAAAGGTAGAGGGCGATGTGAACCTGGTACCTTCTTGCTGTGGGGCAGCAGCACTACCCACACTGGCAATGGTTGACTTCTGAATAGTATTTTTCCTTGATTGTCCATAACCAGTCGACATGTATTTCAGATACAATTACCATATCCATTCTTGAGCTACTGATTGTGAAAGTTCTGTTTAAGGGTAGGGTTCTCTCTGGTCTTCTTCCATTGAAACCCATTTACTTGGCATTGCTTGCTTCAGTTTTTTTCTGCCATTTTCTCTTTTCTGTAAGACTCAGTGTCTTTTTTCTTTAGCTGGAAAAGTAATAGTATAGTAATAGTATAACCTGGGAACTCGAATTTGAGTCTTTGTCTATATTCATTTCTGTCCTGGCTCTGTCTGAAGGGTGAAGGAGGATGGTTCTTCCTCTTCTAGCCTTATATTCTTTGGAGAGCATGTGATAACTGAGGTGAGGGTTCATGCCATGCACCTGCAGATGGCCAACCCCTTTTCCTCTCTGATCTCTGCAGAATTTTATCCCGCACCCCTTCCCCTTCCTCCTCCACTTCTCAATTTTTCCACCTGATTTTCCCCTCGTACCGTCTGGTTATCCGACTCCTCCCTGGCTTTAAGCCACTGGCTCCTCGAAGTTAAACTCTGTTTTTTAAGAATAATTATAAGATCAGCTCAATGAGGAGCAGAGGAGGGCTTATAAACAGTCATTTGAGGCTCTGAGCTCTTCGATAAAGCAGTGCTAGATTCTCTGGAGGAATCTCATTGTTGTGCATGGTGAGTTTACACAGCAAGACAAATGTTTAAACCCAGACACATGGGTAACACAATTGTGAATCTGGTTTTATGTTGACTCTCCAGCTTTTTAAAGTACAACTTATTGACGTGAATTCATTAGAATATATTTCTTTTGTTTTTAAATATTCATTTATGTTAGAAGTTTTAGCAATTTTTTGTAGTTGGTTGTTCTGTTTTCCAGAATTTGACTTTCCTTCCATGCCAGTACCTTTCACTCCCAATGGAGATTCCCCTTTTCCTGCTTTATAGCCATTTATTTCCTGCCTTTCTATGGTGTCCTGATCGCACCGCTGATAAATGCCATCTACATTTCAGTAATCAGCAAGCCCCCGTCTGTTAGCCTGGCCAGTTACCTCTGGTTGCGCTCCCTGAGCCCCTGAATCATTACCCTTACAGACCATCACAGACTGACCTTTCCAATGGCTAAATATAGGATTACCAAAGAATAGGAGGAAGGGTGGGAAAAATAAACGGGGGTATAGATGGATAGATGGAACTGCATGTTGGGGAATGCTTGAGACGTAGAGATGGAGGCAGTTTGTGTTTAGTCTCAGAAGCTGCAGGCGTTCTGCACAATAGCCTAATGATGGCTATCAGTTATTATGAACATTATTCCAACTATGGTGACGTCACAGCCCCCAAGAAAAGTAAACCTGCTTGTTAAGCCCCCATAACGTACATATTGTCTGCACAGACCCTATGTTTTTCTTGGAAAGGAGAGCCCAGGCAGTTTGGAACTACAGACTGTTGGTAAATGTGTTTATCTACCTTGTACTTTGCTATAAATAGATTCCAATCAGGCCTGAAATGCAGGGTTTTACCTCGGCGTATGTCTAGCTGTGTATACAAGAGGGTCATGATTTAAAACCTTAATTCAATATAGAGCCTAATCTAAAACGCCACATACAGGTTACCTGTTAAAAAACATGAAACATGGCTTCAGTGGTTCAATAAGGACAGTTTGACATTCACTCATATTTTTCTTTCTATAGTAGATTTCTGATAACATTTAATTATGTGGTTCCTGTCTTGATGTGTGTCCATCTTCTATTCTTTTGCTTTCTGTTATATATGTTAATCTGACTTTTGACTCGCACTACATCAACCACCTGCTTTAGCAGAGGCATCTCCAACTGGATCCTCACTTTTGCATCTGTCAGAACGCCAAGCATTTGGATGTTTCTTCTGTATCTGTCTCTTGCTATGAGCAGATAGGTTTACATGGGACACTTTTCTCCTTCCGAATAGCACTGTCGCTCGCCTGTTTACATGACATGTGATCTTTTCCGAAGCTAATCTGAGCTTAGGCTGTCCATGTACTCACCTGGTATGTAGCCTCCGAATGATGTGAAAGGTGGAATTTGTATGTGCATGACCGTAGGGTCAAGTTCATCAAGGTGCCTTGATTAAGAGGTAACCGAGGAGGAGCAAAGAGACAAAAAGTCACATCCGTTGTAAACACATTGCGAAAGTAAATCCTGGATTGCAAAAAAGGTCTGGCTGGTCAGGCAGCCTGGGACAGATCACCCCCCCAACTCTCAGTTCCGGATCTGTGCCTGAAATTCTAAACTTTTTTAGCAAGTTTTTGTAATTGAATCATGTTTTGTCTTCTCAGTCGTGACTCGGCTCTTTATTTTTAGAGTTTAAAGCTTTTGTTGCTAAGAGACAATGTTTCCTATGAGATGCTATGTGAGGAAGGTACGGAATGAGAACGAAAAGAAAGAGATGGCACAGAAAGGCAAAATCTGTTAAAGCTGAATGACAAACGAACGAGCTATGAGTCAGCATGGACATCTGCCCCACACACACACACACACACACACAAGTGGTGGGCATGGTTGCTATTCCTGTGTTCTTTGTCTCTGTGATCTGTGCACCCACGCATGAACCCACTTACCTCTCCACACTAACCTGTGCTGCCTGTGAGAGACCGATATTAGCTCGCCCACTATGATTGAATTCACTCCCACTGCATTGCTACATCTCATCATGTATTTTTCAGCAGTGTGTTGTGTCTGTCTAACCTGTCTCCAGTCACGAGCCGTATTGTTTGGTGTATAGATTTGCTAGTACCCCATCAGCAATGTGCCTTCAAATGACAATTATCAACTATCAAAGCCAGCGAGTCCACCTTCTTTTTTTTTACCCTCTGTCTGTCGTAGGAGCAGCTGTGGTTTATTAGTCATCAGGGGCTGCTCAGCGTTTCAGGCGTTTTTTGCCTTCTTCATTAAGACATTCGTAAGGTCTTTGGAATGTGATGAGAAGCACCGATAGGATGTGAAGGTTATGGATCATTACAGATGGTATCTACACCAAAAGCATTATTCAATGCTAATAATTAATACTCCTTCCCACTAAACCCCCTTCCTCCTTCACCAGTAGGGTTGGGTTTTGCAGAGAACTTCGGTATTGCAATATATTGAAAAATTTCTAATTTGATATTACATTATCAAATGTGTAAAATGCAAGATATTTACCATTGACGATTTTCAAAATGCATTTTGATTAGCTTGTCGAAAATAACAATCAAAAGAATCCCAAGTTAGCTACAGGTAAATAAATCAGTAAGTTGCCAATTTACTCAACAATATCAGTTATTATTTTCATATTTAGGGTTGGATATTTATTTACTGACATTGTTTTACAGATTTCAAAGTAGGATAAATTGTATCTGGGGTTCATCCTACATATGTTCCTATTATTATTATATCAGAAAATAGTTTCTTGTTTGTCGTTACATGCTTGCAGTTTGGTCATTGATCAGATCTCCAAATTCAACAATCATCTTTAGTCCGAAGTCATCTTTGTTCATAACGTTTTGTCTGTGGAGACTTTGGTTGGTATTAGCCTGTTTACTACTTCACTTTTTACTGTTTTTTTACTTTTTAAATCAATGAAAATGGACAATGTTTTCAAGGAAATTTCATGCGGTCAGCACATGGGGGCTTTAAACTTTTGCATAAATGTGACGTTTTTATTACCTAGTGTTAGTGTTTATTGAACTTTTTTAATCAAAATGATGCATGAATGTATGATTTCCGGGGAAAACAGGAGTAACAATTGGGAAATCTGGGCCAAAATTGAAATAAATCAAGTGTTAACAAAAAGTTTTCTGACGGTACTGATTTTTGTGAAACAAAGAGCAATACAAATTTCCTCGTACATTGAACCAGTCTAAACCGATATATCTGTGGTTGTTTGACAACTACTTTCACTGCTGATGGGTTTAAAACTGTTTTCACACCATAATAGATCCACCTTGCAACTGATCACGTCAGATCCAAACAGAGTCAATGATCAACTGTTCTGTTGCACCGCTACTATGTGCGCTGATGGTAAAGTATTTAAAACATTCTTAGATCACCTTTGAGAACATCCGTTGGAGGTGCACTGATCGATCGGCGCCTGGAAGCCAAGATTGATGTGATCAACCAAACAGCACCACGTAGGCTTATTCTGTGCGAGTAACATGAAGACAACACAAAGCTCTTGTGTTACACCAGTAAGGACAAAATAAGTAGCGGAAGAATAACCCCGAAATCTTTTGGCACAACAAACTTAATCAGACACTTCAAAATTAATCATCCCAAGGAGGGCATAGAAAGTTTCAAGAAGCCCTGAATTCCCAGAACAAAGCCAACACTTAACATATAATTGAATAAAACAAGGCTTTCAAAGTTTTATTTTCTCATGACAAAATGTATTGTATGTACTTGAGTAATTGTATGACAAATGTCATACAATTGCATCAAGAAATACACTGGTATGGGGATGGAGTTTACACTAATTTCAACAAGTTAGAACACATACAATGCGACAAACCTTACGTCCACTGTAATTCTTCAAAATAAGACCATTTAAAATGCACAACTCAAAAAATTTAGTTTGAATCGGCCAAAATCGGTGATCAGCCGAGGAAATAGCAATTTGTTCCACCTTTAATGAATGCTTTTGCGTTCACTTAATTAGGTACGTCACACAACCTCTTCTACGAGCACCATTCTTGCTGTCCAAAGTTTGGACTTTTAAGCGCCTCCTACTGAATGCAAGGAAGTATGTGGACGATGATGAATACAACGCTTGAAACGGACAATACTTTTGTATGCAGTTGGATTCCAAATAAGCTTTTTCTGAGCGCTCGTCCTTTTCATGTCGAATACTCAGTAGTATGCATGGAAACACGTCATCAATTCACTGTAGCTCACTGAAAGATGCACATACTTCACTTGCACGGATTATAGATTGAAATCATAATTTGAATGATTTTATGACCTTATATAAATATTTCAATCCGATTATCTTCAGATAAAGAATGAAACTCCAATAAAAAGGATATGATTTAAGGTCATTTTTTATAAATCTAACACAATCCCATGACACATGACAGATCACTTGAGAAACCTTTTCTTTGAATAGTTATGGAAAAGTTTTTATGCAAGAGAGCTCCAGTGGAATTCCAGTAAAAATGTGCCTCTGTGACATTAAACACACAGCGGAATATCTTAAATCTGTCCAGAAGGCAAAAGCAGCATGCTGTTAGTGAACTTATTGTGTGTCTGTGTGTTTGTGTTTTAGGCCAGATGTTGATCACAAGGCAGCTGGCAGAAATAATGTGCTCATACAAGTTTTGATATCTTCAAACTCCTGTGATGAATATAGACTTTTCTCTTGCATTGCAGAAATTTAATACGATCTGCCTCCAGCACTTAGTCACTTGGGTTGTATTCTAAATATTTGGTATTACATTTACAACTACATTTGTGTGGTGGTTGTCTCTGGTTTTGGTTTATAAACTGTCATCTGTTGTGTATGCAAGACTTGTACTCCTAATGTCTGCCACTAGTTCCTCCTGTAGCTCCTCTGTGCAGAACCTTTTAGTTTGTACAGGTAGGTGTTGTAGCAACTCGACTTAAGGCTTGGCACAACACTACTGGGTGCCTATTAGGTTGGCTGCAGGGTCATCAGCCCGGGGCCACTGTTAACAAATGTTTCAACCCTTATCCTGGAACATCTCCATGCCACGTGATGCATCCAGTCAGCCTCAGTTGTTCCCAATTCCTTATTTGTTGTACAGTCTGCTGAGCAAAAGTCAAAAGCTTGCATTCTCTGCCTATTTGACTACATATTGAGCACTGCTCTGAACTGGACAGTGTTTTGTACCCTATCCGCCTTCGATATACTGTGCCACCTAGTCCCTGTATTTAAAGCAGCTTCCGAAGAGCTGGAACAATGCTTTTCACTTATTCCTAGATCTCATTGTAGGGCTATACAAATATCCATTAGGTAATGTTTAGAGGCCTTGATTCCATACTGTGTAGTGCAAAATCTATTAATATATCAGCATGATTGTGTCATGGACTGTAACTGGAACATGGGTCAACAGGCCAGCACATGGTTATAGTCTGTCACTGTTCGGCAGGTTATTAACGCTGTCCCTGTCGTACAGACATGACACGTGCTTTTGTCGGGAATTGCTTGTGTCCTTGGTCCGTAACATAGTGTTTCTTTACAGTTACACAAACACACACACTCTCACAAAATTCAGCATTGTTCTATTCTACCCATATGTTTCCCACCCTCGGCTTTCTCGGCCTGAATGCCAAGGCACATCTGTTCCTAATGAGAGGTGTGTGTGTGTGTGTGTGTGTGTATGCGTGTGTGTGTGTGTGTGTGTGTGTGTGTGTATTGAAGTGGTATTGAGGTTTTTTTTACTTCAATCCTTTGCTTTACAGCTCAAAGACATACTTTTAACTGTTGTATAATAGTATGTCTGCTTGTTAGTATGCATTCTGATAGTACTTATGAAACCTTTGCTTATTTTGTCTGCACATATCTCAAGGTCTGTTAATCTGTTGTAACAGTGCTGATTCAACAGCTTTGATGTTGATAGCAGTCAGGCGTTGATATGACTGCAGTCTGTGGGAACACAAGTAGCCGAAATGCTACTCATCAGCATTAACCACTCTGCACCGAACACATTAACTGACATGCAGTATGTTTATGATTTTAAAATTGACCTAAAGTTTAATGCCTCGGTTTAAGGTTCAATGGTTTGTGTCTCATATTCATTCATATATGCCTCTTTATTTCCCTTCCTACGTTTACTTTTTATTTCCCAAAAAAATTCACTTGTCTCCACGTATGATTTGGTCATGGTTTACCACTGTGGTTCCAAACTTTTATTTTCCACTGTGGTGTTTCTTAAACTTTTTTCTCCCTCTGTCAGTGGTTGCCAAACTTTTTTATCTTCTCTGACAATGTTTCCCAGGCCTTTATATCTACTTCACTGTGGATATTAAAGTTTGGGAACCACTGGTTGACCACATGCGGGGCACCAACACCTTGACATGCACAAATGTTTAGATTGGTTTAAAGAGGAGAACAGATGTAGGTATTCCGTGCCGAGGCAGTTCTTTGTTTGAAGTCACCTCTGTTCATGATCATCAGCTTTACCCTCTTCCCTTCTCACCTCTTCCCTAGGATTTGCCTTTCCAGACTGGGCCTACAAGCCAGAGTCAAGCCCAGGCTCCAGGCAGATCCAACTGTGGCATTTCATCCTTGAGCTACTGAGGAAAGAGGAGTATCATGACGTCATTGCCTGGCAGGGAGACTATGGGGAGTTTGTTATCAAGGACCCAGATGAGGTGGCCCGTCTTTGGGGGGCTAGGAAGTGTAAACCGCAGATGAACTATGACAAGCTCAGCCGAGCACTAAGGTGAGGAAAAAAATGTGTGCGATATGGACTGAGACAAAGTCGGTGAAGTAAACCAGATACATTTTTAGGATAAATCCAATTTCGCGTATCAGAATTGTTGAAATTCTGTCAGCGTGCACTGTAAAAGCTATCTAAAATATTTTAAAAACTGTTCATTCTGTTGACTTTAAAGACTAAGAGGCCATACATTTTGTGCACAGTACAAACATACAATACAAAGTGTCTTAAGTTAATTTACTTGAAGGCTTCTGTTCTTTGTTGAATGATGATTTATAGTAAAATTGTCAAATGGTGTTAAGAACACATAAAATACCTACGCACGTTGCCATTACTTTAAGGGCCCATTGCATGATGGGTTGATGACGTAAAATGGTTGATGTTGCCTTGAGCCACTGTAGTTGGTTGTTTGTTACAAACATACACACCCACATCGAGACGAGAGGAGGGGATTTTCCTGCACCTCCCTAATAAACGTGTCTTGCGAGTTACCGCGGTTAATAGAATTTGTTACGGTTAGCACACCGTTTGTTTATAATTGCAAATAATCCTGACATCCCTAGTTGTAACTGGCTCAGGTCTAAAATTGAGCTCACTTAAAAGAGCATTAAATCTGCAGGACATGGTCTTGTTGACTCCTGTGTGGTACAACTCAAGGTTGACTGACGAAATGTGAACAAGCACCTTCACCCTCCACAGTGTGCATGTGGGATGCTGCTGAGTTTTATTTAGCTGCCAGTCTCTCCTCTCACAGTCATGTATAGACACTCAAATGCTTGCTGTTAGTCATCAGTGCTACCTCCTGTGTTGTAGTTGGTGTGGGTTATCGCCTTCCATGACTACAGTGCGGCATCACCATGCACACACACTGATCACCTTGTTATTTGTCATTCCTCCCCCAGCCCATCTGTGTCTGCTCTACTGGCTTAAACATTTTTATCTTCAACTTACCCTCATATGACTGTATATTTAATTACCTGTTTTCAACCTGGATCATATTTGCTCATCAAGAATGTCAAGTGTACCTATTCTATACAATACTGACTTTACACATTACTGTTATAGGATTATTTGTTTGTGTGGTCTTTTATCAGGCCAACACAAATAGACATGTAACGGACTGAATGGACAATCAGGAATTAAATTTTTTGGACATTTACTTCTATCAGTTGCTAAAATTGCCACAAATAACAGAGTAACAGAGGAGTTTTGTATAAGAATATACTATTTAATTTAAACACACAAGATGGACTATAAAGGCTACTGGTTATGCCTTAAGTGAAGCCCTTAAGTAGGCCTACATATTATTTCAATACAACTTTCCCATCAATACGTTTTAAATAAAATTTAAAAGACAAAGAACCATAGGTTTCAAATTTCTTACTGTACGTGGACGAATATCTGCTGGCATACAGTTGTTCTTATCAACAGCGAATTGGTTGGGTTCAAATCATGGCTTGCTTTTTCTTCCCAAGTACAAATACTATTTTATATACCATAGTTATGGGGCTGTATGCCAGGACAGTATTTCAATTCAAGGAACAAATACATGGAAATTACTTTTTGTGTGTTTTAGTAGATTACAAAACTTCAATATGAGCACTAAGCTTCAAAATATCTTTGCCTATGAGGTAATGTGTTTTCCTTCCCTAATTTATCTTTGAAAAGGGTTATGTAGAAACTGCAAAGTAATTTAATAAAACTTGGAAGGATAGGGAACAAGGAAAGAATGCATTACATTCTTGAGTGTGGGTGAATGGAGCAGATCCAGGAACTTGTCATAACTTTTGTGAGTATTCTATTATAAGAACAGACATGTGTGAGATTATACAGCTGTGGCCTAGATTGTAATTTCAACTACTGTTCCACTTAACTTCTCTCTATTAGATTTGAAGGTTTATTTATGCTTTTCGCCAACCATGAAGCGTACATTGACTCACATTGTGTATGTGTTCATTCTCGGATAAAAATGTGCAGAAACACATGTCAAGAGCCATTTAGTGGCAGTTTCTTTTCATTCCTATACTCTAATAATTTTTTTGGACTATAACTTGCAAATAAACTTAAGTAGAAACAAATTAAGAGGATTTTATGGAGTTGGATTATCTCACACCCTGGACTAAAGAGAATATCACGCTCTTAATAATTATCCAATACTAACCTTTTATGCCGATTCTTCGGTCTTCTAGTAAATTGTTTGCCAATACCTGCTAACGTTAGCTCCTCTGCTAACTTAAGTTTCTTGAAACTTGCTATTTTCCTCGGTGGGTGATTCACTTTGAAGTCCCTTGGAAGCATCTTCTAAATCATGCCTCCACTCACCTTACCATCCGGGTACATCAGCTGCCTCCGCCTGAGCCAGAAAATCTCGATGTTGGAAGGAAGAATATGGACCTTTATCAGATCAAAGACGAAGAACGGATCCTGGACTCTTGGGTCACCACGGACCCCGCTGTCAGCACCACAACCGCCGGAGAACAGGACTTGAATGTCCTTTGGCTCGATACCGCTGCTGCCCAGGTTGCAGACCACTGGACCCAGCTATGAGCCCACGGCCCTGGTTAGCGCCACTCCTAGTCTGAAGGAGTCAGGATCTGCAGCCTGAACCAGTCAACATAGCAGGAAGCTTCGCCCTCGTCCTCATCCACCTCAGGCCCTCCAGCTGACCAACAAATTTTCCATTCTGGACAAGCAGGACTTTCCCCCACTCGCCAGTCACTGTATGCCCTCATCGTTTCCGGAATCTGATGGCCCCCTTTCGCCGCCTCCACTCTCCACGGCTGTGTCCAAGCCGTCTCTCTCTCCTGCTGACCGCCGCTCTCAACGGCAGCCCCCGTCTCATGACCAGGCTGCATGCAGTTCACCCCTCGCCATGTAAACGGCTCTTCAGCAAGGAGCACTGGGGCTGGGAAGGTCAGAGCCCTCTTGGTCCTGTGGTCCCCGGCTGTCACCCTGCATCCTCGGCCGGTAAGCAACGCTCACTGTCCAGCCTTCAGCCCCCCGGCCGCTTTTCTTGACTTCAACATGGATTATAGGTCATTCCATAACCAGGAATGTGCGCTTTTGTAATGCAGTCACACATTGTTTCCCCGGTACCACAGCCTCTGGCTTTCATAAATAGCTCCTGGGTGTACTGCAGTCACTCCCGCCCTCCATTACAAGAATCATAATCCACGTGGGAACAAATGACAGCTTTTAAACGGTCTGAGTTGACCAAGTCGGATTTTAACCTGCTTTTTAATTCACCCAAAAAAACTGGCCTCAGGTATGCCAGACGCCAACATTCAAAGCGCAGTACATTTATGTCCACGGGACTAAACTGATTTTAACCCAGATTTCCTCTGTCTCACTGAAACCTGGCACAAACCCCTGGACTATTTCTCACTAAACTAGACCACACCCTCAGGATTCTCATACATTGACAAACCTCGTCTTGAGGGGCGAGGAGATGATCTTGCTGCTGTCTAGAGGAAGGATATCCAAACAACCACCATTTCCATCCCTGCCACTCACTCCTTCGAACATCTTGAATTCAAACTCTCTGGTCCCACCCACTTGGTCACTGCCATTATCTACCGCGCCCCCACGCCCAACTCCTCCTTCCTCTCTGACTTTTCGGATTTTTTAAACTGGCTATGTGCCCTCTCACCGTCCGTTCTGCTTCTGTGTGATTTTAATATCCACATTGACGACACCGACTGCAAGTCTGCCATAGAATTCCCAGAACTTCTCGACTGCTTCAACTTTACACAACACGTCAACTTCCCCACTCAATGCCGTGGTCACATCCAGGATCTGGTCTTCTCCACTGGTCTCGCAGTACATCAACTCTCCAGCCTCAACCTCAACATCTCGGACCCTATGGCAATCGCCATGGACATCGATATCCCCATCCCAAAAGACAAACGCGCAATATCCTTCAGAAATATCAAATCTCTCTCCCCCTCCGCTCTCTCAGCCTTGCTTACCAGTAAAATGCCTGCATCCACTGCCCCACGGTCTGACAATCCCTCCGATCTTGTCAACTACTACAACGGCACACCCTCCTCCTGTCTCGACCATCTGGCTCCTGTTAAAACCAAAAGTGTTTCATTTACAAACTCAGCTCCCTGGTACACTCCTGAACTCCACCTGATGAAAACCCGAAAGCGCCACCTGGAAAGACTCTACATGAAAAACGATTTAACCGTCCATCTTCAAGCCTACACAGACTACCTTCAACAGTACAAAGACACTCTCACTAGAGCCCGGTCCACCTACTACTCAAACCTCATCCACTCTGGTTCCAACAACCCCATGGCTCTCTTTTCCACAATAAACAAGCTCCTTAAACCCAGCGGCAATACCTCCAAATCCTTTACCGTCAATAAGTGCAATGCCTTCCTTTAATTTTTTCAGACAAAAATTGACACCATCTAGAGTGGCCTCACCACCCCGCTTCCAACGACCTGTTCGAACCAACAGGTTTGAACAGGTTCAATTCAAAATCCTTCTCCTCACTCACAAAGCCCTCCACAACCATGCCCCCTCCTACCTCACCAATATGCTCCACCATCACACTCCTTCCCGCAGCTTCCGCTCCTCTGACGCCAATCTCCTCTCTCCACGTCCTTGTATCATGTATTACTTGAATACAAGTAAACTACAGGATACAAAGACATGTGAAAAAGTCTTTGTATCACATAAAATCTCTCACGGGAGCATCTAATTTTAAATGAGTTCTTTCTTATCTAACTAGTGTGTACTCGTGTGGAAATGTGTATAAAAGTGCTATATGGGAATCTAGGGAACAAAATAGAGTCCATGATTGTTAAATGAGAATGAATGAAATAAGAAGAAGATAAGAAGAAGAAGAAGAAGAATGAAATAAGCTCCGCACCATGGGGGATCGGGTCTTCTGTTCTGCTGCCCCTCGTCTGTGGAATGCCCTCCCTGACCATCTCAGGGCTCCACAGACGATTGACACATTTAAAAAAGGAATTAAAACTTTCCATTTTTAGCAGAACCTATAACCTTAATTAACATTGCTGCTTTTTGGTCAGGCTTTTATATAGTTATTATTTAATTTTTTTAGTGATGCTTTTATCTGCTTTTACTTTGTAGCACTTTGAGTTTTGATCCAAATGTAAAGTGCATTATAAATTAAATGTATTATTATTATTAAATGCTGGCGTGGAGTATGTGATGTAACTGCTGGGTGGACCGGTGAGATAGGGAGCAGCACTGGTTCCAGTGTAGATGGGGAATTAAGTTCCAGTGAGCTCGTCCATCCTCTTGATGGGTGCAGCAGCATAACCATCAAAGAATTCATTGTGGGTGAGCCCACCTGCCTCATGTTGACAATTACTGTTTGAGTGTAATTTCCCCTTCAGGCTGGGGACAAGCTGCTTGGTCAAGTTTAAGCACGCTTAACTTAACTGAACGTAGCTCTGTATTGGAAATGTCCTACTTTTTTTTTGCACTTGTTAAAAAAAGCCCCAACAGCGATGATGCCACAAAGCTCATGTGATCACTCCTCCACATGATGGGAGTAACACAGGGAATCAGTTTCAATGGTAGGCTCCCTATTGCTGTGATCATTTTTCGATCTTATCGAATTTGTGCTTTGGTAATAGCTCATCAGCTTTTCTAGTGTGCACAGCTTTGGTACTATCAAATCCAAAAAAATGTTAATTAACTCCCATCATGAAACTTCTAAAGCAAAACTCACTGCTCATCACTGGGAGGATGTCTCCTCAGTCAATTTGTTTTTAACCTTTCATATACCTAAATGTAAAGCTGGTCTGGTTATGATCTACCACTACAGGGTCTGGTTTTAAGAAAATAACTTTTAACCTTACTGTAAAAATCATGTTAATTTCAGTAGGGCTGTGTGACTAAATTGGTACACCAGTTTAAACAGAACAAAATACATATATTCCGTTAAGTTTCCTAAAAACAGCTACCTCCAGAAACCTTCATTAACACTCATAACTAACTAACTTGAAGGTGAACTTTGAGGGAAATACAAATAAAACCCTTCAGAGAAACTGCTGAACGAAGATAAGATCATTTATTAATCACATAAAGCCATAGGCAGTACAACAGAGTGAAATATTTTCTCTGCATTTGACCCATCCCTGAGGGAGCAGTGTGCAGCCCCTTTGAAACACCCAGGGAAAACTAAGAAAGGATTGTAATTAAGATTGTCAGTCTCAAGTTGATTCTGTTGAATTTAGAGATCTGATCAGTGATCAGATCACAAAGTAGTAGTAGTCTAAATAGCCGATTTAGATTTTTTCTTTCTTTTTTTAAAAGTTTTAGAACCATAAAACTTTGATAAAAAAGTAGTATAGTTTATTTTAAGCGCATTTATTTGAAGGGTTACAGTGGAAGTAAGTTTGGCCAGCATTGTGTATATGTTCTGGCCTGTTGCAATTAGATTACGCACCGTCCTCCCAGCGGTGCATTTCTAATACCAATTGTATGTCATTTTGAAGGGAAAATGAGACTTTGTGAGCCTCGTTCAGGCTGTTATAGTTTATATGTTGGCTGTTCAGGGTCTTCAGGGCTCGTTGCTGGCTCTGTACTGTCACTAGCTTTAGCCGCTCTGCCAATGTTAGCTTCTTGAAACTTGCTATGTTCTTCGGGGGAATTCATTTTAAAGTGTCTGTAATTGAGTTTGCTTTTCCTCATCAGCTCATTTGTCCTTACTGTTGTTACTAACAGCGAACTCTGTTTCCTGGTATTTTCTGGTTTTCTTGCATGTTGTTTAGAGCCATTCTCACTCTGCTACTTTTCTATGGGCTTACTGGCAATGACTAATGAACTCAAGTCCATTGAGCCGCCTGTTGAAGATTAAGTGACAGTCGTCTCTCTTCCTTGTAAACTGTGAGGATTTGAATCAATTGGTTTGTTCACAGGAATACCTTGCTAGTGTAAAATTAGATATTCTCCACATTGTCACAAATTTTCTTTTTGATTTTGTAATTGTGACCTTGTTTTTACACATTGTAATCTGCCATGGCAAACTAGCAAACCTCATGAGGAACACATCTCAGTGAATTCATGTATTTGATTAAAATCCTGGGTATACATTCAAAATCATTTCTCAAGTAAGTTCTACTATTCCCTTTTGCTGTTATAGCAATTTCCAATAAGCCCTTATAGTTGATTGTGTTTTTGTCTGAGTGCAGCCAGGTTCACGCTACCGGACCCTGACTCAACTCTCCAAAAAAACAGAGTTGAAAACTGGTCTGGAACTCTGATCAGTCCTGGTGTTTTGCCCAGACAATCTGCTAGTGTGACGCGTTTACACATCCAGCCTTATACCACGAGCGCAATCACATCCACCCAGATAATTACATAAGTACCGTCCACACTGACCATCGCGCAGGTGTTGATGCTGCCAAGCAATACAAACGTTAGCTAAAATGCAATAATAAACCGATATTAAATAGCCGCTCATTTCCCGTTCCCTCTGCGCGATGGACCAGCCATTTTGAGGTCTTTTCAGTTATTGCCTTGTCTACACATGTTTCCTTCTTTTACGTTTGTTTACGTTACACAGCTGCTATTCCAGATATCACACGAGAGAGTGTGGTACTTACATTTTTCCCCTCTTTGAGCCGGAGACTCATAACTACTGGATACAATTTTGTTTCGCTTGTTGTCATCACCTGGCTCCAGGTGGCATCCATGGCCACCTATGATTGTGAGATCGTGTTCACTGCTCTTGTTCATTTGTCCCATCCGTTCATCTGGTGTCACTGACATTTAGATATTTGAGTGCTGCGGATTGACGTATTTATTCATTGATTGTTACTGAGTGGGTAGGAATTGAGATGGTTTGCAAATGGAATTACCGTTTAGGCATTAATTAAGTGTCCGAATCGGATTCCCAATACAGAAGTGTGGAAAACAAAACCCAATGCAAAATATGTTAGGATTTTATTACTCCTGTACTGTCATTTTGCGATATAATATATATTGTGATTTATTACTCTTTTTTTTTTACCTTTGGCAAATGATGTCACCACTGGAAACTTAAATCCACATATCTTTCATCCATTCAGAATGTTCTCAGTCTTGTCATCCCTTCATTCTTGATTATCTGGTTTAAACAGCAGACGCAAATCATGCAAACTTGTCCGGACATAAATGTTGCTCCAGACAAACTGTTTGAATCATAGTCTTATCTATTTTCACTGAATGCAAACCGGTGGACTACTGGACTGGTACTGGTCTGTAGATCGGTGCTAGAGTTTGGAAAACATGGACTACTACCGATACAGGTCCAGAGAACACGGACTACTACACCTGTATAGGTCTGTAGACTAGCTCTTGTCTGGAAAACATGGACTATCGGACCGGTAGTGGTTATTACATGAATTCAGAATTCATGTAATAAATTGCATTATTAGTTTGAGAATTAACAAAGTTAGATCACAATCAGAAGTTATTTGTTTTCATGATGGTGATGGATGTCTGTTTCTTCTCTCTTCAGATACTACTACAACAAGAGGATCCTACACAAAACCAAAGGGAAGAGGTTCACCTACAAGTTCAACTTCAACAAATTAGTGCTGGTCAACTACCCCTTCATCGACATGGGCTCAGGTATTCCCATGATGACATTACAGATCCATAAATGTTGCTCAATACACAAGTTACACAGGTTATGTGTTGCATAAGTCGTCTCATTGGAAGAGTACAAAATTACCTTGTATTACAGATGTGTCAACATGTGTATCTAACAAGCACTTTACAGAGGCTTCATATTTTTCAGATTATGGAATGACCGTAATTGGCATCTTTTGGCAACTTAATTCTTAATGAAAGAAATCAAATCACTCAACTTCGAGGATAAGCCGTGTAAGCTCTGAGACGGACAATATTCCCCTTCAGGTGTCACTTAATTTAAGAAACGTGCATGGATTTTTTGTTGAAAAGCTTTAAAGTCTGATTTGGGTTTGTGAAAAGCGTTTTTGATAACATGAAATTAATGTTATGGATTCATAGAGCTGTTTTCTAAACAAGCCCCCGTAACACTGAATTTAACTCGATTACCTCTGCTGTCCGCCACAAGGGGGTTTCAAGCAGTGTACGTCTGGTGCCGCTCCCAAGCCTGGATAAATGGGGTGGGTTGTGTTAGGAAGGGTGTCCAACGTAAAAGTAAAAGTTGGTGGAGAAGAGTGTACGGAGTTATCTGTGACAGAGCAGCAGCAGGAGTGAAGGGAAACGTTTTCAAGATGGGGGTGAGAGCAGCTCTGCTGGATGGTTAAGAGACGGTGGTTCCGACCAGAAGAGAGGACGCAGAGATGAACAGGTTCCGATGTTTTCTGTGAGTGACCAGGATAGACAGTATTACAAACGAGCACAAGAGAGGTACAGCCTAGGTTAGACGTCCTGGACACAAAATCAGAGAGGAAACAGATGATCCGCTGTGGCGACCCCATAAAGGGAATAGCCGTAAGAAGACCTGCACCGTTTGACTTAAGTAAGTTTTTTTTGACATTCACATCTTCCCAGTGTTTGCTTTGTGACGACATATTATGCAGTATCTCTGTAGAAGGGTTGCTCACATAGCGAAGAAAAGCCCATTAAATGTTAGAGTGAGTCAAGACATCATCACCTTCCAATAGATTTTATTTTTGGTTTCCATGGAAATGTGATTTTCACATACTGCTTCACTATGGCTGTCACGGTTATGAACTTTTGGCGAACAGTTTGTGGTGTCAGCCGTATTGAACTGTAGCATTTCTTTGGCTATGTGCTGAACCTCGTCATGCTTTCTGTTAAAATGCACCCTCTGATGTGGTCATCTTTATGATGTCGTGTGAAAGCTACATTAATCACCAGTTGCTTGTATGAACCTGCTGCTGCGCCTGTCTGTCAACAGAGTTCAGTGGTGATTGGTCTGGAGATGTTTTTTAAATTTGTGGTATTGGCTGATTTGACCGCTACCAGTCCACTGCAAATTTGGCTTCATACTAAAATATGTCAACAGAGGGCGCCAAATGATTGTCCTCAAATAGTAAAAAATTCGCCAGCAGATGACATGAATAACGTCGTCGTCCTACAGCGGAAAATGGCTTGCAAATACTGATTGAATTGATGTGGAATATTTGGGCCATCCAGTATTTTCCAACATATGAATTGCAGTGATTTTGACAATTAAGCAAAAATGACTGCAATTATTTCAGATAACTGAAATGATTTATTTAATAATTGAGACGGACCTATATTTTACCAAACATCCTACCTAAGTCAACCATTCTTTGTGTCTTGATATTTATAATTTAAATGAATGAATGGAAAGGTGTCTAAGACCCCGTTTCGTTTGAACAGTCTGTTCATATACATTAGATATATATTGTACATATATTTAGGTCTGCACAATTTGATGGAAAAGTCATTTGCGATTATAGTGGAAAATATTGCGAAAAAGTGGTTATCAATAGAGAATGCACACCACTAATCATATCGAAATGTGTGTTTCTCAGTACAAACATACAATGTTAAACTTGCAAAGAAGCATGCATAACTAAACTACTTGTACAGTACGGTTTTCAAAATAACTTATAATTTGACTAAATTAAATAAACGATAGCAAAAAAACTATTTTTTCAATATAAAGGCATTTTGCAAACCAAATAAAATGAATAATAAAATTCAAATTGTCAAAATAGCGAATTTTGATAGCGACTTGGTGGACCTCAGTGAAGGGGGGAATCCTATTCAACGAGCTGAGATGTGAGAGACGTCCAGTTAGGTTTTTGAGAATGTCATTCAGATAATTCATGGAATATAAGCACAGGCAATCTGGGTCTCTCGGTCCTTGCCAGTTATCAATCTATTAAAATGACAAGTGATTGACAGCTCTGCTCTCTGACGGAAGAGTCTGAAACAACCTAAGGGTAACTTGAAGTTAACCAGCGAGCAGGTTAGGTTCACTGAGCGAGTTAACGCAGTAACTGACCCCGAGCTTAACAGAGAACTCGGTTTTCCTCATTTCAGTCTTATCAAACTTCACCACCAAGCCTGCTTCCTGAAACTAAATCTGAACACAAGTGGTCATTTGGACACAAACAAAGCTGCATGATAGAAACAAGTGTAAACGGCGATGTGTCTCGCCGTCTGCTTGTGATCCAATCAACTAAAACGAATTTTGGAACAAATTCTAAAAAGTGCCAATTAATCTGGAGGGTGGTCATCTTGTCGGGAGCATATCTCCAAAAATAGATATTCCAGCTTCACTAACGCATCCTAGGTAAATATTTGGGATTGCAACGACTATAACGAATACCCATAAAGACTTCTTTTTAATCAGGCTGGATGGATTTTAACTCCATCCTTCACTCCACGTTGGTGTGCCAGGGGTAAAAACAAGTCACTTTATCTTGTGGAGTACCATACATTCACCTGGACTTCATTACTGAGAGCAACCAATAACCCCCCTTCTGGGACTTTTCCATAGCAAAATGACTTTAAGGGGACTCTGAAGGTTGGATGGGATATATTAGGCAGCAAGTCAACATTTTGTCCTGATACTGATGTTAGAAACAGGAAAATGGTCAAACAACTCGGACAAGAACCAAAACTAAAATGGCAAAAAATCTCAGTGTAATACCATCCCTGTAGAAAAACATTATTTTTGTATCATGCGTGCTTGTGTCTCCCTGGTAACTAAGTGTGCCACGTCCCCGTCATTCCCGCTCTCCCATCCTCTGAGTTTGTCGTTCTGGTCCTGGCCACCCAGTATAAACACAGCCCATATGGAGCGCTGGATACTGGGTGACATAAGTGCAGCAAAAAACTTTAATTATAGCCTGTGTGTGATGTGGCCTACACACTCACCGACATGCTGTGATACAACGGTTACAAACCATGGACACACAATGCCCACGGCAATCTGGATTGATCTGTAAGCACAGACGCTCACAAACACACTAGATAAACACTTGGGCCATGTTTTCTCCCCATAGTCTGTGACACAAATGACCGTGAGACGCATTGAGAAGGAAAGAGAGACCCATACACACTCCGCGGTCCTGGAAAAAACAGAGGGACCAACCCATGTTTTTGATGGCAGTATGAGACTTTTCCAATATTTAATTCTGGCATGTGATCGAATGCCAAGAATTTATTGCAGAGCTACAGTTTCCCTGGAAGGAGATTGAAGGAGAAGGGAATCTGTGGATTCAGGTTTTCTGTTGGTGTGCCCACGACCGTCTGGGTGAAATGGCTCCTATTACTCCTATTAATTATTTTTCCTTTCTGCTCTGTTTTTTATATATATATAGATATAGAAAAAACTATAGATATAGATATTCAATATATCTCTGAGCTCCAGTGATATCTAACACAGCATATCATTTTGTGTCTTAGAACGTCAATGTAATCTCTTCTCTGATGCTCCTATTTGGACTGGGCCACATGACCTCTAATTAATATCACAATTATTTAAAACCAAATAAAGTATTTTGTCTACTTTTTTTAAGGTTCTCAAAATGGTGCGTTGATTTCGATTAATTAACTATATTAAAAAAAGATGAATATGACTGTGAGGCTGACTAATCACCTGCTGTGACCTCAGACATCAGAGAACATATTGGTCCTCAGCAGTTTGAACATGATGGATGCAGGTATTAGTGAAGTGGGTGATGTCTTCTTTCCGATGTCTTCCCTCTTCCCTGGGACAGACATGTTCAGTGCTCAACTGAGAGAGTAGAGAAATAACAAAATGTAATGACAATTAATCTATTTTATCTTTTCTTGGCTTAAAAATGTTTTATCTACAAAATACAACTTATGTTCCCGTGAATAATGGACATCACAGAAATCTTCCTCAGAAAGAGACACAAAAGTAACACCAAGGTCATTAGATTTTATTTTTGTTTCTTTGTATGGCTAGTATTGAATTTAAACAGTAAAATACAATTACTGAATGTTTGGTAAATGATGATGTGGTGTCTGTGATGATCATTTATAATGTCTCTGTAAAGATTAACTGATGTATTAAAATACATTTGAATTAGAATAATTTTATTTTTTTTAATGGCAAATATTGATATATGTGGTTCATTTTGATAAAATAAACACAATTCATTATACGCATTTTTTTTAACTATGCTGAAATGTAGCAAAACTTTTTTTTCCCCCTTTTTTTTTTTTAAATATGAGCTCTTCTTGTGTTTTGCTCGATTTATGGATTTTTACGGATACCAACAAGTACATATATCTCGTATGAAACTTTGTACACTTTGTATACGAGTGCTCTGCTTTGGTTTACAAGCATCCTGTTTGAACAAGTGGAAGGCGAGAGCATGGGCTTCCTTTGTGCGCCCCAAGACTAGAGCGAAAAACAAATGGATCTCAGGTCAGCCTCTCCAGCGCTCGCTCTAGGTTAGCGTCATACACTCGCAGAATAGTAACCGCGAGCTCGTGTCCGCTTACGTTTGGAAGGAATCGATTGAGACAAAGTTAAGTGAGCCAGAATCAGCCGGCTTTAATATCAATTATCATTGTTATTTGTCCGTAAAATGGCTTTTACTCTGTATTAAATACCATGGAAAATTATTTTTATATGAATATTTTTGTGATATGGAACGAAATAATGGGATTTCCATTCATTCGAATGGGGAAATTCGTTTCGGGTTAGGAGTTTTTTGGTTTGCGACTCGGAACGAAGACCATGAAAGAACACACTGTATTGTAATTACTTCAATTTTCTTTTTTTTCTTCTGCTGTATGGTATGTGCGCTGGCTACAATTGGGTAACTCTTTAATCACCATGGAGGCAGGTCACCAGTCTTTCCAACTTTTGTAATTGACATCAGATTCAGACAAAGCTTATTTGTTATCCTCAGAAGTTGAAATGACTAAACGACACTGGGTAAATATGATAGAAAGCCTCCTGTGTCTTGTTTGGGTCCATGTCAACTTGATGACACAGCAGCTGTGAGCACAGTCCTAAAGACTAGTTCCCGTCTGTCGACTGCCGTTGCTGCAGTCAAGAGTGTCTTGAGCCTCGTGCTGCATATTTCTGCTTCTCAGAGGTGGTAGTTCATATGAACGCCAGACTAAACATAGTGTCCGAGGGAGGGGGGATGACTTCCATGCTGCTTTGCATATTCCTTTGTTTGTTGGACTGGACGGAGGCTCGTGTCAAGTTTTTTTTTGTTTTTGTTTCCCAAGCTGCTGGATAGCTCAGTAGATTACA
Source organism: Lophius americanus (assembly GCA_037951165.1). Taxonomy (NCBI): domain Eukaryota; kingdom Metazoa; phylum Chordata; class Actinopteri; order Lophiiformes; family Lophiidae; genus Lophius; species Lophius americanus. Next base: position 1,528,483 of record JBBDHG010000170.1, read on the forward strand.
CCACTGATTTTGGTGCACGAGACTGGAGCTGGAATCCCTGTCAAAACTCCAAATAGGAGTCCACACAGGATTTCTGCTTTAGTCCGGCCCGATAACAGCCAAGAAAAATGGGAGGGTTTAGCAAGGGCATCCAACTAAAAACCTATCCCGAATCAATATACAGATTGAGACAATACTCTTTCCTGTGAGAAGTGGCTACTTGGCATCTGAGGTACCATGGCAACACAGCCCATCATGTGGATAAAAAGGAAGTAGAAAGTGCAGTTTGTGGATGGTAGCGATGGCACAGCATGAAAGAAAAGAAAGATTCTTAGCTGTCAGAGTGGTGTTACTTAACAAGTTAACACCCTATACAGTCAAACGTAGACGACCACACATGACTGACTTCATACCTGGACATGGGAGATAAGAAAAAATAACTTTTTCTCTTCCTCACAGGTCGAGTGCCTCAGAGTGCCCCTCCAGTGCCAACCGGAGGCACCCACTTCCGTTTCCCCCCCTCAACGCCGTCTGATATTCTATCCTCCACTGAGGAGCTGCGCAGTCCAGGCATGTTCAGCAGCGTAGCTCGACGTATGGCCCGCGGTTCTGTGAGCGACTGCAGCGACGGTACCTCCACCAACTCAGAGCTGGAGGAGGCTGTGGGGGCCGATGACCGAGGAGGGGGGACTGACAGGGCTTTCAGGGGCCTGCTTCCTCCACGCTTGGCCCATGACTCTCTTTTCAGGGTCTACCCCAACCAAGCAGGTCTCGCCAGAGCTGCCCATAGGCTCCACCCAGAGACTCTGTCGCCATTCCCTGTCTCCCCCTTGCCTGGACCCGGAGGTCTTCTGGCCCCGACTTTATCTCCCGCGCTGTCTATGACTCCCACCCCCCACCTATCCTACACGCCCTCCCCCTCCCTATCTTCTCCCATGATGGGCTCCCACTTCTCCTTCAACCCAGAGGACATGAAGCACTACCTGCAGGCCCACACCCAGTCCGTCTACAACTACCACCTCAGCCCCCGAGCCTTCCTCCACTATCCCAACATCGTCATCCCTCAGCCACACCGCCCCACCCTCGAGAAGCCTGCTGCCCTTCACCTGCATGGCCCGCCCTTACAGCTCTCTCATACGGTCAGCCAGCATCCAGGAGGCGGGGAGGAGCACCCGTCACCCTTCAAGTTCAAGTTGCAGCCGCCTCCGCTCGGCCGCAAACAGAGGGAAGCAGGGAGCTCATTGGCTGCTACCTCCTCCTACAGCCAGTCTTCCTCATTCACAGGTTCTGCTCAGATGACCAATGCGGCGCCTCCCAAGATCAAGGTGAGATGCACACGGGGGAGTTGGTGCCTCCACTTATACCTCTCAAACATTTAGTCAACCAAATATGATAATATTTTCTTCTCTTCAGGTGGAGCCAATATCAGACATCGAGTCAGAAGAAGAGGTGGAGGTTACTGACATCAGCGAGGAAGATGACCTCAGCCATAATGAGGAGAATGATGACGGCGACATCTTCACTCCTTCTCATCAGCATCATCATCAGCTCCACAACCATAACCAGGCTAATGGGACTGAGAGCATCCTCTCTGCCCCTTCTCACAGTAACCCCGATGATGATGATGATGAAGAGGTGTTCAAGACTCCTGCCACCCCTCTCATTGGCAGCAGCAACACGGCCTTCCCTCTGATTGCGCTAAAGAGTGAGATGACCCAGGCCACTCCCATCAGCCCCGGAGGCACTCTCTGCATCCCACTCAAACTCCGCTTCAAACGCCGCTGGAGTGAGGACCAGAAGATGGAGGCAGACGGAGAAAGGGACGAGGCGGAGGATAAGAAAGTGAAGGCTGAAGGAGAGGAAGAGGAGGTGGAGAGTGAGGGAGGAGCAGCAGGAGGGGGAGTTATTTTGGGTTTGATGCTACCGCCACCTCCTACCCAGCGTAGAGCGAGCTCTGAGCTACAGAAAGCTACAGCACAGCTGTCTCTGGAAAACGCTGGCTGCTGAGCTTCATGGGCGCTCACGAACGCACACACACACGAACACACACACACACACACACATGCTCCGACTGACAGGGATCCCTATAAAACACACACCTATCTGAGACTTGTCAACAAACTTAGCTCCGTAAAGACCATAATGATTTGTGGTTTTCTGCCAGCGGTTTTGAACATAGCAGAGCTTAGATGCAGACGCTAGCCTAAAGGAGTTTACAGAAACCCTCTGTACAGTTACTTTTAGTTCATCTGAACATGTTTGTGTGTCGTAAGTTGATCATTCTGATGATTGTGCAAAAATTAAGAAACCATTTTAAAATGCTCTCCCTATATACGTCACATCTACATGTTCAGCAGTCGGAAACGGCTTAAAACATCACCGTCAAGCTCTTCAGACCACGATGTCCAGTGGCTGCTCGACGTCATGTCAGGCCCATAAATGTGGAGGCATCGGCGTGACCTCTGATGTGCCGCAAGGCCGGACGCGTTTCTACCCCGATACCCTATATCAGCAGGCAGACCTCCTGCTTCTTTCAGATAAGATCCCTGCAGAGAGGAAATCTACTTTTAGTATTTTTTTAGGGGATTTGCCGACTCTCGAGGTGTCAGTCATGCCGCAAGCGTTTCCTCACATCACACCAATGTCCATGTGTTTAATTGGTACCGTGAATATTGTTCATTGTAAAGAGGACCAGAGACATCCTGAGAGCAGGGGATTCTCCTCATCTCTACTCCCCATAACCAGCCGACACATCATCACGTTGAACATCTTGAACAGCCCCACTAGAGATTACAGAAGTGCCTCTCTGCCTGCACCCGTCAACACGTTTACTAGCTGGGGAAATCTCCTGAAGAGGGGTGTTAGGTTTTCAAAAGGTGATTATAGGGGACTGTCCGATCAGAACTGTGCTGAGAGGTCTCCCCCTCATCTCCAGCTAAAGAAAAGAAACACACTAAACCTGAGAATGGATCCGATGACCCGACTTTGTCTTCTGATCGCACGGCGTCATTAAACATTATAGTCCTGTGGAGGGACTCGGTTCCCTCTATACAGTAAACAGACGGGTCTTTCTCTTCCCTTGTTCTTGGGTTTGAGGTTGTAACCGTAGACAAACTTGTTTCCGAATGTGTGCCGACCCTAAAACCAGGACGCCTGGGGGACCGCGCCTCAGCCTCCATGTCCATGTTGGACTTCACACTATCTGTGAGGAGTTTTTGAGGTCATCAACTGCTCTCTTCTGCATTCCACCGCTCTTTGATTTGTTTAAAAGACTCCTAACAGAAAGCTCAAGAGGACATGGACAGTATTTGAGGGCATTGAGGATGGAGAACTAGGACTTTCTGTGCTTCAGAGATAATCTCTGGTGTTTTGAGAAGAGGCGATGGAAGCAAGCTGATATGTCTAGAGCAGAATGAGAACCATGTCATGAATGTGGAGCATCAAGGTAAACTCAGGCTAATCTTCACTGAGATATTGAGAAACAACTTATTTTTATGACTTAATCCTTGTTTGAATTAAAGACATTTTTGCCCATTTTAAGGAACAAACAGAAGATTGTGCCTTTTCTTATTTCTTTTTGTTTTTGTTTTGAGCCCATGTCTTTTTATTAAATACCCCCAGCAAAGTGTTTGTCCTATGAACACAGAACCAACATGCCTTCTGTTTTGTAAGAGATACAGAATAAGTAAATCTACTAAATATATATTTTATTCAAATATACATTGAACTCAAATGTTATATTTCAATATGGTAATTTGATACAAATCGGGAGAGTCCTATTTTTATTGGTGGAGACGTGTATATATTGTAACGGGCATATTATCACCAGTTTGATTTAACTTTTGCCTTCTCACCCTTGCCTTCTCGTGACCGCTGAGCTGCGGTATCAGAGTTTTATATTTATATTAAAATGATGCAGTTATGAGGGAGGGTGTGATGGGACACGGATAACCTTTAACCAGACGTGGGTCAAACCATATTCACCTTTTTAGTGGGCGTGTTAGATTTAATGTCCGTGGCAGACAAGCAGGGTATACCACCTCAGGACAAGCCCAGTCACTCTTTGGCCCTCACTTTATCCCACACGGTAGACCCCGCCCCCTAGCAAACGTTTGACCCTGATCTCGTGGGGGCGACCTCGCACGTTCTCGGCAGAATGCTCTTATTCTTAGACGCAGATTTTTAGCTCCACGTCACCCTCCAGAACAACTGCAGCTGCTGATAGGACTGGACTTTGGTTGGAGCATGGTGTTGTGCACAGCCTTCCCTACACAGACACACACACTCATAAACGGGGTTAGAGTGAGGCTCTACTGTGGCTAGACATCACATGTGACATCAGACTCTAGAGTCGATTGCAAAGCAAAGAAACTATATACACAAACACACAAACGAAGGAAATGACATCAGAACCGCAGTGGAGAATGAGGGACTTCCCGTAATCCGACTCGTGATTCTCTGAGTGTGAAGGGAATGCACAGTTTCTATAGTTATGCCACACACACACACCAGTACCACCGGTACCAGTTTACCAGTTTGTCCAACCGCACCAGTTTCACATGTGTCTTAAACACATGCCTGGTTGTTGTTTTTTTCTTTCACATCTCCGTTTTTGTCCTTCACCGCACAAAGCGCCACATTGTCGGAAAGCGTTTTTACCCAGATGTAGCAGGTTTACAAGACAAGTCAGAACACACATCTGGACCTGAACCATTGGTGGCTTCTGAAACCAGAGAAGAACTTCTTACTCATTTAATAACACTTTTTTTTCTTTTCTTTTCCTGTGTTTTATTTCTTCAAACATTACTGTTACTCCTGTAATTATTGTATTATTAACTTGATTATTTGTGTCCTCCGTGGCTTCTCTGTTCTCTATCAATTCCTGGTTTTCTGTGATTTGTTCCAACTTGCACTCTTTTTTTTTTCTTTTTTTGTTTTCTTCAAGTTTTTTAAGTCATGCTGATTTTATAACCATGTTACCATGAACAAGAAGAGGGTCCTATAATCCCCACATAACACATAGCAGGGGACAAAACAACTGTCTTTTTTATGTTGTGTACATACAGTTTTTGTTCCATTTTGGGGGTTTGAAAAAAGAACTTTATACTGTTTTAACTGTTGAATGATTTAAAGAGGCTCCCCAGTGTTCTCTCTCTGGAGGACAGATGATTGTTATCACGGAGGAACCTCCTGTACTTCATCTTCTCTTCACCCGTTCATCAGCATTTGTAATTAAACAATAATCAGGGTTCATTAAAAAAAAGGTAAAAAGTGCACGTTAGTCTCGGTCTCATTATTTCAGTCTTTCAAATCAATGATCGTTTTCCATGCCTGCTTTTTTTGGGAATCGCTCTGATTAAAAGCGACAGTTGATGTTTTCTCAACTCTTTCGCTCATAATTTGGTCCGAGGATATTCAGACTGAGAGAGGTTCAGTAAGTCAGCCAGCCTCACCCTGCTGAGGTCAGAGGTCAAATGCCCCTAATTTTTTTACGAAGTGCAACATTAGATAATATACTACTGATTTTTAAATACATCAATTAATTGTACTTCTTTCAAGCCAGTATAAATAGGTCTTTAACGTAGGATGGTCTCAAATTAGAAAAATATAACACATCACTGTAAAAAGTATTCTGTGTAATTATAGTAGAGAAGTGAAGCGGCAATGTCCAAGATTTTTAACAGTGTCCTTCATGTGGCGACCGTTAACCTCACAGCTTAGAATTGTTTGTTTACAGGGATTCAATCCGAAAACAGAAATACTGTCATACAGGTACTCTTAGAGCTTAGTAACTTTGCTTTAAGTGTAACCCGGAAACCAACATCAGCCACGTTAGGGACCCAGCTGGTACACAAGGAGTCACAGGTGGGTTTTGCAGTAAAGGGTTTTATTATAACCAAAAATAGGGAGAAATATACAGAAAATCGGCAAAATAAAAGAGCCCAAGAACTAATCTCCTTATTTTTTTCAAACAATACATTTTATCAAAGTGACTAACATAATGGTGCAAATGACCTAACAAAGAACGACCGGGCTGATAAGACTGCAGGGGTGTTTCAGGTAGCTGGTCAAACCAAATGAATACAAGTGGTAGAAAACAAATCACTAACCCACCAATTAACCACCCAAAATCAACGTTACTCAGCCTGTTTGATGATTAACTTATTCATTGTGCAACTCAAATCCGAATGTATCTACACATCAAATGCAAGCCAAATAAAAATTAACAAAATAATTCAACTGAACAACTCAAACCCCCCCTCTGAGGTCTGAGTTGGGTGATACTGTCTAATTAGCATTTCCTGTATAAAAGACTGCGCTGTCCTCGGTCTGAACTTTTGCCCAGACTCTGCAACAGAAGAATGGACCATCCAGCACTGGTAAAAACAAATTAAAATAATACTTGCTTTGAACATAATTTGAATATACAAACAACTAAATGTGCTTGTCAGAAACATAAATAATGTACATTTCACAAATGCTTAATAAATTATTTCTTTGTATGAAATTAAAAATGATGTGTCTTTATTTATGTGGTTCTGTGCATTTGCAATGTGTGCGAATATATTTCCAAACATAACTAAAAGGTACGGGATGAGGATTCCAACTTCTGCCGCTTTTTGGATGCAAATGTAACCATCACAACCCACCTCTTGAATAAATGCATCTTTTCAGTTATGTTGTAGTTTGAATCTGCAGCAACCTACGGTAATCAGTCCATCTGTTCTCTTATCCTTTGTGAGATTACTGAATAGCAAGGTCTGGACCCTATCCCAGCTTACATTCGTTGAGGTGCGGGGTACATCCTAGACGAGTCGCCAGTTCATCACAGGACCAACACGTGACAGACAGTTTAGAGTCACCAGTTCACCTGTGCCTAATGTTTGTGGACTGTTGGAGGAAGCTGGAGGGAACATTTTAACCCAACAAAGAAAGGCCCGTATGGATTTTAACCCAGAACCTGCATAATGTGAGGCAACTGTGCCCCAATATTGATAATACAAAACCATGAGAATAATATAAAACTTAAAAAAAAAAGATTCCGTCTTAAATGGGCCCTTTTATGTCACAAGTTTACATCTGTTATTTCAAAGCTTTACTGTCCTGATGCGAACCAAGAGCTGGTGACCCCTGACCTAATTTCGTCTCCTCGCCTTGTGAAGATTAGACGTGTTTTTATGTATTACAATAAATATGTTCATGTTTTTCCTCAATAATTACTTGACATTGTTCTCTGGGTCGATTATGACTCTTTTAAGCTTCAGGAAGTTGTGATTGTTTTGACATTTAAAGGTAAAGGTAGAGAGCTGGCTGATGTGATGACAGAGGGAAGGTAGATCTATTTTGTCCGATAGTCCAAGTGGAAAGGTAGCAAGGCTAAAAGCTTTGGAGGAGGGTAGAAACTATTTTATCCTGGGGCGGATTGGAGGAGAAATGAGGTAGGGGCCATATTGAAGTTAGAGTACGTGAAGAGGGTGTTGGACAGAGCAAAGGTAGAGGTTCAAATGGTAGAAGCTGAGGAATGAAAGCTTCTGTGTGAACTCCAGGGAGGAGTTGAGACGGGCTCTGGGTGGTACTGAAGGGCCGCCGAATGACGGGGTAACTACGGAAAAAATGATAAATGAGACAGGAGGTGAAATGGGGTAAGGGTGATTCTGAAGGAGGAGTATGTGAAGAGTGTTCTGGAGGTGAAGAGACCGACAGAGTGATGAGTACGAAGATAGACGTTGAGGGTGTTATGCATGGGAAAGAAGTGAAGAACTGCCGATTGACTGGGAAACCACAGCAAACGTGATAAGACAGGAAGTAGGAAGGAAGGTAGTTGGTGTGACATCTGGACGGAGGAAAGACGTTAAGGAGACTTGGTGGACTGAGAGTATATGCAGGAAAAGGTTGGCCAAGATATCGGATGACAAGAGATGAAGAAAGTGGTCGAAAGTGTGGTAGCAAATGCTAAAGGAGAGGCTTATGATGAGTCGTATGAGAAGTTGAAAACTAAGGGTGGAGAAAAGGAGTTGTACGATTGTCGTGGCCTAATCGGTACGAGGGGTTTTTGAAATTTAAAGAAAAAAATAAAAGGTTATTTCAACAGCTGACTTTGATATCAGGTGTTTCATGGACCCCTTTGTTCACAAACCAGAGCCAAATCCTGATGTTTCATGCTGGTTGTTTGGTAATACACAAACAACCAGCCTGCTGGCTCGTCTTGAGTCGCTTCATGACTCCAGTCATGTCAACAGAGAACTTTGTTCTTCGCAAATGTTTTCATGTTTTCAGCCTCGTTCATTTGGAGGCAACGGCTTCAAACAACCTTGATGGAAGAGATCTGTGTATGAAAAAGGAGATAATTGAGGAATAAAGAGAAATATGTGTCACTCATCAAGTGAAGGACAGACGTTGTGAATTTCTATTCTGGTAGAGAAAATGATTTGGAAAAGATTTCTGGTCCTTGTTAGACATTGTTTCTGTTTTTACAGCCACAGCAGGTCTGCAGCACCACTGAGAATGAATCTGTTTGGATTCATTATCAGCAAAACAACAAATATTTGTCATTGATCAGTCTCTCCTTCACTCAGATAATAGTCCCAGATTTTCAGGAGGGAAAGTTTTCATGTCTTTCATGATTTTATTTTTTAAATCAAAGTGTGAACAGCAGCAGCCACATGGAATCGGATATTTTCAAATCGGATTTGGGCCACATTCCCTGAACAGTTTGTCAGCAAGGGAAGACAAAGTCAAACATGGAGGATCACAGCAACAAGTGGGACTTAAGTGGGGTTAGCAACTTTACTTAATAATCATAATGAAAATATAATTTTTGTTTATATAGGACTTGAAAGAATAGTTACATAGTGCTTTACACAATTAAAAAAGGATTAAATCTAAGATAAGTGGGCCTGAAGAACAACGGCAGAGTAGACGAGACACACAGTCGGTTACATGGAACAAATGAATTAACCGTAAAGCAGATCAAACGTGACATTTATTAAACAGCGCTGGAATTAAAAGACCTTTTTTAAAAGCTGTGTTTTATTTGTGATTTAAAAGACATGGCGGAGTTAGCAGGTGGTTCCAGGGCGACAAATGCATCACTCATTTATGAAGGTATTAACTGATGATGAACTGTATGATTGAGTTTGACTTTCTGCAGTTAATCGGGAGTTTGTTGTAAAGTTCTGACATCAGTCACATTGAAACAGGAATGTGAGCAGTAAATAAATAAATACAATTGAGACAGTTTTAACCACAGAATAAAATTTGCATTGGTCCTCTGAAAATATTTAGGCGGCTGATTCCTGCTTAATTAAAATAATTAATCTTTCATAATAAATTATGTTTTTAAATAAATACTATGTATAAATACTATGAATTATGGTATCTTCTTGCTCCAGCTTGCTTCGTCATCCTCTAAGAGGATGATGAATCAATGATCTTCATCATATTCATCATATTTCTGCTTTTAGTTCAATAAATTCTCACAGTTCATGCCCTGCTTTCTCTCTGGACCTCTGGCTTCCCCTGCTGCCTCTTCTCAGTAGTGTATTTACAATTCTATTTTCCTAAGATCTCGCGAGACTTGTCTTCGTGGCAGGATCACGTGTGAACTGATTGACGATGTCCAACCCTCATGCTTCTCTTCATCGGTCCACACTCGCTGTCGCTCTGATGACATTTTAACTATCATCCGTCCTGTTCACAACTATAAAAAATAGATTCTTGTTCAGCTTAACCCTCTAAATATCAGTTTACACGCTTTTCTTAAGGAACAAAAAATAATAGTTTCATTTCCATATGCTTAATAACAGAAGAATAGAATACTAAATTAATTCTTTGTAATCAATTCATTGTGGGACATGTCAATAATCATATATAATAATAATAATTTGTGTCTAGATGATCAGAGACTGACAATGTGGTCAAAGTCTCAAAAAACACAACAAAAGCAAATGTCCCCTGAATACTTTTTTAGTAGTGTTACTACTCTGCCAGACCGTGATGCAGCACTATCATTTTTTTAAATGAATTTATTCAACATTTATTCAATGCTGACGAAGTGAAGACAAACGGAAGAGGTCTACATAATGTTCTCATTCTGAAACAACTCTCTCGTCTGTATGCAGGCACGCGTCGTGGCTGGTCCACAGCAGGAAGCAGTTAGCCTCTAAACAAGCTAGAAGCAACAGTAATAGACGACACTAGAATGGCACTGGGTCCAGTGTAAAGTTTGCCCCCATTATCAAAAGACACCAGAGACATCAAAGTAACACATGAAGGAAATGCTTGGGGGGGGGGGAAAGGCCAATCTCTCTATGCTAAGCTACGTTGGAATAAAACATCAATATATAAGTTGATACTTAATTTATCACTTCCTCATACAAGAGCAAGTTATACACAGTACAGCCTCATGTAACATATTCTTCAAGTGTTCGGATCAAACCCCACATCTTCTGATTGTGAGACGATCGCTCTACCTGTTGAGTTAAAGACAACATGTTGTTGTGTGCAAAATGCTAGATTTTGATTTAAAATAAAAAATGTTTATTGTCACAGCCAAAGGTTGTGTTACGTGCATATCCCACAACAAACTGTGTAAAATAACGTTAACTTTGTGGTATTTCTATAGATCTTTACGTTACAAAAAGATCAGTTGAGGATCTGTCTATCTGTCTGTCCGCCCGCCCGCCCGGCCGTCCGTCTGTCTGTCTGTCTGTCTGTCCGTCTGTCCACATGTAAACACACCTGATGGTGGTGCAGCCGTTTGAAGTTTATTTCGGGGATGTAATATACACGATACACAATCCTCTCCTCAAAGATGGGACTTATTTTAGTTTTTTTTTTTATGGAGTCTTTTCTTCTCATTTAAAAAAATCCTGTTGATTGTTTCAGGGTTTGTTTCATCTCTCCAGCCTCCCGTCCTCACCTTCACCTCCTTACCCCCCGGTCTGTTTGGGAGCATTCATCTGCTAATCTTAAGAGGGGCTGGCACAATGATTGACGGGCTGTTTGGCCTCCAGCAGAGGGGGATTGTCGTGAGGCGGTGGGACGGGGTCAGAGGTCATCGTCCAGAGAGTGAAGTGAGACAGAAAGCAGATCAGCACAGAGCGCTAATTATCATGAATAGTTGCTCCTGCTGGGACTCCCCCCTTTCTCTCTCTCTCCACCAGCAGGTCACTTACAGCTCGTCAGACCTCCAGCCTTTTGAGCCCCCTCAGACAGTAACGACGTTTCAGGTTGTATGAACGACGGACTTAGCTTTTAATAATAACAATAACGTTGTTATACACGGTACATACAGGAAAATATTACATATGTATTCTCTGCATTGGACCCTGAGGAGCAGTGGATTACAGATTACTCTTTTGCAAGAACTAGCAGTGTCTTTATTCGCCCATGAGCCTCATTCAGGACTTTCTGTACATTTTGATTTAATTATTTTGTTAATTATGGCAGTTTTAATGTCATTAGCTTCTATTTTGGAAATCATCAACATTATTGAACCAGTAAACATTTCCTGCCGTATGTTCTTCCTCATGCATCCCAATTCATGTTTTAATGTGTTGTCTGTCTGTCTGTCTGCCTGTCGTTCTCTCTCTCTGTATGAATGTGTGTATATATGTATATATATATATATATATATATATATATATATATATATATATATATATATATATATATATATATATATATATATATAGATATAGATATATACCTCTCGTCCAAATTAAGATGCTCATGGCGATCTAATGTTTGTTCCTACACGGCTTGTGATTGGTCAGTTTCAGTTTACTGTCACCGCCTTTTCTCTTTGTAGAAGATATAATGGCATCTAGAAGAGACAGTCCCGTTTGTTCCAGCTTGGTGCTGAATCTACACGTCAATCTTCTACTTCAAAATAATCGGAAGAATGGCGAGTTTATATAACGTGGACTTGTCAGCAGCAGTATGGCTTCATGCCAGGAAAGAGTGCTACGGATGAGATGTTTGCTATGCGGAGGTGTGCAGTAGGGATGACGGAGGGGTTCTAGGTGGATGTGGGACTGCACCAAGGATTTGCTCCGAACCCCTTCTTGTTGCTACGGTGATGGACGTGCTGACAGATGAGGTTTGGCATGTCTCTTTGGACTATGAGGTTGATGGATGACATTGTGATCTGTAGTGATATCAGGGAGTAGATGGAGAAACACCTTGATAGATGGAGGTATGAGCTGGAGAGAAAAGGAAAGAAGGGCAGTGGCAGTGAGACAGAATCAATGTGTTTGAATGAAAGGGAGGCAGGAAGAAGGATGTTGGAGATGGAGCTGCCAGGCAGGAGAACCAGGGAAAGACCGAAGAAGTGGTTTCTGGATGTGGTGCGAGAGGACGTGCAGTTGGTTGGTCTGACCGAGGCAGGAGCCTGAGACCAGGACAAAATGGAAACAGATCGTGCGTTTAGGCCTCGCCTGAAGGGAACAACCAAAAGGGGAAACATTAAATCTCCTAAATATATACCACCACCAAGATCAGACCAGATATGGGTCTGGGTTCTTAAAAGTCAACAAAATGGATTCTCCCGGTATCAGTTATCAGTTACTGGTTGTGCTTCTGGTTTGGGTTTGTTTTGTATCCAGTTTGTTCGAATCAATACGCTCCTGTTTATTTGTACTTGATAAGAGAAACACAGTGCTGGTGAAGGAGATGTGAAGAACCCAGTGACACTGCCTCACAATGATTGAAGTCATTTACGAGGCAGAAAAGTGTAAAAACCTTTTTCACTGAAGGCTGACTGACTGTCAGTCGGTGTGTTAGGAGGATTACAGGTGAAATGAGAGAGTATTCCAGGAGGCAGATTGTCCTGGCGGCTCAGTGATCCAGCAGAACAGCTTCCTCAGTAAGAAGGATTCATTATCTGGGGAGTCAGAGGGAAAGGTCCGCTCACTGCTGCCTCGCCTCTATGATCACATGTGACAGTTTCAGCTTGAGGTTCTTGACCCCCTTGAGACCGGTTTACAGACTGATGTCAATCATATTATAGAAACATTCCAGTATTGGGTATCTCCTGGTTTCTTCTCTCTCTGTGTGACTATGTTGAATTTTCAGGCACAAATGTAAACAAAATAGAAACTTAATATAATTAAGTATTATAGTACTAGTAATAATAGTATTAACTGAACAAAAAATGTTTTCTAATACCAATAGGGTCTTTGCGAAACACTAAATCCTGAAAACCACCAGAACACAATGAGAACTGGTTCCAGCTGGACTAGAACCGCCCAGACCTGATCAACCACATCATCACTGAAGATAGACCACCTGCACAAGCAGGAAGTTGGCTCCTAGGTCTCCCCAGTAGTACACTATTCCAAAATCAACAGAAATTCCATCCGTTTTCGAAGGGTTCCAATGCTCTTTCGTAGATTTTTGGACTCCACAGATCCACAGTGAGACACATTATCGACACAAGTAAAAGACCTGGAACAATCGTTAACCTTGACAGAGGTGGAGGAAGGAGTTATAGAAGATCCAAAGAGAAGACTGTTTGAAGACAAAGCCCAGCACTCCACTAGAAGAACATCAGACCAACGGTCAAACATGGAGGTAACAGTGGAATGTTGTGGAGATGAATCAGGATGACTCGCCATCATTGAGGGAAACATGAAATCTACGGAAGGACAATATGAGGTCATCGGTCTGTGAGGTCATGCAGAGAGACAATGAACCAATCAGTCAGTAATTCCCCCTCTGAATGGATTAGAATGAGATCTGGAATGGACTAGTTGAGTCTGGACTTGGACCCCACGGAGATGCTTGGGTGGGACCTGAGAAGATAAGTTCCTGCTCACAATCCTTCATATGTGGCTGCACTAAAGCAGGTTCAGTTGTTGCTGCTAAACTAGATAGAACCTGCTAACGGTATTGAATAACCTTTAAACTGCGGCGGCATGATGATGGTTAGCGCTGCTTCCTCACAGCAAGAAGGTACCGGGTAGGAATCCACGTCTGCCGGTCTTTCTGTGCGGAGTTTGCTTTTTTTCCCCGTGTCTGCGTGGGTTCTCTCACGGAAATATCGGCTTCCTCCGATGGGTTGAAAAATATGCAATATAGGTGAATTGGTGACACTTAAAATTGCCCCTTGGAGTGAGTGTGTGTGCAAGTGGTTGTATGTCTCCCCGCCCGTACCCCGCCTATTGCTCCATGTCAGCTGGGATAGGTTCCAACTCCCCCCCCCCCATGACCCTGAAGAGGATAAGCGGTTGATAATGAATGAATGAGGATCTCAAACATCTTAATCTGAGATTCACATGAAAATGGATGAAATCAGGGTAAGAGGAAAAAACTTCAATAAAACAAAACAAACCAGGTTCAAGACTCAATATAAGCAACAAGAAAACTTCAGACTTTCATTAAATCCCCCTATAAATTTAAGACTTCTTATGATACTCTAATCTAGAATTAGTCCCTCTTCCCTTAGTTTTGCAAATATATCATTATTCTAATTACAAACCTCCATTTATACGGATTCACTTTAAATTTCCCACTCATTTATCAGTGAAGGTGTGGTTAAATCAAATATATCAGTTGCATCATTTCTGCTGGCTCTAAGCATGACGACGATGACACGCGGCACATTTCTCCTCCCAACGTAGCCAAAATTCCAATGTCTTTGTCTTGAGCGTTTGATCACAAGCGAAACAGCAGCAAGTAAACAGAAAATAAAGGTGGAGCAGTTGTTTTTACAGTGATTAAAACTGAAACATCTGTTTTGATTCATATCTCGATCTTTAATCAAAATTATTCACAAAAAACAAACCTCTAATCAAGATAATATTTTAAAAAAAATTACATTCTGAACATGAAACAAATATTTGTCTCTCAAACGTGCGACACAATAACTGTCACCCTGCATTTCATATTTTGCTCCACCCCTTTTGCCACAATAACATCCCTGAGTCTCCTTCTGTAGTGTGTAATGAAGTCTGAGAACACACGAAGAAGATCTGAGAGCATTCCCCCAAACAGAAACCTCGGCACCTCCTTCAGGTTCTGAGATCCACGCTTGTGGACTTTGCTCTGCAGCATATCCCACAGATGGTCTGTGGGGTATAGGTCAGGTGACTGGGATGGTAATGACAAAACCTTTATTTGGTGACCTCTGAACCATTCTTGGGTTGATTTTGAGGTCTGCTCTCATGCTGGAGGGTCCAACCACGGCCCACTTGAAGTTTCCTGACAGAGACTTTAAGGTTTTCATCCATTTTAGGTTTTTTAATCTGCCGAGTTTTGAAGAGGTCCATGGAACCATGTCCTTTAACAAGATGTCCAGGGCCCTGGGAGGTGAAACAGTCCCACAGCATCAGAGATTCACCACCAGACTTCACACTGGGTATAAGGTTGTTTTTGTTTTTTTGTCTATGGCTTTCTTTCTTACTAAGCCACACCCATCTTGGATGTTTTTTAGTCAGAAAGCTCTTCTTCGGTCTCATCTGACCTATGACCTTGTTCCATTTAAAGTCCCAGTGTTGTTTGTTAAAATGTAGGAGCTTTATCTTGTATGTAGATGAGATTGAACTGACCTCCGCAATTCTCTGGCTGTAATCCTTAGAGAGCCAGTCAAACCATCCCCCACACTTTGTGTCACTTTGCGGACGTGTTCTCTTCCGGAATATTTATCAACATCAGAGAGATTTTCTTGTCTCCATTGCCAGATTTGTGCAGCTCTACAACTTTTCTTTGCTCATCATTGCTGCGTTCTCTGGTCTTTGCCATCGTGAAGAGAATTAGTCTTGTGTCACTTCATATTTATACCCCAGTATAAAAGGACGTCACTGTTCATCACGACTGAAAGAAATATAAAATAGGATTGGAAACATGCTTCAGTTACCTTTTTTAATCTAAGCATTTCCTTGTGGTGACAATTATTTTT
This sequence comes from Lophius americanus, assembly GCA_037951165.1. NCBI lineage: Eukaryota > Metazoa > Chordata > Actinopteri > Lophiiformes > Lophiidae > Lophius > Lophius americanus. Next base: position 1,544,363 of record JBBDHG010000170.1, read on the forward strand.
GTTTTAAAAATTAAAGATTTTGGTTTTAATTATTTGTAGACTGAAGAATGTGATGTAATGTTTTTAAAATAAATAAATAAATCATGCGATTTGAGTAAAGCTTAGATTTGGAATAATAATCTTAATTACAGATCATGAATATAGACTATGAAGACATTCTTGCAACATATTTTACAATTTTTTTTTTAAAGATTGCCAATAATTCTGGAAAGCACTAAAAAGTCTGAGTTCTTATGGGTTAATAAGTATGCAGAATTATTTTCTTCTCTCTCGGGGTTCATTCTTACTGTCTGCCCCTAACGTCCGTACTGAATTCAGGGGAAATATCCTTCTTCCTGGAAGCAGTTGTAACCTGAATCTCAAGCTCTCATCTCACCAGAAGCACTGAAAGCCACCTAAAATGACCCAAATGGAAGAATCCTCTGTTTTACGTGGCTCTTGATAAGGGGTACACCAGGGAAAGACTAGAGGAGCGGCGACTAGATCTACAGGAGAACATAGACTCTGGGTGGGAATTAACCTGTTTAAAAGCTCAGAAATAATCAAGAAACACCAGATGGAAACCATGACAGCACAAATGGTTGATCAGAACCTGTATTACCCCGTCAAAACGCCATCACTGGTCTCCTGATGGTCCAGATATCTCTACTACATGCTTAGAAGAGAAAGACTCTCCTCTCCACTGTGTTTGGGTTTGAGCGATGGTACAAAGATACTGGAGAAAGTCATTCAGACTATTTCAGATGTTGTTTGTTGGAAAGTGCCTCACCAAGTTCATTTTATTTAGATACTTTACTTCGTTCAAGGTCTGAATTTGACCCATCCCTGAGGAAGTATTGGGGTGTTCCTTTGAAGCACCAAGGACCCTGAACCCATTATCAAGCATATTGGGTTCAAGCTCATGGACGCTACGACCTGCTGGGTTCGCCCTCAAACTGTGCATTTTGGGTATCGAGTCACGGAACTTAACAGTCAGTCAGGAGGATGAATATCCTGGAGGATAACGGAGATACCGGGGCGGCCCGGTGGTACGCCTCACAGCAAGAATTTACTGGGTTTGACTATACCGCAGAGGGGCTTTTCTCTATGGCTTCCTTTCTTGCTATGCCACACCCATCATAGATCTTTTTTGCTAAAATGCTCTATTTTGGTCTGATCTGTCCCCTGACCTTGTTCCATTGAAAGTCACAGTGGTGTGGCAAACAGTAGGTTCTTTAGCTCGCGTGTGGATGACTGCAGAGGCAGATTTACCTGGGCGGCATAGTGGCACAGTGCCTCACAGCAAGAGGGTACCAGATTCGGATCTACCTCTGTCGGCCTTTTTGTGCAGAGTTTGCAAACCTCGTGTCAGTGTGGGATCTCTCTTGCTACTCTGGCTTCCTCCCACAGTCCAAAAACACACAGTACAGACGAATTGGTGACTGCAAATTGTCCGTAGGTGTAAATGTGACAGTGAATGGTTGTTCACTGTCAGTGAAACGGGCGACTCGTCCAGGGAGTAACCCGCCCTCACCCAATGTCAGCTGGGATAGGCTCCAGCCCCCTTGATCCCGAACAGTGTAAGCTTTTACAGATAATGAACAAATGAATGAATGAAAGTGGTGATACTTCATCATCATCGTCCCCCATTTGGAAGGTCGGCGGTACAATCCCAAGTCTGCGCAGAAAGAATGTTTTGTTGAATTTACTTTATTTTAATATGTCAAGTGGTTACACTTTTGAAAATATTTAAATTCAGATATATATTTTAATAAGCGTTTACTTGTAATGTGAAGTTGAATGCACTGCTGATTATTTTTTTCGCTACATTTTATACTAGATTTATAATATTGTCTCAATTATGAGTCCCCAATTCTCAGATATTGCATGTTTTTGGACCTGGGCTCATCTGAAACGGACTCACACTAAGTGGAAAAGTGTCCATTGGTTTGATGAGTCGACATTTCATATATATTTTGGAAATCATGGACGTCATACCCTCTGGGTAAAAGACCAAAAGGACTATCAGATTGTTACCAGCCCAAGAGTTCAAAGGTCAGCAGCTGTGATGGTATGGTGATGTTGAACCTATGGTGTGCTGGGTAGCAATCGCTTCTTTGAAGGCTCCATTACTGCTGAAAGATAAATAAGGGTTTTGGAAAATATGTTGCCATGTAGACAATGTCTGTCAGGGACATCTCTGTTTATTCCAGAACGATGGTGAAGCGATATTCTGTCACATCATCACAGCGTGGCTTTAGAGAAGAAGTGTCCAGTCCACTAGACGGGCCTGCTGCAGTCAGACGTGATCTCTGTTGAAAAATGTAGACTCATTATGAATGTCAAATACAACCGCAGAACCTTGGACCTCTGAGCAGCATTGGTAAAACATCATGCATCCTTTCTTTTCCTGGGTGCTTTTCTCCATTCATTTTCTTCCCTTATCTTGGGTCGAGTCGTGGTGGCAGCGGGCTTAGAGGCTCATTCCAAGCGTTCCCATTAACACTCACCAGCTCATCCTTGGGGATCCTGAGGCGTTCCCAGGTCAGACGAGACGTATAGTCCCTCTGGAGAGTTCTGGGTCTACTACTGGGTCTCCTCCCATTTGAATGTGCCTAAAAAACCTCATGACCAGATGCAGGAAAAATCTCAATTGGCTCGTTTTGAGGATAAGGAGCAGCAGCTCCACTCTGAGCTCCCTCAAAGTATCTGGGCTCCGCACCTTATCTCTAAGGATTTATCCAGCCCCCCTACCACGGGGGCTAATTTCAGCCGCTTACGTCCTTGAGCTCATTCATTAGGTCACTAAAGGTGAGGTGAGGTGAGGTGAGGGTTGAAATGTAGATGGACTGGTTGATTGAGAGCTTCGTCTTATGACTGTGTTCAACACAATGGACCGATACGACACCATCATTACTGTTGATGCTGAAAAAAAGTACCTGTCCATCACACGGCCCATTTTCCTACCAGTCCAGTACAAGAAACCCAGATATTTTAAGTCCTTCACTTCCACCATTTTCCATTGGACTTATATGTCGCATACGATTTGTACTCTATTTACTCACAAACTTCAATCTGAGAGTTTTAGAGCATTGTGGCAGGCCCATTGCAGAGTCTCCGAAGCTGTTTAGCACTTAAGTGGCTGTAATGCATTTAGTGTAAAGTGACTGGGATTGGGTGGCTTTAGCTGCAGTATTCTGCCTCATTCTTAGGAAGTGCTCAGAGGGGCTAATACCAACCGGATTTGTGGCACCCATTCACAAACAACTCTACTTCTGCAACAAAGAGAGACGATGTCTGATCATTTCTATCTGTTTCTGTCACTTGCACAATTCAGAGTTGGTCCCTCTTGACCTTTGTTGGACAACCTGCGTCTCATAATTTTCCTCACTGTCTCACTTCTGCTTCTACGGCTTAAATCTGCATACAATTTCATTTTACGCTAAACCTTTCCTGAGACTCAAATTCTCAGGACTCTTCGTCTTTTTAATGTCTCCCAGTGGCAGCTTATGAAACCAACATCTCCTCACAGTTACAAACTCGCAGTGCTACATTTCTGGATACACACTGGTCTGTGGTGAATGAGCAGCCACTCAGAGACAGACATTGCAATTCTTCACTAGAAGGGGTGTGGGAAATGTCTAGAGATCCCACTCTATCTGCACGGATGTGTGTGTTTCTGCATGTGTGCTTATGGCGTATTATCACAGCTTTATGAGTCACAAGTCATATGTGTTCTAGCCATCAAATGTGTGCAGTAAATACATTAATACTGAGTACATATGAGTGTTGCTTTTTCAAACTACATACTGATTATAAATCCGCACCTGTAGTGTTGTATTTGAAACAATGCAGGTCTGTATGTTTGCATATTCAAAAATGGCTATATGGCTATATGTGTGTGTGTGTGTGTATGTGTGTGCATGCATGCATGCCCCGGTACATGTACAGGTTACGTAATGTCCGTGCATATTCTGACCTTACTGCCGTGTATGTGTAGGTACTTTCCTGCATGCATGCACCAAGTTGCTTTTCTGTGTGGTAGGTGCACCCGTCTGTAATGCTGCAATAAGCCATATCTGTATCATCAATGACTGAACTCGCCATCTGTGCCTGAAAGCTATAGAAACAGCATGCCGCACTGCTTCACAGGGATACACCCACTACTGGAATAGCAGCAGATGCGACTGTGTTTCGTGTGTGTTTCATGGGGCTGTATGTGAAGTGTGTTTGTATGTTCACTCATGCACAATTAATATTATTTTCTGTCCCGTGTTTGACTGTTTATTACAGCCAGTACCTGCTTGTGTGGGTTCACACAGTCTGTGTGTGTGTGGTTGTGTACACAGAGGCCATCGGTGTATATGGGTCACTCTCCGAGGAACCATAATCCCATGTTTGGACCAGTTTACTCAGTGGGGTTTCACTCTTCCTGTTTGGCCAAGCTGATGGCAACAAGCATAATGACCTCATCACTGCACTTGGTCATTGGCCTGCAGAAACTGGACGTTTCAGCAAATCACACAAAGCTACTGTGATGTAGAGCCTCCAACTACTGTTCTGATTGGACGAGGAGGCGGGACCAAGGGATGCTGAGCTGCTTTAAGCATTTGTGATTAGCTGAGGGAGGGAGAGAGAGTTTGATAGAGAGACAGGAGACAATAAACTTCAAGAGTTAGTGTTCCTGATAGCCCCTCTGGAGTTTCACTTAACCTTTTGCTCAGGAGAAATCATGTACATGTCTGGCAGAAGGGATAGATAGATGGAAGGTTGGATGGATGGATGGATGGATGGATGGATGGATGGATGGATAGATAGATAGATAGATAGATAGATAGATAGATAGATAGATAGATAGATAGATAGATAGATAGATAGATAGATAGATAGATAGATAGATAGATAGATAGATAGATAGATAGATAGATAGATAGATAGATAGATAGATAGATAGATAGAATGGTGAAGCGGGGGATGCATAAATGTGTGGGTAGAAAGATAGACAGACTGACAGACAGGCAGATTGATCTTGTTATAGACAAATGAGGAAGGGAGGAAGAGACGAATAAGTGAACAGAGAGGGAGAGCCAGCTTTAATTCCTGTCCTACGTGACTTTTTATGTCCAAGACCCGCCCATCTAGAAAAACCATTGGCTGCTGCAGCATCAATTCTCCCAACAGCTGTTCTGTGTTTTTCCACACTGCGATTGGTTGTGATGCACTGTCTGTCAAATTTACTTTCTCACGCAGCCCCGCCCCTCCTTGCTATTCGCGGGATCTTATTGGCTACTGTACCAGTTCGTGCCCAGCGATTGGCCGCTCGGGCTGGTTGTCAAGGCTTTGGGGCTTCATTCACCATTTTGCGAATGTAGTGTACTGAGCAGTAGTTTTTTCCTGCTTTAAGTCGCTGTGCCGGAGAAACATGAACGGCCGCTAACTGACAGCTGTGGATGTCCGGCCACTGTGCCCTATTTTACCCGGCGGATTCACCAGAGAGCGGTGCTACAGGAGCTGTGGTGAGTCTAAGCAAGCCTGAAGCTTTCCTCCTGCAGCACTGCGGTGGGGCTTGTTTTGCTCCTGCTAACGCTCATATTTACCGTCCGTCACTGAGAATATGAGCCGCTGATCGGTTCAGAATATCCTCCGGTGTCAGGGCGGCCTCCGGAGAGGAGTTGAGGGCGGACTGGGTGAAAAGAGGGACTGGTGCGGATTGATTCACAGTGAACGTGAAACTTTTCCACTAGAGATAAATTCACCGCCATAACTGTCGTCAAGACTTTACAACTACTATTTTGTTCTTCTGTGTCAAGGACACGTTCAGTCCTGTTTTCATCAAGTTTCTAAAGCCTTTCCTCTGTACACTAGTTGACATGACGGCTCTAATAAACTATACCGAGCAGGGTCAGGACAAAGTTACCGGACCAGCTTTAGCTGCCTCCTCAAACGGCCGTGGCACTAAACGGTTATTTAAGTCGTAGTGTTTTGTGACAGTTCTCCCTCTGCGGTATAACACCTAGTACGGAGCGTATTACACAGTATTACGGGTCGATTAGAGCCGTTATGTCCCGGTGTCTGTGAGTAGAGGGCCTGGTGTGCACCGAGGCCTGCTGCCTGCACGTCACGGCCTGCTGTGTTGTAGTTACTACGAGGGTTTGGCACATCCACGGTACTACCGAGCTCCACGCAGGTGTGACACCCTCAGAGTGTGCATTCTGTGCTGAGACTAAGAGCTGCTTTCAACTCCACATGCTCGTGATCTTCCTTGATTTATCTAACTTGTCTGGTATGTGGTCCAACGAGGACCGTAGTAATCATTTTATGCACTTTAAAAGTAGGTTTTGCTGGTAACTGCAACATTAAAATTATTCAGCAACATCACACTGGATTAAAGCACACAAGAATGAAAGAATTGGACTCTGTGTCAGAGCCGAAATGGCAGAAATACACATTTAATAAAAACACAAGTCAAGTAAATTAAAAAAAAAACTAGTCAAACATCTTTACTCAAGTGTAAGTACAGACTGAAATGTACTCAATGTACAAAGTATAAAGTCTCACCTCCAAGGGAATTTCTACTGGTTTATGTGCAAACCAAAATAAGGCTCTAGCCATACTAACATAATGTTGATTTAAGAGATACGAACTTTAATTGAGCTTCTGACATTCAAAGGTAAAGAATGGATCCAGTGTGAATGACCACAAACAGGGAGAATCACCAACATCACATGTTTCCTGCAGATCTTTGTCCTGTCCGTTTCGTCTCCTTGCATGTTTGACTTCAGTCTTCAGTCTCGGCCAGAAAGAAAACATTTTAGTACAGATTAAACCTCTTTACACTAGTAAAAGTGATAACATTTGTTCAGAGTATATTTTTACCGGCTTGTTGTGTGAGAATCTAACAGAATTTCTTGCCCCATTATTTTTATACTAATTTACGGGATTAGGAGCTTAATTTAACTTCTATTATTACCATTCACAGGCAAAGTATGTGAGTGACTGTGAGATTATAATTATGCCGATATATTTATACAACCTTCCTGGCAGGTTGTCGAATAAGGACAGTAATAATCCTGTTATGTACATTTAAAGATTTATTTATTTATTTATTTTATGCATAAAACTCATAGACGTAATATTACATTTATTCAGCCACCCCATCTTTAGTTAGAAAAGTCTGGACGCTGTGTGTCGATACAAAAAAGTCACAATTAAAAAATTGATTTACTCTAGGAGACAAAAAGACAATGTACTGAAAGTATAATAATAAAAAATTGCTCTTTGTGGGACATCTCTGACACCTATGTTTGCGCAAACCTAACTAATACTCATGTCATATCAACACAATACTAATTCAAGGGATTAGGAACGTTATTCTACTTCTGTTACACCCATTAAAGAATGTGCTGAATGTACAAAGTGTTGAAACGCAGGAAATAAAAATAAAAGATTGGTGGAAAAATAAATACTTTACTACGGATACCAGAAAGTTACCAAACAACTTTATGGTTTATCTAATGATCCCTCCTGTTTTCCGCAAGCCGTTTCTAGTTTATTACAGTCCTGTTTCCTTCTGAAGTAAATCAGTATTTATGACCGATACCTGCACAGCCATTCCTCTGAAAAGCAGCAGTCGATTTTTTTGCCACCTCACATGACTCCTATCGGTTCAATGATTCCGGCGGCCGTGTGTTTACTATGTTCCCCAAACATGACAAAGCTGTTCTGCAAATAAAATAGGATTGAACCTGTATTCCCTGAACTTTAGGTGTTCCTGATACTCAGCCTACTATAGCTCCCATATGTGCTTCCTCGCCCCACATTTCACTTTGGAGAGTGTGAGTTGCGTCAGTTTGTCTTTTAGCTGTTATCATTATGCCCATGCCTCTGACACCAGCTGTTGTACACAGCGCACTACTGAGTAAACACACGTAGCATAACTCTATCGTCACCAAGTAAGGCCGACTGCCAAATTATTTTATGGTGGCTGCTCTACAGCCGGGTTCTCCTAAATAGGAACTTATATAAAAGTCAGCTTTTTAGCTCTCTGTATACGCTGTTATCATTTGTAAGCACACGGGTCTCTTCTGTGTGTGTGTGTGTGTGTGGCCTTCTCTCAAGCTGCACTCGTCTCTGAAAATGGATTTCTCTCCAGCCAATATGATGTGGCTGATATCAAAAAGACTTGAAAGAATGTGAGCCTTCCCAGACAAACAGGAAAAGAGACATTCAGCCTGTGGGAGTATGGAAGTGTAAACAGATAGACAGGCAGCTGTGCATAAACATGAATCTAGAATATTTTGACAGTGAATATCACACTCAAAGTGAAAGTTCACACAGGTGTGTAGTTTTTTTCCCCTCCCTCTTTAGGGCTGGGAAGTTAATTGTAACAAGACCGTGACCTCGGTTCAGACATGTATAAGATCTCATTTCTGAAGTACATGAGCTTCAGTGAAGCCAGAGAGTTGTGTTCCAATTCGCTGTTACGAGCCAGGCCTGGCCCTTTCTGAAGGTTTCCTTATGGGTAATGTGTGAGAGAGCTATCATCGTGTAGCAGAGGAAAAAACCGGAGGGGTAGTTCCTCATCACTCCTAAACTACCTCTTCGGGTCACTTCTATCTTTTCTCTTTCTACCACATTATTGATTTGTTGTTTTATGAAGGCTACTTCTCTCTCTCTCAGCTGCATGGAGGAGATGCCAGTAGAGCTTCAGGCAGTGAACCCTTTAGTGCCCACGTACATCTAACTGGGCTAAACACAGACAGGACATGGCACTTTTTAGTATCTCACGTTAAAAAACAAAACAAAGTGTTGTAGGATGTAAGCTGAATGGTAAATTCATGAGAGAGAATCGTGATCTCAAGTGTAAGTAAAATACATTTTAAGTTTAGCCAGTATGGCCCAGTTCTAGCCCTCTTATACAGTTGTTGTAAACCTCTTGCTCACGTTTGTAGTTGTGTGGAGACACACAGTATTGAAAGAAATGAGGCAGAGCACACAGCAGCCAGGTCCCGAGGGAAGTCCCATGTGTATCAGCCACACAGCAAACAAACCAGTTAAAGGACAACAGTTCCCCATCCGAAAAGATAGACAAATGTATTTCAGTCTGCTTTTTAAAGACAGGCACAAGAGAGTGAATGTGTCCAACGTGGAATAGGAGGTATTCTATATCACTCTGGCATGACTAAGAGTAAAACTAGATGACTCTTGTGTGGGATAACAACTCTGTGTGTTTTGGAACAACTCTGCTGTCCCAGATGACTGCAAGAACAGACAAGGATTGAAACATATCGAAGGAGAGGAAAGAAAGAGAGATAGAACAACGGAGAGAGAATTGGGGCAAGAAGATATAAATGAAAAGTGTAATTCTAGTGAAGAAGGACAGAGGGAAGAATAAAGTAATGGGAAGTTAGGTAATGGTCTTCCACAGGAAATGGAGTTTGTAGGGGCGGATGGGCTCAGCTTTGAAACACATAGATAAAGAGTGTGTGAGAGAGAGTGAAGGGGAGGGTTTCAGTATGCGAGATGAAGGAATTCCCCCGCCTCTTCTGCCCCGGCCAAGAAATGTGTGTGTGAGAGACTGTGTGAGAGGAGAGCGTGCAGAAAGGCTTGTCTGGACAAATTGCAAAGGGTTTCTCACTATTTCCATACTGTGGAGTAAGTCGACTATCTACCATACCGTACAGCCTTCTGGCTGAGTAGAAGTTGTTGTGTAAAGAATGAATTTGTAGTGATTCCATAGATGAGTCATATTCTTTACTATCGTTTTGCACTGCTTTATCATTTGAGCGTCTGTTCCTCCATTCTGATGAGTCTGTTGTCATGACCTCTGTGATCACTGCCTGTGGTCCCAGTTTTGCTCTACTTGGATTTGGAATTACTTTGGATGAAGATATGAATGTTGTGGAGAGGAAGATGGAAATCTTCAAAGCTTTGTTTGATGTTAACAAATTGCTCCTCGACACGGAGGAGACTAAATGTTTAGTGTTTGGAAGACAATCGATGGGGATATTGAAGATATTGACATGATTGAGATAATTGACTGTTATATATTGTCAGGAGTGCTGCATTGAAAAAATAAAACTGACTTGACATTCAAGTAATTACACAATTTTCATACAAAGAAAGTTAATCAATTTCCTTGAAGAAAATTGTGAAGGAAATGTTAAAATATCGGGAGCATTGTGTTGAAAATGCACTGAAATGCTGCCGTTATCCTTTTATTGACTTGATTGAAGGTGCCTCAGTCTGTTTCACTTAAAGCTATTCATGTTGAAAAGAAAATATATTTTTTAATGAGCAGTTTTTATTGTGTATGAATGATCAAATATGAACATGGAAATAAATATATTGTTTGAGTAAAATTAACATTTTCAGAGTCTTTACAAGCCAGTGTAACTCCAGGGATATATTAATTAAATCATGAGATCTTATACATCATTTAGTCCTCACTTACACCCATCAGTCATATCATTATAACCACTCCAGTGCCAATGATGGATACATCAGCGAATAGGCAGTGAATGGTCATTATGTCCTCAAAGTTTATGCTGGAAAATGGTCAAAGTTAGTGATCCCTGAGACTGTGACAAAGGTAGAATTGTGATGGTTAGATGACTGGATCAGAGCATCTTCAGAGCTGCGGCTCTTGTTGGGTGTTTGCTGTCTGCAGTGGTTAGCACCTACAAAAAGTGATCCTAGGAGTGTGAACCGGTGACCGGATCACAGACGTCAAATGCTCGTTGATGAAGGCTTGCCCACGTTGTTGGGTCCCACAGATGAGCTACTACAGTATAAATTGCCGAAAAAGTTAATTCCTGTTCTGGTAGTGAGGTGTCAGAAAATTTGAAGGGCCCACGCTAACATTGTCCACTGCCAAAAGCACCTACAATGGCCACATCTGCATCAGAGCTGGACAACGAAGAAGATGGTCTGGTCTGATGAATCACATTTTATTTCATGTGAACAGACATGAGTGTGTGCATTGCTTATCTGCACCTGGCACAAAGAAGCAAAAATAAGAGACCTACATAAAATTAGGCAGGTGACTATAATTTAATGAATGGCTTATTGGTTTATTCTTCCTTACATATGCTGCATAAAGTTGTGGGGATTGACCTTCAAAAGCACAACCGATGCAGAAAGAGCCCTACCTGTTATTAATAAGGCCACTTATTATGATCACACTAATATACCATCTAAATATTCGCCTTATGAAATTTAATGATTTGGAACATTATAGAACAATTCTAAAATGTTTCAGACAAAAAATGTTTAGTTGAGGTTTTCGAAAGAATGATTTATAGATAGCTTTGTAATACTAATGGTAATATACTGATGGAATAAACGAAAAGAAAAAAAAAAACCTCCTTCCGAAATCTTAACAGGTGTTTAATTCAACATTTCCTCCCAACACCACACTGCCATTATCTGACTTTTGTAGTGAATACATTTTTTTGTGTCTGAACTTGCCACATGATTAACCCTCCCGCCCTGTTCTCTTTCTTTCAGACTCTCCGGAATAAGACTTGCAGAAATAACACAACAAAGACAAGACAGAATGAGAGAAAGAGGAAAAAAGAAAGAAGGGGATTATTAAAAACCAAGAGCAAGCAAGAGTGGATCGCCAAGGAGAATCTTTGGGATAATTAAATTAAGATATTTAATTTTGAGAAAAGACTAAATGAAAATATGAAGCCGATTAAAAAGCAGGGCCGGCGCTCTCCTCCTTCCACCCGGACCAAAGGAGGGAAGCGACGCGGAGTCGGGGATTCCCCAGAAGGAGGGGAGAAGAGAGACTCAGATGAGAACAGAGACAGAAGCAGATCTCCACCAAACAGAACCCCCCCCTCTCCCTTTTCTTCTAATTCCCAATCAGAGTCCTCCCAGGCAGATCCAATCAGAGCACAGGACACTTCAGAGGGAGAGGGACTTCGCAGAGAAGAGCTGTCCGAGACGACAGTATCACTTATTGATTCTGGGAAATTGTTGACATCCTCAGATGATGGATCAGGGAAGTCAGCTGCGAGCGGGACCAGTCATAGTGACAGTGGTGGTAGCAGCAGTTGTAGTAACAGTAGTACCCCAAGCGCCAATAACAGTCCAAATCCTGCCTCCAGCCGAAAAACAGCCACTTTCAAGGCACGTGTTCCCAAGAAGAAGTATACGTCTGAACATTACTCATCTGCTACTGGTAGCCAAATCAACCCTTCCTCTGGCACATCCCCTCCTCTCGCTGTTGGTGTTGGTGTTGGGGTCATCAATCACGGATCAACGGGCTCAGGAAGTGACGTCTATGGCTCACACCCTGATGGCAGTAGTCAGAGTAGGAGCCTGACGGATGACCTCAATAGCAGGAATATTGGCAGGGAGGTGATTCAGGAAGGCTCCCCAGGACCCCCTACTCTGTTGCTGGGAGGAGAGAGGGAAAGACCAGGAATACCAGAGGCTAGAGATATAGAGCGAGTGTCGCCCAGCCCTGTGCCCCGCTGCTCCTCTACAGACACGGCTAGTGAGCACTCAGCCGACCTGGATGTTGTCAGTGATACACACATCGTCACACAGATATCTACACACCTACCACCCAGTCTACCTGATGCATTGTCAGACGCTCTGGCCAAAGGGCTGAAGAATCAGCGTGTGCTTGCCCGCCAGCTAATGAGAAGAAACGATGAGGAGGGAGGAGGCAAAAGAAGAGATGAAGGGGAGAGTTCTGACTTGGTTTTCCGGGCGGGGGTTGTCCGTAGGGTCAGTGGTGAATTTGGAAACCTGGAGGTGCAGTTAAATGGTGAGAAGATGCTCTGGCGATATCCCTATCGACATGATAGCCCCGCTGGGGTGGTGGACATTATCCTAGATGCCCCGCCACCTGGTGTCCATCCAATACCTATTGGTACCCGTGTCTGTGTACCATTTGGCAATGAGGAGGGCAGTGAGGGTCATTGGCAGTGGTACAGAGAAGGGGTGGTGACCCAGGTGGACACACACCCTGCAGTTGCTAATCGTTACCGTGTCCTGCTGTCTGAGGAAAAACCTCTCTGTGTGGATGAGGAAGAGGAAGGTAGAGGGGCAACTGGTGCTACCCAGGCAGTGTGGGTCTCCCGGCAAACACTCCGGCTTCTGGCTCCACCTTGGGACCTGGATCTTCCGTCTGGAGGAGGATGTGATGGAGAAGAGGGACTCAGAAATAAAGAAAGGGAGCAGGAAGACAGGGAGGACGTAGATGTGGAGCAGGAGGTTTGTCGCTTGAGTCGGGGGATGACACCTGGTGTTGGGACTGTTTTGGGAAGAGGCATGCCCTTCCAAAGCCTGGTTCCCGTGTCTTCAACATCAGGCCATAATATTACCTCCCCTGTAACTCCAGTATCCACCCTCAGCTTTGCTACTGGTCGAGAGTGGGAAGTTGAGAAGGACTTAGAGAGGGAGAGGGATATCCAGAGAAATCTGGAGAGAGAGAGGGATCGAGAGCGAGAAAGGGAGAACAGTGCAAAGCAACATCAACAGCAGCAACACCATCCATACATGCCACTCACCCCCGAAGAAGACATGGAAGTGTCTCACTTTAACATGGTCCCAATGGGGGCAATCATACCCGGGGCCAAACCAATGGCAGTTCCCCAACGCCGCCATATTGTCTCTAAGCCCCAACATGGCTACCTCAGTCCCCACTTGTCTGTGGTGAGGGGTATTGGGATCCCCCCTACACACCTGGCCTTGAACCCTCATCCCCCTCCCTCACCTGTCCTGTTAGGCCTTGACCCGGCAACTGCTGCAGCTGCAGCAGCTGGGGCTGTCATTACCACCCCTCAACTTCCTCCACTCCCTCTCATTTCGTCTTCCACCGCATGCTCCTCCAGATTAGAGAAGGCCTCTGGAATAGGTTCATCCATTGGAGGAGCAGGTGGTAGTGGTGGATCTGGATCAGGTTCAACTTCTTCCTCATCCTCACGTTCCCGCACTCCACTGACAGCTGCCCAGCAAAAGTACAAGAAGGGAGATGTGGTGTGCACGCCAACAGGGATCCGTAAGAAGTTCAATGGTAAGCAGTGGAGGAGGCTGTGCTCCAGGGAGGGCTGCTCTAAAGAATCACAGCGCAGAGGATACTGCTCCAGACACCTCTCGATGAGGACCAAGGAGATGGAAGCCAGTGGAGGCAGTCGGGAAAGGGGTGGAGCCAGCAGCACAGGGACCCTGACACCGTCTGACCTCCGGCTGTGTGGTGGGAGAGCGAGCTCAGACTTTGACTGGGATGAGACATCCCGGGAAAGCAGCGAGGCCAGCAGCCGTGGAGGAGATTCCCGGCCCCGCTTGGTCCTTCCTTCTGTGCTGCCCCAGGACCTGTCTCGTTTCGACTTTGATGAGTGTGAGGCAGCGACCATGCTGGTCTCCCTGGGGGGTTCCCGCTCAGGAACACCTTCCTTCTCCCCAATTTCCAACCAGTCGCCCTTTTCTCCCACACCGTCACCTTCACCTTCTCCCCTTTTTGGCTTTCGTCCTGCCAATTTTAGCCCCATAACTGCTCCAGCATCACTTACTCCACGCCGTCATCGCCAGCTTAGCGGCACTAAGATGGGCACACCAGGGGCAGAACGAGAGCGCCACCTGTCTGGGATTGTGCCCACCTTTCAAACAAATCTAACATTCACAGTACCCATGAGCCCTAGCAAAAGGAAGCTAGACAACCATCCCCCTCCTCCACTGCCTGCAGTCCACGATGGCCAAACCAAATCAGAGCAACAGCAGCTGTTGGGCATAGGGGGGAGTATGTTGGGAGACCCAATCCTGTGTCACAGCCCAGCTGCCTTTAGGGTCCTCTCCCCTCACAGTCAGCCTACAACACCTTCTTCACTCTCCTTCCCTCGGCCCCGTAGTGCCACTAGCAGACCACCATCCTCAGCTGCCTCCACACCTCCACCCATGCTTGTGTCCCCCACTCCTCCCTCCCCACTGCCCCAGGAACCTTCCCCGCGCCGCATTGCACCCCTCCGGGATTCCCCAGTCATTGTCCGTAATCCAGAAGTCCCTCTGGCCAAGTTCTCTGACGGCCTTTTAGGAAGAAGAGAGAGAAGTAGGTCCAGAGAGCACATCCAGGCCCAACATACAGCTCCACTGGGTCTGCAGGTCCCTGTCCCCATCAATGGGGCCACCACCAACGGTGCGGTCCTCCTGCGCAACCCCACGTCCACGCTAGTTCTCGTCACCTCCAATTCAGTAAGAAAGTGTTTTGTTTTTTTTGTTTTGTGTTTTGTTTTCTGATGATATACTCCATAAAGATGGGGCCAGGTGGATTCAACCTCACATTATGTGTAATATTGGAGAATATACAATATTACAGCAGCAATTCTACATCAATATTCTAGTTCATGAAATATGATGTCATATCACCTAAACACAGCCACATGCCCTGAAAAATGACAGTGTCGATATTTTACTGACAAGAATTGTAGAGAAATAACGTTTCTGAAATAGTATTGATGGGACAAGCATATACAGTACAAATGTCAATCTACACTTACTCATACATTTTTGTTGGATTTTATTGCCAATGTTTGAAGTTTAATCTTACCACAGACTGAAGAATACTTTGAATGGGATTTAACCTTCTCAACACACCCATAGTGGAGGGTCTACCCAGTTTTTACAATTCTTTTAATTGTGCAGAAGGCTAGATTTAAATATACACATTGATTTTTGTCATAGCCCAAAATAATAGTATATGCATGTAGCTCTCTCTAGTGGATGTAAGTGGTACATTGCAGCCAAAATCCCCTTCTGTGGTCAACATCCACATTTTTGGCTCATTGTGGGTCCAATGTCTATCCAACTGTGCCAAATGGAGGGTCCTCCTGGTCCTATCCCACACAAACTTTGTAGAAAAACATGAACTTTATGGTATTTCTATCAAATTTGGTGCAGTAGTTTCTGAGCAAATTCGTTGATTTTTTTCATTCATTAATACTTTTGTTTCTTGGTGCTACTGCCATAATTTAATTTTGTTTCTTGTGCCTGTAATTTCTCTCTTACATGCGTCTGTGCTTACGATTAATGTCAAGAACCTTTTTAGACAGAGATTGCACAACAACTCAGCAGTGAAGGCCCCTCTTGTTTTTGGTTTACATCGAACAAAAAAGAACAGCAGGGTGCCGGGTTGTTTTAGGTAAAAGAGGTGTATTGCAGACTGAGCCAGCGTCTGGTGTGAAGTCTTACATAAGCGTTAATCAAGCACTTTGATGAAATTAATTAACATTGGGAAAAAAATGTAATTATATATCTTCGCTGTTAGCAGACTGGGTCTCATCCTCTGCTCAATCCTAACTCCGTTAACCTGTACATGGCAATTCCCATTATATATTAGCTTTAAGCTGACAAAGCGCTAATTATTTTTTGCCACATTGTTATGGGGCAATAAACATTCAGACTGCGTCTGGAAACCATTTTATCTCATTTGAAGAATCGTTTTTTCGTCAAACTGAACGCTAACGTTCAAGGAGAATAGAATTAAAGGACAAAATTAAACTGCAGCCTCTGGCCCGACCCATTGGTCTGCAAGTCTGTGTGCACCTCCCAGGGCGGGTCTTAATTTACCTGGGCGTGCCGTCCAAGCAGAAGATGAAGAAGAAGCTTCAAATACAATCAGTAAGCGAAATTGGTTCTCTGCGTTTAACCCATCCCTGAGGAGCAGGGGGCAGCTATCTGCAGCACTCGGGGAAAAGATTGGGATTCAGGATCTTGCTCAAGGACCTTTCAACATGCAGACTTGCTTGGGCTTGAACCGGCTAGCTTCTGATCTTCTGATTGCCAGATGACAGCTCTACACATTGAGCTACAGCCGCCCTTACCTATTTTGTTTTTGCAATTTTGCATATACACAGAGCCTATGTATGGGAAACACTGCTATGTCCACTGCTGTCTCAGAGGTGGGACAACTCCCAGTACGCCTCCACTGAATGAAGAGGCGGAATAATGATGCCTCAGTCCTGCCTTTCTCCACAATAAGTAATTAGTCATGTTTTTATATTTATGCACAAAGAGTCGGGAGCCAGTACAACAAGCAAACAGTGTAGAAGTGAGCGCTATCAAGAAAACAAGTTAAAAATTAAAGGGAAGTTGGGGTTCCCTTTAATTTCTTAAAGGGAAAAAGAAAGGCATCATAGTGCTTGATAAATGTTTTTTTCATAATGATACACGGTGTTAAGAACAATTAAAATAATGTCATTACTTCATAAATTTTCAAAGTTTAAGACATATTTGACCTACGCAGGTCGCCATTACTTTAACGGCGCATTGCATTATGGGTTGATGACTTCGAATGGTTGTTGTCTCGCTGAGCCGCTGTATTTGGTTGTTGTTTTTGTAGCATTGGTGAGACAATAATTGATATAATGCCGCACTGTGGTGCTTTTGGCTGTGCTTTCCAGTCGAAGGGCAATACGGGAAGCGATGTAAGACTTCACCGCTTTCCCAGACATAAGAGGAGTAGAAAACAGTGGGAAGACGCCTGTTCGCGTCACTTCTCTCATGATGAATTTGAGGCATTTAGTAGACCACATCTGCTAAAAGAGCTTACGAGTCATGCTGGTTAGAAAAGAAGGATAAATCGAGATGCTATGCCTACAATATCTCCACACAAGGAACTAAACGCCACGAGAAGCGAGTACAATCCGCTGACAAAGTGGGAAATAGGGGAGAAGTTGGACGCTCTCTTACTAAAATCTGAACTAGCTCACTGATGCAAAGAGTCTGAAAGCGGACCATCAGACACGACTATGGAGGATATCCTACAATAATGGTATGATCTATGTGCTTACCTAGAACAGCAGCTGAAAAAAAAGCGGAGCTCTTTACAACAAACTATCTCCTTCATAGTTGCCATAGCAACACAATTCCCGCACAGACAGATTGTGTCCCACTCTCGCTTCAACATGTCTCTCATCGTCTTCTTGTGTTTGCTCAGTTTGAGTGAAGTTTCCCAAGTTGTCCTTGTATATGTTGCATTCCGGTTCAAATCGAAAAGTCTGGTCGCATGACAGTTTTAACTGTTAAATTAGGATATGTGGTTCAGAGGCCGGCCAGTGCAACCATTTGACATCACTACCCAGTTTGCATTGCAACGTAAACAGCAATGGCAAACTGAGAGTTAAATTATTTTTTTCAAAATTAGTACAAACTCCGACATGTAGAGTGAATTTAATTTCGCGCTGATAAAGTTGATACTGTCAATTATGTTTTAAAGCATACAAGTCTTGACAGTCAGAGTACCCTTTAAAAAACACTTAATATCAGTCAAGATGTGCATTTCCTCCTGCAAAGCGTCGTCCGACCAAACAATACCAATAAAAACTTCATTAATTAGTGAACCTGAAGTTACTGAATCATTAAATCAAGGAATAATCTGACAGGCACTTGTGTTCAACATACAGACATCTGAATGACACTTTGGTAGACTTTAAGATGGTGCCATACTGAAATAAAAATATCCCTGCTTTAATAGTTGAGTGAATAATCTTTAATTAATCCCAACTGGCCTAAAAGTTTGTAATAATAAAATGAAGTCATATTGCCAGGCCTTTCAACTGAGTCCTTGCGGAACATACATCAAAATTATCTTAATAGCCCGTTGAGCTATTCCTCCACTTAATGTAGTAGTTGGCCATTAAAGTAATTTGATTACCTCATGTCTACTGGAGTTGTCATGTGGAATGGAATTTGGTCTTATGAATGGTATTTTTTTGCGAAAAAAATGAGTGACATCTGTATAAAATGACTTTTAATCCTGTTTGAGCTGTTTAGCGAACAATCAAGCTTTCAACTGTTAAATTGGAAAAATAAGGAGAAGCTCCTCCAGAGAATGTGGAAAAGGGAAGGCCAAGAATATTTTGGACTTCTTCGGGCTGTTCCCTTTAGGGGTCCCCAAAGCGGATCATGTGTTTTCATCTTGCTCTGTCCGCCGCATCTTCCTCTGTCACGCCAATCAAGTTCATGTCCTCTCTCACCTAATACAGAAAGCTCCTCTTTGGTCTTTCCCCTTTTCTACTTCTTGGAAGCTCCAGCATCCTTCAGTCTGACACTTTCTTTACCTCCAGAACACTCTACACATACTCCTCCTCCAGGGTCAAACTTACCCCATTTCTCTTCCCATCCACGCCAATATATAATAGTTTATCTGATGCTTCTAGCTTTGCTGCCTTTCCATCTGGTGTCTCTGCCAACCACTTTTTTCCCTCCATCATCTCAGCTTGCTTACTACCTTTACCTGTCATTCCTACTGTTACCCCCACACAATTTCACCTGGCATTTTTTAAATTTTTATTTTTATGCGTTATTAGTGTTTTGGCTCAAGTGATGGATTATAGTTCCCATACCTCTTTATGGCCAAGGCTGCAACCAAACTTTTCTCAGCATTATGACAAAGGTAATCTGTCAGTCAAAGTTATTTCATTGAGGAGAAATTAATTGGATTTAAGGGAGAGGAGGTCGGGTGATGCTATCACCACTATCACCATAGGATTTGTAAATTGGCGCGGTAGAGCAATAAACTCTCTCAGTGCCCTCTATTTATCTATGTTGTGAGGGAAATATGCATCAACACTGTAGAGGTGGGATAAGCCTTAGTACCTGGTTGAGTAGCGGCCTGCTTTTAACTATGTAAATCTCGAAAAAATATAACATACTAGTGAATACTACCTCTTAGAAGATAATTGTGTCAATGAGTGATATCTATGCAAACACTAAAAGTACCTTCTTCTTCCTCCCAGTCCCTAACTCCAGCAACAGCGAGCCATGCTTCACTATCTAGTCCCTCCACCCACGGGTCCATGCCCACATCATTGGGCCCCGTGCTATCGTCCTCTGGAGGCAGGGAGAGGGAGAGGAAACCTGAGGGACACCAGGATGCCTCCGGAGGGTTACTACCACAACCGGTCGCCTGTCACCCAACTCCAACAGCCCTGCTGCCACTCATATTGCCAGCTGAGTCGCCTCACCCTGTCCCACGCAAGCAAATCATCATGGGACGCCCAGGAACTGGTAGGAAGGACCGGGTTGGGGAATGAGAGATCTTGTCACTATAGTTTTTTTTCATAGCAACATGACATAGCAACTGCGGATTTACATGATCATACAAAATAGGTAGGCCATGCAAGCGGAGTTCATATAAGTCACATTCTTCGAAGAACGCTTTATAGAGAGGACTACGAGGAGTTGCATGTTATCTTTTTGGATTTAGAGAAAGCGTTCGACATAGTCCCGAGAGAGGAATTGCACGAGGAAGTCTGGAGTGGTAATGAAGAAGGTTAAGTAGGTTATGTATGAGAGCAGTATGACAGCAGTTAGGTGTGCAGTAGGCGTGACGGATGGGCTCACGGTTGAGGTGGGCCTCTACCAATGAGAAGGTCTGAGCCCTTTCTTATTTGCTATGATGAACAGGCTGACAGATGAGGTCCGGCAGGAGTCTCTATAAAGTATGATGTTGGTAGATGACATTGTGATTTGTACTGAGAGCAGGGAGCAGGTGGAGGAAAGCCTGGAGAGGTGGAGGTATGCTTTGGAGAGAAGAGAAATGAAGGTCAGTGGCAGCAAGACAGAATTTATGTGTGAATGAAAAGGAGGGAGGAGGAACGGTGATGGTGTAGGGTTATATTTGGAGAAAGTGCAGGAGATTAAGTACTTGGGGTCAATTGTTCAAAGTAATTCCCTTCCTTCCAGCCACAAGAGTGTAGGGAAATTTTTCCAAAATGACAATAAGAGCAGCCAGGCTGGACGTTTTAAAAATTATAGCACTGAGCAAAAGACATGAGGAAGAGGTGGAGATGGCAGAGCTGAAAAGATGTTCAGATGCTCTTTGGGAGTGAGGAGAAGAAAAAGGGGAAGACGAAAGAGGAGATTTCTGGATGTGGTGAGTGAGGGCATGCTTTTGGTTGGTCTTTGTGACGAGATGGAAACAGAGGATCTGCTGTGGGGACCCCGAAATGGAAGAGCCCGAGGAGGAGGGAAAGACAAAGTGAAAGCTGTTGCAGCAGAATTAAAAGCTTTGAGTTGTTTGAGACGGTAGTAGTAGTAGTAGTAGTAGTAGTAATAGTAAATGATATGTAGGGCTGTCACAATCATGACATTTGGTCGGATGATTCATTTTCATACAAATAATTCTGATCAGCAGTTCAGTTATGTTCTTCTGCCTATATCATCTGGGTGGCATTGCTAACATTAAAATGTTAGTCTAATCACAGCGTAGTGAACAAATGTAATAGCAAATGTATCACATCAAGTTGAAGAGCCTGTTATCGCTTCCTCCACATTTCACACTCTTGTTTGGTTTTCTTTAAACCGCAATGTGCTCACAGCAGCTGGCTTGTGACTGAAGTATCAATGTTGTTCACTTCGTTGAAAAGATCAACTCCTGAAGAGATTAAAGTCAGAGACATTAGGGAATAATTAACTTCCCGTACAGCAGAATAAGAGTAGCCAGATGATGTAAAAAATTTGCACCAATATCGAATTTTGGAAACAATGTAGAAATAGTGATGAAATCTATATATTTCACTGTTGAGGGGCTTCCATTGTGCCGGTGCTTACTGTTTAGGGAAGAAGAGTATATATTTCAACGGTATGCCATGACTCTTGGGATAAGGCCGGGAAAAGAGGGCCACATTTTTGGGCCATATTTGGAGAAATGGTCAAAATGGGACAGTTAGTGTTGCCCTGCTGTGACCGGTCATATCTCAAATGCAACCTTAAAAACGTCTGCTCCCTGTATCGGGTCATAGCTATAGTTAATTATGTTTTTGTCTCGTACTTTGTTTTGTCACCGGGGTTACAGCAGTGCCATCTAAGTGAACTGTGAATCAAACACACACTTGTCTTGCAGTCCGAGAAAGTAACCATGTTAAAATCCGTTTTTTATGCCCTTTATGATCAGTTTTCCCTCCTCTAGGAGGATTTTAATGGGTTATTTATTCATATATTTTGGCAGGTATATATAACCTGAAATTTGCAATTTCCCCATTGTGGGACTAATAAAGGCTATCTTTATCTTCTTAACATCTTGCAGATATGATTAAATAAATAATGTTCAGAATGGAAGCAAAGGTTCTGCTGCTTTGGTTGCTTTATTCTGTTTTTGTAAGAATTGCTTTTATTTAGTAAGACATAGTGAACAATTAACGGCTTCTACAAAATCCCTCACAGTGGACACAGAGAGGGAAGGTAAGTGCATTCATGCGTAGCACACTGAAACCATAAAAAGGTGATGAGCAACAAAGAGCTGCTCGTATTTTAAAAAAAACTTTTTTTTTTTATCCCTCCAGCGTCTGTATTCAGCGCTCTGTGAAATTCGTAACATATGGTATGTTTATTTTTCTCCTGGCATCACCTTATCATTAGCTGCCACGCAGAACGGGTGTGCTGTTTATGTCGGAGGTGAAACGGGGTGAGTTACCCCTATCAGCACGCTGCCGCCCTTATTCTCGTACCATCTTTCTTGTTTGCATTTGGGAATCTGTTGTGAAAATACTTTATCAGCTCTGTCTGAACACTCTTGGTTCTAGGAAAATTTAATAATAGGAAATAGAGGTGTTTGGGCTAATCATATACTGTATGCTTGTTTCCATGCCAACGCCCGAGACATTACAGCCAAAACTGAGAAGTGTTTCTTTGAGTTGAGTTTATGAACAGTGAAGATGCTTTTTTGTTTGATATGCATGGTTTCTGATGTTGTGCCATTTTAGTCATTTCTAAATGGGAGAAGTGAGGGTGTAATCCCAGAGCAGAGAGACATTGGCTTTTAAGTTATTTCCCCGTTCATGGCGGTACACTGTGTAGTGCTTTGATAAACTAGTCTGGATTTCTTCTATTCTTTGGTGTAACTCATGATAAACTTTGTCAGATCTTCCAACAAAATTTAACACGAGACAAGGATAAACCTGAGTAAATAAAGAAAAGTGCCAAAAAGATTATCCAGTTACTAAATCACCAGTATGACAAGATTGTCCCCATGTTGTTCAGGCCCAGACTTGACAAGTTCACTCCAAGACTTCACATTGGATATAAAAGAACCTTAAATTATCATTAAAATCGTGTATTTTGTGTTTACTTTGATTGTTTTAATTCAAATATTTGTTACATTTCTATGTTATATTATTTTTTAAGAAACGACCACATGGTTAGACAGAGATAAAGTCAGAGAAGCAAGATTGAGATGGTTTCGACACGTGAAGAGGAAGGCTAGTGAAACTGTTGGTAGAAGAATGCTTGAGGGGGAGCTGCCAGTCAGGAGAAAAATAGGAAGAAAAAAGACGCAGTTGCAGAGGACAGTGCAAGATTGGAACAGATGATCTGCTGTGGCGACCCCAGAAGGGAACTGCCCAAAGATGAAGAAGAATAACATTTTTTTTGTTAAATTTCAGTCAAAATCAGTAATATCAGAAGAAACAGATTTCTATCATACTAGTTCTTTATATATTTTTTCTTTTTTTCTTTTAACCAAATTTTATTGATTTTCAAACCAAACACTTGTCCTTAATTTTGACATCATGTATAGAACAAACAAAAAACAAACAATAGAAATAAGAGTGCCATCACAAAAGCACCACCTAGACGAAAGAGGAAAAAATTAAGAAAATCAACAAAACAACACTTATGTAGCGCTGTATTATTTTTGGTATTATTATTGTATTTATGTATTATGTGTGGGGGCTGTAGCTCATTGGGTAGAGCAGCAGCCTCCAAATCAGAAGGTAGCTGGTTTGAGTCCCAGCAGGATCTACATGTCGTAGTATCCTTGAGCAAGGAACCCTAGCTCCCCGGATGATTCGAAGGGTCCGCCCACTGCTCCTTCAGGGATTGATCAAATGCAGAGATGTAATTTCACGGTGCTGTACTTTGTATGACTGTATGTGATAAAGGATACATTGTTAGTAGGAGCTAGTGGTTAGTGGTTGTGGCCTTTGAAAAGGGAACAGGCCCCTCAATATACAATCAAAAGAGACAACTGGGCAAGTAGCCAAGCAGAGGAGACCACATCTCAGTGAAGAACCCCTCTTGCCCTGCAGAACTGCACTAATTCTTTCATGAGCGAGGACCCTCCCTGTACTACAATGTGTCAGTAGGTGGCTCAACCTTAAACCAGATGACCCACATTGGCCAATAGTAGAAAGTTCTCACGTAGTTTGAAATGTAATTGTGTTAGAATCACTTCCTCTGATGGAAGACAAACAATGAAAAGACACCAGTCACTCTTAGCCCCTTTTCGGAAAATGCCGCTCAGTTGTTGAGAAATTGAATTCCAGAATCTTTTAGTAATTTGCAACGCCAAAAATAGTGGTAATAGGTTCCAATCGCTCTTTTATACTTGTTAAATGGAAGCAAGACCTGACGGTCGTATTTCGTAACCGTTTTCTTTCTTGACCTGTGGTGAACTTGTTATAACTTTAGACTGGAACCCTTCCTCTTCCGTGCTGTGAAGATCAGCAAAAGTCTGAGTAGTCTATCTTTGAGGCCTTTTGTTATTTGTTACTCAGTGTGTGTAATGTCAGCGTAATTGGGTGAGCTTGTGTGTGAGTATGCGTGTGCAAGGGGTGTCACCCATTGCATGTTTACACGAGTCCATGTGTGTGTGAGAAAGATAAAGGGTGTTTCTCACTAACTTTTAAATGGATTTAAGCATGTCTAGACATGCTGCTCTGAAGCAGGGAGCAACAAGGACATTCATGCCTCCTCTTCATACCCTCACAAGCAGACAGGGCATCAAGGACAGATCCAGGATGATGTGGCTGTGTTTCATCACTCTCAGCAGAAAGAGTAATTGTATTGCTGTCCTGTTGTCATGGATACACTATATCACTGGTAGAATTAGTGCAGCAAAGCGTTGAGGCCTGAACTGATAATGGGAGCAGACTTTTATTTCCCCTTCTTTGTCATATCCCTCACGCAGCTGCCAATGTCCACGTCCGCCTCCGCAGCCCAGCATTTCCTCCGCCATACATTTTTTAAAAACACCCAGAGCCACAGTGGGCCCAGAAACAAACACAGGCAGAGGCAGTCGAGGCCCGAGACCTTCCTATATATAGCCACGCAGCTGCATTAGCATGAAAAGTTTCATTACTGTTCTCAGTGAGGACATCCACAGTGAAGAAGATGATAGAGCTGAGATGTCACCTAAAGAATAGGGGGGAGGGAATAGTAATAATAATAATAATAATAATAATAATAATAATAATAATAATAATAATAATAAAATTACATTTTATTTATAAAGCACTTTTAATTTCGATCAAATCTCAAAGTTCTACAAGGTAAAAGCAGATAAAAGCATAAATAAAAAACAAAACAAAACAATCATCATCTAAAAATATTAGCAAAAAAGCAACAATGTTAATTAAAGGTCATATGTTCTGCTAGAATGGAAAGTATTCAGTCCTTTTTAAAAAGTTTCATCAGTCTGTGGAGCCCTCAGATGGTCAGGGAGGGCATTTACGGACAAGGGGCAGCAGAACAGGAGGCCTGATCACCCATGGTGCTGAGTTTAGTACAGGGGAGCAGGAAGTGTTTTGAGTTTGTAGAAAGGAGGGATCTTGTTGAGGTCAGTGGGGTGAGTAGTTCTTTCAGGTAGGAGGGGGTATTGCGATGGATGCACTGGTGAGTGAGGAGGGAGACTTTATATTCAATCCTGGTGGAGATGGGAAGCCAGTAAAGTGAATCTACCATATAGTAACTTTTCCCGCCTCACAGCATGAAGATGGCTGTTCAAGACGTCAGGGGGTTCCTCACTGCAGAGACGGAGTGAGGACTGAGTAGCGTTCTGTCAGTGTCAATTCAAGTCTGTTAAATGTTAAAAGTCATTATTAAGTGTCGTTTCTGAATTCCTATTTTTTTACCACAATTCGTTTAACCGTGCACAATCCTAGATTTTGATAAAAGCAGCACGTTTATGTCATAGGTGGTACATTGCAGCCAAAATCCCTCTATGGGTCAAATCCCATTTGTGGCATATTTGGATACATTGTTTATCCAACTGGTCCAAATGGAGATTCCTCCTGGTCCTATCCCACAAAAAACTGTGTAGTCCATCGTGAACTTTGTGGTATTTCTATCAAATGTGATACAGTAGTTATCAAAGAGTTTCTGAACAAATTCCCTGATTGTTTAGTTCCATAGTGTTTCTGTAATATAATGATGTCAGAACCTAAAACAAACGGGTGAGGATAGAAATATTGAATTTTTTTTGTGTTTAATCCCAGATTACTCACGCACAGTTACGATGTTACTGACACTTAAAATAATTTTTTTAGGTCTAACTTGTCCATAGACACCAAGGTGATTCAGAATCACCTGATAGTTGTCAAGTTGTTTGAAGTTTGTTTTGGGGATGTGATTCATGTGAGGCTTAACTTAAAATAACCAATTAGCAGACCAGAATTAAATCATTGTTTATACAGCACCATCTTTTCCAAACTACACAAACCCGTGATGAGTTGATCTGTCTGTCTGTTCTGGAGGCTCTGAAACAGAGATTGTTCTCAGAAGAGGAAATACATCGGTCTGGAAAATATAGAATAATCTCATCCTGCTCAAATGTTGCAGGTAGGTGATTCCGTTTGAATTTTA
This sequence comes from Lophius americanus, assembly GCA_037951165.1. Lineage (NCBI taxonomy): Eukaryota > Metazoa > Chordata > Actinopteri > Lophiiformes > Lophiidae > Lophius > Lophius americanus. The sequence continues at coordinate 1,570,937 of JBBDHG010000170.1, forward strand.
ATGGGTTAACCATGGTCTTTATTTGAGGCAGTGATGGAAAGTAAAGCGAACCTAATAAAGCTTACATGTAGGTTTAGCACAGCTGTGGGTGGAAACAGTGACACATGATGATGTTGCATTTCCACCGGTTTGACATTTGTACTCTCATGTACAAAATCTTTACAGTTTCAGTCACACAACGTTGAAACAGTATGCGTTTTATTGGTTTGATAATCATCTCAGAAAATACTAGTATACTTTTTGAAGATAAATTAAGAGAAAAGAGGAAAAGTATCTGAAAAAATGTCTACACTATTAAATATAATTAAACTGTGAACCACACACATGTGAGAGAAAAAGTGCAGGGAAAAACCCAGGAAGGTACTAGGTTGAAATCCTCCTTGCCTTCTGGGCAGTGTTCAAAATTTCCAAATGAGCCAGATGCTGCAAGCCGAATACATTATTACATTATTATAATAACTTAAGCTTTGGGTGCCCCGAACCACCACACGCAACACGTTATTGCAATATCCACATATTCATCCATGGGTGGTTGCCATTCCAGTAGAGAAGAAGTAGACAAAGAAGCAAGAACCTATCCCTGGGGAAGCATTCTTTTAATGACATTAAGGGAGCCCCACCGTTTCACATCAATATCAAATCTCTGAGTTAAGGCATCAAAGTTTACCCGTAGGGATTAAAAAAAGTCTATATGAGAAAAAAGGTCTATGGTCTCTACCTTTTGGTTTTAGTACCCTCTATACCCAAGGACCCGGACCGCAACTTAACTGCTAATAAGGCCCTAGTGTTCTAGATGGGCCTGCACTATTACAAGTAGAGTTGGGTCAACCACCAGATTAAATTCACCAATGATAGCCATTAAGTCTCCAAGCTTCTGCAAATTTTGCCTCCAAATCAGTTAAAAATTGTGGCTCATATCCATTAGAGCAGTGGTTGTCAACCTTTTTGAGTCGCAACCCACAAGATAACTTTCGCTGGTGTTCGAGACCCCCCCTTACAACCGCGTGCCCCTCCGCCCTCCTTTCCCTCCTCCATCACAGTGTGGATGGACACAGCGCCGTCCGCTGGGTGCTGAAAAAAAACGGAGCAGATAGACGGAAAGACAAACTGAGGAATTCACTTTGATTTCTTATTCTTCTCCCTTTAATGGTTGTAAATAAAACTCTGGCTCTAAGTTCACACTCCTCTGATTGCAGAAATGGAAAGATAGCAGAAAAACAATAACTTAGTGAAGCCATAGTCAACAAGTGTGAGAGAGAAAAAGTTCAAACTTCATTTTAGGACAGCAATTTTTTTTGTTTTCTCCTTACTGGATATCGCAAAGCTTTTACATACCAGATGGAAACGCTCAGACTATATCAAAACTAGAAACCATATACAAAAAAAACAACAAATTACAACAACAACCACATCTTAAATATAAGTATGTGGAATCTAGCACAACAACACAACAAACACCAGCTATTAGAACACATGCCGTCCAAGGAATTACAGTACATCCTTCTTCCCTTTATTTTCTGAATATATTCCATTGCTTGTTTTGGCTTGTCCAGCCACTTGTTTCCTCCATTGTCCTCAATTCTCAAGGGTGCAGGATACAGCGGGGAAAACTTTATATTGCTTTCCCTCAGAGCTTTTTTTTACATTCCTTGAATTTGTCCCATTTCAGCTGCGTGACTCTCAAAAACGTTCTTGACCTGGTCTTCCTTCTGAGTCAGCTCTGTGTTATTACGTTCAGATTGTAAAACCATCTCTCCGCCGGATGCACGCAGAAATCGGACCATGTTGGTACGCCTGACTCTCCACTGGTTCTAGCCTTGGTATCAAAACCATTTGCACTCAACTACCTGTCTGTAGTCCCGTTCAGAACAGGAAATGAACAATTCCTCCAAACAGCATCGTATCAGAATGGTGGTTAAGGGGATACCGTTTGAGCGAAATGGTCAGTCTGAAGGAGACAAGGTATTTGCAGTCTTAACCAAGGAAAACACCTACAGGAGTGGGAAACATTTGACTCAGCATCATCATCAACAGCATAATCTGTCAGCAAACAGTAAGGAGTACAAAGCTAATAATTATAATTGTGAAATGTGATGAGGGTCAAATGACAAACAATCGGTACTCAGCTGTGAACTCTTTGAACCAATAGCACACATTCACGCTATTTCCCGGATGGTTTACACGTGCCTCGTCATCTGGCTCAGCACTATTTGCATCTCCATTTTACATGAGCTACTAGCCCTGCTAGGGTTCGCTATAAATAGACCATTTTAATACTTTATTATAAAATTATTAATGGAAACCGAATTGCAGCACTGCAGCAGAGTTCGTAGCCGGTTTATTTTCAACAGGATAGATTAACGTGTAGAATACCGCAGTCAAGGGAGGGGTGGAAAGAACCTTCACCTGTTTAGGCTGAGATCTCTATTTCATAAATGTTCAGACATTCTGAATGAAGAGCTGCGGATGAAACCATCAACTGTTCCCCTCATTCCCACAATAGTCTAGAGATTATGTCTAGTAGCTGTGGTGTCATTCCTTGTAGTGCTTGTGGTGTTTGCTGCTAGAGTAGGAGTTGTAAAGATAGTGGCTGTATTACTACTATACTTAGTTACTAGTGGTAGCGGCATTTTACGATTGAATGCACTTCTTACCTCCGCCTAGGGGGTTAAGTTTTCAACCATGTGTATATAAATATAAATTATATTAAACAAAAACCAAGAACATTTTGTGGAGGAAGGATGGGGGAAGTGGTATAGCTCCACAAACATTCATTTCAACATCCAGTATCCAGTATCCTGTGGTAGAACATAAATTTGTTCCATATTTCTTTCAAAATAGTATTTATTTTCACTTATCAAATGGGCCACACGTTCCATCCTAAGGAGGTCAAGAAATTCCTCTAACCCTGATTCTGTGGAAAAACATTTTGGTTTACAAATCTTCCAGTTTAACAGTATCATTCTCTGTCTTTGCAGCCATAAAAGCCAAGTTCAATATTTTCCTATCTTCTTTTGACCTTATCTGTGGAACCGTCTTCCCTAATAGGCTGACCACCAGACATACAGATATATTAGTTTCAAGTAGAGCCATGGAACACTTCAGTCCAAAAAACAATTTTCTGCAGGGATTAACGTCCCCTCTCGTCCAAAACTATGCCGACATAGGTCAGCAAGACTTGAGTCAATCTTTTCAATTTTAGAAGGAGTGACATAATTTGGGTGAAGAATCTCAAGTGAATAACTCAATATGGTACCGATTTGGAGATTGCTGTAGAATCTCTCCATATTTGCTGCCATTCGGTGGAAGTAAGAGATGACTTCAAGTCTTGCTCCCACTGGGTTTGACTTCAGAAATGGGGATTTGGGAAAGAACAAATCATAACATTATATAAACCGGAGACAGTACCTCTTATTAATGCTATAGATTTGCAATGTTTAATCCCAACTACCTTTATCCCTTGTCTGATTATAGCTCCAGTTTATGCGATATCAGGCATTGAAAGCAGGGTCCTACAGATACACATATGGAACACCCAGGCATCCTTTACATCTTGGCATATTTAATTTTCTCTTATTATTTCTAGGCTTTTCACCCATCCACACAAAATAGGAGGATATTCTGAATACAGAACCAAGATTTTGGGAAGGAAAAAGGCAGAGAGGAAAAAATAAATTATAATCCTGGGAGAATGATCATCTTCAAAACTTAAGTCCACCTTCTTAGATCAACCGCTATATATCTCAGTAGGGGTTGGGCATTTAATTTATTTAAAATGAAATAAAATTTGTAGCGATCACATCGCTTTGGGTCGTATTGCTCTCTATGTCGGAGCCATGGTCCATGTCTTTGTTTGGTCCCTTCTGGTGATGTGGGTCACAAAATGTCTTTCAATTATCAAGATCAGTTATCAAATTTAAAAATAATAAACAAACTATGAGGGCTTTAGCTGAACTAAAATAACTGTAATAGTCTGAAGTTATTTAGAAGAAGAAATCCATTATTGATCACATACGACCATACACAGTGAAATTATTTCTCTGCATTTGACCCATCCATGACGGAGCAGTGGGTAACCCCTTTGGAGCGCCTGGGGAGCTAGGGTTTCATGGTCTTGCTCAAGGACCCTATGACATTTGGACCCTACTGGGGCTTGAACTGGCTAGGTTCTGATCTGGAGATGGTTGCTCTACCCACTGAGCTACAGCTGCCCCAGGTTACGTTGTGAAATGAAGATTATTACAATAATAGCAGAGGTTAATGAGACTGGTCACTTCCGCTAATTTGGGTCATTTGGTGCTGGAAGTGGAAGCTGCTTGGGGCTCAGTGGGCTGAACAGAGATGCTGAAGTGGAATGTACAGGAGATGACAAGCTACAGAGTATTTTAAAGATACTCAGGGAGTTTGTTGGAGTTGTCGGTAGATTTAGAGTCTGGCATAACTCATTTCTATAATAAAGGAAGAAATGTGCCTGATGTTTGACTGGTGCATACTGACATCATGTCTTTATTCTTATTTTACCTCGAGTGGATAGATAGATTAGATTAGTCTTTGTGTTTCTAAATTTTTGTTATATTTTTGGAGGAGCTTAACCTCCGGAAGAACATCTACTGACATGAACATCATCGATATTGTAGTCACAAAGCCCAACACCACACTGCCACTGCCAATTTTGTCCTTTTAATCTGCTCTCCCTGAACGTTAACGTTCACTTTGGAAGATTAGCCGTTCTTCAAATGAGAGATGACGGCTTCCATGTGCAGTGTAAATGTTATCCGCTTACAACAATGTGGAGAAATGATTAGCGCTTGGTCTGTTGGCTTATCGCCAACATATAGCGGAATTGCTGCATACATGCTAACGTAGTTTGCATTGACGCAGCGACCATAATAACCCAGTATGTACGAATAAACTTTTTCACAAACATATATTTGTCAGTTAAACTTAAAAAGTGTTTGTAAATGAGACACTGAGTTCTAACATAACACAAATTTGTCAATGCAAAAAAATATTGTTCAGATGACGGAGTGGCTGTTTACAGAAAACCCCAGCTTTTGTTGATATTTGTTCTCTTGGATTCAGAGAGTTTGATACCTCCAAACCACTGAGCACAGCACCTATCAGAACCTTGTTAATACAATGTCATTAAACACACATGTAGACTGTTATGTTATTAATAATCATAATAATAATAAAAAGGTAATGTTAAGGTCATCAGGGGAGCTTGATGTTAACTGATAAGACAAAAAACATTCGTATCAAAACTTGATCAAATGTTTCCCTTTACAGTGAAACACAGTGAAACACAGGTCTTAGTTTTTTTTCCTTATTATTATTTTTTAACATTTCAGCATAAGATTGTGAAAACATTTCCAAAATTGCTTTAGAATTATTCTTTCTTAAGATGAAATGCAACCATTTTTTAAAAAATGGGTACATAATATCTTCTGAAATCGATCGCAAGCCCCTGTGTCAAATCAAACGGTAATCTTATGGCAGGCTTTGTCATATCGGCAAAGATCGTATCGTTGTCCAAAGAATCAATATAATATCGTAACATGATGGAACTGGTGATTTAAGCCCCTACTCTCTATGGATCAACCACTTCACCACAGTCACTGAACTGTGATCCCAAAGGAATTGACTGATACTGAATCTTTCACTATTCATTATCTGCTGCTTATCCTGTTCAGGGTCAGGGGCGGCTGGAGCCTATCCCAGCTAACATCAGGTGATAGGCAGGGTACACACTGGACAATTTGCCAGTTCATCACAGGGCAGACACACACTTACAGTCACACACACTCCTACGGGCAATTTTGTGTCACCAATTCAGTTATATCACATGTTTTTGGACTGTGGGAGGAAGCTGGAGTTCCCAGAGAGAACCCATGCAGAACATGCAAACTCTGCACAGAAAGGCTGGCAGATGTGGATTTGAACCTGGTACCTTCATGCTGTGAGGTAACAGCGCTAACCCCTGCGCCACCGTGCTGCCCGAATCGTTCATTAGTGAGTCTGAATTTATATGTGACCGGGACTAGTAATTGGCCTTTGGTAAGGTTTATTATGTGTATTATTTCACAATGATTAGACTCACACTACAGGTTCATAACTAAAGCTTTACTGCCTATTTTCTAGCAATTTTCACACACATTCAGTATAAAGTATGTTTCCCTCTGAGATGTAGTGAAGAGGAAGTGTAAAACTAGTACAATATGGAATTAATGAAATAGGTACTGGAAATTTGTTCTTAATTACGGTGCATGAGCCAAATCTACTTAGTTACTGTCCATCGCTGGATGTCATGTGTTCAAATCCTTCCTTAGTTTGTATATTTTCTGCTTTATGACTTCCATCCAGTTCAAATTAGTTATGCAGCAGGAATCGTATCTTAACATTTAATTCTGAGCAAAGTAGCAGGACAGAGAGGTCCTGCTACAGAGTGTCTACTCTGGTTCAGGGAAACCTGAATTATGATCTCTCTCAGAAAATTCTGAGTTGAGGCTGAAGGACAGCTAGTTCATGCAGCGAGGCAATGATCTTAAATAGAAGAACTAGTCCAACTCCGAATTGATCAGAAGAAATCAAATTAAAATTCTAAAGTAGTCTTGTCAACGGACCTGAACCTGGTTGAGATGCTGCGGTGGGACCTGAGAAGATCAGTTCATGCTCACAAGCCCTCCACTGTGGCTGCACCAAAGCATTTCTGTAAAGAAGAGTGGGCCAAAGTTCCACCACAGTGGAGTCTGCGACGGATATCCTGTTGTCAGAAGGGGTTTGTGGCAGTCGTCGGTGTTAAAGGAGACAAAACTAGCTATTAGGTTGAGGAAGAGGAAGGAAGAGTTCTTTGTCATGTGGGTTATTTAGGTATTGAATAACCTTTCTGTCTCATCAGATCAAATTATAATTAAAAACTTTGACTTTGTGTCTACTCTGGTTGTTCAGTCAGGATACACTTAAAGAAGAAATCCGAGTGGGTCAAACTTCGGCCCAGCACTATAGCTGTGTTTGAAAAATATTATGACCGACATAATGTTTGTAAACATGCAGCATATCTGCGCAGAATAGTGCAAGCTAAACTCTCCTTCACTGAATTCTTGACCCTGCAGATACAGTGATGTTGAGAAACTGAACAGCATCACATCACATGACCCTTAAACACTCACTGTCCGGATGGTTAGTGTCTGGGGTGTGTGTGCGTTTGTGCAGTGTGTGTGTATGTGTCTATGTTGGATGTGGGTCAGCAAAGGTGACTGATCACTGAACTCTATTCATGGTCTTCAGTCTCTGGTGGTTTCTATCAGAGTGCGGCATTAGTAGTTCGTCACTGCCTGGTGATCACATAGAATTTCACACACTGCGAAAGGGCAGAGCGCTCGCTGGGCTGAGATGGACACTCTTTACAGGGTTTCACTTTTTCCTCTGCCTTTCTTCTTCCCTTCACAGTTTGGACCAACGTGGAGCCTCGGTCAGTGCCAGTGTTCCCTTGGCATTCTCTGGTCCCTTTCCTGGAGCCCAGCCAATCCGGAGCCGCCTGCCAGCCTGCTGATGGCCAACAACTTGTCAATCAGAGCAAAGGTAGTAAATAACACATGTATAAGAACATAAAAGGAAATACTATTTTTTCAAAACACTGCTCAGCCCGTACAAAAGCTGGTACCAGCAGCCAGAAGTAGCTGCGGCTGAGCAAAAATCTACTCAGAAAGTATTTTCTTCTGATGAGGATGCCGTCTAATCCAAAGTCATTTCCTATATGTGTTCATGGTTTTAGGTCTTATCATTCCCTTTATCTTTGACTTACACCTGTGCTATGACTGTGTTATAGTACAAAGTACGGTTATAGTACGGTTATTCATTATTGAGTCTATGAGTTTTCTTCATCTAATGGATAAGATTTCCCAGATCTCGGATATTAGTGACTGACTGGACAGGAGGGCTGCGTGGGTCATCAGTGAGGCAAATGGGAATCAGTTTGTCCGTCTCCAATCAATCATTGGAGACGTTTAGATCAGTTAGAACATACATTCATGTCCGTCTCGGTTTTCAATCTCCCGTTGGGAGTGTTTTTTTTATCAGCGATCTTGAGGGAAATCCAAGGCACTCTGTTCCATTTGAAATTAAAAAGCCTTTATGATTTATTGCATGGCTATACCTTCATTAGAAACCTGCTGCTGACTTACGCATTTCAGCTCCAGGAGTCTTCATCAGGGCGTCATAAAAACACAAAAGGCAGCAGACAGACGTCCTTAAATAGCGCCATCAATCAGTGAACGCATAACGACAATAATCAATATTGGAGAGAAAATCATTTTAACATTCCAATGTAAGATGTCAAAGTGTCAGAAAGAAAAGCTGTTAAAATAAGTTTTATATTGTAATATTATATTGTACCCAGAAAATTTCATTTAGTGATGATTTCATTCCACTTTTTTAATTTTACACTTTTATACACTTGTAGGAATTCTTGTTTAAAAAATAGTTACAATATTGTTTGTTTTTTTCACAAAAACTGTCAAATCAGTTATGGTTGTCAAATACAATTCTGCGAAAGCACTAAAGACATTTCCATCACATACCTGCATCCTGTCGTCACCCTTTACATGGACGTATCGATGCATGTGATGATTGAATAACTTGCAGATCTGCGTTTGTCTGATGTTATTACGTTGTCAATTCCTAACCCTTTTTATCCCCGTTCTTAAATCCTCACACAAAATTAAATTAGATCTAATTAAGTTTAATCTATGATACAGAGCAAAACCTCTCAACCTACAAAAATTGAGCTCCGGGGATCTTTTTCCCGTTGACTTCTTCGTCGGACCACTACTAAATCCTTTGTTCTTCTGTTTGTTTTTATTGTTTTTCTAACATTATTTTTTATTGTTTTCAATATTAACAGAAGAACAGACGGGGTATATCATACAGCAGTGTACAAAAAAAGTTAGATACAAGATGCTCACCTCGTCCATCCGGTCTCCCGCATCCTTTTACTCCATGATTCCTGTCGGGTGTAGAATATGTATGTAAAGAGAGATTCTGACTACCAACACACAGTGCCTCCCAATCCTCAGGTCGTCTTTCCATTTGTATTTCACTCTCAATTTTTCTCTGCCTGTGATTTGACACATTTGAGAGTAAATACAGGAAACAAACCCTCTTCGTCCCTGTTTTGCCCTCACAAGTTTGTGTAGAACCACTTCCTGTGATGGATGTGGGTGGCCAACCATTTCTAAGGTGATGAAATGTCTAACCTGGATATATTTGAAAGAGTGAGTAGGTTGTTCATACTGAGTGGATAACCTTAGTCTGAAGGGTTTCTGCTTTAAACAGATTTCTGTGATACCATCTCTAACAGTTTTAGGTAACTTGGGACTCATGTGAGGAGGAGCCTCATCGTATGTAGGCTTACCTTCTGGTCAAATCTTATACGTATAGGTCGTGATTAGTTGTCGGAGCCAGAGGAGAGTTAAAAGATCTAATTTATGGTGTTTAGTCCAACTTAAATACATTTAGGTGGTGTTTTTCTGTTTCCATGTGTTAATGGAATTTCTCCTCTTGCCAAGTCAATACGGTTCTAGCCTGCCCAGTAAATGTGCTCAAATAATAATAATAATAACAATTGATACTTCGATCATCCCCAGGGGAAAGTCTTTCTCTGCATTTGACCCATCACTGAAGAAGAAGTGGACAGCCCCTTTGAAGCGCCCGGGGGGCATAATGTGTTCAGGGTCTTGCTTAAGGACCCTACGACATGTAAACATGCTGGGACTTGAACCGACTACCTTCCGATCCTCCAATTTTCAGACCTCTGCTTAACCGCGGAGTTATCCGACCCAAATGTTACGTCTTTCAGTCCACCATCTTTGAGAGGGCTTTTTAATAATTTCACATTTACGCCGGGGGGGTTTATTTCGCCATATAAATTGTGTACGACAAGAATTAAGTTGTTTGAAGACATTTTTTCTACTTTAGTTTATTAGCCGACTGCTACGAACCTCAGTAAAAGGAATTACCTAAAAGGAGAAGTGATGGAATACCAGAATGGAGTTTGCTAAAAACAAGGAAATGTGAATTTATTTAAACATTATTAAACTCATTGTCTGTTGCATGTATATCAAACATTTTTGATATTAACGATTCAACATCGGGGAGGTTCCAACTCCATGGGGACCAGTGCGATAATTGTATTAACACCACACCATACACTTGTCGTTTGAGATAAGCCTCGAATCGGAGCATGCCCCCATGACCTTTTAGGGGGTGGGGGGTGGGTATCTGCAATACCTAAACCTAATGAGACCACCTCTTTTTATCGGACCAAGGCTCTGCTGTCTTATCCACACCTTGGAACCTGGAGTTTCCACTTCTGCAATATTATTATGGGTCAAACTGAAAAATCTTAAAGTCTGGACCAAACGCGATGGATGTGAAAGTAATGGTCCCTAAAGATTGGAGGCAGAGTGTACGCAGTGATGTAATAAACAAATTATCCAAAGAAGCTGTGTCCAAAAGATAATGACTAAATAAAGTCTGGGAAGCGAGCAGAGCAGGTCAAGGGAAGGAAAAATCCAGGAAACCCACAGAGATGTATAAAAATGAGATGGAGCACGTTGAATGGAGCAATACAGTGCTTCGAATAAAAGCTCCGGAAAGAGATGAACTAATGAAATGATGAATATTGATACAGACGACACGACGAATGACTGAGGACATGATTTACTAAAATATAAAATGTTTTGCAATATGTGAAACAAACAAAACAACACAGAGAACTAGACATTCAAAATAAAACAGGGAAAAAGGAATTATGGGATCAAATCATCACATCGTTTCTATAAACTTATAGACAATCTCACACTGACATACACACACACACTGTTCCAAACGGTATCTCAGTTCAGCTGTCATGGAATATGGTGTTTGTTTGTTTTTCAGAGCCTCGTTGCGGTGTGGCCCTGGTGAGCGACGGGCGGACTGGCGCACCAGACCAAGAGAGAAGCTCGCCGTCATGCCATCCCCCGACCAATGACAATCCTCCTACAGATAGGGGTGGGGCTGACAGCGAGACAGAGAGTGACGTGGATGACCCGTAAGTTTTTGTTTTGTCTTTTTGACCCCATTTTTTCCCCTCCCTTGTATTGTTGAGACCAGAAAAATGTTCATGGTGCAAAATGTTTAGATTTAGAAAGAGGCTCTCTGCTCATCTCTGTTTTTTTAACGGCCGCCGCAGAGCGCCCGCAGTGTTGTGCCTATCAGTGCATTTTCTCTTGGATGACAAATATACAGCAAAGGTAGTTATATATCATGGTAACTATTATCAAGAAAAGTAAAAGGGAAAAGTGCAACAAACAGAAGATTATATCTCGGTTCGGGCTGCAGCAATGCCATTTAAGGTCATGAAGTACTCAGATTTCCGTACTTGCTGGCATGTGTATGAGAAACTGATGCAGCTTTAGTAGCACAGAGTCTGTGATGTATCTGGGAAACTTTTAGAGTGAGATAGCTTACTAGATTATCTACAACCAGTAACGGCTTGTTATCAAGAGAAATATACAGGCTAAAAGCCTGTTATTGCAGGAGTTGGGTTTCGTAAGGACATTTTCTTCCTGCTTCATCAGTTTTTGCTGATGAGCTGTTTACCACTGATAGCGTTAATGAACTCCGTGAAGTCAATGCTGTGATGGGGCTTCAAGTGTTTCGTCAAATTGCATGTACTAAAGGTTTTTTCACCGCAGAGCAATGAAGGGTATCTTTGCTGGAATTATGTGTTGTTGCCATTAGTGATGTAAATATATAAGATTTTGGTGTCACGCTTAGTGTCAATGGAATTAATCAAGGACTCATGGATTTCACGAATTATCGACACTATGGCAACAAACTACAGATACACCGATTGCAATTTTCTTGGCCATCACTGATTATTATAAAGTCTGACCGGCCGATGCCGATTTGGGCGGATTCCGATTCTTTTCCTTTAAAGTTTAAAAATCATAATGAGTAATGTCTTTTAAGATCTCATATTTTGAAGGATTACCGTGGAAGTGACAAGACTGGTCAGCCGTGTGTAATGTCCATGTATTCTGACCTGTTGAAATGAATCTACCTCCGTCCTATTCGCCGTGTGTTTCTAAAACCAATTGTTTCAAATTTCTAAGCAAAATAAAATTTTGTACGCCGCGTTCAGTCCATTATATGTTATATGTTGGCTTTGTTCAGGGACTTCAGGCCTTGTGGCTGGCGGTGTTGCCAACCCGTCAGTAAGGAAAATAGCTATTGGCTGTCCTAAAAGTGCTAGAAGTCGCTAAATGACATCATCCCCTAATTTGCATAAATGGCCATTAGAGGGTTCTGAATGCTCGAAGATTGGCAGTTCGATCCCAAGAGTGCCCCTGCAGTCTAGATGTCATAGGGTCCTGGAGCTTGACACTGCTTCGGAGAGGCTACTCAATGCTCCTCGGGGATGCATCAATCTGGCAAAGGGAAAATGTTGATTCTTTGAGATGTAGAATCAGACTAAGTTATGTCTGTCTGTCATTATTATCACCTTATTAGCAGAATGGGTGATCGGGCCTTCTGTTCTGCTGCCCTTCGTCTGTGGAATGACCTCCCTGACCATCTCAGGGCCCTACAGAGGACTGACACATTTAAAAAAGGACTAGGCAGAACCTATAACCTTAATTAACATTGCTGCTTTTTGGTCATGTTTTTATATAGTTATTATTTTTATTTTTTTATTGATACTTTTATCTGCTTTCACTTTGTAGCACTTTGAGATTTGATCCAAATGTAAAGTGCATTATAAATTAAATGTATTATTATTATTGTTATTATTATATATAACCTCACGTGCCTATGAAAATTGGATGATTTTATTCAGTAGCTTGGGTCCTGCTATCTAATCATTGCTCATGGATCCTTAAACGATCTTCATGTTCTATTTGACCGCCTCAAGTCTTATGGGCTCTTTAATTAACTTGCATTTTCATAATTTTGTGCACCCATTTAAAAATGTCTGTGGCTATGTTTCACAATTCAATACACGTTAAATATGGAAAAACCAAAGAAAAACGGAACTTTGAAGCTTAAGTTCTTCGACAAACCCTGTGTCCTGTAATAATAATTATAATAATAATGCATTTAATTTATAATGCACTTTACAATTGGATCAAATCTCAAAGTGCTACAAAGTAAAAGCAGATCAATAAAAAATAAAATAATAACTATATAAAAACCTGACCAAAAAGCAGCAATGTTAATTAAAGTTATAGGTTCTGCTGAAAAGGAAAGTTTTAATCATGCTTTCACCTGTGTAAGCATTTGAACCTTTAGTGCTGTACTTAAATAGGAAAAAGTCATTTTGTGCAAACGAACAGTGCTCGATCCTCTCTCAGCTTCAGGTATGACACAGGAGAACGCAGTGTCTCCTGAAGATTATATAAGATGAAGTTCTGCAAGTGATGAAATTAGATTTTAAAGTCTGGAGGAGGCTCCACGCAGAACGGATGCACTCAGATAAACCTCTGACAGTGGGATTCAAAGGAAAGAACAACAAACAACTTTTCTACCAGTTGCATCAGTTTGTGTGTGTGTGTGGGTGTGCTTTAGTTTCATGTGTGTGTGTGTCAGGACTGATTCAGTCTGTCTGCTGATTCCTCTCAGTCTCAGGCATCTGGCTGGTTTACTTCTTTCTTTCACTGAGACTCAGACCAGCTGTCTGGCTGATTGTGTGCCTCTGAATGTTCCAGGGTCGCCCTGTTTATAGTGAAGGACGCCTCTCTATACAGCCAACGTCACGATTAGAATAAAAAAGAAATTAAAAAAAAAGGAAACGTTTCAGAAAGCCTTCAGTGTTGCAGTGGTTATATGTGCTACCAGACATTATCTCAATGGCGAGACTGATCCAAACAAAAGTGACACCTTGAACAAGATGTGTGCTTCACTTTGAGGCTTTTTTTTACTCCACCTGTGCGAACGATCCCCACACCGTACACATCCCCACAGATTTAGGCTTTGGTGATATGGATTCTTTCTTATTGTTAAGAATAAGTAACAGTATAAATATGGTATGGTGGTTCACCACAGCTCCCCCAAAATAGTAGCAAGAAATAAAAGTAGTGACACAAAAACAGTAGCAGGCTCCTCCAGTGGTGCCCAAAGCATCGTAGACAAATCAGGTGAGACAATACTTTTTTCACACCAGGTGTGGCCTTGCTGTCAATCAGGATCAACTTCTCGGTCCCTGGGGGGTCGGAGTTGCATTTTCGAGAAAATAATAACCAAATATACAGTATGTACATTAATCAGAAAAATTAAGGGATATTTTGGTTCTTAAAGAACCAAATATTCATTTTAAAGTCTTTATTGATATACATTGTTCATTACAAGAACGGTCAATGCAAGCTGAAATCATGGACACATTGAGGACTGGACTTTAAATCAGACCCAAAATCAAACTGTCAACTGAACTCACAGGCCAGATGATCAAACTGGTTTCAATTTCATCACAACAACCAATAATGTGTCTCGGCATGTGACCCTCTCATGCCGGTTGGCTCTCTCGACACTATCTGGACCTGCACCTGATGAGACGGCACAATGTGTCCTCCCACATCTGGATCCGGGCATCAGGGAGCTCCTGCACAGTCTGTGGTTCTACTCGGCAGCATCAGATCTAGCCATGCATAACGTCTCAGAGGTTCTCAGGTGGTTTCAGGTCTGGAGAACGGGAATAGTGGGTGAGGGTACCGTTGGGTAACATCTGGAGGTCTTTGAGACCCTCCAAGGATCTGCCTCTCTAGACCATTACTGGCCCACAACCAAACTGGACCTACTGGATGATGTTTCAGCAGCAGAACCTTTACCACGGGATCTCCAGACTCTTTCAAGTTTGTCACATGAGCCCACCGAGAACCTGCTCTCATCTGTGAGGAGAATGGGGCACAAATAGAGAACCTGCCCATTCTAGTGTTATCTGGTGATCATCATTCCAGCTGCTTGGTACTGGACTGTTAGCTCAGGTCCCACTAGAGTATGTTGGCCCCTCATGCCAACCTCATTGAGTCTGGTTTTGTAAATTTTGGTCCAAAACATCCCACAAGTAGCTGCTGGAGATCATTTTGTAGATAGGCTTCCTGGAAGTGCTTCTCCTGTTCTTCCTCAACTGAGGAGCGGTCCTGCTGCTGGGTTGTTGCTCTTTTACAGTCATGTCAAGCTCTCCTGGTGACAGCCCGTTACACCAGAGAAGAGAACATCACTAGTCCTTGACAAAAATACCATTAAAATGGCCAAAATGGTTGAATTGTTAGAAAACCAAAGTAAAACTCCGTTCCTTTGCTTTTCCAGGTTTGGTGTGTTTTGCATACTTTTGATGGACGCTGCACAATACTTAATTTCTTTTTAATTTCACTATTGTAGAGGCGAGGCATCTACATTTATGTTCTGTCTTTAGGTAAAGTGTTCATGCACTGCAGTGTTCATGCACTCATGTGTTCATTTATTCCTGTTAGGCTGATTCTTTATGGTTTTTACGGAGACGCTGAAAGTATTTTAGATCATATGATTCCTTAAAAGAGCAAAAATTATCAGAATTAAAATTGTTTTTGAAGTGGTTGTAAATAAAAGCTAAGAACAAATCTGGATGTATTATTTACCATTTAAGCATTTGTGAGCCATATTTTCGTATATTCCAGAGCAGTAGATCTCGCCCTCTATCGGCACATCAAAAGAGATCTTATTTTGAAAAGTTCGTGACCACCACCACTTTAGAACGCCAACATCAGCAAGGGGAAATTTACATCTCATCCCCGAATACCTCACTTGAAATAAAAATGAAGGGCCCGTCAACTGGAGATAATAAAATGTTTAAACAACAATTCTAAAGACTATAAGTTACAACTGATTGGTTGGAGATGAAATAAAATTCATATCCCGTCCATTTATATAAAAGTCAAATAAAGTGCCATTTGAATGAGGTGGTTGGTTCTGGCTCTGCCGGGTTTCCAGACGGCTTAACTACAATGCCAGGCAGCCTTTAACGGGGAGGTTTAAGGTCGCAGCGTAATTAATCAGTGTGTGTCGTTCTACTGAAAATCTTTTCTGCTTCTTGCATGTTTTACTAGCGGTCAGCAAACAGCCTTTATTTACTGAAAACCACTCATGCGTTTGTCTAACACACTCACTACTGTCTACCCCCCGCAACCCCAAACATGGAGACTGAATACATAAAATCATGTTGCGTATCCTTATAAGGGAGGTGGACAGCCTAAAATCCGTGACAGGCATTGCCTAATGGAGCTGTTTTTTTCAGCGTAAAATGATATCCTGCTTCAGCTAAACACACTATACGAAGTCTGCAGGCATCGCATGACTGCGTTACGTCGCCGTCACAGGCTTATACACGTGTGTACATGTTTGTTAAATGCGTTTTCTTACATTTTTCCTGTAGTGCAGTGGGTCCCAATTTATCTTTAAACAAGCAAGAATAATCATTTGCGCGTAAACGAACATTCTTGACCACTTTCACTACCGTTTGCATCGTCTTATTATCTTAAACAGGTTAAAAGGCCATTTAGAAGAGAGAACCTAAACATTTAAACTGTTTCAACTTCAATGCATGCTTATTGAAAATATAGGCTGTCGATGTGTTTGTGTTAAATACTTAATAGGTATGACTTAATAGGGTTATTTAAGCGTGTTGAGATGTCTCATTGTTTTTTTTATCTCCTCTGATCAAAATAAAAACATTTTAAATTGGCTATTTTATAAATTACGAAAATGCATTGAATCTCCCAATCTTACCTCTTCTGATTGCAAAGATTTATTTCTAATTTCTAACCTCATTAATACTGTTTGTTTCATCCTCTAGGCTCTTTTAGTCCCCTGAGGCCAAAAGGCTCATATAAGTCCAGCATTCTGCAAAAGTGGCCACACAACACACATTCTTTACTCGAGTCAAAGTCTAGTTTCTTATTTCTATCTAGGCGTGAAGCAGAGAGAGAATCGTTTTTAATCTCCACAGTACGTGTCAGTCCTGTGATGAGCAGGGCTGTATTCCAGAAACCGGGTTTAAAATACTCTCTGGGTTTATTAACCCTGAGATGGGAAACCGAGTGTTCCGTTCCAGGGTAGCTGATCTGAGTGGTTAGAGTCCACTCTGAATTTGTAAACTCTGAGTTAAACTCATGCGCGAGGAACGTCTAGAAGAAAATAAATGAAGAAATGCATTTGTTTTTACAAGAATTACTGTACCTCCGATGTCATCCGAACGACATTAACACTTGGTATCTGGAAATAACGCAATGATGAGAAATTGCTAATAATCTACTTAAGTAACAATCCTGGTTTTAAAATGTCAGGAGTAGGAATTTGAGATATTTGTGTTATAATGTAGAGAGTAAATGAAAAAAATACGTCAGCAAAATAAATACTCAAGTAAGGTACTGAAAAAATCTATTTAAGTATGTTTGCACTTTGTTAGTTCACATCTCCTCAAACACTTCCTGCCAAAATTTATTTTATGCATGATTTGTCTGCGCCCTAAAGGTGCGAAGCTCTTAACAGGTTTATTCAGTTTGATTATTTTTACATTTTACGCGCATTTGAACTTTTGTGATTTCCATGTTGCTTTGCTCCATTTCACCTCTGATAGACATGATGGTCTGTTGTTCCAGTAGCCTGGTGTCTGTGTTGCAGTTAAAATGAGACCTGCTTTAGTCGGAGTAGATCAGACAGTGTACCGGCTCTCAGTACACAAAGACTTTTCTACTGGTCATGACTGATACGCCGACATTGTGACCAAAAAAATATGATTCTATATTTATTTTGCTCTGATTCATTAATCTACATTTATCTCTGAATTCAGCAACAACCGGTTAAAAACCAGATTATTTATTCATCTGTTGGGTGATCGATCGAACGGCGACATGCCCTCTTCCCTCCTCAGTATCAGTCTTTGTTTCTCTTACATTATTCACATTTTCTCTTTGTATCTATTTAAGTATCAACACTAACATTACACGCACAGTTATTCACCTCTTAAGAATTTGTATACAAAGTAGTACCTATTTAACTCTTCCCTTTCGCCCAGATTGTGACAGCTCTTGTGTTTACTCTATCTTTTATTTACTCTGTGTCTGGTTTCTAGTCCCTAGAAACTTGGCTTGCTAGACATGTGGACCTTATTTGTACAAGCAACAGTTTCTGTGACACCGACTGAGTAAATCCTCATAGTTAAAGTGTAATGACGAGAAGAGACACGGAGTGTATGTGTCACATTTAATGTTCTTCTGGGCTGACCTGTGGTGAATGTAGTTTGCGGGTAACCACTATTATCAATACACATCTTTGTTGTAATGCCTGTTTCATCTTTAAAATAACCTCGTTATCAAGCTACAAATATGTCAAATAAAAGTGTCTAAGATATTCAGGCTTAAATGATTTCAACCATGAATCTAAACAGTTACTACATTATATATTTATATTCCAGGTTATTCAGAATGTTGACCCAGATGCAGATTGGAGCCCGAGACCAGGTTGTACGGTTCAGGAGTTTAACCTGTACTACGGTTATAGATATCGGTTATTTTTATTTTCAAGCTTAGTCGGAATTAGATCTGCAAAATAAACATGAAATAGCTCCCCAACTAGACAATATTTTTAAAAGAAAATCTTTTGTCGGTGGTTTGACTTTTCATTCACATTGGACATTTTTTTTCCATCGTGTCCAGTCCTCTTTAAATGTGACTTGCTGTCAGTGGGAAACCTGAGCCGTGTAAGATCTGCACAGCCGTTCCATTCTTTCAGTGATGGTTGGGAGGCAACAAGGGGACTGGTTCTTGATATAAGAAACACAAAAGCACCATTGAGAATGAAGCATATCATACCTGAAAATATTGGGCACTCCTTTCCCTATGATATGGAGAATGTGTCCAAAGTCATGTCTTGGGTTATATTATTAATGTGATGATTTTTGCCGATATGTGCCAGTTCCTCCTGTGCAGCGGAGTCTCTCTTGGAAACTGTTGCTCAACTCATCATCACTCTTGTTCCATTTTCAAGAAGTGCCATGGAACAAGCAGTTGTAGGAAGAGATAAAGTAGATACGCAGAGAAAAGACTTATGGCTTATGAAACGTTTACAGCCTAATTGATAGCTTAATTGTAACCCATTTTAAAATCCTTTAGCTAGTCTCATTATAAAGTTGTATCAAAAACCCATTAAGCTCATGCATTCCTGAAAGTCCCGCACAGGAGTCCCTTTATTGTTGTCTCGTAGTTTCATATTTTTCTGTGTGTGAATGCAGGTTCTCCCCTGGTGTGGCCAATGACCCTTCACTGTCCACCAGTCCAATGAAGAGGCGCACACAGTCCCTCAGCGCCCTGCCCAAAGACGGAGACAGGAAGGTCAGTCTACTCTGCAAACAGTCTGTTGAACTGGACAAAATATAGAAAAACACAGAAAGGGCTATTTTATGTATTTCACAATGTCCTCTTATCTATGGTTAAACCTTTACTGTCCCTAACATGAACCAGAGGGAGAAGGACCATATCCGCCGTCCCATGAATGCTTTCATGATCTTCAGTAAACGTCACCGGGCCCTGGTGCACCAGCGACACCCCAACCAGGACAACCGCACAGTCAGCAAGATCCTGGGAGAGTGGTGGTACGCTCTGGGTTGCAGCGAGAAGCAGCAGTACCATGATCTGGCCTTCCAGGTAGATACTCTCCAAATCTTTTAACATGCATTTTATCTTCATACATTTACTCACTTTATAGTTTATAGGTGGTTTTAAAAGTGTAGTTTACTATTAGCGACCTTCACTCAGGAGTGATTATAGCCACTGTATCAGAGTCCACCAAGTGGTCGGGACTTTGGTGATATAGGTTCTCACGACCAAGAAAATGCTCATGAGACCCTCTCGACCTCCTCCAGGTGAAAGAGGCCCACTTCAGAGCACACCCCGACTGGAAGTGGTGCAACAAGGACCGCAGGAAGTCGCTTTCAGAGGGCCGTGGGACGCCAAAGGATCAGCGGGAGAGGAGCATGTCTGAGAGCATAGGTGTGTGTGTGTGTGTTCTGATAACCTTCCACAAATCAATTTGGAGACACACGCGTATTCTACGTAAGGAAGTCATTTATTTGCAGTAAACTGTTAATGTAAGCCAATAAACTGGAGGGAGCTATGAAACAAAAAGTGTCGGCTGCAATTGAGTGAAAATGTGCATGCTAGGATGTTTCACAGTTCAAACTAAGAAAAGGAATCACAGTCTAAAAACCCAGAGGGGCGAGGGGTGAGGTTTATCTGACTCGAGGGGGAGGGGGGCCAGGTGTGTGACACATGATGCTGATGAATTTCCTAATTGGTCTCCAGCCTCGAGGCACGTGCTGCAGAGCAGGAGTTATGGTTAACGATGTGATTTCAGGGTCATTTTGAGGTTTTTAGTGTTACGGTTCCAGAGTAATTGCCATGGTTACTTATGCTGCACACGTAGCATGCTCAGGAGCAGCTAATACTGGAGGTCAGAGGTCAAACTGCATAAAAGCACCTGGTACTGACCAATCAGTTCCACGCTCCCATCCCTTACACACAAACACAAACACACATAGTTGAGAGGTAAACAAAGGAAAACTCTATAATTTAAAAAAAAAGCTATGGTTTCTATTTTTAGGCAATTTCTATTATTTCTCAGATAAACCCATAGTGCATTTATTAAAAGCGTTCATTGAAAATGAAAATTTATACAAACCTAGAATCACTGCATTATTCAGATACAGTAATTACAAATATCAAAAAGGTACTTCTGGGTTCTACAGTCACTCCCTGCGCGTAGAACCTCCTGCTTAAGTCATACTTAAACAGTAGCTACTATAAACTTAACTAAATTTGTCCGCCGATTGTTACTGGGTTTGTCTTGGATTTTATAATTTTAGGTTCTGTCTGCATCATTTAGCCATAACATTATAACCACTTGTCTAATATTCTCTAGGTCTTTGTATCGCCGCCTAAGCAGCTCTGTCAAGTCATTGTGTTCTGACACCTTTCTATCAGAACCAGCATTAACTTTGTCAGCAGTTTAAGATGCAATAGCTCTGCCGTAGGATCAGACAGAGGAGCCTTCACAATCCATGGAACCTTGGGGCACCCTCTCTCTGATGCATTTGTCCTTTCTTAGAGCACCTAGATAGGTTCTAACCACTAGAGACTAGAAACACCCAACAAAATTTGGAGTTCCAGAGATGTTCTGATCCAGTCGTTTAACAATCACAATCCGGTTCTTATCAAAGTCTCCCAAAATCTTATGCGTACCCATTTTTCTTGGGTCAAACTCTTCATCTTGGAGGAGAGAATGTTAATTCCTTGCTAACATTGGCCACCCACTGACAGGTAACCATGGTAACATAAGAATCAATTTCCTTTTAGAACTTTACTTGTCTGCGGTTCTAATGGTACGGCCGATTGGTGTTTATGTGCAATGCATTTCTGGGTCGCCATAGTTTATGGTACTGCAGCAACCCAACTTCTCAGGGATCTGTGGAACTGAATGAATTTGAAGGCACTTGAAGTGTTTTGCTGCTGCTCATAGTTGGTGTTGCTGTCTGAACCAGGGTCTTCATGGATTTACTGGTCCTTAATCGGTCCTAAAAGTCTTTCTTTTCTCTTCAACAGACCCCCATCCGGAGTCCCAGGTCCTCGAGGGAACGGGAGGAGGCTCAGCCTGGCCAGTGGGAACAGAGCGTCAAGAGGGGCTGCACCCCCGTCCTCGAGCTTTTTCCCAGAGTGCAATGCACACTCTGGAGCAGAGGGAGAGGGAGAGAGACCTGGAGAAGGTAGGTCGATAATCGGTACCTCTAAGGCAGCAAACAGTATCATCCAAATACTGATAGAATGAAGATGTGTGTCCATCACACGGATCTGCTGAAAGCACTGTGTTTAGAACCATCTCTCGGTTCTTTGCGTGTTCGCTGGAGCTGCTGCTGATGCTTTGGGGGAGCTCAGCCTCTAACTTCAAACATTTCACTTATTTCTTCTTTAGTGCCTTTGAAGGTGTGAGACTGTTTGCTGCTGCGCTCCTTAACACAGGAGGATAAGCCTGCATGCTCACGGCTTTGTTTTCAACCGATCCGTTAGATGCTGATGGCGAAGCTTCAGAAGAATGCCTGCTTTGATAACTGCAGTGTTAACTCTGACTGAAGTATTGTCGTTACTTAAGGCACTTTTCTGAGCTCATGAAGATACATATCACAAACTACCCAGAATATTATTTTTTCCTATTTAAAAAGCAGGATGTCTGTTGAGTTATTTCGTTTTTTCTGCTGCATTGCCTAACCACGAAAATCACATTGAAAACTGACAGTTTTATGCTACCGCCATTAATACCACTTTTTTTTTTACATTCTCTCTATGTATTCCAAAAGTAACCGTTTTTTTGGAACTTTTGTTCAAAATAAGTCAAAATAAAGCTTATTATCTGATCCTTAATAATTCATATGAATTAAATCAGTCAGTATATCGAAGAAATAATTCTTAAATTCACCCCATTAAAATACTTTCATTCTCGGTTTATATTAATGTCATGATCTATTATTTCATTTAATTTGTCCAGTAACATAATGGAATATCACACATTAAATGATCAGACGCTGAATAAAGTACATATACGTAGATTACCCAAACGAAGAAATCATCCTGCACCATCGAAAATGAACAAACTATCAGTAAATTGGGCACCACTATAAATCTTTACCATTAGACTACGTTAAAACTGCTATCAATTGGGGTTGACAAATTAACAGGGAAAATATAAATCAGTCATTAAGACAGAAATAGCCTACCTTTTACATTGATGTGCCGCGTTTGCAGGGTTTTTTTCTTTTAGGTTTTTCCACAATCTGAATAATTGTTTTTTCTCCCACATATCGTTGGAGAATATCGTTGGATATCGCTGTTTGAATATAATAATTCCAACCTCTATTCAGCGCTTCCCCTCGCCACTTTGACCAGAACACAGAGTGACATGTTCATGACTGCTAGTTATAGGTGAATGGGTATTACTAACACATAAAAGAACACATCCGTCATACATTGGTATCAATTCATCACTGTCCTTTGTCTGCTTTTCTTCTCCGTTTGTTTGTTGCAGCATGACCGGCCACATTTGTTTCGCCAGCAGCCCCTGCCTGTCAGCGAGGATGTGACCAGCGATGAAGAGCGCATGGTGATCTGTGAGGAAGAAGGTGACGATGATGTCATGGGTGAGTAAAATGTTCAGCGTAGGGGCTTAAGGTTGGTTGCAAGCCAAACAGAGAAAGTTGCTGAGTCATGTTGCCAATAACAATAGCTGTGAATTTACTGTTTTTTGGTAATGTTGGTTGTTTGAAGGCAACTTTTCTAAACTTGTGTTGATAAACCATCTCCGTTCCCCCCCTTCCTCGGGTCTAATCACAAATGAAATCACCTTCCGAGAAGTGATGTAAATGCAATGTGCATCGTATGTCTAAACTCTCTGAATATAACCGAACTATGATATCCGTGTCTCCCCCCTCAGAGGATTCCTGTCCTGAAGGCTCCATTGACCTCAAGTGTAAAGAGAGAGTGACAGACAGTGATGAGGACGAGCCGGATGGACAGGTACCAGCACTGATCATTAAATCAGCTGATTTACTCTCTGCAGTCTATTTCACGCTAAGTTCGACCTCCTCTTCCCCATAATGTGTTTGTTGATTAATTTGATTCTCAAAGCCTCTGTCAAGATCTTGAGTCTGAAGTAGTTATGAGTTGTATTAGTTACATATTTGTCCAACTCATTTTACAATGTCTCTGAGAAATGCATTCTGTAAAAAGTACTGGACCCCCTCCTGCTTTCCTCTGGTTCTGTGTGTGGTTCAGTCTGAGCCGTGCTAGATATTCTGACCAAAGTAAGCCAGAGTAAACCTGTAGTACAAAGTTTTTAATTATAATTAAAAAATAATATAAAACTGTCATCCAGTACCTGGAGATCTGTCTCCGACATCACTGTTGTGGAATTTTATTCCACTCTCCTTTACAGAACTACTTTAGTGCAGCTTTATTGGAGGGATTGTCGGCAGGAGCTGTTCTTCTCTGATCCCACCGATGCATCCCAGTGGGGTTCGGTTCCAGACTTTGACTAGATCACTCCAGAACTGTAATTTGATTCCTTCTGATTCAATCAGAGGTGGACTTTGTACTCCTGTTTAGGATCATTGTCTTGCTTCATGACGTCACAGACTAATGACCTGACATTCACCTTCAGAATTTTCTGGTGGAGAGCAGAGTTCATATTTCCCTCAATTATGGCTTCCGGGTCCTGAAGCAGCAGATCATCTCCCCAACATTCCACGGCCACCTCCATGCTTGAACGTAGGTCGGAGGTTCTTGAAGTGGAATGCTGTGTTTGGTTTCTACCAGATGTTACAGGGACCCCTGTCTTCAAACAGTTAACCTTCCTCTCATCAGTCCAAAAAAAGATTCTCCCAGAAGCTCTGAGTGTCATTAAGGTGTGTTGTGGGTAATATCAGACCAGCCTTAATGTTCTTCTGGATCAACAGTGGCTTTCTCCTCACTACTGTCTCATTAGGCCATTTTAGCCCAGTGTCTTTGGAATAGAGGAGTCATGACCTCTGACCTTTACAGAGGTGAGAGCGGTCTGATGGTCCTTGGAGTTTTTTTTTGTTTTTTTTATCTTCCATGACTTCCTGGTTGAATCTTCGTCATGCTCTGTGAGGAATCTTGGAAGATGGTGGATAATGTGTCTCCCTGTGGAGTCCCAGAACTTTAGAAACAGCTTTGGAACCCTTCCCAGACTGATGGACTTCAATTACCTTTTGAAATTTCAGCTGATTTTGGCATAGTGTGCTACTTGTAAGATTTAGGAGCCAACTTCCCGCTTCTGAAGATGGTCTATTGAAGTGATGACGAGTTTGGTAGATTTGGGTATTTTGCTTCCAATATGGCGCCAATACTTTTTCACACACGCCCAGTTAGGTGTTGAAGAATGTTTTTGGTTCAATAAATAAATATACGATTTAAAGCTTGTAACTTGTGGTTTAGGTTTTTTTATTTGAAATTTTGTTTCTTAGATCCGACCCAGTTTAATATTAGACTTGAACATAAAAAAAAAACCCTGGAGGGGATCCACTACTTTTTCAAAGCAGTATAGCTATAATCTTATTCTGCATGCAAGATCTCAGATATTCAGGGGTTACTGCAGGTTAGGAAACTTGTTTGTTAATGAAGATCTTTACACTGTAACTCTCAGGGCTTTTTTTGTCTATCGTCTCTTCCCTCCAGCATGGTTTCAAGCCAGTGGCTCCATCCTCTTTTCCCTCTTCCTCTACCGGCATACTCCAGGCTGACCCCACCCAAGCTAAAGGGAGTGGAGGAGGTGTGGGTGAAGAGGGCTCTGACAGGAACAGAAAGAGAGCTGCAGATAGCGGAGAGAAGGGGAGCGAGGGACACTCCAACGGTGAGGAAGCCGCAGCAGCAGGAGGAGGTGGACAGGGTGTCTCCTCATTGTCCATCAGCCAGGCTCCAATCGTCTCGTCCCAGCTGGGTTTAACCCAGCTCATCAGCGCTGTCCGCATCGCCCCCACCATGGTTACCAACGTGGTCCGGCCCCTCGCCTGCACACCCATCCCCATCACCAGCAAGCCAGTGGAAGGAGCCGTCACCCTCAGCTCTCTATCTCAGGACAAGAAAGCCACTCTCCTGATTGGAGAAAGCGCAGCTCAGCACCTGTCAATCACTGCAGGGTGTGGGTACCAGTCCTCATCCTCCTCTCCCAGTCCAGTCAGTGTAACCCCTTTGGGCAGCAGCGGCCTGATCACTAATCTGGTTCTGGCAGGGTCCTACCCAACTGTCCAATCCGTGCAGCTCCTCACCCCACAGACCCCTCCAGCACATAGTCAAACCCCTCTACCTGTCCTCCAGCCACAGCTCCACCCCACTGCTGCCACTTCCCCTCTGACTCCTCCCATCGGCCCCAAGCCGCTAGCTCAGACACAGTACATACTGCCTCCCGAGTGCCCCTCCTCGCCTCAACTCACCCACCAGCAAATTCTCTCCCTGCCCACAAGTCCCGCCATAGCCAATGGCGTGAACTCGGGGTCGGACCTTAAAGTCCGGCCTGGCTCCAGAGGTGAGACAGAAAGCAATGGCTGCGAAAAAAGAATGAAAAGTGAAAATTGAAATTTTTTTGTCATATTTTCTTTAAGCTGTAGCTAGCGTATCTTATTTTGTGTACATCATCTCCACAGGAAGCACTGAGAATGTTTTGATCGCTTAGGTAAACAATAGACAAGATAGAGAACCAGAGTATGCGCTCCTATGAGCGAATCAATCTCTATTCATGTTAGGCAGCAGCAGCAGAACTTTCACCTAGTAGTTTCACTATGATCCCAGTGTCTCTGTCTCAGTGTGTTTCCACCCACCGCCGTTCCCCTCTTAACTCCAGCCACCCGTTCTTCATGCTGACTTCTTTCGTTCTCTCTTTCTATCCCTCTTACAAGTCCAAACAAAGTCACCCGTCTTGCAGAGCAAGATGTTGGTTCCCATGGCAACAGTGAGAACAGGGTCTACTCCTCCTCATCCTTCCGTTTCCCCTGTGGCTCCTCCTCTTCCTGTGCAGAATGGCCCTGCAGCAACGAACAAGGTAGGAATGTCAACAGGGCAAGTCAGACAGGTGTAAGCAGCATCGATGATAAACGGACGGCATCCTGTTTGCCGACAGGTGACAAGGCAGTTGGCAGGATTCATGCTATCATTTTTACAGATTCCTACAAACTAGACGCTTGATACCTGTACGAAATTTTGTCAATAGTTCCTCACCTTCCATCTGTTCTGAATGCTACCTTTTTATGTCAATTGTCTGGGTTTCTTCACTGTAGGTTGAGCCACGCCGAAGATGATGACAGACAATTAAGTTTCCGATTCCGATTGTAGTTGATATTTTGCTCACGAGGGGGAGCTCTATTTGTGAAAACAGTGGTTTTCAGATATAACTTCTTAACCAGTGATACAATTTAGTCCAAATGTTTTATCTCATATGATCTGCCTCAAGGAGATCTAATTCGTATTTGTTATATTTGCCTGTAATTGTTCATATTTCACACAGTTGGGAGCAACAACACGTTTCTTTGATCGTTCCTTTCCAGCCATGAGCCTTATTATGTATAAATTTAGCTCTTATGAATTGACAACAGAAAATCTGTCTTAGCTCAGAAAAACCTGTTTTCTGT
Source organism: Lophius americanus (assembly GCA_037951165.1). Taxonomy (NCBI): domain Eukaryota; kingdom Metazoa; phylum Chordata; class Actinopteri; order Lophiiformes; family Lophiidae; genus Lophius; species Lophius americanus. Next base: position 1,598,193 of record JBBDHG010000170.1, read on the forward strand.
ATTTATCTTCATATTGAGTCACTATGAGATCTGATCTTTGAGCAGACTGCTGACTTCATAGAAATAGTTTAATAGTAATGTTTGAGATAATTAATGAGTCACATTTAATTTGAGGAGTTCAATCAGGAGGATTACTTTTACAATGCAGGGGATTGGGGGCATTACAGAGATATACCCTTGCTTGTTTACGGAGTATGAGGGATAAGGGTTATGGGGGAAAGGTTTTTTCAGTGATGGAATTTTTTTAAATTTATTTTTAAATTTCTAGTTGTTGTTCTTTCTAGGACCAGATCACTTGTGGAAGAATTTACTCAGAAATGTACTGTCAAGAGTTCAGCCAGTATCAAACCTTTCAGACTTGTTTGATATTAAATATCAAACTTGAGTGTTAATCAGAAGCTGTGACTCAACCACTCTGGAGTGAAACAATATAATCCATCAGACAACTCGAACACATATATTTCTCTCAGCCATTCAGTTTGCCAATTCTTTGAATTTCAGTAATAAAAACTGAGAATTTTCACTACTTTCAACAAATCATCAATCGATCAAACAAAGACATAAGTTCAAAATGATTTCTATTTGCCTCTATGCTGTGCTGTATTTTTTAGTCATATTTAATCAGTTGTTAGAAATTCTAATTTTATGGAGAATTGTTACATTTTATATTTTTTAAGGTCGGTCTATTTGGTCTATTTTTGACCTGATGGTGTGAAAATCATTTTGTTAATCTCCTCCTACAGATCATCCAGATTGCTCCCATGCCTTTGGTCCAGAACGTTCATCCAGGCACCGCAGCAGCAATCCATCCTGGAAGCCCCTTTCCTGTTTCCATGACAACGGTGATGACCCCCGGTGTCACGCCTCCACAAACCGTACTTCTGACTCCTCCACCCACCAGGTCAGTATCAAGGCCTCACACCTGAAAGACGGCAGCATTTACAGGCCTGAAGCTGGTCAGAGTTCTCCGTACGACTCAGAGATTCTCAATGAAATTGATTTTAACCAGAGCGCGAGGTTAATTGTACTCAACCCGCAGCAAATGTAGATGAAGGAAGTCCACTGACTGGACCCATTTTGAGACTTCCCTAATGTTTAGAGTAAAGTCAACTCAGAATCGACCTGAAAAGGTTTAAAATGTTGTTTTCTCTGTTTAGTTTTGACTGTCATGCTTATTTTTCATTTCAACTTTTTTTATTTGTAAATAATAATTATTATATAAGTAGTTGTAGAAAATGAATTTAAAAAAAAACTTTTCAATTTTCTTTTGGCTTCTTATATAGTATATAAGTGAATATATTTAGATTTTGAACTGAAGCTTATTTTTCATTTCAACTATTTTTATTTGTAAATTATAATTATTATATAAGTAGTTGTAGAAAATGTACTTAAAAAAAACTTTTCAATTTTCTTTTGGCTTATATAGTATAAAAGTGAATATATTTAGATTTTTAACTGAAGCCCCCACTGAAGATCAATCGGTTCATTGATTCACGACGGAAAATCCATAGAATTATCAGTAAAGTAAAATCATCAGTGGTTCCAGCTCTAATTTTTCCTACATTTGAATATTTGTTGTTTGATGCTCCATAAGCTCTGGTGACTTGTAGCAATCAGCTTCAACACTCATCACTCCTCTGCATTAGGATCCAGTCAGGTACAGGAGTTGCCACGGCAACATCCCAACAGGCAACATCAGCTGCATGCCCGGCCTACCTCCCATCATCTCTGGCAACCTTGGGCTTCACCGCCATCGCCCCGGCTGGGCAGACTCTGGTTCAGCCCATTGTCGGTCAGCCACCACTGTTAGGTCCTGCCCCACCCATCAGCTGTCAATCACAGACGCCTCCTGGTCAGGCATCAGGAACCACTGGTCGTCAGGTAAAGAGGATTTGCGTGTAGTGTTTTAACGACTACACACCATCTTCTTTCGGTGTTTGGTAGAAGTAAGAAACATATAAAGACTGAACTAGTCTAGGTTTTTTTTTTTTTTTTTAAATTTACTCAACCTGCTCCAAATGATCATTTGTTGACATTTCAGACGGGTTTTTCTTTTAAGCAATAAAATAAAATAAAAAAGAATCTGCAGATTTAAAGGTGCAATCATCTAATTCAGTTTAAATCTTCTCACACTCCTCGAAGTGTGGTCCCCACGCACACACTGATGAAAGTACAGTGATTAGCCACATCAATTATTATGAGGCATAGTTGCTAAAAGAACAAAGCAAGGGATAATTTGTTTGGTTGCTCAGTTTCATTTTCCTGATTTCAGGATGAGTTAAATCTCATCAAAAAATCTCCCAGCACATTTTTTAAATGTAGAAAGCCCTCAGAGAGGTAGATCTCGGCAAACAGTATTCTCAATACAGCTTGAAGTCATCTGAATCAATCTCTGTATTTTCTAGACACAAACCCCAACAGAAGTTTCTAATAAAGGCTCATCACCGCAATGACCATAATAATGTTAAACTTTAATCCACCTTAAATGGAACCTCTTGCATAGAAAACCGCTACAGAAAAATAGTGGAACTATTTGAAAGAACACAAGTACACTGATTGGTTTATTATGTTATGTTTTACTTCAAGTAGTTAAAAAAAATACTGATAAAATTCACCATCTGCAATATAATGTTTTGAGGAGAGATTTAATGAGACTTTTTCTGATCATTAGACATTTTAGGATCAGACAGGAAATTTAGGCTGTTGACATTATATGTTCCCTCGCAAATGACATCAGAGAGGTCAATTAATCGGCATTCATTTTTTTATTGCTTTAATATTTCTACCAGTAATTGAGTGAAATATATGTTTTACTCTGACAACCCTCATTTATACTTAATGGTGCAATGTGTAAACTTTAGTGGCATCCAGCAAACGTTATTATTTAGCACAATAAAAAAAAACGACTGAGCGTGAAACTTTGTCATCAAAGAAGGTTAACATGAAGACACTTCTCACGAAACCGGGAAAGAGCCGCGCGGGTATGGTGGCGCTCTAAAGGTCACAGCCAAAGCCGCCGGGCTCTTTCCCTGTGGGGCTGGCAGTTGCCTGCTGAGCTGAAACCCCCGAGCAAACTAAAGACCTTACAGCTCACCTCTAAAGGGTTTAATGAATCTGATTCTCATATTTGGTTTTCACTCAAGGTTTGATCCTTTGTTGCTAATTCTTCTTCTAAATAGTAAGTACGATCCTCCAGTTCTTCATCGAAACAAACATGAAATCCCTCTCTGCTTGTGGATTCAGGCTGCTGTACAAACATGACGGCCTCCATGTGAGAGAGGACCGCTCCCTTTGGAGATATGAGCCTTTTCCGTATACTCTTATTTTCAGTGATTATACACTGGACAATAGAGGTTAGGCCTAGTTTGATGTGATCGGCAATCGGTTGAGCCTATCTCAAGGCGATCGGTGCCACGAATGTGCCGTACACACACACCGAGAACGAGATGTGGAGGAAAAACCCTTTAAGCATTTGGCACAAAAAACTTAATGACACACTTGTTTGTTCATCCCGAGGAACATAGCCAGTTTCAAGAAGCTAAGCTCTCTCTCACTCTCTGCTTCTCTCTCTCTTTCTCTCTATTTCTCATTCTCCTTCTCTCTCTCTCTCCTTTTCTCTCTCTTTACCCCAAACCCAACCGTGCATGGCATCAGGCTGTCCGGCTTGGATCTGCTCGGGGTTTCTGCCCTTTAAAAGGCAGTTTTTTCTCACCACTGTCGCCAAGTGCTTGCTCATGGAGGAATTTGTTGGGTCTCTGTAAGATAATTACATAAAGAGTTCGGTCTAGACCTGCTCTTTTCTGAAAAGCACCTTGAGACAACAGTTGCTCTGAATTAGTACCATATAAATAACTATTGATTTATTGATAATGTTGGGAGAGGGGCTAAAGCTAGCGATAGTGTAGAGCCAGCCGCGAGCCCACTGTATCTATATATGTATGCTGTGAATTAGGGTTTTACAACATAAGGACAAAAGAAGCTGCGAGACATCCCTGTTCAGCACAACGGACTTAATCAGACACTTCAAAATTAATCACTTTCAAAGTTTTATTTTCACTTCAGAATATCAAACAATTAGCTTAAGAAACACGCGGCAGGGAGAACGAACGTTCATTTCAACAGGTCAGAATACTTACACAATGCACACCAGCCATACTTCAACTGTAATCCTTCAAAAATAACAGTACTTAAAATACACTACTCGTTAAAGGATTAAATCTTGAAAGAAAAAATATTTGAACTGGCCAGTCAGGTTTTATAAACATCGGTGTTCGGCCAAGGAAAGTGCAGTTGGTGCACCGCAACCATATACAGTATAAACATTTAATTTAATTCCATTTTTGCTTCCTTCATAGTTCTCTAAGGTTGTTATTGCCTCATTTCCTTCTTGCTCAAACATGGCTGTACTAATGAGAGGCGGGGAAACACCAAACCCACTCTCTTATGTTCTCACACGCTTCATATCTCCTCCATCAGGTGCTCACCGCCATCCGTCCTGCTCCAACCGTTGAACCGGCTACTAGCGTAGTTTCTGTGACCACGGGCCCGCCCACTGTGGCTGCTCAATCCCACGATGTCGTCAACCCCTCCTCTCCTCTGCCGATGGGGATGCAGGGATCAGTGGCGATGACGCTTCAACCTAGCTTGGCAGTGGAATTGGATGTGAAGAGGGAGGTCAAGGTAGAATGTGAGGCTGAGAATGGAGGACTGGGGATGTCAAGCTACCCCTCCACCTCTTCATTGGCGAACTTTATGGTGAACGCCACAGCAGGTAACCAGCCGAATTTGTCTGTTTGTTTTCAATGTCAGCGTTGTCTTTTGGCTGTTGGTGCCTTACTCAGCTGACACATTTAGTTTAGCATTGAACCATAAGGACATGAATCAGCTGCACAAGTGGATAAAAGTGGTATTTCCGAACTCTCTTCCAGTCAGACTCAGTCTTTTTAGGAATGAAAATTAGAGTGTTTCTACAGTATGAACACATTTTGTAAGTCGTCAAATATGGGAATCAATTTCTGTTTGCGTTTTAGTCACAAAAAGGAACCTCACTGTTTCTGTAGAGGAGCATTTTCTTTTTCCAGCTAAGTGAACCTGAGTCTTCCAGTGTTGAGGGTGCATTCAGCTTTTCAACATGTGAGGTTAACGCGGCTGGAACATTTTTTGTATCAACGTTTGAGCCGATCTGTTTCAGTAATAAAAGAAGAAGACACAGGTCCACAGGTCAAAGAAGAGAACCTGACAGGTGGACAAAGTCAGGAGGCACAAAGTGAGACGGACAAAGAGCGAGGGATGAAGGACGGCAATGAAAAGATTGGAGGCCGAGGTGCAGACAGAGAGGAGCACAGCATACAGAGTGACAGCAGCAAAGAGGTGAGAAACGCTCAACGTCTCCTCCATTCATTCCATTTTTTTCTCTCCGTAATATTAATAGGTCTGTTCAAACAGTTTCCAGTCAGATTTTTTAATCTGTTTCTCTTTCAGGAGGTCAGCTCAGTGAGACCTGTGTCACGCTTGAACAGTTTTACCCAACAACAAACCAAGCTGTGGTTTGTTGTAGGGTAAATCTACAACAAAGTTCTTTTAGAACTTTACTGAGCTGGAAACAACACTATGGAGACATGTAATATGCTACAAAAAAAAAGAGTTCTCCACATCCTAAAGCAACAATATCTTTTGGAAAAATAGGAAGAAAAAAAAGCTTCAACTGAGGTCACATGACCCAGACTCTGACGACACAGAGTCACGGTAAAGTGAGGAAATCAGACGGTAACACTGACTCACGAGTTCTTCTCTCACTCTCAGGCCGGACCTCGGACACCTCCTCCACCCTCATGTTTGGACCCCCCTCCTCCCCCCCCGGAACGAGATCCCCCCACTTCCTCAAAGAAGACCAAGTTCCGACCCCCGCCTCTCAAAAAGACACCCGATTCTCTCGACAGGTAAGTTGGACAATATTGCCTCAAAAATATTATGATGGATTTTGTACGTAGTTGATTGTGTGTCCACAATATTTTTTGTCTGATAAACTACTCATGCAAGTTTCATAAACCATGATAACTAGATGTTCCTTTTTGACTTTTCTCTAATGATCAGATCTAGCTACATGGAAATACACACATAGCTATGACAGGTGGAAAGTAACGAAGTACAATTACTTAATTACTGTATTTTAAAAGAGTTTTTAGGTATCTGTTTGTGAAGTATTCACTTATTCCAACAACTTTTTACATTTTGCATCCCTAGAGTACTTTTCAGCTCAAATAAATGAATGAACTGTCTAATAATAATAATAATAATAGTACATTTAATTTATAATGCACTTTACATTTGGATCAAATCTCAAAGTGCTACAAAGTAAAAGCAGATAAAAGCAACAATAAAAAAATAAAATAATAACTATATAAAAACATGACCAAAAAGCCGCAATGCCAATTAAAGTTATAGGTTCTGCTAAAAAGGAAAGTTTTATGTCCTTTTTTAAATGTGTCAGTCGTCTGTGGAGCCCTCAGATGGTCAGGGAGGGCATTCCACAGACGAGGGGCAGCAGAACATAAGGCCCGATCACCCATGGTGATCGGGCCTTATGTTTAAGGATTGATGATGTGGGGTGAGTAGTTCTTTTAGGTAGAGGGGTGCGTTGCCATGGATGCACTGGTGAGTGAGGAGAGAGATCTTATAATCAATCCTTGTCTACTCCTTACCTTCCTAATAAACAGTGGTTCATTACTATTCCGCGTCACTGACTGTTTGCACACCAGAATCCCGTTTATTATTGGGTTTCTGGTAGAGATGCACTGATTGCAATTTTCTTGGCTAACCAACGATTTTTAGAAAGTCTGAACAGCCGATACCGATTTTGGCCGATCCCTTTTTTTACTTTTAAGTTTAAAAATCATAATGACTTATGCATTTTAAGTGCTCTTATTTTGAAGGATTGCAATGGAAGTAACAAGGCTGGTTGGCATAGCATTATGTTTATGTATTCTGACCTTTTGAATTTAATGTACCCCTCCGTCCTCCACTCCCCTGCTGATCCTCAGGCGATTAAATTTGAAGTGTGTGATTAAGTTGGTTCTGCAGAACGTTTTCGGGGTTGTTCCTTAACAGCTTATATGGTCCATACTGGTGTTATAAATTGCGAGCTCTGTGCTCTTTTGGTTTTTACTTGTTAGATGTTTGGAGCCATGGTAGCTCATACTTTGTGTAAGTCCACGGCGCATTTGTGCAACAGGCACGTAACCGGCCTCCGGTGTCTCTGCTCGGCCAAGATTATCAAACTTGGCCTCCCGGCGCCGATCGATGGGTGCACCTTAAGTTTCTGGAATAATCCGTCTTTTTGTTGGTATTCTAGCTGCACTTAAAAAGTTAATACCTTTTGTTAGTGAAATTACATTAGAGTTCTTGACTTATTTCTCACCATCCTGTGTATTCCACTCCTGTAAGGTGAGTAATGTGCTCACTTTTGCTGGAATGAGGTATAAAGTTCACTTTGAGTAAACTGGACTGCTAACTTTGAGTTCTTGCAGTGAAGGCAGATTCTTAGGACCATTAACATTAACCTGGTTCCAACTTTTACTTCCTTTTGATAATCGAGTTTCTACCTCTCGGCTATTGATAGGATATGTAAATGATGCCTTATTCTGGTATTGTTCTGTGTTGGCATCTTAGAGCGCTTTTGAGTTTCTCTCTCTGATGGTTGTTAATCTTATTCATAGCATATAATCAAAACTATCATCTGGGCTAACCAGAGGACTGAAGTCCACCTCGTATCCGAAAGAGCCTCAAGAGATTCAGAATTTAAATCTGCATTTGTTAAAATATAGAATCTAAAGATGTTTTAAGCCTTGACTTGTATTTGTCGGGCTGACAGCGCTTTTATGATGCATGTGGTGACAATATCAATGAACTCTGTATGATCCTACATCACATTCTGTGTGGACTCCGTCATCCCAACTAAAGATATTGTTATTAGTCCAGATAACAATCGTTGAATAACAAAGGAGCTTAAATTATGAAGTTAGTTATGGTGCGTCGGTGGCTCAGTTGTTAGAGAAGTTGTCCACTTGTCTGAAGATCGGTGGTTCAATCCCTGGCCACGTGTCGAAGTGTCCTTGAGCAAGGTACTGAACCCCAAGTTGCTTTCAGTGGTTGAATAGACTAGAAAAGTGCTATGTAAGTATAATTTATATTATAAGTTAATGACACAAAGAATCTACTAGAGAAAAATGGCTGTTTCTAGAGAAGTACAGGATGAAATAAGGAAGGCCAAAGAAAAGTCTAAGGAAAACATTTAAGTGCAATATAGAGCCACTTGGAAAAAATAATAGAGAATAAGGCCTCCATTAGATAATACGCTAATAAGACCAGAAAATCCATTATTTGTAAATAGAATTGATAATCTGACTTGTGCTTTGAAAGGTCTGATTTATCTGAAAATGTCCTTCTTTGAGAAAAGCCTCTAAATGAAATCGTGATATGTCATGAATTTGCCATAGCCTTATTTCAGAGGGTTAGGATACGGAAAGCTGCTGGTTCTGATGCCATCTACGGGCATACTCTTTATTACTGTGTCGACCAGCTCAGCAGATGTCAGCAGATCTTCCAGATGTGTGCTGACCCCGCCAGAGAGCCACAATCTGGAAGACGTCAACCATCATACCTATTCCTAAATCAAAAAACTCCTAGAAACTACATGAGTTCAGACCTGCTGCATTGACATCACTTGTGTTGAAATTTGTTTAAATAAAAAAATAAAAAAACGACTGTGTCTTACGAGCCACATAAAGGTGTGGAGAATGCAAAACGTTTATACTTATTACTTATTATTTCATCACCATCCTAAAATAATGGCCTAAGTCCTTTTTTTGCCTAAATAATCTCCGCATGATGCTGGCCACCTCTGGAAAAACCGCCTACCTCCTCAGTTGAACAGATCATGCGATTCTACCATGTAGTATAATGGCCTATGTCAAGAGTGTGCCTGTGTGTGTGAGTGTGCTTGGTTCAGTTTTTTGTGTTTCCTGAAAAACCTCTAAATATAACATGGGTCCTTATTTTAGCAAGGTGACGATTTAAACTTTCTCACTGAGAGGGTCCGGCAGGTTTTAGTGAATGGACAATTGTCCAACACAACCGTGTCAAACACTGGTGCACCTCAGCATTGTCTGAGCATGATCAGAGTCTGAGCATGATCAGAGTCTGAGCATGACCAGAGTCTGAGCATGACCAGAGTCTGAGCATGATCAGAGTCTGAGCATGATCAGAGTCTGAGCATGATCAGAGTCTGAGCATGGTCCTGCATTAACTGAGTTTGTTAAGTGGTGCCATGATGAATATCTTGACCTCAATGTATAAAAAATAAAGGAAATGATTGTCGACTTCAGACACGACACTAAACAGAATGCTAGTGTCATCTACGGCGAAGACGTCCAGACCTTTGAGTCTTAGAAAAACCTTGGAACTGTGTTTCGCTGTCATCATATGTTTGATATTAACTCTGAGTCGATTGTCAAACGGGGACAAAGGAGAATTCATCTGATGAGGAAGCTGACCTCTGTCATTGTCAGTGAGAGGAGCTGAAGTAACTTTTACTGTTCATTTATCGAAAGACTTTTAAATTCTTCTTGTATTTGTTGGTGTATTGGATTACCCATTTACGATAAAAGAAAAATAGCCTGAATAGTAGGGATTTGTTGAATAACTATTCAATAATAGCCAAAATAATTTTAAAGTGAAACACATGTCTTTAATTTTTTTGTGATAATGTTTTGTTATTATTATTATTGCTGAAATGTCGTTAACGTTTCTTAACTTTCTTAGGGTTAAATGCAACCACTTTTGTTGAATGGGTACATAATATCGTCTGAAATCGATTGCTGACCCCTGTATTGAATTGTGGCAGACTTTGTGATATTGTATCGTTGTCCAAAGAATCTATATAATATAGTGTTGTGATGGAACTGGTGATCAGATACTGAATAGCATTGTTATGGTCTGCTCCAAGATCATTGGAGTCCAGCATAGAGACTTGTGTTCCCATCTGGGAGAGCCAGAATATTATCAGCCAGCCTGATCATGTCTCGCCTCCTGAGTTCACAGTGAAGCCTTCAGCCTGACGCTATTATATACCTTTGAGGAGAACTGACCGTTACTCCAATCCTTCACATCCCTCTGCTATCAGAAGAAGAAATCCTTTATTGATCACACACACACGCTATTTCTCTGCATTTGACCCATCCCTGAGGGAGCAGTGGGCAGCCCTTTTGAAGCGCCAGGGGAGCTAGGGTTTCAGGGGTCTTGCTCTAGGACCCGACGACAAGTAAACCAGGGTGGGACTCGAACCGATAACCTCATGACCTTCCAATTAGGAGACGGCTGCTCTACCCACTGACCTACAGCCGCCCCTAAGATGAGTTAATTTGGATACTTAGGATTCATTTTGAGTTATATTAGGTGACATTGTTTTTCATGACACATGTAACTTTTTTATGCTTCTATTTTATTGATATATATATCACCTTACTTTATTTAATTTATCCTACCGTCCTTCATCGACCTCTATCTATTTCTTTGTTGATCTATACTTTTTGTTTGTTTGTTTGATTGGGAACGGGTTAAGCTACAAATGAATTGCCGTCACTGGAAATAATAAAGTTGTGTGAATCTGAATCTGAATCTGAATCTGGCTCTCATAATACCATAGCAGCAGCTGAGCTTCTATAATTATGGCAAGAAGTGTCTTGAAGTTGAGCAGCAGTGCCCTGGAGGAGACTCCATTTATCAACTTTTTTTTACACGTAGCAGCATCTAACTCCATTTTGGGCTTATGAGCATTTCTCCTATTTCATAAAACTCTTTGTTTTAGTGAGTGTGGGCCTCTCGCCCTACACATTCTTTATTTAGACACCAGGATCCTCAGAGAAGAGGACACCCTGGCAGAACTTAGCCTGAAGGCAGAAGTATCTTCATACATGTATCTGCGACCATTCATTCAAAGATACTTTGTTTCATGCTTGTTTTTAAACTGCTGCTTTCTCTGTGTGCAGGAAACATGGCGGCGTGAGTACGGAGGCATACTTTAAGGAGCGTTTTGCTGAGCTTCCAGAGTTCAACCCAGAGGAGGTCCTGCCTTCACCCACTCTGCAGAGTCTGGCCACCTCACCAAGAGCCATTCTGGGAAGCTACCGCAGGAAAAGACGAAACTCCACCGGTGAGACACAGTACTGGGAAAAAGCACTGGACCCCTCCTGGTTTCTTTCCTTTCTGTGTGTGTCAGACTTAATTGCATCCGATCTTCAAACTAAATGTAATATAAAAAAAACCTGGATGGATTCAAGTTTTAAATTTGTATGTTGGTTCAATAAATTTGTGTTTATTGAACAGAAACAGTTCTCTAACACCAATTGGGTCATTGTGAAAGTGGCTCCACCCCCTTAGACACTAAATCCTAAAAACTCCCAAACTGCATTAACAACTGGTTCCAGCTGGACTAGACCCAGACCCGATCACTTCCAGCCCCGTTCAACCACATCATCACTGAAGATAGACAACCTTCAGAAGCAGAAAGTTGGTTCCTAGGTCTCACCGGTAGCTAACTATGCCAAAATCAAAAGAAATTCCAGAAGATGATTGGAATCCATCAGTGTGTGAATGGTTCCAAATCTTTTTATAAGGTTCTGGTTTCCCAGGGATTCACGGTGAGACACACTATCTACACATGGAGAAGCTTTGGAACATTTTTATTAATTGCTTTCATGTATTTTAACTTGTCCCTCCTACTGTCCCGTGCCTCTTAATCTGTCTCCTCTGACATTTAACTCTGCGTGATGTCTGTTGAGGTTGAATGTATGTTCTGAGAAAGGTACATAGAATAACCCCATTTGGATAAATAAAGTTTTCTGAGCATGAGTTATAGTGAACCTCCTTCCTGAAGGCTTATTCAGGAAGTCACAGGAGGTCCAAAGAAAACAACCAATACCTCTCGCACCTTTATAAAGGTCAGAGGTCATGGCTATACTATTCAAAGAAGACACTGGGTAGAAATGGCATAATGGAAGGGTGGTGAGGAGAAAGCCACTACTGACCCAAATGAATATTAAATTAATACTTTTCACACTGGTGATTTAGGTATTAACTAGCTTTTTTGTGTTCTCTCAAGTTTTCTTTTTTTTTTTATGTTTTATTGAATTGAAGATCTGACACCTAAGGAAATACCAGGGTAGACATTTCATCACACCTTAGTCTTCTACCTTCTCCTGTCCTCCTCTGGTGTCAATGTTTCTCTTCATACCTTTATAAGGAAAAACTCTCTTTATCTTTGACATGTGTTCAGACCTTGAACTGACAGTAGAAGACCCCAGCTCCCCGAGGAGGAAGACTCGTCGTCTCTCCAGCTGCAGTTCAGAGCCCAACACCCCAAAGAGCGCCGCCAAGTGTGATGGAGACATCTTCACCTTCGACAGAGCAGGTAGGACAGCTTATTTTAAATACAGCATCTGGCAGAGCTGCTCCAAAAAGTTCGGCAAGTAATGTGAAGGAGTCATTCTTCCACCAGGTACCGAGGGAGAGGACTCTCTGGGAGATTCGGACCGGGTCTCCTGCTCGTCTCTGCGTAGAACTCTGGATCAGCGCCGTGCTCTGGTCATGCAGCTCTTTCAAGAACATGGCTTCTTTCCATCAGGTAAACCGCAGGCACAGATGGTTCATAATGTCACGGTAGTTTGTAACATATTGTTCAGACACATTTAATTTCCTTCTGCCAAGGATGGTTTGTTTTTTGCCTGCGTGTGTCTGACTCTTTGTAAGATGACATTAAAACTCCCTGAGGCATTTTGATCAAACATAGTGGGAGGGTTTGAACATATGACACAGACGAACCTGGTATATTTTGGAGTGCATCCAGACAAAGGGGTAGAGTCAGAATAACTTTTCTTCTTTTCTGAATGTCACTAGATCAGGCTATTTTGACCTTCTTTTTTTTTTTTTTTACAATTACTAAATAAATAGACTTTGTATTAGATTACTAGGAAACTGGTTCAAACTATTTCCAGAACTGCAGCCCTTGTTTGGTGTTCCTGATCTGCAGTTGTTGTTGTTGTTGTACTGTCATGGCAAAACAACCTCTTGGAATAGACTACTCATCTAGAACCTCTAGGGTCTGGATGCTCGTGCATATATATATATATATATATATAAATATATATATATATATATATATATATATATATATATATATATATATATATATATATATATATATATATATATATATAAATACAAATATATTTTTCAGGCTGAAGGTGGGATGAAAGTTTGCTTACCTGTGGCTGTCTGCTATGACCCTGCCTGGCCCTGCCTGGTTTCCTTTCCAGCATCCAGTTCCATTTTCCGTTGGCACTCAACCACCGGTTCATTTATATGACATTTAAGCACGCAGACAAATAAGTTCTATTTAAACTTTTCTAGAAAACGCCACAAAAAACTGGCTGCTCTTGCTAGACAGCAGGATTATCTCTGTAGGTTTGTCCATCGGCATTGGAAGTCGCATCCCTTTCTCATAGCTGTTGTCAACATCACTCTTAATCACCACCAGCTTCCTGGCTAGGTATCTCAACCCCCTAACAGCCAATCACATTATCCCATTGAGACGGTATGCCGTGACAGAACCTCCCAAAGTGTTCTTAAGAAAGACAATTGGTGAACTGGTGTCAGGGTCCTGGACGCCCAAGGCTCAATCACGCAATCATGGAGCTTAGACTAGTCTTTGCTGTCTGACCCCACTGAATATTTACTGAAGCACGAACTGATGAATGTCACGCTGACTCTGATGGAGAGGTGTCGGAACACACAGTGCCATCACAGAGCTGCTCCAGGGGCCAAAGGGGAATCTACACAATATTAGTCAGCAGGTTTTAATGTTGTGGCTGATAGGTATGAGTACCTGCAACTCTCCACACAGTCACCAATTGATGGTTCTTTTTTTATATTTATTTTTTTACTAGCTTCTCCATCTTTTCTGCTGCATCTGTGCTACATTTCAGTCATGAGTTTCTGTTGATGTTCAGCTGCATTTGAGATACACATTTTTCTGCTCACCGGGAGCACGGTCGTGTCATTTGTACATTTACAGCAGTTAGGAATTGCAACATGAGTTCCCTTCAGGATGAAAGTATAGTGAAGCAGCTACCTACTAACCCACCCCCACAGCCACCTAGCTAACCAACTAGCTTAGCATTGCCTTAAAGAATGTAGAATTTATATGTGTATTATAATGTGTATAATGTTATACGGGACATGTGGTCGTACTTGACATCGTCCAGCTGCTCATAGACTTCATATGTGTTTCTATCACCTCCTCCAGCTCAGGCCACTGCCGCCTTCCAGGCTCGCTACTCCGACACCTTCCCCACCAAAGTGTGTCTGCAGCTCAAGATCCGTGAAGTCCGTCAGAAGATCATGCAGACGGCCACGCCTGGGACCCTGGAGCTCGGAGCATCAGTGGAAGCCATCTCTGCCTCGTCCCAGAACTCCTCTTACAATCAATTTGCACGGGAAGATGTAGGTTCAGAGCAGCAAGGAGACAAGGGCCGGAGTCCCGAGGGGCCAAAAAGTGAAGGATCGTAAGCTGGAGAGCGAAAAGTGTGTCACCCCTGCAGAATGTTTTTATATTTGTGGAACCAGTACTACAAATGGCACCAGCAGGGTCTGTTCATATGGCACTCATCTCCACCGGACCTGGGCAGGAAAACATTTGAATATGATCACACATGTTCAAACTACTCAAGGGGTGCTTGATTTGTCCAATGGAGAAAAAAAAAAAGCCTCAAAAGTGGACTACATGCAATTCCTGATGAATCAAGTTCTTCTTGTGGTATTTTGTTCCTCTTTTTCCCCAAACTATCCAAAATATGTTCAGTTAAAACTTTGCCCGGGTCTGCTCTCAGCATATCTGTACAGCAGTTTGTATTCTGATACACAAACTCTGTGGTACACACTCTATCTCTCTGGCAGACACACACACACACACAGACAATTCATGGTGCACACGTAATCTCCAGCATGCACATGATGGTATATTAACTCGCACACACACCCTTACCAAATCAGACTGTTACTCTTGGTCGGTAGTCCTCAGGGAACGCCACCAAGGATCATGACACACAAAGGCACTTTGTCACTTATCGTGCAGATTCAGTTTGCTGTTGCCAGCCGGCCCACAGATGCCACTGACTTGACCTTCTTTTTCGCCCTTCCACTCCTCAGCACAGTGGTCGTGACGCAAACACAACCCCAACGACCTCCACTAATATTCCACAGCCCCTCAATGCTGCAAGACAGACAGCACACAAACACACACAGATATACAGTACACACACACAAACACGCACACACACACACACTGTGCATGGACTCATCTGTGCAGTGTGAGCACTCGTACACAAACATAGTCAACTCTGGTCTGACAAAGCCATTGGCCTGCACAGTTTTTGGTGATTGTAGTGGGAGGAGGAAGTTAAAGGATGAAAACTAATTGCTCCTGACAAAGGGAGAGAAAGAAAGAAAGAAAGAAAGAAAGAAAGAAAGAAAGAAAGAAAGCAGGAGTTGGGAGTAAGTGTGACCAATCTTTGCACCTTTAGTTGTTGCCATTATAAAAGGCTGAGTCGTGGTTGGCAGGAGCGGATTATATATGTCTGTATGTATGTATGGGTGCCCTCCCCGAAACCTGTGTGACCAGGCATCGGCAAGAGATTATGTAAAGACACTGTTGGTTGTGAGGCTTTGAGATTCTACGTTAAGTTCGACACTGACCGACCCCCCGAGCGCAGAGGAGAAGGCTAGCACGATGAAGAAGAAGCTGGACGATACTCAACGGATGGAAAATTCATGTTCCGACGACGGGTAGACGGAAAATAAAGAGTGAATGAGGACATCAACAGGACAACTTACCAACAGAGAGAAAAAGTAGAACTTAACCAAACTTCTCTGAACCTCCTACTGGATATAATGTTGCTTTCTCTCGTTATCGTTGCAGTGGAAATAACCAGTTTTAACGTGGCCTGTTTTTTCTCTCGTCGCTCTATCGTGTTTCTTCTCCAGCATAAAAAAAAAAAAAATCTACACAAAAAAAAAGCTTTTGGACACACAAGGGGACAAAATCACACTGTGGCCCCCCTCGACTTATAAGTGTACAAGGTCTTCACCCCCTCCCCCCTTCCATACTATACAATATCCCACCAGACACAGAAGTGCGGGGGGGGTCAAGGGTGTTTGTCGTTTTATAAAACGCAGAAATCAGGTGTTTGCACAATTTGTGCGGTTCCTCTCATCTGGGACCGTTGCAAGTAAAATCAGGAAAGTATTGTTTTTAGAGATTGTTTTAGTAGAAAAATAATAACCTTGTATATTATCAACCACATTTCCCTCCCCCTCATCCTCCCTACCTCCCTTCTCTTTCCTTTCTCCCCTCACCCATATCCCTCCGCCCCACAAGCGTTGATAGGAAGTGCCCTTAAGCACTGGTCCCGGGTCAAGCGCTATGTAGCTCAGGATGGCTCTGGAAAGGGTTAGTTCAGGGAAAGCAGATCCTAGACCAGCCCTGGAGGGCAGTCTTTGGAGCCCGCCCCTCTTCCCTCTCTTCTCGACACTTTATCCTTTCCCATCAAATGGTGCAATAGGACACTTACTTTATTTTGTTTTTTCTTGGAACTGGGTGGGTTGTTTTTTCTGGGGGAAGGCTTGTGCCATAGATATTAAAATCCGTGCACTCAGTCAGTGAGAGGAAGGAGCTGTTGTGATCCTTAACTGGTTAAAAACAACGACAAAAGAAGAATCACAGGATTGTTGTTATTGTCGAAGCTAGAGGGTAATTGCTTACTAAAAGTCAAAGACAATTTTGAATAGCACTTTTTAGCTCTTTGCTTCCTTGGTGAAGAGTGGGGGTAGTTATTACTATGGGTATCTCTTTTGTTTCTCTGTATACAGATGGACGTCTGAAAAAATATATATACCGGTATTTCCATATATGTGCATTTAGGTCTGTGATTGTGTGTGTGTGTATGTTTTGGCACATGCAGGCAGGGTCTTATCACAACCAATCTGCTCTTTCTCCACACAGCAACATATTCCATAGTATATTTTTCATTGTATTCCACATTCTACTTTAGAGACAGTATTTTTATAGTCACCGTGACTATTTTGTCTGCTGCATCTTGACTGTTATCAAATCCAGTTGATTCAGGATGTATATGAAATATACATTCGGGATATAGAATATATATGCACACAGGTAAGAGAGGGCTGAATGCATGTGCAATTACATGCACACGTGCACACGCGCACACAGACATATGTGCATACACACATGTATGCGTGTACACTGTATGATTGTGCTTAAAAATAAACTGTCCTTACTTTGGAGAAGGAATTTTAGGATGAGCGAGGTGAGTGTTATCTCATAAGCAGGCATGTTGACCATGTGCAATATTTCTAAACAACAACAAAAACTAAATATTGAAAATATTAAAGATCTAACACAACGTCTTAAATGCTTGGATTTATTTCACATCCCTGAATTTATTCCAGTGACCTGATCATTTTGAATGTGTCCTAGTTATTTATCAACGTATCAAAGGAATGAATGGGAGAGACGAGAGGATGGAATAAATTCTATGTTGAAGAGAAGTGAAATTAAGGTGAGCAAACAAAATTGTATTCTATGCTCAATAAAATGCATGTTTGTGTTTGCTGTTATAAATAGCCAAGTTGGAGTTGATAAATTCGACAGGATTACATTTTTTATGCATTACTTTATTAATGAAAATGTCCCTGCTATAGAACAAGTAATGGATATTCTTGTTCTGTTATTTTTTTTCAATGATAGAAATGGTTCAGTGTACAATGGTGCTGGTGCACTGCTATGACCGTGTCCTTTTAATGTCTTAAAATCTTTGAAAGGACTTCCCTTACTTTTGATTCTTTGTGTACCACCATGACCTGGAGGAATGAGAAGCCAATCAAACATATCAGACATATAATATCCATTTTTGTCTTTATCTGTCTAGCTTTCCTCCATATATATATATATATGGAAAATATATATGCATATGTGTAAGATATATGACATTGTGTAAGGGTATGCAGAAAGAAAAGTTATGTAGGTGTAACGCCAACAATGAAATTCCCTTTTATTCCTTTTCAAAGAAAATTACAACATATACTTATATATACATATAAATTCTAAAACAAATTTTAAGCTTTCTCTTTTAAATTAAATCTATTTTATTGATTCATTTCAACATTTTGGTTTGCGGTACACTGAGAGAATACAGTTGGAAGAAAGGCTACTTAACACCCAGGTGCTGACAAAATATATTATTTATTAGCTATTTGGAATAGTCCGATCGCATAGGACCAGTTTTTAACGTGCCATTAGAATAAATTACGGGTTTTCCACGTAATTTAAAATCCATACGAAATGCTGCTTTCACGGATGACTGCGGTCTCAGATGGTTAAACACATTTCCTCACGAGAAACACATTTATAATACATGTTAGAACACTGAGTCCTCCTTTTTTGCCCAGTTGAGTCCCAGTTTGAAGTTCTTTGAAGGCCTAACTTCACATCAGGGCTCCATGTTTGAGTCCCATTACTGTCACCACAGCTGATACAAAGTCATAAGTCACCCGGTAGCTCAGAATCATTTTGATCAGACGCATACATTTTGGGATGCTGTTCTGTGGAGTGATGAGACCCAACTATGAAAGCCAAGAACTACGGAGGTCGAGAGCAGCCACTGTGGCAGATTATCATCTATGGCGGATGTCTTTTGATGATTCGCAAGGTAAGTATATCTGCCCTGATGGCTGTTCTCAGCCTCTACATTCATCTGTAAGTATAAGTAGATTTGATATAAATGTGGAGGAGCGCAGATCAAATTCTCCGGTACCTCCATCTTCCTGCTGACCATCATCTTTACTGACTTGACCAGAAAAGAAAGTTCAGCACCATCTAGTGGGATGGGAAAGCAACCGGTTATATAATTAAATTACTGAAAGCCAAACTCAGATTCAATTTACATAATAAAAGCCGATATTTTTATTGGCTTTACTGATACTGTAATTTTTTCCGGCACCCCAAGTTGTGACAATGGAATGGAAATACAACACCAATTCGATTAGACCCAGGAAGGGAAAGCTGCAAATGCAGTCGGACTTGATGCATGAACACATGCATTCATTTCCATGCTATTTTTGGTCTCAAGCAATATTAACAAACGAACTGAGCACTGGCAGGGATTTTTAACGAAACAAACTCACAGCTGTGTTTGACTTCTCTTAAAAGATTCACTCGAGTCTGAGGCCGTTTTGACATCAAACCTAACCCTTAGCCTTTTTAAACCGCATTAAAAATGATCAACATGACAATTTTGTGTATCTTGTTTTGCATGCAAAGATCACGTCCATGACCTGTCACGAAAAATGTAATCTTTATGTATTTTTAAATGTATATATGTGTAACTCTTTTCTTTAGGTGCATGATAAGGCTAATATTTTTTTCAGTTCTTTCTTTAAAGCACTCAGAGATGAAGATGCAAGGTATGGACGAGATCTGTGTGCAACAAAGAGTCTAAAGGCATCAATTTATATATATATTAATTATATAAATTGACAATGTCACCATCTGTTATTTCTTCCACACTGTGCCAGTATACTGAACCAGAAAACCACTAAGGTTAGACATCGCCAGCGTGTTCTTAGGATCCACATGTAAAGTGACAATAAAAGTGAGAAATGAATTTGCTTATTGCTTTATAAATGTATATCTCAATATGCAATCTTATGATATTTAGTTGTTTTTTGTCTGTAAAAAAATAATGATCTCATTAATTCTGAAAAACTAACAAATTACATCATGTTTTGTATTTTTATCATTTGTATGATCAAATTATAAAATATTTGTTGTTGACTCAAATATTGAATGCAGGTCTCTTCACAGCGTGGCTGAGCTACTTTTGCATCCAATTATGTAAATGCTTCTTCCACCACTGTTCAGTACCTGCCAGTCATCATGTGAGGAATATATGACTTATTTAAGTGCCTCTTTCTTGAGGCAGAAAAATGTTGAGATATGGTCAAAACAGTGCACAAGAACTCTGGACACTAACCAACGTTAGTATTTCATCATCATATAATACAATCATTAATGGACATTTTCTCTTCAAAGTTGAAGTAACATTCTTGCGTGCATAGAAAATCTCAATGTGCTCAGAATGAGGAGCTGCGGTCTCAGGAATGGGGCAGAAAAATGATGCCATAGAGATGTGTGGAACATAACAGCAGGAACAAATTGGAACTTTATAGGGTTTTTTTTCGTCAAGCAATAACTATCATCAGTCAATATTTAATAATAATGTATACTCTTTTATATCACGTATAAATTATACAATACAATCTTGTGAAGTTCTCAGAATTGGACCCATCCACGAGAAGCAGTGGTCAGCCCCTGTGAGGGGCATAGGGAGGATATTAGGGTTTGGGGTCTTACTCAAGGGATCAAACCACTGACCATTCCATTGGTGGAGGGCCACTCTAAAAGCACAGGAGGTGCTACACTCACCCGGTTAGATGGAGTAAGATTATGAAAAATTTTGTTTTGAAAAATGAGAAATAAAACCAATTACGTTGTTGAAAGGGTTTTTCATTGTTATTGCCTGTTGCATAATTATATTTAGTTTAAATTTGGCAAGCCATTAAATTTTTATCAGCATCCGTGTCAAAATAAAGCTATTATGTGTTACACTACTAAAGTATGCTTGTACTATCCAAATAGGGCGTTGTACTATTTATTAAGACGAGGTTCCTGGATGTGGTGAGAGAGGACATGCAGTTGGTTGGGGTGACAGGGGAAGATACAGAGGTGGGAGCAAGATGGAAACATGATCCGCTGTACAGATTCCTAACAGTCTAAAGAAAAACGAAAAAGGTGGTGGATTTCATGGCTCTTCAAATATTTCTATCTGAATACAAACATGTTTAAAAATGTACCATTACATTAAATACTGCGACTTTTGTTTTTTGGCCTACATGCAACGTTTTAAATTTGTAGTAATTTTTGATTTGTGGACACAGTGGCATCAAACCTAAGCAGCACCTACTTCGAACTTAATTTCCCAGGTGGCATTGCGAGAGGTCTGTTTGTAGGTGTCTAGCAACAGCTATCAACTCAGACAGCTGGCGGCAAAGGGAGCTCATTTCTCGGCGTGCCTTTCCACGATTTTTTGCTGGCGGGTATTGATGGTTAATAGTCGCTTTGGCCGAAAATACTGAAACAATAACCCTGTCCCCAGCACCGAGATATGAGCGGCAGCGGGCGGCCCAGGCCCAGCTCGTTTGCTGAGCCGCCAGGCGTGCCAGGAACTGCCGCTGCGTGCGCCGGATCAGCCGCTGCCGTGGGGAGCAGCACAGGGAAATCCGGGGTCTCACAGGCCTCCGGCTGCAGCTCAACGGGATGCTCGAACCTCAAGCTTGCCAGTAAGTTCTAAGTAGATATATCTACCTCAAATTCAAATATTTTCTATTACATAAACAATACATAGCAATGTTATTTGTCACAACTGGACCGAAAGTCGTTCTTTGCTCCCCGGTAGCGTCAACTAGCCAGATAGCATGCTAACGAGCTAGCTGCTAACGTTAGCCACTTATTTGGTAGGCGCAGAGTTCACCGGCCGGCCGGTCTCTCAGTTTAGTGTCATTGATGTCAAACTAATAGCTGGGTGTGTCATTATCGAAGCCTGGTTCTTTACCAGCTAAATGGATGAATGAATTAGTTATTTGTATTAAGTGGAAGGTGATGATATGTTTGGTACGACTGTGGTTAGTGGAAAGAATCAGTGAAATGGGTTCTGTTGTTCTTTGTGGCCGATTTACTGAGCGACTCTCAAAATCTGAGGCTTCATTGATACATTCAGAGGTCTGTTTTGGGTGTCGTTGAGAGTTGCAGATCAGCTATCAGTCGGGGTCGCCTGTAGAAGGGTCTGGATGGAAAACTGTCTCTTCACCAAGGTCACCTGTGGGGCAAAGGCTTAGCAGCAGGTTGTCGACGCCCGGAATATGCCAGTGATGATCCAGTTCAGGGGCAGGGCTCTCTGCCGAGAGACCAGGGGAACGTTTGCAGTGCAGCTGAAAGTGACGCGATTCTGATTTAATTCGTCACAAATCGGATATTTCGACACTGTGTTGCCCGTATCTGATAACCATGTGAGATTTGTACCATGATTATCCCGTTTTTACCATAAACAGAATGAACAGAAGAAATGTCATTGGTACCCCAGTTAATTTTAGAAATTGGAAAAAAAAATAGATGCATGTAGTCATTTCTTGAATTATTTGCTGTGCTTGCGGAAGTATGGTGATGATCTGTCTTTTACAGGTTGAGGGCAAAAAGTCAAAACTAAGATTGTTGATCCTCCATATTTGACTTTGTCCACCATTGCTTGCAAAACATTGTTGTGAGCATGCTCAATGGAAGAAAAGCTACCTGAATTCTGAGCTGACTGGTCACACTGCCCTCACATCAGCAGGAATCAGATCTTCATCTGATTTTGCACAACAAATCTGTACAGCTCCTCGGGGAGCTGTACAGACATACATGCAAGAAATGTATCTTTTAGCCAGTTGTACCTCTTTCAGCATGTGTTTGTTTGTTTTCATTGCACTCCAAACAGTGAACCCAGTCACTTAGAGGACATAGTGACCCGGTCACTATGTATGGCTCACAGTTTCAGCTGCAATATATATCACCAGTGTGGACATGGGATGGCTACCACCCTTCTGGGTTTTAGGACTATTTACCCTTTGTGTGGATGCACAGGAGCAGCCGGACAAGCTACTGTGGCTAAAAGAAGAGGATGTCAATGAACTCTTTATCTTGTTGGTTACCAGAGAAAGGAAGTGGTCAGAGTTGATATAGAAAAATTACATTAATTTTCCAATTTAGAAATACAAAGATTCAAAATTTGTCAACTTCTTTTAGCACAAGATTACAGAACTAAATTTGGCTGAATTTAAAATTCAAATTAATCAGCATTTTCATGCTTTCATCATTTAAAATTACTCTTTCTGTTCAACTGACATTTCTCCATTGAAATCTTCCACATTGTCTAAGCAGACACTTTCCTGTCTAAAATCTTTATCTATTGAACAATAGTTCAGTAGCAGTATGATTTGTCAAATTCGTAATTTAGACTTGTGCGACACCCAGCAGCAGATAATCATATGCGTCCTTGGACCAGCTCTCTATCTAACAGGTCCATGCTATCTCACCTAATAAGTTAACACACCCAATAGGGTCGATAAGCTTGTGTAAGCCGGTAGTAAGACTCGCCTGACTCGTCCAACTATGAAACTATCCCGGTATCCTGCCCTGCTTCCTCCATAACTACACCCCAAACGTCTGGTGTTTTTCAGATGTACATTACTAACACAAAGGATACTATTGTTCTCCTCTTATGATCATAGGCTCTTGGTAAATGTCAGGTAAATGATTAAGAAGTGGTTCACTCCAAAGAGCAATGTTTTACAGTATGATCAGAAATTAGCCAGAGCAATGCGTAAATACATTAATCACATGTTATTCCTTCCATGCGTATCACATCACAATGTCAGCTGGTAAATTAGGGGAATGTCCAGAACTTAGACTTTTGGTACATTTTGTGATGCTTTATTTAATTGGGGTGGGGTAGGGATTGCAACAGCTTAAGCAAATACCAATTCACTCATCAACACAAGTTGAGTAAATGAGAGTAAACATCAATCAAGTATAACTTATCAGAATATTTCAGCCGATGTAGATGTTTTAGGATCAGATATAGTTCAGAGAATAGACCACCAGAGGGATACGCCCTACCCTGCTATTCTGACTTGTTCTTGTTGATCATGGACCCACATGACGGGGAGAGCAGCGGGCAGTCCCTGAGTGATCGGATCTCCAGTAGCTAAGCTGGAATTGTACTTGCTCCCAGATACTTCTCCTTCAAGGCACAGTCCTTCACAAAACAGTCCATTGCATGAAGTATTAGCTGGAAGTGTCCTGGTTCAAACCCAACAACAACATCTTCAATAAGGCATCATGAATCACTTACACCATAATTTCCCTTCTAACATCATGTAGAAGAGAAATGGTGCCTTGTGTGTTTACATGAGGCACCATTTCATAACACAATACATACTGTTTTAAATTTATTTACACTTATAATTATTGGTTTAGTTATGAAAGTACAGACAAGACGCTCTGTCACTGATTATTAGCTTAGATACAACCCATTTAACTATTACTAAGGAATGTGTAATGCAGCTTAAAACTTCTACGCCCTCGGGACTTTGTCAGGCGACATGACTCGCTGTAGTGGGTAGATTTAGAGACCCAGACTTCTCAATATATTAATTAACCTCTACCATTTCATTTGAAAGATTGTATTAGCGTGTGGACATGGCCCTGTTGAAGCACTTGCTGTTGCAGTCACACCCATGCTGCTCCCAGACGGAGAATAACTGTTAACTCTCCACACTCTTTTACCAACTTAGGGATCAACTTGCAATTTGTCAGTTGAGTTGTTTTTAAAAGCCCGTGACCGGATTGAGGGAAGAGCACGGGCAAATGCTCCCGTCTGGGAGCACGGGCACGTCATTCCATTTGTGCGCAATAGGGAATAATCTATATACATCTCCTTAAAAAAAAACGCTGACTAAAATTCAATGAGATTTTATATGTACTTGGTGAGTGGTAGGATTTGTTGAGGTTTTCTTTGGGTGTTATTGTTCATGGTTATTTTTATTTTGTGTTTTTGCTTTTTCCTTTTTTTTTGGGGCATTCACTGGCCAGGAGTAGCACTCTTGCTCTCGTTTCATTCTATACAGTAACAACTGAACTGGCTTAATCTTTATCTGTAAGGTGGAAGATGGGAATCCCACTGGAATAATTTTCTTCATCATCATGAAGAAAATACATGAACATAAAATAAATCCTCTAGAAAAGAAAAAGAAACGGCTGAACCAAAGAGTTCTCATCCTGGTCCACTCATTAGCATCCTATTTATGAGAAGTCTCCACAGACCAATCTCCAAATGTTTCATGATCGCACAGACATTTGGACTACATTTGAGACGATGACGTTTGTACAAGACCGATCGCCACAAAGGCACAACAAGATTTTTGCAAGATTTAAAGAAGTTATAATAATACAAACTTTATTTTACTTTACTTTCCAAAATAAAGGGACATAAAAAAAAGGGAAGATTGACCGTGATTTAATATATATACATTGTACAATTTATAAAACGGAGAATGCAGCGACTTTAGCTCAGGAGGTAGAGCACCAACCCCCAATCAGAGGATCTTTGGTTCAATCCCAGCTTCTGTAATCTGCTGTTGCTGGGTCCTTGAACAAAACCCTGATCCCTGATTTGCATCCTGGGTGCCTCAAAAGGGCTGTGTTCTGAGGGAAGGGTCAAATTCAGAACCGTGAAGCGAACCAGTCTGATCCCAGGGAGATTGTTCCAAAGCGTTGGAACCTTGACTGCAAGAACACGGTCGTCCTTGGTGCTCAGGCTGGATTGTTGGATGACAAACTCGACTGAGGACCTCGGGTTACAGGTGGGTACATAGGGTGTCAGGGCATCATAGATATACAGTGCCCTCCCGAATTATTAGCACCCTTAAAGAGAAGATAGTAAAATGAGATGCAAAAGATGTCTTTAACGTCTAATTATTTTTCAACATTGTTGTGAGGCATTAAACATTCAGACTGCACCTGGAAGTCTTTATCTCTCATTTGAAGAACAATTTATCTGCTAATGTGCGCGCTAACATTCTGGGAGAGCAGATCAAAAGGACAAAATTTAACTGCAGCCTCTGGCTGTTCCCATTGGTCCGCAGGTCGGTGTACTGATAGGGAAGGGAGCCCGTGTATGGGAAAATTGCAGCCGTGTGCCCGTAGTGGTTTCAAAATAAAAGTGTATATTAAAAACCATGATATTTATTGATATCTTGACTTTCTATCGATTTGATTGGATCGTTGTTCAATAAACCGATATACCGATCCAGATCGATGACAAGCAAAGTAATCTTTACACTTAAGAGCTGTTGGAACTGAAAACGGTTTAACAGTAAAGACATAAGGGATTGTGGGTTGATTCCCACTAAATTAGTCAGTGTCTTGAATCATTGTATGTTGTATGTTATTTCATTTGTTTTCTTTGGTGGCTTCACATCCATTTGCTCAGCTGTCATTAACTTACATACTCAATATCCAGTGGAAGTACAGCCAGGCTGTCAGTGTAACCTTCAGCAAACATTCTGTGTCTGAAAGTCACTGGTATTGTTTAGGTTACATCACTGGATGAGGCCAGGGGGGCCCACCAGCACTTTTCAATCCCATGACAGTCAAATTTTTAGCACATAAAACAACAAGTGATTTCTTGTGATTCAGATTGAAACCGTATGTCCACTAACCTAATGCTGACGTGGTCCTTTTTGTTTGTTAGGAGACAGTGGAAAGGTGACAACGGTTGTGGCCACACCGGGTCAGGGACCGGACCGCCCACAGGAAGTGTCTTACACTGACATCAAGGTAAGGAGGTGAAACCAAGATCAAATACGGTTGCTGTGTAAAGTTTGTTTTTATGTAGAAAAATAACTTTATTACCTAAACTGCTTCTGTAATAAGAACTATATCATCACATTGAATACAATAACTGCGCTCTGTGGCTGAAGCTGATGTGGCTATTGATCAATGTATCAATGTATTATATAGCCGTTGATGCGATTTATGACGCTGTGTAGTCTTTCGGTTTTATATCTACTACATCAGAAAATAACACATAACTGATTCAGTCACAGGAAAAATGATATCAGATAGGATGAGGTTGCTTTCACACATGTTTATACCATAGTCTGTTGGTTTCTTTTTGTCACATCGATGCCTCATATAGTAGTTTACAAATTAACATACTCCCAAACATTTATCACATTTCTTAATCAAAACTCAACAATCCTACAATTCTGACTAATTAGAAATATCACTTTTCCAATGCTGCATTTAAAGATTATAACTGTCTCAGGAAATGTTCATATTGTAGTTAGGGATGTCAAATGACTGTGTACATTACATCCACACCAATCTACTATAAGATTTAAACCACCTGCCTGATTTGGTGAAGGGACAAAACTCTTTGATGTCAATGTGTGCTCTCATACCTTTCTATCAAAACCAGAATGAACTTTTTCATCAGTTTCTGCTACAGTAGCTCTTCTGTGGGATGATGCCAAAGAGACTAGCACTGTTTCCCTCATACATCCATGAGCTTTGGGCCCCGTGGTTCTTTCACTTCTTCAGATTTCCTGTTTCCAACTCAATAACTTCAGGACGAAATATTCACCTCCTGCCGAATATATCCACCCACTGACAGGTGCTCTGTGGGTTGATCAATTATTCACTTCAATTGTTGGTGGTTATAATGATATGGCTCACAGGTGTGTTTCCTGAGAGCTAAATATCTCTGCTTGTGTTCAACATTGAATTTCATTCCTAATATAAAAGCGCTGGTACGGCGTATGTGGATGATGTGTCTGTGGGCGCCTAATAGGAAACATTACATTAATAGGAAACTCTAATTTTCAGAACACCCTCATTAAAAATTCAAACAACCTTAGAGCACCCACAGAAAAACCTCTGGCGCCTCAAGTGTGCCCTTTAACCTCAGCCTGATGTGACATGATGCGAAGTGTCGGGACTGTTTTTTTTAAAAAATTGTTCTTTGCTGTGAGTCTCGCATCAAATAGATACGCCATAATTAGCAATGGAGTTTCAGTGAAATGATTTCTAACGTTGGAAAAGGACCATCTCTTGATGACGTTTTGACTGATGGAGGGAAGAAGGATAAGAAGGACTCGCTACATATCTGAATTAAACATGTTAAAATTCATCAATTTCTTTTTTTTAATTTGTCAGAATTAGTAACCAGCGGAGGAGGAGAACAGTCTCGCTCAAGACATTTATCAAATTAGGTTATTTAGCTTGACTTGGGCCAACAGTGATAGATCATTATCACAAAGATGTTGGGTCATATTAGTTGTTTTGGAAACTTTAGCAGCAACTTTCTGACAGCAGGTTTTGTGAATCAGATATCCATTATTACCCCAACCCCCGACTCATTTAGTAGATATCCACACTGCCGACTTGATACGTTTAATTGGTGGATAGATTTTTCAGTTCCCCCTGACCTTTCCACTGATTCATCTTGCCAGGCAAGTGGCACACCGTATGAACACATACACACACACACACACACACACACACACACACACACACACACACGTTAGATACCATACTCAAAGTCTGGACGATGATTCTGCAGCATTTAAATTCATAACATATGCTGCAGTGAAGCCAGAGAGTTGTGTTCCATCTCACTCGTACGAGCCTGGTCCTTTAAGAGCTTGGCCTTAGAGGTATTGTATATCTGTGACGTGGGGTATTATTGGAATTGTGATTTGTTGGTATCTCCGTCCTATTATTAGTCTAATTAGTTTTTTCTCGATTGGAGCCACTGAGAAGTAAGGCTAAGGATTTATTCTGGCTGTTGAAAATATCCTGTTCCTGCTTCAGAGTAGATCAATTCACTAGATCGCTAATCTTAGTCAAGCTAAGCTAAGTGAGTTAGTGTTGGGAGGCTTAGAGGCTAGAGAGCTAACATCACTTACCACAGGCAGGAACAGGACTGATAGTTTATCAATCCTTAACTCCTTCAGGTCACATTTATCTTTTCTCTCTCAACTGCTTTTTTTCCCGTTCTTCTAAGAAGACTACTCATCTCTCTCGTTGCTCCATGGAGGAGTAGCACAGTAGAGCCGCTGGAGTTAACCCTTTAATGTTCACATACATTTATCTGGGTTACACAGAGACCACACATGATGCTTTTTAATTTCTCATGTCCGTAACAAAGTTCAATATGATGTAAACTCAATGGTAAAATTGTTGCAATCCTAATTTCAAGCAAGGAAAAAAATTGCCATTCTCATTTTTGCCGGAATCACACATCCCTACTGTAGTTTATAGAACTTTGGTTTGGTTAATGTTTGGTGAATCATTTCAGCTCTATTATAAAGATTTTTGGATACATTTATGTCTGTGGTTTATCTTCAACTGACTGGTGATCACTGATTATTTCATTCAGTAAATGACCATTTATCTGAAATCCCTGCAGGTGATAGGCAATGGGTCATTTGGTGTGGTGTACCAAGCTCGCCTCCTCGACAGCCAGGAGATGGTGGCCATTAAAAAAGTCCTTCAGGATAAGAGGTTCAAGGTAGGGTAACATTCCACAAGGGTCTCTATATCTATAACTAGTGTAATCTTGTACTTATATTAAAATAGTTAATTTGTCTGTCAAAAAGAGATTTAAAATCAAACATTTAGTAGTAAGTTTTCAATATAAAGAGGTAGGCTTTTCCTTCTACCTTCTTCTGATGTTTGGTGTCTGTCGCTGGCACTCAGGTTTTATCTTTTCTTTGCAGAATCGGGAACTGCAGATCATGAGAAAGCTTGATCACTGCAACATTGTCAGACTACGTTACTTCTTCTACTCCAGTGGTGAGAAGGTA
Organism: Lophius americanus; assembly: GCA_037951165.1. Taxonomy (NCBI): domain Eukaryota; kingdom Metazoa; phylum Chordata; class Actinopteri; order Lophiiformes; family Lophiidae; genus Lophius; species Lophius americanus. Next base: position 1,627,848 of record JBBDHG010000170.1, read on the forward strand.
CAGCTTGTTTTCAGTCATCTTATTTTACCCCCACTCGGAGCAAATACTCCTCTGCTGCTTCACTGTAGTCTGGTGTTCTTATCTTTACGCACCGTAGTTTCAGGAGATCACTATAGTATGGGAATGGTTTTTGAAAAATCCAGATCCAGTATTAGAAAACGGAAATACTTAAACCTTAATATAAGGCAAGCAATCCATTCCCTTGCATTTAAATAGGGAACAATAGACACTTATGATTTTAATGTTGCACAAGTAATTCACTGAATTCGATTTTTGAATGAACACAGCAGGTGATTTTTCTGTGCAGCAGCTAAAATTGAATGATATAGGAAAACCCTCATGTTCTGATTTTGCCTCATTACTCGCATTGTGGTGGGATAAGTTCTACATTTTATTTTAACAAAACATTAAATATATAAGTGCTACATGCTTTCTCACTACACAGACTCTCTAGGCTGAGGGTTATCAGACATGTCCTGCTGTCTGTCCGCATCTGTTGCCTGTTTTTGGTCGATCAATACCAGCGGCTCTGTAGTTATGTGACTAAATGCTGAGATCTATGCTCGTCACGTCCTAGCTTACAGTCTGCCAGCCCTTGTTGCCATTATTCTTGCTGACTGAGTATAATGAATTGCTGGCTAAGTCTACAAGTAAGTGAATCAGTGCATTAAGAAGAAAAACAGATGTGTGGACAAAGCAAACCAAACTGCGCTGAAGGTCTCACACAGTAATCTCTCATTTTAGTTGTTAATTCCAATACACAAGAATTTTCACACATAAAATTTTAAGTACAAGAAGAGTCGTGTGGAAATGCAACACGCTTAATCATCATCTGCTGGTATAGAGAAGCTATTCGAACATGCTCAAAAAACACGCACTGGACGTATTTTCTCATCAAAACATTGCAGCTCTTATGACTGGTTAAGTCCAAGGCCGCATCTCACTTCCGATAATAATTCCATCAAATATGTAACAATGGAAAGTTACTGGATACCTGTAGAGCTGTGCAGGGCTTCCAAATGTACATGAATTCATGCGTTTCTAGCACAAAGGTGTCACGCAAAGATGATGTGATGTGTGTGATGTCACCTGTGTTGTACAGAAAGATGAAGTATATCTCAACCTGGTGTTGGACTTTGTCCCCGAGACCGTCTACAGAGTTGCCCGGCATTTTAACAAGGCCAAGAGCATCATTCCTATCATATACGTGAAGGTAATTCTTCATTTTCCCACAAAGATTATTCCCCGTTGTTGATCTAAAGTCTTAGATATGGGTCGTTCTGAAAAACTTCACCAGGAAAGCTAAAGCTATCTTTCTTGTGTTTTTAAAATTTTGAACAGTATGTAACCCTTATCTTAAGTCTATCCTTTCTTTTGACCTGCTCAGGTGTACATGTACCAGTTATTTCGCAGTCTGGCTTATATCCATTCCCAAGGCATATGCCACAGAGACATCAAACCTCAAAACCTGCTCGTCGACCCAGAAACTGCCATCCTCAAGCTGTGCGACTTTGGCAGGTGAGCTGGATGATGGAGCAATTTTTTTTTTTTACACAGAAGTAAAAGATTGAACAACCGCAATAGTTCCTTCAAGTTTGTTCTCATAGAAAAAAATAGAATTAAGTTAGTAGTAATCCGTCTTCAAGGCGTGACGCTGCTCTCCTGAATTTTCGACCATCCTTTAAAAAAGGTCTGTATTGTCTATACCTTTGATCTTTTATTCAAATTATTCACAAAAATCAAACTTTTTTTATTAAACACATTTTATTTTAAAAAACTCAACATACAACACATTTTTTTTACGAGAAAATTTTGTTTTTTTCTCGTTCAAAACAGCCACGCCTCGGAAATCCTATGATTAAGAAGTAACCAAAGCCTACTTCCCGTCCTGTTTATATTTTTGGGTTCACCTGTTAGGGTAAGAACTCAGAAGTGGTGAACAATGCCTTCCTGTTTTAATGGGGGTATAAACATGAGGTGACTGAATCCTAATTCTCTTTCGCGTTTTTCACGAGACCAGAGAACACAGCAATTACGTGCAAAGAAAAGTTGGAGGGCTGCACAAATCTGGCAATGGAGACAAAACAAATTTTCAACAGTTAAGTTATAAATTTAGAAATTTAGAGACTATAGATGTTAATAACCAGCATGAAGAGGACATGTCTGCAAACTGACCCTGCATACTGTGAGGAGGATGGTTCGACAGGCAAAAGACTCTCCAAGGATTACAGCTAGAGAATTGCAGAGGTCAGTTGAGGCAGGAAGTCTCCCTAACCACCATCTGATGACACCCAAACCAAGACAAGCTGTTTTGGTGGGTAGCAATAAAACAAAAAGCCTCTGCTGTCATTCACAAACAAGCTAAAGCGCCAGCAGTTTGTGAAACGCCACAGCTTCTTTCAATGGTCATAGGTCAGATGAGACAAAAACAGCTTTTTGGCAACAAAAATGAGGAAGCATAGCAAGAAAGCTGTAGAACAAAGAACAGCAAACTCACTGTTGGTGGATCTGTGATGCTGTGGGGCTATTTTTCTTCAAAGGGCTCTAGGCCTCTAATAAAGACACGGTACCATGGAATCCATCAAATACCAGCAGGAATTGGATGAAAACGTGAAAGTGGCTGTCTGGAAACTTAAAGTAGGCTGTGGTTGGACCTTCAAGCGGGGGAAGTATTTGAAAACTAAAAATTGTTTAGAGATCACAAAATAAAGGTTTTGCCATGACCCTCCCAGTCACCTGACCTAAACCCCAAAGAACATATGTGGGATGTCCTGCAGAAGAGAGTGCAAAAGCATCCACGTCAAAATCTGAAGGAGGTGGAAATGGTCTCAGATTTTCTCCATGTGTTCAAATATTGGATGCAGGCTCTCAATCTTTCTGCACAACCCTATCATTTGTAGACTTTCATAATATTTAGAAAAATAAGCTTTCATTTTCTGCGATATGAAAAAATAAAATGTTTTTTCCCCAATCTCTTGATATTACTACTAAACTTTTAAACTGAAAATAAGATGTAAAATTATTTAAAATTTTTCTTCCATGACCAAGATTAAACAATATTGTAATTAAATAATATTGTTGACAAAAAAATAAGACTAAAATGTATGTTCAAATTAAAAAAAGAGGAAACAGAATTTCTTTTTTTTTCTTCTTAAATCACAATTAAATATTCTGTTGGTTGGACTTTAGAGTAGTTATATTTTGCATGGATTCGACCTTGAATCAATGTAATTAAGCAAATCAGAGCATGTTCCATGCCTGGGTACGCTCCTTAAGGTGACATCATCGGACGGGACATTTTTGCAGAGCTGCTTTGTGAATAATTCAGCCTGATTTTTATCAGAAAAGAGCGGTGTCACACTCTAGTAATAAACTCCATGTTTCCAACGACTCTTTAACCCTTTTACAACCACTTGGTACCAACTCTCTCCACACCGGCACTTTTCTTATAGTTTACTTTATTTCTTTTTTCCCCCAGCGCCAAGCAGTTAGTCCGTGGAGAACCCAACGTGTCGTATATTTGCTCACGCTATTATCGTGCCCCGGAGCTGATCTTTGGTGCCACAGACTATACGGCAAACATTGACATCTGGTCAGCAGGATGCGTCCTGGCTGAGCTGCTGCTTGGACAACCCATCTTCCCCGGTGACAGTGGGGTAGACCAGCTGGTGGAGATAATCAAGGTTGGTGGTTCTTTCTGATGCTGGAATGTTAACGCTTCTCATGTTTTAATAAACTGATCATAATACACCGATATTAGAGATTATCACTGCAAAAGAGGTTGGTGTGTCAAGATATTAACTGGCTGTATTGCTAGTCAGCAAACTTTTTGGGGCCGGGGACCCCTCCAGGGGAGAAACTTTTGTATATCATATAAATAATCATAATACAGATTAAGCATATTTTTAACCCCCTTTATAGTCTTAGATGTCTTTGATATCTAAGAATATATTTGGTAGTAAACTATATGTATTTAAAGGTTTTAAACTTAATCCTTTGGACTTGCTTCGCAGAGATAACCAGATAATCAATTTTAATTCAAAATGTGTTTACACCAATATGTTTAAAAAAGGGAATTTCATTAAAATTGCATTTGAACTTGACAACATTGAAACTTTTCCAGTAATGGATGTTAAAAGCTTTCATAGGATGAAGAGTAGCAATAATAGAGGCAGACATTTAAATTGAGCTGTCTAAAAGTGACTTGACTCTAAAAGAGAATGTTTTATTGTATGCTTTAATTTTGAGCTATTGTTTATGAACATGTTGTGAGTTAGATAAGTGTGTTTCTTGTATAAAGCTTAAATCAGCCTTTCACTATGAGAGATGATGGATGGTTTTAGTCTCCTTGGCTTGATTTTTGAATACATGAGGCGATCCATGTTACCACACTGAGTGTTTGCACGGTTGTGCGCCCGCTTTGTCTTGTTTTGAATAAAAGATGAAGTGAACATATGAAAATGGAATGAAGGAAGGAAAGGGACTAAAGAGATGTAGGGAGGAGGATAAGATATATGATGCATCTTTGTGTTTGTCCATGTTGTTTGGTTATAACTGGCAATATAACATAAACTACAAGTATAAACATGTGACTCTACAAAAAACATTGTGGTGTACCTTAAAATACGAAGGAAGAGAATGTTTCCTAGCGGCTCGGTCGGGCTGAGGTGCAGCTAACAGGAGCTACAGAGGCCTGAAGGACCGTTAATGTTTTTGTTCATTGGTGCGGAAGCACGCTCCAATACACTAATCCTCCTCTCAAACGTATCAAATAATAAGCTGAATTTAGTCCGTACCGTGTGCCGTTTTCATTAAAGTGGGCAGAGGGCTTACTGAATATCTGACACAGTAAGAAGGAGAAGCCACATGTAACCGCTCATGAACCCTAGTCTGGGAACCCCACTATAACATGACTGCAAAAATAATCCGACTCAGTCACACACAAGAGTCTCTTGTTTCTGCATAATAATAATAACAATCTTTACTTTGTTTATCAAATGTTAAACAGTACATACATATAGTACAGTATTCTGAATCTGTCGCTGCATTTAACCCATCCCTGAGGGAGCAGTGGGCAGCCCGTCTGAAGCCCAGGGAGCTGGGGTTTCAGGGGTCTTACTCAAAGATCCACGGCATGTTGCATATCAGGAGCTGCGTTCAAACCCCGGTCTCCTGTATGAGGGAGGTCCGCTCTACCCACTGATCTTAAGCCGCCCGTATTTAATGTAATGTAGCTCATACTTAAACTTGCATCTCTTTTCAGGTGCTGGGAACCCCAACGAGGGAGCAAATCCGAGAAATGAATCCAAACTACACAGAATTCAAGTTCCCTCAGATTAAGGCCCATCCATGGACCAAGGTGAGTGACTCCCTGAGGAGAGACAGCAGCAGGGTGTCCACCAGCTCATAAACAGAGCACTAGTCTGGACATACTTTTTAGCAATCTATGAACAGTGGACAATGGAAGAGAATAACTGTGACCCCGCTGTTGCCCACTTAGTCTATTTAATCAGACAGCTGAAGTGCTTCAGTGCTCTCACTCATAAAGTATATCAACCCTGACACCTTAAGAGTAAAGTGAGCTGATCTAATAGAAGTGGCCATTCAACATTAACAACACACTGGATCACTCTCCAATCCAGAAGCTGCTTCTTTTTTTTAAAATTCAATTTATTTTATTGCCAAGCACTATGAAATGAGCAAATATTTTCAATGTGCATGAACACATTGAAAAAATGACTCAGGCAGTGTGTACGAAGTCACAAAAACTATAATAAACCATAAAACTAAGCCGGTGTGTACAAACACAGTATAACAAAGTTGTGCGGCTGTACAAACTAGTAAATGCCGGATGCCGATAGTGGTGGCACATGTTACATAATTGTAGTGTAATGGTTTAAAGATCATTGGTATATATGATATGTTTTGCATCTCATTTTACACATTCTTTTTAAAGGGTGCCACTAAACCTGGAGGGCACAATCCGTCCAAACACCAGTGTGCTGTTTTGAAATCTTTTGTACACTGTCACCAAACTTTGTTTTGGCTGCAATGACAGTTTGGAATTCGCTTTTCTGTGAAAATAGTTTTGATATCCTAAACAAAAAAAATTATTATCAGATTTCCTTTACGAAACAGGTGTCAGAAACCACTGATATTTTTTAATGACAGAACTCTGAAGTGCTGCCTTTTGCTATGTAGAGGTGTATTTTTTTGTAATGACTGTGCCCTTGCTTCCTTTTCAATGTCAAATAAAAAAGGTAAATGACCAGTGGGGCTGGTGGGATGTACCATCTTAAGATGGTTCTTCATAAGTAAAATAATTAAGATGCATCATCACAATGTCATGCTGACATCTATACCAAAACACTTCCAAGGGTTCATTCTTTCAAGGGTTCGTTTCTCTTTAAAAGACCTTTGTGATTATTTAGTATTTCACACTAGTCTGTTAAACTGTTTTATACATGCATGATGTGTGGCTTTAATCTTTCCCGAGACAACTAACCATCATAATATCTATTTTGCCCTCAGGTGTTTAAACCTCGCACCCCTCCAGAAGCCATTACTCTCTGCTCCCGGCTGCTGGAGTACACGCCAGCCTCGCGCTTCTCCCCGCTAGAGGCCTGTTCACACACCTTCTTTGATGAGCTGCGCCAGCCCAACGCGCGGCTTCCCAGCGGTCGGGAACTGCCCATGCTCTTCAACTTCAGCGCCACAGGTAGGAACCGGTAAAAGATTCAGGGTTGGAGCTTTGCTGCAGCTTCCAATGATCTCTTGTCTATAATCATTGTGCTCTGTCTACTGTTGTTCTGACACCGTCGTCTTGATATGCGACTCATAACGAAGCGATATCTGTTTTTTATATTCTGCAGAGCTGTCAATCCAACCCCAGCTCAACGCCACCCTCATTCCTCCTCACGCTCGCGCTCATGCGGCTGCCTCTTCCCACGGTGGGTAATTCGAATATCACCGTTTTATTTTATTGGTAATGGTAATATCATTTTTATGTTGGCTGCATAACAATATTATGTGTTTTCCTATGGAAACCACTTTTACACATTTTCCTTATATTTAGTCGTAACGTCTTTACGTGAAAAGGATATACTGCTGAAAAGAAAATTCATGTTTTAACTGTTGATGCATAGTGACGCCATTTACTTTCATTTAATATTAATACATTTTTTTCAGCTAAATATTAAAGCTGGTGGATCCGAACTTGTATTTCACAGCAAACTGAGCGCACCAATAGATGACAAGAGATGTTACCGTATTACATATTTTCCAGTAGTAAACACTGAATGGAATCCTCCACCTTTTGGTGTGAAAATTACTAATATTATAATCTTTAAAAAAAATTCCATTAAATGTATTTCACTAATCGAAAGTAATTCTTCTTCCTCTTTGGGCTGGTCCCTTTATGGTTCGCAACAGCAGATCATCTGTTTCCATCTCCCCCTGTCCCCTGCATCTTCCTCTTACACACCAACCAACTGCATATCCTCTCTCACCACATCCAGAAACCTCCTCTTTGGTCTTCCCCTTCTTCTCCTGCCTGGCAGCTCCATCTCCAGCATCCTTCTACCAGTAGATCCGCTATCCCTCCTCTTCACGGGTCCAAACCATCTCAGTCTGGCCTCTATGACTTTGTCTCCAAGACGTCTAACCTGGGCTCTCCCTGTGATGTGCTCCTTTCTACTCCTGTCCTTCCTCCTCACTCCCAGAGAACATCTGAACATCTTCAGCTCTGCTTCCTGTCTTCTGGTCAGAGCCACCGTCTCTAAACCATCCAGCAGTGCTGCTCTCACCACCATCTTGGAAACCTTTCCCTAACTCCTGTTGCTGCTCTTCTGTCACAGATAACCTACTGACACTCTTCTCCAACCACTCCACCCTACCGGCACTCGCTTTTTCACCTCTTGTCCACACTCCATGTTGCTTTGAACAGTTGACTCCAAGGACTTAAACTCCTGCACCTTCTCAAAGTCTGCTCTTTCATCCTCACATAATCCAGCTGTGAACCAACAAAGGGACACTGGTGAAAACACAACCTCCTTGATGGAGTTAATAAAAATAAAACAAAACTTATAAAAATACTTCTTAATAGGAACCATACTTATGTTTACAGACACCCTGATTTTAATGAACTCCCTTAAACCAGTACTATGACACAGGATCATGTCTGAAGCCTTTATGTCCACTATAGTCAAACACAAATACGTCCAAGGGTATCTTCAGTGTTACAAACATCTATCAAATCTTGTATCTGCTAATATTAACGTTGTTCTTTGTTTCTTTTTCTGTCCTTCAGATCTTACAGGCTCAGACTCTCATCACAGTTCAGTACCAGGATCTGTCAACAGCATCTGAAGCCGCTTCATACCCGCCCGCCTACCTCCCTCACCGTTACCTCAGACACAAACTCACACACTCTCTGTCTCTACTGCTTCCCTCCATGCTGCTTGCCCTCCTTTTAGATGCTCTGTTTTTGTGCAACAGATGCAGTGAACAAACAAACAAACCAGTGCCGTTTAGCTGCCAGGGTTGAAACTACAGCAGACATCTGTGGCTGCTGCTCGACTAGAGCTGTGTGAAGGTTCAATAGTGGGGGCTGGTCCTCTGTAATGTGACTTTTTTTTAATCAATATGTTTTTTTTTCTTCTTATATTTGTGGTTATTTATTTGACAAATGGAAAGCATCATGTGATCACATGTTTTATCTCTGGAGTATTTTCCACTTGAGTTTATTTTTTATATTCTTCACTGTTGTTGCATCCCTCTTAATAAGGGGGCGACTTGCATCCTGACCAAGACCAGAACCGGGCCCCAAGTATGCCATCAAGTTAAAGGAAGTGTAATTCTACTCAGGACAGAGAGTGGATGCAGGAATTGATAAATCCCTAAATCATCCTACTCTGTTATCTGACCAATCCAGCCTGATGTTTAGAAATGAAACATTTTCCTTCTTAGGTGGTGAGAAGAGCAGAAAGGCTCATCAGCACCAAGTAGCATTGCTCAGTGTTTGGTTGGAGGCGTATCGGATTACCCCTCACGTCATCATTTTCAGTGGCTGCATTTATTCAGGCCAGGCTTCAAACATCAGCATGAGAGTTTTTTCCCAGAAAAGGCAGAATCCCTTCTTTTTCTCGCCTCACACTTCTTGTTATGGCTCAGATTAGTCACTGATTTAGGTCTCTTAATAGCTTTACTTATTTATATTTTACCTGAGGAGGATAGGGGTTCTCATTTTTAGTAGGGATTTACCGATTCTGTTTTTTTGCCAGACGGAGTTCAGGTACTTAGGTTTGAGGTTGCAGCCATAGGACTAAATAGTAATTTAAGAGATTCCCTTTCCTTTGTTCATCAGAAGCAATACACTGAGTAAATGCACACAATATTCTTACATTATTGGTCGTTTCTGGACATTTTCTACCACTTCACTGGTGTTTGCTGCTTAGCCAGTTGTAGCTGTAACTTGAACCCGGGATGTGCTGGTTGTTCAGGGGTTGAATCAAACCGCTCATTTTAATCATTTCCTCCAGGAAATTGCCAACTCAATGTGGAGACCAGAAACCCAGACAAAGTGCAAGTATTGGTTAAAATTGCAGATCGGTTACAGTGATGTGGACAAAATTGTAAAGCCATGTGGATTGCACAGGAATTGTTTAAATCTTTGTAGTGTTGCAACATCCTGGGGCAACAGATTAAAAGAGCAGTTCTTCACACCTACCACAAACCACAGTTTATCAGAGCGGAGTTTGCAGACTGCTCTACCTCTGTCATCATCGAGTCCGTTACAATATCTCAATTCTTGGTATATATTCCTCCATAATGTCCAGAAAAAGAAATTACGCCCAAAACATGCAGTGAAATATTCCTTGATTTCTGAAGTCCTTGTCCATCAACTCCAAAATTTATTCTCGATTGTCATTTTCTGTTGTCGATTACGTGAATGTTGAGTTCAGTAAAAACAGATGAGTCATTCGTGGAGAATCTGAGCCTTTCAACATGCAACAAACAACGTAGAATCCCTGTGGTGCCAGTACTTGTGCAGCACCGGAGATGCTGCTCTTCCTCGTTCTCCCCCGTATTGAAACCAGCCGTCCTGAAAACATATGGCTTCCCTAATTTTTTTAAATTAAAAAGTGACTCTGGTTCTTGTCTACTCAGGACAGAGAGTGGATGCAGGAATTGATAAATCCCTAAATCATCCTACTCTGTTATCTGACCAATCCAGCCTGATGTTTAGAAATTAAAAATTTTCCTTCTTAGGTGGTGAGAAGAGCAGAAAGGCCTCTTTGACCAGAGTAAACTAATAACTAAATCATACCTCTGACGGAAATTATATCCTGAACCAAGTATCTGTTTTAACCACGTCTAAACAACAGTCTTTTCTGGTTGCCCTCGTCTTCCTTTGCTCATTATCAGCGAGATGTAGAGAGAAGAGCTGTGTTCAGAAACGTCTCAAAGGTTGGTTCCACCAACATTAGCAAGCGTTCCCGTGAATCATGTTTCTATTATTGATTAATCTTTTCTCGCAATCACTATATTATTAAGTTATGTGGAAAATTCAAGTCAAAATTTCCCAGAGTGACGTCTCCCGGCTTTGTCCAACCATCGGTGAATTCCCAAAGAGTTTTTATTTCAGTCACCAATGGAAAAGACAAAGAGATGAATCTGTCTACTTTTTGAAGCAAGAAAACCAGCAATTGTTCATTTCAGAAAATGATTACAAGTATCAGGAACACTGGTTAATAGGTGAATTTACATCAGTTAATTGACTTAATGAAGCAGCTCAGAAAATTTGCTGAAATTTCATTCTTTAAAAAAAAAAGGAAAAAAAAAATTTATATTCCAAGCTTTCAAAACAAAAAAAATCCTTGCTTGAAAGATTTAAGATGATGCATTTGTGATGTCTTGGAGCATCACTGCTGAGTAGCAATTGATGCTTTTAAAAACTTTTAAAATAAAATTGTTATTTTCAATTTGTTAATGGACTCATGAACTCATCGTCACTGTTTTCTGTTTCCTGTTCAGCATGTCGACATGTTTTCATTCAGAATGTAATTAGGTGCTTTTGCCAGGTTTTAATGTAGAACATTTTAAATTTGTTTTCTCTCTAAGAAATTAGAGAGAAAAATTAGCATATGAAATATAAATGCTGTCCGGTGAAAGAGTCACAAGAATGTGGGATTCCCTCTCAGCATAACACTCATTCAGGCCCTTGTGTGTTTGTGTGCGTGCGCGTATGTGTGTTTGGAAAGCAGTAGAGTGAATTTTGATCTTCTCGTTGATTAGATGCTAGAACAGAGATTTAATGTTTGACTTAACTGGTCTGGGGGAGGCTTTGTGTACATTTATTTATTTATTGTATCTGGATGAAATGTCAGGCAACTTTGAACTAGTGCTGCAGCTCATTTAGCAAAGCGTATTTCCTTCCATCAGTGAAAATAAATGTCTCTCAGTCCTCAGAGAATTAAGAGCAGCTCCTGGGATCCGTGGGTCTTTTTCTCTGGTCATCAGTGCAGATGTGCTCACCGAGGTGAACAGCTGAGCCTTCTTGTTTCCTCTTGTGCTTTTATCTTTGAATTTTACCCCTTAAAAAAAAAAAAAAAGAGACGTGTCTAGGATTAGGTGATGTTTTGGGTGGTAGGTCAGAGAATGTACTGTCACAGTTTGTGTCTGACCATAATCCAGCCTGCAGTCCGAGCAGCCAGTGTTTTAGGCATTAGAGCAGTCGACTGTACAGAAGACTGAGATCTAGTATATTTGATACTGTGGTACCAATTACATGCTGTTTGTAACTGCTGTCAGATTTGTTTTGAACTTTTTTTTAAAGATTTTATTATAAGATCTCAGATGCTTTTGGGGTTTCTCCAAACTGCACACTCACTTTGCTTTCATACTAGGAGAAAGGAGAGCTTTTTTTTTTTTACATTCCTTTTCCCCGCATATTTTCTTCCCAGCTGCTTCCCTGAGTTTCAAACTGCTAAGCTCTAGTTCCCTAAAAAAAAACTACTGCCGACCACATTCTGCCTACTCCACTGAGATGAGTCCAACCAGCATGTTTGATTAACCCTGTCACCTTCGGAGCTGTTACACACTCTGGGGCTATGAGGCGGTGTGTTAATAACCTGCACCCAGCCAGAGAAATCAAAACATCAGTTTTCTCTTCCAGATAGCGCTTTTTTTCTTCCCCCCGCATCGTGCCGTCGAAGCAGTCCTGGTTTTTGCATTATTGTCTTTGTAAATATGTTTCTTTTTCACAAAATGTAAATAGTGCAAAGGAAAAACAAATCGGCCTAATCCTCCTGTGTGTTGACAGTGTTTCTCTCTCTTTCTCTGTTGTAGTCGAGTGAAAATTACCTATAACGGGTCACGCTGTGAGGTCCTCTGTCTTGACCCCCTTTATGTTTTTACAAATCCAGGGTTCTATTCCAAACGCGCTGTTTGGGAAATATTCACTAGAGAACTAACTCTGTCAAGTATTTACTGCTGAGTGACTGTCTAATGTCTGAAGCAGTTTTTAATTCTGTATGTTAGATTCTTGAAGAGAATTTCTTTCTGTGAAGCACCTTAATGGAAGAATATCAAAATTCTCCATAAGCGAGTGCTCTCTACTCATTAGACACGTTTGAAACTACTCATGAGAGATTTTCCTCTTGTTTATCTTCCTGTTTTTGACCCCCTGTTATATTACACCGTACCTAATCTTACACAATTTTTTTCTTGGACTTCTGCTGATCGGCAGGCAGATTTATCAGATTTTCTCCCTTTAGAGCCAGAGAGAAATTATACAGCAGCTCTAGATGCTGTTCCTTGTGAGCACCTGTTGCCGGCGGAACTGGAAATGCAGGATTTTTCTGGCCTTTTCTCCCACCGACATAGTAGTTTTCAGTCTGGGACAGAAGTCTGTCCATAAGTTGTGAGATTGCAATATTTAATTACATTGCAGTATTGTGGAATCAGACATGGATACATGTGCTACATCTGATTCACGTCGTCTCAGACGTATTGAAGTTGTCTAAAGATCACATCATGTCCACCTGATGTTCCATCCAGTTGTGCGGCAATCAGAACGCCTGCTAATGATCGCAAGGTGTCAGACATTCATCATGTGACTGCTTTTACAGCTGGATCATCCATTGTATTTTTGTTTCTGTTTTTGCTATCTTTGAAAACTCACCTCCCTCATTCTAACTTAGAGAAGTCTTTGCACCTTCCAATGCTCATATGTCACCTTTATTTAATTGAACATGGTTGTCACTCAGTCGGAGGAAAAACGGAGAAAGAGGTGGAGAAACCGATCTGTCAGTCTCTTTCCTGTGTGTATGATATTGACTAATTTACTGTAATAAAGTGATGAAACTGTGTGTACATTGTGTCGATTGTCTCTCTCTTGAAGCTTGTTTCTATTTAGAGGTTTAAAACAGTTTCCTTCAAGTGTTACCACAACCTACTTAAAATTGTCTTTGCCTAATTTAGATTTGAAATGTGTTAAGCTCCGGTGTAAACACTTAAAATGTATTCATATAACCTTTTGGGCTTTTTAAGTGAAATAAGCATTTCAAACCTGCTTAGGTTCCTTACTCTGTTAAATTTAATACATACGATACCGCCTATTTACTGCTTATTTATATATCAATACGTATGATAGAGTAATAATATATGTAATATTTATTATATAATATCATTTTAAAATATACTGTATATTTTAGATGGAATATTTAATTTTGGTTGAATGGTATTATTTTTGTATTACTTTATTGATATTTATGTTTATAATTGTTTTTTTAGATTGTAATTATGCTAATTTTACGCTTATTTTTGCCATTTTAACTCCGTTTCTGCCTCGCTTATCACAATTCTTACCAAACAGACAAGTGTCAAACATACAGAACAGCATAGCATTTTATTTAAATAGGGATGATGCAGTTTAACATAGTTCCAATACAAATAATAATAATACATTTAATTTATAATGCACTTTACATTTGGATCAAATCTCAAAGTGCTACAAAGTAAAAGAAGAGAAAAGCATCAATAAAAAATAAAATAACTATATAAAAACGTGACCAAAAAGCCGCAATGTTAATTAAAGTTATAGGTTCTGCTAAAAAGGAAAGTTTTAAGTCCTTTTCTAAATGTGTCAGTCGTCTGTGGAGCCCTCAGATGGTCAGGGAGGGCATTCCACAGACTAGGGGCAGCAGAACAGAATCAGAATCAGATCACCCATGGTGCTGAGTTTAGTCCGGGGAAGGAGGAGGCGGTATGAGTGGGTAGAACGGAGGGATCGTGTTGAGGTCAGTGGGGTGAGTAGTTCTTTCAGGTAGGGGGGTGCATTACCATAGATGCACTGGTGAGTGAGGAGAGAGATCTTCTAATCAATCCTGGTGGAGATGGGAAGCCAATGAAGGGAATGAAGAACGGGGGTGATGTGTTCGTGTTTACGAACTCTCATCAGGATCCTTGCAGCACTGTTTTGAACATATTGTAGTTTTTGAAGACTTTTATCAGGGATCCCGATGAGAAGTGAGTTAAAGTAATCCAGTCTGGAGGAGACGAACGCGTGGACCAGCTTTTCAACATCACCCAAGGTGAGTGAAGAACGGAGTTTGGAAATATTTCTGAGATGGTGAAAGGAGATCTTGCAGATGTGTTTGATCTGGGATCAAAAAAGTGAGTTGAGGGTCAAATCTTACACCGAGGTTGGTGACTGATGAAGAGTTGTGACCAGAGAAGGCAATGCTGGTTATGGAGGAAGACTGGGTCTGATGTGAGTTCCTTCGATTTTGGAGCTGTTCAACTGGAGAAAGTTGTTTTTTGTCCACACCTTTATCTCCACCAGACAAGCGTGGAGAGTTGACAGGGGAGATGACGATGAGGATGGAGAGGCTGCGGAGGAACATGTCAGTTTTTATGTAGATTTGCGTGTCATCAGCGTAACAATGGAATGAGACTCCATATCAACTGATGACATGGCCAAGGGGGAGCATGTACAGTATGAAGAGAATGGGGCCAAGGACTGATCCCCGGGGGACTCCACAGGTGACGGTGTGTGTCCGGAACCTTGAACTTCCAAGGGAAACGTATTCTGTTCTGTCAGTGAGGTAGGATTGAAACCAGTTTAGGGAGGTGGCAGTGAGTCCAGTGGTGTGATGTAGGCGGTGTAGGAGTATTCCATGGTCAACTGTGTCGAAAGCAGCAGACAAATCAAGGAGAATCAGGAGGGAAGGTGAACCAGCGTCTGCTGCCATTCGTAAGTCATTTGTGACTCTAAGCAGAGATGATTCTGTGCTGTGGGCGGAGCGGAAACCAGACTGAAAGGTTTCAAAGAGGTTGTTGTATTTGAGGTTGGCAGCAACTACTTTTTCCAGTACTTTGGAGAGGAATGGGAGTTAGTAAATGGGTCTGTAATTAGCAAAAACTTCTGTATCAAGAGTAGGTTTTTTGAGGAGCGGTCTGATTATGGCAGCTTTTACGGCAGATGGAACAAAGCCAGCCTGGAGGGATTGGTTTATTACAACGGTGATCAGGGGACTGATGGAAGAGATCTTAGTAAATAAATTAATAAATTAAATAATGCAACTGAGGTAATGTAAAGAGAGTTTGTATTTATTGCTAATTTTCAACTCTTGTCCCTAGTTGGGCTTTTACATGGACAACATTATCACCACAATAAGATATAAGTGATCAACATGCTAAAACTGCATTGCACAGTAATAAAATACATATACATAATCAACATAATAAGATATATATGATCAACATGCTAAAACTGCAAGTACAGTAAACTAAAATACATATTCAGCACAATAAGGTTTAAATGATAAATATGCTAAAACTACTTTTACACAGTACAAGGAGTTTACCGCTGACGCTGCAGTTCTACAATGATCCTGCTGGGGGCGCTGCTAGAAATCACGTTTCCTCCTTCCCCTCAAAGAAGAGACCGACGGACGAACAGAGAGTAAACCGCCAAGGTAAATAAGGCTGAAAACGGCATGTTGAGCTTTTATTTTATGGTTGTTACGCGTTTTTATGTTATCTCACAGTGACTTATATTTGAAATTGTGATAATTGTTCTTCAACAACGTTCTACTGCGTAGTATCTTGGAGTCACATGTAGACTGAGCCTCATTAGCTTAGCAAACGGCTAAGGAAAGGCCCGCTTTGATCTAAACCGTGGCTTAAATCGGTGATTATAAATCCTATCCTAACACAAGAAAACATTATTAATGGTACAATTTGATGATTCAAATGACTGTTAAATCGTCTGGGCTAACCTTGGCTAGGTCCGCCTAGCCATTAATGATGTTGAACCCAGAGACAACTGAAGATGTTTGCTGCTCCAGAATCACACACCACCACACTCGGGTGTTTGGTGTTTGTAATAACGTTGAGATGACGCTCACAAGTTTAAAAAGAACCAGTGTAGTAATGTAAGCAGAGTTTTTCTCTACCGGACAAACCACTTGAAAATTCGATACAATAATATTCGAGCTTTCATCATGCGGATCACTTTTAAGAGAGAATGTGTACAAAGTGAGCAAATCATCAATTGAGTAATTTATTTAGTTAAGTCTGATAATGGACCATGCTAGCTGAGTTGGGAGATGTACATAAGTCCCAAGCCATCGTAAAAACCTTTTTATGAAGGTTATATTTTAAGTTTTCTCAGCTGTTTTTGGGCGGTATAGATTGTTTCTTAGTTTGGTGGCTGTGTTTAATGGTTCTGGTGATAGTCTTTGTCCACCAAGCTTATACAGGTCACTCTGGTTGATGTTTTAATCACACTGAGAACTTTATGTGGTAAAAGTAATGATTGAATCAAGAGCCAGCTTCATAGCTGGTTCGTAGACACTCCCTAATTTGGAACCAGTTCTTTTAGTTTCCTCAGCCAACTTGGTGGTTCTACGGTTTTGGCCAGGAATAGTGTTTGAATCAAATGGATTTCCGTAATTAATCACAAGTCTGTGGAGGTATATCTATAAACACTGATAATGTAGATGACAGGTAATTGAAGGCGGAAAGAACCATTATTGTATGTAGGCTTTGTGTCACAAGGGGACTGCTTGACAGTCTCAGTGGAGATTTATTTTCTGGTGCATCGCCACCTTGTTTTATGACTCTGTTGGTAGAACTACTGGAGATGATGGTCCGAAACTTAATTTTAATCGCATCAGATATTTTTTTGAAGGAACATTTCCCAGATCTACGACACAAACTCTGCCTTTGTGGTACAAATGGGTGGATCACCTTGTCTACGATTTCATAAGCAGAGGTGGATAGTCTGATATCTTATTCATATCCCTACAGGTCGAAATTGAGAGCCATGGCTCGTGGGCAGCAGAAGATTCAGTCCCAGCAGAAGAATGCCAAGAAGGCGGCAGAGAAGAAGAAGGGCCAGGGTGCTGACCAGAAGACTGCAGCTAAAGTCGCTCTGGTCCACACCTGCCCCGTCTGTAAAGTAAATACAACAATGTGCTATGTGACAATGCCTGTCGCTGAACAATGATTATATTTAGTATTAGGTTGGAGTATGTTAGTTGCAATAGTTAAAAAAAACTGTTTCAAAGTGACGAATTGGGACAGGCTAAGTTAGGCGAATGCCAACTTTAGTTAATGAACTCAGCAATCAGTCTCCTCTCTGACTATCGCTAAAGTAAAATTATTTTCAGCATTCCGAGGAGAAAGTTGGTTAAACCTGAAACTATAATTTGTAATGATAAAGTTAAATTATCGTCATGCATTGTGAGTGTGACATTCTGTCATGTCACTATTCCTCACAAGACAACGTTAAAAGAGTTTATTACCAGTTCAAATCATTGAAAAGTAATAAACAGCGAAGAACCATGGTGACCGTAAGAAATATAAGATTACCAGGGATTGTATTATTGTGGAGAAGGGAGATGTCAACACAGACTCAGAGCATGGATAATCACAAAGAAACTAGTTGTATATACTTTGATAAAATATGAAGAAAAAAAAAGATTTGTCATTTAATGTAAGCATGTCTGGTAACACGATTGCAGCATTTTGGATATGGCACATATTTTGCAATGAATACATATTGCACGTAGTGGGACACAGGGCATACAAAGGCAGACAGTACGGAAGGGAAAGAAAAGGTATGGCATACATTTAACCTTGTACTCTGACATTGTTATTTTTTCCTCCTGAACATTTAATTTGGCTCCTAAATACTTTGGGGTGCACTTACTCCTAAAAATATAGGTTTTTTTTGTCTGGAGCCTTTTATGTGATGATGATATGGTCACCTCATAAGAGTACTTGGGTTTATGGTTAGATGATTAGCCTTTATGTGATGCACATATTGCAAACCTAATCAGGAAACTCAAAATGATGATTGGCTGTTAATTTAGACATGGATTTTGATTTTACGTTCAGTACAAAAAATATACTTTTGAAAGCTATGTTTCAGAAGTCCCTCAGTCATCACTGCCGCATTTAGGGTTTGGTGGGTTGGATGTCTAGAACCCCCCCGTAGACAACAGTACAGGTATATTTTTATCTATGAAGCAGTACTGGGAAATTTCCAGCTGACCTCGGACCCTTCTTTGTCAGCTCTGGAAGTTACCAGTCAATAGACCCTGTGTTTCAACACTATGTGAAAAGCAGTTTTTTCTTTGCTGCACCATGGGCCAGGAACAAGTTACAAAAGGACTTAAAATTGGTATCGCTTGTATCGTTGACAAGTTTAAAGTATCATCGAGAATGTTCTGATGAAGACGCTCTTTCTTTAGAGGTCACTCTGTATGAATAGATCTTGTTGATTGAGTTTTTTTTATAATATGTTGTATTTTAAAGCGTGTGATTGACTGAAGCCAGGTTTCTAATGCCTTCTCTATTGGGATCTGGAGTATATCTGGAGTATTTCATTTTCATTATTAACCTATATTCAGTTACCCCTGTTTTGAAAAGAAAAGTAAAAGCACAATTAACAATCAGAATATTTCACACAGGTACTTTGTTTCTATTGGATCAACCCCTTCTTTACTTTGTCCAGACACAGATGCCTGATCCAAAGACCTTCAAGCAGCATTTTGAAAGCAAACATCCCAAATCTCCCATGCCCGCTGAGCTGTTGGACGTTCAGGCATAAAGCACCACTGACTGGATAGGACCTGAACTTGGGTAAGAGTTTAGTCCTATCAATGTGCAAAAATACCTTCAGAAACTGCTTTACAGTGACACAAAACCCTTCTATCCTCAGTACAATGAACTAACATTTTATTAAAAAAAACCTCTTGCTAACTCGTTTGGAACTAGGACTATATTTTCCTTCATAAAAATATTAAGAATAATCTACAAACCTGTCACTTACAGGAACACAACCACCGTGGACTAAATGTTGAATGATGGCTTTTGAAGGCTGTTGATGATGGACACTGGGACTCGTCAATATTCATGGACAACGGGTTGGGCTGGTGGGATGGGGTGTGTATGTGTGTGTGTGTATATGTACATGAGTTTGTGTATATGTACATGAGTATGGGTGTGTGTGAATAAGAGAAAACATTAACAACGGGGCAGAAGTACACCAGCACCCATTTTTATATTTATTACGTACAACTACCTTGCTATTCCAAATGGGGGAGGGGACCGGCAAGACTGCTTGCTAACACTGAATAACTATTAGAACAGATGGCGCCTGCTGGAGAACGCAGAACAGGTTTGATGTTTACTCTTGATGTATAAGGGTAAACATCTGTATATACCTTCAGCAGAAGGTATATCTCAGTTTCTTAAAAATCCTATGCATCATTATAAAGAAATTCATTTTGTTTAAAATGAAAGATATTACTGAAAACCGATGTTTGGAGATTTTATCCTGGATACACTGTACAGCGCTGCCTCCTCTACTGCTGCTGCACAGCCGTTCACACTCTGTGAGACCAACTACAGTACCTCACATCACAGAAAACCACACATCTCAGCCTATGCTCTGTTGTTTTTCTCTTCTTCTCCTTATTTTAACTTCCTCCACCACTTGTGGCATGCTTTCCAACATGATCATGGCAATAAAGTGATCTGCATCCAGTTTTGAGAGTCGGATGCTAACAATGTTATTTTTGCAAAACAGCCCCTAAAATAACATAGAAATAATATAATGTTCACTGATTCCTAGACGCCCCAAAGGAGTGAGAGTTTGTGGATGAAGATTTTCTTCATTAACTAGCAAAATGATAGAAATTTCCTGGTTGTTCCTATGTTTACTGGCAGGCAAAACTTCACTAATTTGCTTTCAATGTACTAATATTTTTTTTTATACCATTTTCAATAAATTGAACAGTGTTTAATTGGACTGGAATCATAGCTGACTCTGTGTTCACAATGACCTGATGGTGCGACAACCACTTTAACCACTTCACCGACAGCAAACGTTAATTCATACAGAGGATGTGTATATCCACTATGTTGACACAGCAGGGTTTTCCACTGCCGCTCTTATTCACAGCCAGTCTGACATGAATGTCATTTCATTAACTTGATAGTCATTAAAAGAACAGTATGCAACAAAGACATTTCTATAACTTTTTTTTTCATTTATCCTAAATAACAGAGCAATTTTGGAGTATCACAGCACCGCGTAGCAGTATTCTCCCAAACAGCTGAGGAAAATGGGGAATCCTTTTGAAAACAAACATAAAATGACATCATGTAACTCATACAATATGATCCAAGTCTCCAGGGGGGTTATTTCAAGAAGTGGGTTTAACAAACTGTTGAGTTAGTCCCTGAGATCGAGCTTGACCAAGCCCGAGATGAGAAACTCCCGATTTTGATATGGGAACCGCTGCTCTAAGTTGGTTCAATAAATCCTGATTTAGTAAAATTGTGCATGAGGACAATCGGAGGCCATCATCAATGTAGCTTGGATACAGGGATTCACCATGGTAACCGTTAGACACAGACACTATGGTCACCATGCTATATTCTATTTGAGCTAGACGTTTGAATGAATAAATGTATCTACTAGCATTACCATATTTTCTCCGAATATTGTGTTCAACAACGTGGTAGAATGACTTTAGCTTCTTTCTTTTTTTCTTTTATGGGCACTAAGCGCATATGAAAGCAGCTGAAAGTAAAATAGTTCATCCTAGGTAGACACAGAACTCACTGGAGGAATTTTATATTTAATATGAGAATGCTTAACTTATTCGGTTTTCTGGATTAGAAAACCCAGAGTTTCCCTCAGCTCAGCTCCACAAAACCCGCTTCCTGAAATAGCCACCAGAAACCCATCGGAAAATAAATTTCAGAGTGAATCAAATGTCAATCCAGACTGCAAAAGTTGATGGTCTGTTAATATTATTTGAGAGATATTTAGAAATGTTCTGTACAAAAAGCCAAAAGAGGGATGAAAAAGGAAGATGCATTTCTGGGTGCAGTTTGACTATGAAATGTTTTCAAAGCAATGTTTGACGGTAGCTGACAAAAACATGATGGTGAGCGTTTTTCTTCTGCCAAATGCTCTTCGTACACATACACAAAGTATTGTCAAAAGTTCAAACTCGTTAATTTCTTGCAGGAGATTATGGGTTGCTGCAGGCAGACTGATGCACTACAAATATTCATTCCTAAGCTCCATAACAACAACTGCTAGGACAGGCTCAGTCAGTTGACCAATATGCACATTTGCCATCAACATGTTTCCATCATTGGAATACATCACTTAGCTGTGTAATATACGGATTAATGCTTGAAGGGCTTGTGTTTACATGTGTTAACGTTATGTATGCAAGGTGTACTATGGAATATTGGTTTCAGTGAAATCATTGCATGTCTGCTTCCTGTTTGTGTTTTCTATGAAACCGTCATTGGATGGAGTCCAGAACCAATTTCCCCTCTGGGACAACAAAAGTAGATCTTATCTCGCACAGACGGACAAAACAGTTAAACACGGCTGAGAGGAAGAGTTGAGGTGTCATAACGGCCGTTCTCTCTGAATTGCAGTCTTCACCTGTAAACGGCAATAATAGATGTGGAAAGTTACTTAGCCCTTGAATGAGTATTGTATTAATGTTCAGTTAGGTTTGCACCAAAGCAGCCAGTAGAAATGTCCCTCAGAGGGAATCTGCTTCCTTTATTATACTCTTGAACACATTTCAGAACTCTCACTTTGACCTGAGTACAGAATATCTACCTCTACTTCATAAACTGTTTAATAGGAGTTAAACACATGAGAATGTTTGTACTTCAACAGAGCTCTGTCTGTTGTCACATGTCTATCAGGTAAACACTGAGGAATGGAGGATCACAGGTTTCACTTAAAAGCATTCAGGCTGAAGAGTTCAAGTGTGTAAATAAGATTTATTTATTTATTATTTGTTAATTAAAGATCTCAGAACTGCCCCACTTGCTGTAAGTAGTCATTTTATTTTTTTTTGTCATTTTTTGGCTTGATCTCTCATATTTGGGAGAAAGCTGCAGCGCTGTTTCAATGAACACATGAATGTTATTTGGTCTAAGAAACATGGCCTGACTTACCGTCAGCAAAACGGCGGTAGACAATGACTGTTTTGGGGGTAAATGTCCATTTCAAGTTATATTGCAAAAATAAATGAACAATGAATTAAATTTAACTCTCTGTTTTCGTCAGTGGGATGCGATTTTCACGAGAACAGGTTTCAGTGAAATTTGGTCGCAAGGCAGCTCACTGGGGAGGGGAAGAGGTGATTACACTTCGATGCTTATTCGAATAAATGACATGACAAAATGTGGAAAATTGTGTCACGACATGGATGTGGAGTTCAAGGGGTATGAATACTTTTGCAAGCCACTGTATGTGTGTGAATGTTATGTATTGAGCAGGTATTATGTGATATTACCCATTGCACTCACAATTCTAGGAGGGAGAATTGTGTCTGTCTTGTTCTCTGTCAAATTGTAGATGGACGGATCCAAAGCACATATCCTTTTGAGGAAGATAAAGTGTTATTATCTTATCCCATCACTTATCTGAATAACATTATCCAGCCGAATATCAACGTTGCAAATTTGCGTTCAAATTTACTTTGTTTAGTACAGTGGTACTCAAACTTTTTACACCTTGTACCACCTTACAGTATATCCAGCTCTCCAAGTACCACTATTATGACCCATGTAAAACTACATTAGTAGAAGTAGGTAACCCTATTCAGCGAAACGTAGTTCAGACAGGAAAAAAAAAAATTCCAAATAAGAATATTATTTATTGTTGACTAGTCAGCCACAACATAACAAAGTGCGAAGGAGTAGCACTAGAACTGGCACTTAAACTCTTTCCCATAATTATAATGCAAGTGGCAGCAACTCACACAAATACAGTACGCACACAGAGCAGGAAAAAACATTAACAACTAAGTCCCTGTCAAGGCACATTTCAAATGTGATGTAGCCTGAGTCAATACCTCTTACTGTTTTTGCCCTTTGCTGCTGGTTGATGCTGTTGATTCAGGGATGCTGCTGTGTTCACTGTCCTCCACTGCAGTTTCTACAACGCTGCTAATTATATTCCCCTTCTGATCAATCAATTTTCTTCGGGTTAGGTCGTCAGCAGAGCAGGCGGCGCAAGATATTCTAGTTCGAGAGTTTTGTTAAGCACGCTCTCTGGAACGCCTCTCTGATGTCCTTTCAGTGAGGGGCTGCATGAATATTCCACCGTCATAAAGTGATGAAAGCCTGATGACTTTGTAGCTGGTAGGATTCCTAAATCCTACTTTGCTGGAGGTATGCACTCTCTTTATGAGGAACAAGTTGTTTAAGCCCTTTAATGTGATTGTGAATATTGTATTAATTCAGTACAGTTTGATATGTTTTCTTCATATGGCCTCCATAATAATAAAGCTTTAAAAAACACAAAACAACAGGCGTCACTAATGGCACTCAGCATCATTTGCCATTGAACCTTTCTATAAAGACTATAAATCGCAAGTGTGTGGCTGTTAAGAAATCCCTAAAAATATACCAGATCTCTAAATTTTAGTTAATTGATATATTGCAAATACATTTTAAGGCATGAGCTTACAGATGAGTGATGGAGGTAACATCAATAACCTTTAACCTTTATGAAACCGATGAACATTGTGTGACTGTACATATCACAGTATCACATGCAAGACTCGCATTCAACGGCTTTGGTAGAGATTATTTGGACATAAAATAAAACCTGTGCTTTGTTTGAAGCTGTAAGCTGAATGTCAAATTCAAAACAATGAAAATAAAACCTGTGTCACTTCCTGTTGTCTCTTGCATCCAACCTGTTTGTCAACACATTTGTCAACATTGACGCTTGCTGCAGAGTTAAAGTCTGGAAAAGACAATTGTGTACATGTGGTTGGTTCTGGACCGGTGTCCAGGCTCCTCAGGGGCTCTCATAGACACCCGCAGGTTTTCACCACCATGTTGCGGTGTTTCTTGAGGATGACGTTGTTGTTGTCGTCGTAGAAGAGGACGGAGATTGGGCTGAGCTTGGTGGGGGCGCAACACGCCTTAGGAACCTCGTCAGGCTTCAGGAGGTGGACCTGACACAGCAGAGAGAACGAAAGTTTTATGCTCACACCTACAGCCATTGGACCCTCGGCTCGAGAGCACCAGTACAATTCAACATTAAAAGTGAAAGCACGAATGCAACTAAAGTAATTGTCATAATAATTATCACAAAAATGCGATTAACTACTTTTAGTTTTAACTTCATTCACAGTTAGGAGATTCTGTCCAATTGGGGACGTGAGATGTTAAGAGATAAACTTCTGTTGCTACAAATGTGTCTTTTTAAACTTTACTGTGCGAAGGGGGGGAAACCAAATTAATGGCTTTACGACTCATAAGATCTGGCAACCACTGGTATGTTATCTATAAAAAAAAACCATTGCATTGTAAAAGCTTACATATAACTTAACCTTAATGTGAGAAGTTGTTTCAAGTAATAGACAGTTGTTGTGGAGTGTCAGTGCATTATTTGCCCTGAACATATGGTCATTACACGGAGTGATTTCTACATCTCTCATTGTTTCTGTGATGGAACACAAACTGCTGCATCATAAAGCTGGGTTCAATAATGAATACGGCTCTAATTAAAAGTTACCAGCTGTGCTGGGTCAAAAATAAAGTCACAACAATGTGACTTTGGCCTCTTAACGTCTGAGTGATTATATTGCTGACATATGCTGACGTTTCTCGGTTCTATTTAAATGCATCTCATCTGATCCATCTTTTTAGACTCTGCCTCACACACGACTGTGAAAACCCGAGGGGCTCAGAGTTTATCTGATTGGAGCAAGTCAGGGGAGTAACATGGAGCCATTCCGGTGCGGTCACAGCTCCTATCATCCTCTGGCTCAGTCGCGTCGCCGCCACATTCAGGGAGGAATGAGCAACTATTGTATCACCTGCTGTCGAGAGAAGATTGGCCAGGATGGTCCATCTTCAGGACCTGTAAGTGTCAGTTTCTGTGGGCTGACAAAGAAGCCCATGCTCCAGACATGCCGCCTCAAAGTACGTACAGTACAGTGATTGTACTCTCAAGCATGGTGAAGGAAGTATCTAGGCTGTGTGGAAACTTCGCTGCCAATGGATACGCTGGTTCAAAGAAAGTAAATAGAATAATGAAGGAGAGTTATCTCTTCATTCTTCGAAAAAACCTAAAGTCACCAGCCAGAAAGTCTTCTGTTGGGTGTACGACAATACGACAACGATTCCCCAATGTCTTTATTGGGTTAGGAGTAAGGTGTTGAAGGTCCCAAAATCCTGACTTGAACCCCATAGGGAACCTGTCGTGGTGCTGAAGACGTAAGTCCATGACAGGAAGCCGCCAACTTTAGTTGAGCGTCTCTGGTTCGTTTGAGAGGAGAGGGTTCAACGAGAAGCTTATGGATGGAAATCAAAACTTTCATAAATAGATGAAATGAACAATAAATGTATCCAAAACATTAGACTTGCTGTGTGTCTTTGACCCTGAAGATTAGGTCTCATTTTCAGTGGAGCCAGATTCATTAATGAACCAAACTCAATGACTGTTTTTGTGACAGTTGTTCCATTAGACACTGTTCAAAATATGTCGTGTGAACTTGTTCAATGTGGTATTGTGGATGTGACATGGAATAGTACATTTTAAGTAGGATTAAAACTCTTTTTAATAACAAACACAAGCTTAAAGTTACGACTATAGGAGTTCAAAATAGACGATCAGTCTGCTTAAGTTACCTTTCTTAGAATTCTAAATGAATATTGTCACTGGTTACCTATGCGTCATTGTAAAATAGTAAATGCACATACATTCTGCTACTGAAATTGAACATTGGGTTGTTAAAAACTAACATTTTAAGCAAAATGTTGTAAAAGTAGGTTAAAAATCAGATGAAGTAGAGGTATGTCTTCTATATCAGCTTGAAATGATCATGGTCAGACATTTTAAGTAACGAGACGACTGTTTAATATTATTTTGCACAGAGCACCGTCCATATCAGTACAGTAGGCACTCTTCATTTTTAAAGCAGAATCTCTCTGCTGGATTGAGTTAATGTTGGAGTGAGGCAGGAAACACTGTACTGACCACTTGCTGGATGAGAGCGTGGTTGGTGGCGTTCATGCAGGAGCCCAGAGGATAAAAACACTCTCCATCACAGTAATAGGCTGAGTATCCAGTGGGGGCCAGAACCCAGTCCTGAGCAGAACCACACAAATGGAGACAACGATGAGCAACAGCAAAAGGCAGGAAAATCTATGAACAGTATTTCCTAAGTCAGGATGAAGAGGCTGTATCCACAAAGAAGAAAATAATTCTCTTTTAATCCAACCTCATGAGAAATGGGACAGCAGAAACTTCGGAGACAGGTTTTGTGCTGATTTTATGAAATGCTTTTGTCGTGACACACATTTGTCAATTAAATTAATGAATTAGAAGGATTGTATACGATCACTCAATAGCTGCACCTTTCACTGCATTAGTATTAGTTTAAACATCAGAATGTTGTTGCAGTTTGGTTCTTTCATCCAAATTTGACTGTCTTCTGTCTGTGCCGAGAGAAATGCATGATTGCAGATTGAAACAATTGTGTTCAAATGGCAGCAATCTGCAACCAAACCACTAGATGGCACTAGATGCTCAATAACTGCCCATTTATGTGAAAGTAGCACAACCACAGCCTAAGCACCTGAATATTTAAATCAAAGCTAAGGTCCTCCTTGAAAAAAATGAAATACACACAACTATCAGCCATAACATTAAAACCAACTGTCAAATATGAGGTATGTCCCCATTTCACTGCTGAAAAAGCTTTGTGATAGCAGAACGTTGCTGTTCTGAAACGTTTTCTAACAGCTTCTACAGAAGCTGCTGAGAGCTCTGTGGGATCAGACATGAGTCTTAGATAGAGGCTGCCATACAAGGGGCCACATGCGTCATCAGGAGCAGTAACCATTCACGCCATCATTCACACACCAATGGAACAGCCATTGGGAGCAGCTTGGGGTTCAGTATCTTGCTCGAGGACACTTCGACATTTCAACCGCAGTTGCTGGGGTTTGAACCACCGACCTTCAGATAAGTGGACAACCGCTCTAACGATTGAGCCAATGTCGCCCAGACTCGCAGTTCTGGAGATTCTTTGACCCAAGTAATATAGCCATTATCATCAATTTGGTTCCTGTCAAGGAACTCTTGATCACTATTCCTGCTTCAAATATCAGCTTCAGGCTGCCTAATATATCCCACTCACTGACAGGTAACCATAGCAACAGGATGTTTTGTTACTAATCTTATCTCAAGGCACCAGAAAGAACAGGTCTAGACCCTACTCTTTATTCTACAGGGACCCAACAGTTTCCTCATGACAGTGGAGAGAAAAAAACTGCCATTCAACAGGCAGGAACCTCGAGCAGATCTCGACTCAAGGTGTGCAGCCCTCTGTCATGCTGGAATGGGTTGAGAGAGAGAACAACACCTGTCCTGTCGATTGTAATAATATTATGGCTGATTGGTGTATTTATAAAGCAATGTGTGTTCTGACCTTCCATCCCAGGTCACTGAAGCTCACGTAGAGTTCATGTTTCTTACAGGGCTGACCTCCGCTGTTCGCAGGACTCCGGTCTGAACACACAGCAGAAAAAACATTTAGTTTCACACAAGAGAAGAAACAAGTGATTAAAACAGAATTCAGGGTCAGTTTTTAAAGTTTGGATATTGACATCACAAACTTTAGCCAATTAGTCATATTTCATTTTTTTTTTGTTAATTAATTTAATTCGTTTGTAATTCCTTCATTCAATCCTCCTAAATTTACACATTTTAAATTTTGAAAGTCCCATTTTGCTAAATAATCAAAGTTTGAATTTTAAAACCTAGTCAAAGACAAACAGCCGGGGTGTATCCTGACATTAATGGATCTGCTGTAACCCACAGAGAGTGGGAGCCTGGAACCTCACTGTGGATGCTGGGGACTGGGAGGTCGTATTTGGGTTTTTTCCGGCGGGGGTGTGGCTTTACAGCTCGCGGTGGCCGACACGGGACCTGATTCTCCCTGAAAAAGGTCACCATGAAGGGCTGTTTGGAGCGAGGGCCCCGGCGTCCCACCAACCCGATCCAGCCTGCAGACAGGGAGCGGTCTGGGAGAGGATATAACATGTTCACGGACAGTTCTCAACTTTAAAACAAATCATTTCAGGTCTTCAGCCAATTAGTGCATTATCTAAAGAGTAGTGAATGGTTCTGTGGTGTAACCCAGTGGTGCACGCACCCTCCTCTGTCTCCACATAGAGACGGATTCCCAGGTTGCTACGGGGATGGAGGAGCCAGTGATTGGAAGCTGTGGTGACGTCAAAAGCCAGCCAACCCTCCTGTCCAGCAGGGACAGACTGCATGTCCAGCAGGACCAGCTCTGGTTCTCTGAGGGGAAACACACAAAAATGAAGCCTCTTGAGTTAGGGAATGGATACTGGAGGGCTACAGGAAGGAAAACACGCACTGGTTGGTTTGTCATAAGTAATTAACATTTGACAGGATGTTCAACCCGTCATTTGCAAAGACTAGAGTTTTCTCTCTACAGAAGCTCGACTGATCTTTTGGGGCCATTCACTATCTTTTATCAGGATAAACATTTACATAGCAGGTCATGTGCCCTGAATAATACCTGTAGAATGACTAGATCACAGCACCAGAGCCAGTTAAGGTCAGCGTCAGCAAATAATGATCAGATCTATTCTATTTCAGTCATCAAGGGGAGTTCAATTGAGCTTCTTCTATCATGTAGCAGCTTTTCAAACTCTGAAAAATAACCGATGCTGCTGCCGGGGATTCACACAAACAGTCCCCATAAACCTGCTGTAGAAACAGGTCAATGGAGCTTGAATGTGCTGCATCTATCAGGCAGGGGAACACTCTTAATAACAACCTTTGCGTATGAAAATGCAATATGTCCTATTACCTGTAGGTAAGTGGTTCAATCCCCTGCCCCCCCAAATTCTCAAAATCTAGCACCTCTGAAGTGAGGAGGATGAGAGAGGAGCTGCTTCTGTCCGTGTAACATTGAATTCAACTTCAAAACTTAATCATCGGTCATGGCAGTAGGCCGTCCACCCTGAGTCTTGGATCTGCTCGAGGTTTCTGCCCGTTAAGGGGCAGTTTTTTTCGCCATTGTCGCCAAGTGCTGCTCAGCACGATTCAAGACATTAGCCGAGATGAACTACTTTGTCATTAGTTCACAAAATTTGTGAAATGAAGGGCACTTGTCAGGATAGTGTGTGTTATGGAGTCAGGGGTCATCAGAGAGACTAGAGGTCACACGCGCCACAAGATTTGAATAAAATGTGTCAGAAATCTTATTTTATGTAGTGTCCTATTGTTGAGACAAACAGGAAATGTGAAGTAACCTGTGTCTGTTCTCCCGCTGGATCTCATAGACGGAGATGTGCAGCGTTCGATTGGCTCTCTGACCGATGGTCAGAGTTTTATAGATCCGAAACTCGGCCGCCGTCACCGTCTCGCCCTGAGGGAGGGGGGTCAGGTCAAATCGGAACTCCTTCCAGTACGGACGAGGCTGCAGGAGGTCGCGCTCCTGCTCCACTGCAGAGAGGGAGACAGACATGTTTATTCATCAGACTACAAATAAAGAAAATAAACAAACAATGTTTCAGATACTCATAAAGGTCTGATGAATAGGAAATACTCAGGAATACATCTCAAATGGTCTTAATATGTAAAACAGTTCAAACTCGATTGTCTGGAAGTGGTGGATAGTAGAATTCACTGAAGTGCTTGAAGACAAAGAACAGCTGTACACAGCTGTAGATTTAAAAAGGGTTTAATGATGGATGATATATTAGGATTTGGAGCCATGATTAGAATAAAGAAAAAATATGAAAACCCTGCAAGGCCTCTGGGGGATTTAAATATACATGTTTCACTGTTTTCTGACTAATAATTCATAGAGAAATCCAGCAGATCAGATGATAATGGAGCTAATTGTTGGAAGGAGCCCATCCATCCATCTATTTTCTTCCCGTTAACGGTGGCAGCATGTTAAACAAGGTATTCCAGACGCCCCATCAACATTCTCCAGCTCATCCTGGGATAATCTTGACTAGACGAATCACATCAACCGGCACCTTTTGACATGAAATCCATGTCCTCTGCTCGCTGAGTCACCTCATGTTGAGGTCAGGACACAAGGAAGTGACTATGACAAGCTAAGCATTAACATGACCCAGAACTCCCCTAGACATCTTTACTTAAATAAACCAAATGAGATATAATTGAATAATTAGTGAGGTGGAAGGTGGGATTTATTAGCTTTACAGGGAGCCGGCTGTTGGTGTCATTTTTATCCTGCAGACATGAATGGTTCTCTTCCTGCAGGAGAATCATAAGAATGAAGTTATCCTTTTGGCTGATTACACAAACTTCAAAAACGTACCATTCTAGGTACAAACTGATAGGGACAAATATGACGTAATTTCTAAAACCCACATTTATTTTCTACAGAGTAAAAAAAAAATAGACTTATTTCTCTCTCTCCATGACGTCTGACTTCAGCTTCGCTCCTTGCTGACCCCTGGGCCGACTTATGGAGTGCGTGTGCTCTTTTTCACCAACATCCTGCATCAGACTCCTCTGAGCAGGATGATGGTGGACGTGACTTTGCTGAAGAAGACCTCAGCAGCTGCTGTTGATGTTCCACCTTATATGCAACCCTCAAAAACTGGCTGGAAAACCTGACTGAAACAAGTTCACATGCGGACATCCTGCAACAATATGTTAATAAAGACGACGCACACGAAGTCCAAACCGAAACCAGCAGAGTGTGTGTGGGTCCTTTTAGAGCCCTGCAGGGACCGGAGACAGCTCTGGTCAGTCACACACACACAAACACACACAAACACGCACACACTATCACACTCTAACTCACATACACACACAAATTCTTACACATTCACAAACACAGTCACCCGCACACACACAGACACAAAGACACACACTCACACACGCACACACTCGCCCACACACACACTCATACACACAAACTAAATGCATGGTAAATAGAGATACTAAGGGCAGGAGGATACTCCTGATTTGTTGGGCGTACCCGTATCAGCATACACACAGACACACTCGCACAGACACACCACACACACACCAGTAATTACAGACACTTGGTGCCCTGAACTGCAGCAGCTGCTCAGCACACACACCACTAATTGCAGCCCTTCCTGGTATTTTTAGGTCCGCTCCCTCTACAGCAGTATTTTAATCCCACTCCAGACCGTTTGCTTTTATTTTTCAGCGTGTGTCATCGGGGCATTTAATTCTAACCAGCTGCGTCTTTACATTACATACGTATAGGAACACACACCCATGACTGTTTGACTCAACCTGCATGATCCACAAACTAATCAGTCGATGAGGCGACAAATACAAAAGCAATGAGAACAAGAGTCGTTTCCCGAATGATGACCCGGATGTATGAGCTCCCCTCAGGAGGTCAGTGTTAGGGTCTTAAAAAGCAGCCGTATTTACAGTGGTGCCCAGAATTATTGCCGCCTTTAAAGTGAGAGAGTATATGAGGGCAATAAATGTCCTTTGTTGTCTATACCGATGATCTTTCATTCAAATTATTCACAAAACCTTTTATAGAAGTAAAAAATAATCAATAAAAAAAAAAAAAAAAAAAATCAATAGTAGAGATGCTGCACCTTCCACTTCAGCATCTCTGTTCAGCCCACTGAGCCCCCAGCTCCGTCTCGAAAAAACCCCATCAAGTTGAGTCTTGGCGAAGGTTTGCGCTCTCTGAGTGCTTTTTTCTTTTAGTTCCTTTATGTATTTTCATCTCACCATTTATTAACACTTTATTCCACTGAGCTCCTTGGCTTATTTATTTATTTCTATTTAGTTTAATCGTTTAATTTGTCTAAAATGTGTCCGTGCTTTGTGTCTTTGTGTTTGTTCAGGCTGCTCAAACAAGTTGGCTCTTGTTGGATTTATAACGTATGATGATGATGAAGGTTGTGTACGGTCTTGTAGGTGTGGAGGAGAGGTTGCTGATTTTGAAGCTTTCACGGACAAAGCTAAGGGTTCCTTTTCAGAATGTACCCTTAGCTTTGTCGAACTTTGTAAGAGTTTGACAAGGAAGCTGTTCATTTTGTGAGTTCATTAAAGCAGAGAGTGGGGAGTTTATGTTTCCCATGGTGAGATGGGAAGATGGTCATCGTCCTGATCCAAAGGAGCAGGAGGAAGGAAGCTATTCAGAGGAGGATGTTTGAGTTTTCGGCTCAGGGAGATTGGCATCAGTATGTGGTCTCTGGACAGGAGCGAGATGTTTAACCCCATATCTCCTATATTTATGGGAATTGTGAAAAAACAAAACAGAAACAAACGTGAAAAGTGGGAAATCCTCAATACTTTTCTATTTTTCAGCATTTGAAATTACTGATGTGTCAATAATAAGGGTTAGCTCGGTGGTTAGAGCGGTTGTCCCTCAACTGGGTCTCCATGGGTTCAAGCCCAGACCCTGAGGTAACAGGTTCTGGGTCCTTGAGCAAGACCCTGAAACCTCAGCTTCCTGGAGGGCCACCCTCTGCTCCCTCAGGGATGGATCAAATGCAGAGATAAATATCACAACGTTGTGTCGTGTGTATGCATTGTATTATGTGATAAATAAAGTAAAGATTGATATTATTATTTCTAACTAATAAAAATGTTGAGGTATAAATTTCTGTTAATGGACAAGTGGAATAATCAGTCAGTAAACTCATGAGTCACTCAAATTTAATGTGAGTAAAACTGAGTGAGTTACAATATGATGTAATTCAGAAGAACAATTACTCTTTCTTTATGATCATGTTTGTTATAAATTTAAGTGTGTTTTCATCATGATTCTGAGAAATCCTTAAAAATCCAAAAGAAAACTCAGAAAATTAGAAAAAAAGAAAAAGAAAAGAACTGTAATGGGATCCAAACTCTTAAACTGGGTTTATCTCATTCATGATTGCGCCTGTCGTTTGAGCATTATCAGATTTTCTCTCCGGTGAGCAGCCGTACTAGCTGGAGCAGCAGTGCTGGGTTTATTACGGCTAATTATGGCTCTAAACGGGCCAGTATAGTTAAATGAAATCCTCCCGGTGAAGAGAATGTTAATCAAAGCAGAGAAACTGAAACAACAGCACCGACAACGGCACCGACATGTCACTGTGAGTGTCATCAAGTTCACACAGTAATTTCATCCTTTCTGACATTTGCTGCCAAACCACAGACGAAAACCACTCAGTCATTCCAGAGTGATGACAGAACCAAAATGTTCCCCGTCCACAGAGAAGGTTTGTGATTATTATTCTAAGAGGCCCAACAACATGAGGGACTCCCGCTTACAGCACTGAGCTCAATCTTGACTGGCCTCTCAGCTAGCCTCTGACTTAGCCACTGAGCTAGACTATGATCTTTCTCTGTCTCAGTCCGTACGAACCTCCGATCTTTCTCTGTCTCAGTCCGAACGAACCTCCGATCCATCTCTGTCTCAGTCCGAACGAACCTCCGATCTATCTCTGTCTCAGTCCGAACGAACCTCCGATCTAACTCTGTCTCAGTCCGTACGAACCTCTCATGTAACTCTGTCTCAGTCCGAACGAACCTCCGATCTATCTCTGTCTCAGTCCGAACGAACCTCCGATCTATCTCTGTCTCAGTCCGAACGAACCTCCGATCTAACTCTGTCTCAGTCCGTACGAACCTCTCATGTAACTCTGTCTCAGTCCGAACGAACCTCCGATCTATCTCTGTCTCAGTCCGAACAAACCTCCGATCTAACTCTGTCTCAGTCCGTACGAACCTCTCATGTAACTCTGTCTCAGTCCGTACGAACCTCCGATCTATCTCTGTCTCAGTCCGTACGAGCCTCCGATCTATCTCTGTCTCAGTCCGAACGAGCCTCCGATCTATCTCTGTCTCAGTCCGTACGAACCTCCGATCTTTCTCTGTCTCAGTACGTACGAGCCTCCGATCTATCTCTGTCTCAGTCCGTACGAACCTCTCAGGTAACTCTGTCTCAGTCCGTACAAACCTGCGATCTATCTCTGTCTCAGTCCGTACGAACCTCGGATCTATCTCTGTCTCAGTCCGAACGAGCCTCCGATCTATCTCTGTCTCAGTCCGTACAAACCTCCGATCTATCTCTGTCTCAGTCCGAACGAAACTCTGATCTATCTCTATCTCAGTCCGTGCTAACCTCTCATGTAACTCTGTCCCATACCGTACGAGCCTCCGATCTATCTCTGTCTCAGTCCGTACGAACCTCCGATTTTTCTCTGTCTCAGTCCGTACGAGCCTCCGATCTATCTCTGTCTCAGTCCGTACGAACCTCTCATGTAACTCTGTCTCAGTCCGTACGAACCTCCGATCTATCTCTGTCTCAGTCCGTACGAGCCTCCGATCTATCTCTGTCTCAGTCCGAACGAGCCTCCGATCTATCTCTGTCTCAGTCCATACGAACCTCTCATGTAACTCTGTCTCAGTCCGTACAAACCTCCGATCTATCTCTGTCTCAGTCCGAACAAGCCTCCGATCTATCTCTGTCTCAGTCCGTACGAACCTCCGATCTATCTCTGTCTCAGTCCGTACGAAACTCCGATCTAACTCTGTCTCAGTCCGGACGAACCTCCGATCTATCTCTGTCTCAGTCCGTACGAAACTCCGATCTATCTCTGTCTCAGTCCGTACGAAACTCCGATCTAACTCTGTCTCAGTCCGGACGAGCCTCCGATCTTTCTCTGTCTCAGTCCGTACGAACCTCCGATCTATCTCTGTCTCAGTCCGTACGAAACTCCGATCTATCTCTGTCTCAGTCCGTACGAAACTCCGATCTATCTCTGTCTCAGTCCGTACGAACCTCCGATCTATCTCTGTCTCAGTCCGTACGAAACTCCGATCTAACTCTGTCTCAGTCCGTACGAACCTCCGATCTATCTCTGTCTCAGTCCGTACGAACCTCCGATCTATCTCTGTCTCAGTCCGTACGAACCTCTCATGTAACTCTGTCTCAAGTCCGTACGAAACTCCGATCTAACTCTGATCCAACTCTGAGCTGGCCACCATATTAACCCAGAGATAGCCTCTGAGCTAACTGTGTTTGTAAATATTTATTATATAAATAATGTATCTGTTTTCAGATAAAATTATTGAATAGTTTAAGTTTTTTGAAAGACTTAATAAATTCTTAATAGTTTGAACTAGGAAAAGACTCCACTCTAACTTTAAATAGAAAGCTACAGTAGCGGCTTAGCATGGTTTAGCTTAGCTCCACATAAAAAAAACGGAATGTGTGGAGACGCTTATCAAAATGTGCTTATTATGTTTGATTAACAAAACCAGAAATCATTAAATAGTGTTTTTGGTATGACATGGCGAGGCTAACTTTGTCTAGAGAAAGTGACTTGTCCTTGCTAAGAGTAATTAGCACCATTGACATGCAATGACATAATAGAGTAACTGAAGTGCCTTGCCTTGTAATTAGACCTAGGATGATTATTTTTTGTACAATTCTCATTAAGTAAGTAATCGGTATCAGTGAATCAGCCCTTTAACGTCCTCGCTAATAAGAAAGCCACTAAAGTATTATTTCATCTTTTTTAATTCTTAGCATGTTTTTAGACCGTGAATAGAATCATACTCATTAAATTATTTCAGTGTATATGTGATTAAATAACATTAAATGTATCATAAAGACTGCAATGTTAATAATAGTAATAATGCCAATAATAAGCTTTTCATTTTAGAGCTGCATTCAGTTAGATCTACTTTTAACATCACTCCAATTTGCTTTAAGCTACTATTTAACTGTGGCTGATTATATGACAAAAAAAAAAAAAATCCTTACATCGGAAATTTTCACCACACAGTCAAATTATTCTTGCCAACTTCCTGCGAGGAGGCGAACTGAGAAGACTGAAAATTGAAACTCACAGTGACCACTTGAAATATCAAATGGAATTCTTTTGGGCTTAACACTCCTGACCTGAGTCATTAAAATGACACAATCAGGCTGTTTCTCAGTGAGAGAAATAGTGAATAAAATTTGTCTTGGGCTGAGCAAGTAATTCAAAGATTAAGTCCACTAAAATTTGCTTCCATCTTAGATTTACTTTGGAGCTGAGTCAATGGAATGAGGCTTGTTTAATTCCTTATCCATTGCCACAAAGAGGACAGTTGGTTTATTCAAGCGGTTTTATTACATTATAAAGGAGAAGAAGAGCTTTATCGACTGTGGAGACTTGGATACTGATAACTCTTCCGAATTTAACAGGAGACAGTTGTTTAGCACTTTACATTCATAGTTTGTTGTTGCTGTTCTTTTATCCAACTAAATAATGTCAGTCCCAGTGAACAAATGTTGTTACAGTTGTTATTTTATATTTTATATTTTTCATGATGGTCTGGTGTGGAATCTCCTTCCTGATTGCTCCAGTTTTAATAACAATGGCGATGGCGAGGCACAGGGTTTTCCTCAGCGAACTAACGGACGCCGGCGTCCCTCACTGCCGTGCAGATTTCTCAACACATACGGAGAAACAATTGTTTTCCTCGATGTAAAATTAGTCATCTATTAAATAGGGTTGTTGTAAAGACGCAGACATTGATGTTAAATGAACAGCAACAAACTTCACGTCACATTTAGCTACAAATAATTCTTCGAGAATTTCACGCTTTTAATCACATTTACAGTAATATTTATGAAGTTTTGTCGTATTAATTGTCTTTTAAATATGACAGGAAATGACTATAACATGTGAATATTGACTCAAAATATTAAATCTTACATTTTGAACCTAGATGTTTGATCTAAATTCAAATGTTATATGTTAAACCTAAAATGTTAAAAAGTATATCAAAACCTTGAATGTAGAAGATCAGTCTAATCATTACAAACATTATAAAAAGCTGAAGTCAGAATAATGGATCATTTTGGAACCATGGTTACCTGTCAGTAACCACAATTACAATTTGCCCTTTATCAAGGGCCAAATTGTGTTAGCTAGTAGTTTGGTTGAGAAAATCTCCAGAACTGCAGTTCTCGTTGGCTGTTCCTGATCGGAAAGTGGTTTGAAGTTACCAAAGCGGTCTAAGGAGGGACAACTGGTGACAGAGTCATGTGTGCCCAAGCTCATTGAGGCATGAAGGAAGAGAGGCCTAGCCCTTTTCTGACCCACTGAAGAGCTACTGTAGCACAAAGTGTCGCTGAAAAAGTTAGTGGTTCTGACAGAAAGGTGTCCGACCTTATGGACAGTAACCCCCACAATATTAGACATAAAATATTACGCCTGGTTACAATATTGTGGCTGATTGGTGTTAGTGTCAAACAGTAATCCGAATCTTCGATGTCAGATAGAAAAGTCTGAATGCAAGTCTAAATTTGTATTAAGAAGCAAATAATTGAGATAATAAAGTATGTATCTTAACGTATGTATGTAAAATTAATTATCTCTGTGAGGCTCTAGACTCACTAATGTTACCAAGCTGAATCAAACTCTGATCAAACAATTTGATCAAAGACTCATTTATGATTGTCTGCTGTGTGTAGTCACGAAAAAACATTTCAATGTAATAGCACAGTTTGGCCACTAGGCCAGATGGTTCTAAAGGACTTCCTGTTGGTTTCTCCAAAAAGGCGAAGAACACAAACTCACTCAGCAGCAGGCGCATTATTTCCTACGAAACTCACCCAGGTTGACGAAGCTCATCACCGTGTCGGCCTCGCTGACAACCGTGCCCAGAGGTGGAGTGTGCGTGCTGAGGGTCGGAGGGGCGGCGTAGCTGACCTGAGCCAACCTCTCTGCGCCTCCAAATCTCCCCATTCCAGGTCCATTCACAATAATTTCATTGCCTTCATCCTCCCCATCAGCTGACATGGCGTGGTATAGGTCCAGCATGAACAACGGTGCTGAGGAGGGTGGTCGTAGCGGCGGGTGGGGTCTGGGTCTACCAGGCAGACCTAAAATGGACAGGATCTCCTTCTGCATCTCCTTCTTCTCACGGCCGCTGAGCCGCTTGAAGCTGGAGTGGACCACGGCCTCGGACTGCTGACTCCACAGGGAGAGGAAGAGCAGGAGCAAAAGGAGCAGGGTCCTGGGGTGGAGGAGAGACCGGGGGGGTCTAGCCGTAGATTTAGGCTGCTGCTGGAAGTCGCTGCCGCTGCTTTTATTCCGATCCATCTTGTGGTAAAGGCGAGAGAAGATGTGGGAGATGTCCATGCTTGAGGTTCTATGCCGGGAAATCAAAAATGTCACTCCTACTAAATCAAGAGCGCAGGTTCCTTCTGGTTCCTCTTCCCTCCAGTGTTTTCTGCTGGTTGAGAGTCACCGCAGCGCTGATTTATGCCTGATGTGTTTAGAGGAGAGCTGGCTTTGGACGAGACTTGTTTACTGCCTTTAAGTGCCTCTGTTTATCTCTCCCGCCCCCTCTTCTACCTTCTCTAATTTTGAAGCAAGAGCCCTCCTCACCCTCAGCTCGGCGAGCTCCTAGCTGTGCAGCAGATGAAGCAGAGATAATGACAGCGGGGGCATAATTACAGGCTGCCAATGTGTTTTGAATATAGACAAACAATTCCTCAGAGGAAGATTGCTCAACGCTTTGAAGCTGTAAACTCGGAGGATGGAAAGTAATTTTTTTTTTGATGAGCAGGTGCTGCAGAGGCTGGAGTGAAGTCTGAGATGAGTGTCTCCAGGTTTGCTTCAAATCTTCCCTGGCCTCACAAGAATCAAGTTCACACCTGCAGAGAGTCAACGCTCACCCAGATATCTGCTGAGTCTTTGAGAGAGAGCTCACTGCTGGAAGCTCTTATCCTGTCATCCTTCGGTACTTATTCATCCACTCACGACAGCTCCCCACCCACACTTCTCTGGAGTTCCAGATCTCCTCCTTAATCCAATTTATAAAATTACTCCAGGAAATTGTTTCCTGATTACAATCCCTGGGAGAGGCGAGAGGTTTCTTCTCTGGTCGTCAGCTCTGGAGAGCAGAGCTGTGCAGACACGAGGAGCGATCCCATGTATGAAGTTTATGGTAACAGTTGTACTAAACCAGGAAGGAGGAACCCTCCCAGCCTCCGCCTCTCCACCTCCCTCAAGTCTTTAAACCTCTCTCTGCCGCTCACATCTCATCATCACCCCTCCTCTCCTATGAGACCTCATCGCTCTCCTTCTTACCTCCACCCATCTCATGACTGTTTCCTTTCATAGTCTCATGCGGCTCGGCCCGTTTAATAGCAGGATCAGACTTGAGGAGGTTAGAAACCAACACTGGATGAATTTTCCACGAGGGCCTAAAAGTACATCACATGCACATAAACATCATTACAGCAGTGAAAACACTTTTACAAAACCGGGAATCTCGTAGATTTCTGTTTCATGTTGTATTTTTACAAATCATTTTTCCATTATTTGATTGATGGAAGGTTGATTTGTAATGAACAGTGAGATTCTCTAGGTGACTGTGTATGGAGGGCAAACACTGACAAAAGTTAGTATGAGATGATGATGACACAAATTAATAATAGTAATAATAATAATTATAGATTATAATGAAATGAATAATTTATAATTTATTTCATTTCTATTTTAGTTTTCACTGGTGTTGCAGTGATAACTAAAATGGAAATTGTATATAAATCTTATATGTTCTCCTGTCCTGGCTGGTGATGGAAGCACAACGTTTTTTGAAAGCTTTGATTGTCACTGGTGTGGTTCCAGCGCCTGTGTATGTTTTGGAATGTTTTTCTTTTCGTTTCAAAAACAAATATGGAAAAACGAGTGGTTATTTGACTTTATCAACATTTAAAAAAAACATTTTTCCTTTTCAACATCAAATTGGGAGTAGAGAAATTCCTTTATCAGTTTCTTATTTGATTATGAAAAAATTGAATTACGAGGAAACAGAAAATAAAAAAAACGAAATAAATAAATTAGTTTTTTCGTTTTCTGGGACTGGATGTTGTCTTTTACAAACACACCAATGGTGCTTCTGAGAGATCCCGGCAAATAGGAAATATATTAGCAGCTTTGAAATCAGGTTAATCTTGATTATACCCGCTACTACACACACCTATCGGCCACAACATTACAACCAGTCACTGACTCATCTAAATATGCAAGCCTACAACGACTGTTTTCCAATCTCAACAGTAAAAGACAATGAAAGATTAATATTGTTACTATAATGTGGGAAGTCTGGAACATTCACAACATTCCACTCAGGAATGGACTTCAGGTGAAGTCCAGAGTCCATTCTACCTTCGATATTTATAACCAAAAACCACCTAAACCTGAATCATGTAGTAAACCAGATGTATTGGTGCCTCATCGGCTCAATGATGGATCATGTAGTAAACCAGTGGTACTGGTACTTCATTGGCTCGAGGATTGATAATGCTGTAAACCAGTAGTAATGGTGCCTCATCGTTCCATGAGGTGTCCTGTAGTAAACTAGTCGTACTGGTGCTTCATCAGCTACATAATGTAGAGCTGAAGATTTTCAGCTGATAAGGAAAAGTAGCTGACAGCGGGTTGGTACCACTATTTGGTATTTTTGCTCAGAATGCTAAGAACTGCAAAATGTTAAAGGTGACAATATAAACTCTCCGACTGATTTCCAGAGAGGCGAAATTGAAGATTAACGTAAACATATTATTAGTGCCTTTGAACGTCTAATTAGCTTAAAGTAACAGATGGTTGTAGCTCCATGATAGAACAGTTCTGTACGGCTTTACCCTGGCCTCCCGAAACCATCAAAAAGAGAAGCTGGAACTTACCATAGATCAGGATGTGTCCTTCAACTCCCACACAAAACCAAATTGTAGGACTGCCATCTTTCTTTTATCTGCACAATATTTCAGAAATGAGGCACATTCTGCCTAAAAAGAAGGAGAAATATGAGTCAAAGCGTTTGTTACTTCCTGGCGGATGGAATTACTGCGATTCCATCAGATCAGGCTGTCCCAATAAGTTTCTGAAGTTTCCGGCTGATCCAGAATGATACTGCACGTGTGCTGACCAGAACCAGTATAAGAGAACATATCTTTCCCATATGAGCTTTCGTGCATGGGCCTCCTGTAAAACCTAGGATCAAATTCAAAATTCTTCTGCTAACGTTTAAAGCCCTTAAGGGTCAGACACCAACTTCAAAGAGCTTAGTCTTCCATATTATCCCAGCAGAATATTACGTCCTCAGGAAGGATGTAGGGTTACCTGGAATCCTTGGAGTCTCCAAAAGCCAGAGCCTTCAGCTATCAGGCTCAGCTATCTCCCAGTCCGGGTTCAGCGTGTCCTGGGGAACCATTCAACCCCCTGTCTACATTTAAGAGTAGGCTTAAAACCTTCTTGCTAGAGGATTTCCAATGATGCACTGAATTTCTCTTTCTCCCTCTCTTTCCTTCTCTACACATTCATCCTCCATTAATGCATGTTGCTAACTTGACTTCTTCCCTGGAGTCTTTGTACTTTTTCACCC
Organism: Lophius americanus; assembly: GCA_037951165.1. Lineage (NCBI taxonomy): Eukaryota > Metazoa > Chordata > Actinopteri > Lophiiformes > Lophiidae > Lophius > Lophius americanus. The sequence goes on from JBBDHG010000170.1 coordinate 1,669,837, forward strand.
TGCACCCTGTCACATGGATCATGGCTGAACCTGCTGCTGTGGACCTGCTCGATATCCACCGAGGACATTGTTATTACTATTATTATTGTTGCTGTTATACATACTACAGCTGCTGTTGTTGTTGCTGTTCATTTCTCCGTGTTTCTCTTCCTTTATCTCCTTCTGTCATACTCAACCAGATCACGGCAAAGCTCCGCCAACCCTGAGTCAGAACCTGCTCAAGGTTTCTGCCTGTTAAAAGGTGTTTTTTTCTCACCAGTGTCTCCATATTCATCACGTTGAACCCCAGCAGGAACCCGAGGTTCCTCAATATGGAGCTCTGACTCTCAGTCTGGCTGAACAGTCACAGGCAGAGCTCCATCGAGCCTCTTGTTCCTATAACTCTAAGAAGTAACGACTTTATGAGCTTCCTTAATGATAAAATTCTTATTATAAGAGGCAAACTTCACAATCTGCTGCCTTCAAATGGTTTTCAGTTTAAACCCAAGCATTAAATTCAATGATATAAAACATACTACTACTACTAAGACCTGTCTCCTAGACACTGTTACTAGGACCTGTCTCCTACACCCCATCCCTATCAAAACCTGTCTCTAGACCCCATCCCTATCAAAACCTGTCTCTAGACCCCATCCCTTATTGACCTGTCTCCTAGACCCCATCCCCACTAAAACCTGTCTCCTAGACCGCATCCCTTATTGACCTGTCTCTAGACCCCATCCTTTTTTGACCATTCTCTAGACCCCATCCTTTTTTGACCTGTCTCTAGACCCCATCCCTTAATGACCTGTCTCTAGACCCCATCCCTACTAGGCTGCTTAAATGAAGTTTATCCTTAGACAGTACCTTGGAATTAGAAATGATCATTTTGTATTGAAAAAAAGCCTCTAATTGGTCAGTGTGATGATGATAATGATGATGATGATGACGATGATGATGATAAAGATGAAAGCATGTACCAAAGTCCTTAAAAGTATCTGTAATTAACCACTGCCTAAAAGGCGTACTCTTGATCTAGAAAACTACAGGCCTTTATTTAACCGTCCCTTCCTTTTCTAAAGTTCTGGAGAAAGTTGGAGCCAAAAAATGGTGTGATCTTCCTCATAAAAATCATTTAATTTGAGGCTTTCAAGTCAGGTCAGAGACAGCATTGGTAAAAGTTACAAACCACCTTTTAATGGCACCAGATGAGGGACTGGTCTCTGTACTGGTCTTGCTAGATCTTAGCGCTGCATCCGAAACCGTTGACCAACACATTCTAGACATGAAAAATGAATTAGCATCAAAGGCTCTGCATTAAGTCGGTTTAAGTCTCACCTATGAGACAGATCTTAGTCTGGATTTATCAGTGATGAATCCTCCACGCAGGGAAGTCTTTGTAGAATCAAGAGTGTGGGCTGAACCTGCTCTATTTGGAAAGTGCTTTACAAATAAAACTTTTAATCCATTAATGATACAAGCCCCAACTATTTATAGTTCTTTTTCATATTATTGCCACTTGTTCTGCCTCCAGCCAGTTTCAGGGTTGCCCCGTTGTTCATAATCGCTTTAAAATTCCTTTTTAACTGTACACACACCACTTCTACTCTGAAGTGGCCGGTTTTGCGTGTCCGCTTGAACCTTTCATTAGACACCGAGCCCGGCCCGGCTGGGTGCTTAATGCCAAAACCCTACTCTGTGTGCGTGTGTGTGTGTGTGTGTGTGCGCGTGCATGCGTGCGTAGACCAAAGGGATCTGGAAGGAAGGCATGACTCAAATATAGTCGTGGGGTTCAGCCCGTGTTTGTGTACCCTGTCCTTCAAAGCGGCCTGGTTCCTGTGGTCACTTTGAGAGGAATGAATAACACTGACCAAACCAAACTGACCTCAGTTCATTTTGTCCTGGCCAAAAGGGCGAGTCCCAAATGCCAGGAATTAACGCTCTGGCCATTTTGTTTTCCTTTTCTCTGCACATCTGCAGCCGAGGGAGGTTTTATCTTTGGAGATAATGGTTAGAGGAGTGGGAGAGATGAAGAGGAGAAGCTGAAAGAACAGAGAGGTGGTGAGCGGAGGAGGGAATGAGGAGGAGCTGACTCTCCTTCCAGCCATGGAAACCCAACAAAAATGATGAACAACATTCCTGATAGGACAGTAGAGCGAGGACCGTCTTCAGACGGAGAGGTCTGATGTAAGCTGGGAGGAGATAGATTGGGGTGGAATAGAATAGAATAGAATAGAATAGAATAAAATAGAAAATAATAGCATAGAACAGATCTGATTAGAAAAACTTCATTAATCCCCAAATGGGGAAATTTGGGAAAGATGCAGAACTCATCACCCCACTATAAAAAGTTACTCTTTGAATTTTCTCATTCTACTTACGTCACCAATTCCTGACGTGATCAAAAAATGCAACTAAATAATTAAAACAAACTAAAATAGCACTTAAAAAAAAGGTTTGATTAGTTTCATTTATATATCTGTATATATATATATATATATATACAGATAGGAGGCGGGCCGAAAGGCTGTTTATCTGGACCATTTCCATTCTAAATAGGCTTTTAAACAAAGTTTTATTGGAATAAATTAGTCCAGGTGAATCCACTTAGTGTTGCGTATTTGTTTTTAGCGGTAAAAGTTTTTGTTTTACTTTACGGAGTATGAAACGGACCATTTAGATGGTTCGGACTGATGGAGACAGAGCATCAACACTGCGTTGCATAGCAACATTGTGCCCTGGGCATGTGTCAGATAATCCACTATCTAAAAACTGAAACCTCTCCATTGCCTTCATGTGTTTTGTCAAAAAAAAATTGAGACTCCCCGTCTTAAATCTACTGTGGTCAGGATCTCAGTCTTTAATCTACTGTGGTCAGGATCTCAGTCTTAGGTCTACTGTGTTCAGGATCTCAGTCTTAGGTCTACTGTGTTCAGGATCTCAGTCTTAAATCTACTGTGGTCAGGATCTCAGTCTTAAATCTACTGTGGTCAGGATCTCAGTCTTAGGTCTACTGTGTTCAGGATCTCAGTCTTAAATCTACTGTGGTCAGGATCTCAGTCTTAGGTCTACTGTGGTCAGGATCTCAGTCTTAAATCTACTGTGTTCAGGATCTCAGTCTTAAATCTACTGTAAATCTTTGTGTCCAAGATCTCTTTTATGTCAAATTCTTCATATTTTGCTCTCGCTGCAGTGGAGAGATCTCAAGTTTTAACTCAATTTGCTGGTGGAGTTTATGGTGGTGTGTAAATCCTTTTTATTGCCAAATCGTTGATCCCTTTGTGAGTTTTGAGAAAGCGCTACTAGGAAGTTACAGACTTTGCCAAGCCTGCCAAAAACAATCCTGACAACCCGTTTAACCATAAGCACATGAATGTTTTTCTCCCCAAATCTCTCTGTTACCCCGATTGGGGCAGCTTCATCCGCGCAAGCTGATCCCCACAATACTCAGTCTTACTACTCGGACTCTTCGGACTACGCGGAAGAAGAGTGTATCCGTTCTTCCGCGATCTATCTATCTATTTTCACAAGGGCTTCTGTCTGCTGGTCGTAGACATTTTGCCCCAATATCCACCTGAGAGGCTACTCCATTCACCTTAGCGTAGATTTTGTTCCATACCCACTAGGCATGCTTTAGGTTGACCCATGCCTTTTCCCCGTTATTTTTAAGGCACCATGGCCCCGTGTTTACAGGAGTTGTGTAGGGCTTCTTTCTGCCCCTGTGTCAACCCTTTTTTTTTTTTTTTATAGCTCTAGGGCACATGGTTCTCAAACTCAAGGCTCGCGCGCCACATCCGGCCTGGACAGCAATTTTATCCGGCCCGCGGGACAATATCTAATTTCTAGAATAACACAGCACAAACACTGATATTAGAAATCTCAGAAAGCACTGAAATTCCCACATGTCGCTCAACAGCGCACCCTGCTTTACTACTCTGTTGTCAGATATATATATATAGATATAGATATAGATATAAATAACAAATATATCAGTAAGTGGATAAAATACACTGATCAAGAACTTGAAGACATATTTGAGTCAATTGAAATGTTTGGAGATGAACTCAGTGAGTAGAGTTAACGGAAATATGATGGGTATATCCGTGACCATAAAGAGGAAAAAGCAAAACCAAAAACTTCAGACAACTCCAAATCACATGGCTATTTCACAAGTATGATCTCACCAGAGGATCAAAGCCACGGTACCTTCCAATCAAACTTCAAACCCAGCCAGACGCATAGAACTCTTTGGTGACCTCAGGAAGTACCACCCTATAAAATGTCTGATCTCCAGTCTCCCTTTGTGTTTTGAGGGAGGCCCACTGAGCGGAAATGTTAGCACGCATGTTCTTATGACCAGTGAAGTCCAGAATAAATTGATGTCACTGAGTTTTAGTCAGTTTTCACTGGAATTTTGTTTGTGCTCTCTTTTGGTTTCTCATATTTTGAGTCTACGTTTACAGTTTTATTGTGACAGAAGAAAGAAATGGCTAAATCAGCCCAGCCTTTTACCAAGGGAAATTCCTTTTTCTTGATTTGAGAACAAATATAGTTTTCTGGCTGTTATTGATGCCTGTGAATAAAGATTCTTCATTGGAAAATGATTCTGTGTAACTCTGCTGATAGACAGGGAGACATGCACATTTTCACATTTTTTATGCGGATCTATTTTGAATTCAATCTGGTATTTTGCGTATTTCCTTTCACTGGTGGTTAATTCAGAATTCTATAAAATGAGAAAATGAAATAAAAAAAACATGGCCAATTTGAGTGCTGTTCTCCATCGATGTGGTCTCCATCTTTAATTTTGGCCCCCTCTGTGATTGACTTTGACACTCCTGTTCTAGGGGTAAATAGTCTCCCTTCTTCTCTAGCTTTGATTTAACCCTGACCATCAAAGAAGAACACTAGACACACTGGAGCAGCCTTTCCAGCCTCACTGTCTTTTAGAGTTTTAGCTGGTTGTCTGGTATTCTTCTGCCTCTTTTTGAACTTCTGTTTCAAGTCCAGGACTTCACCGCTCAGTCCTGACCACCCCATGGACCCCCCTAGTCCATGGGGTGGACTAGGGGGGTCACACTTCTCAGAACCTTCAATTTATAACAGAAATCTTTTACCTCATGTCCTGTGTCTCACTGCAGTCGTGCTCGTCGTCCCAAAACATCTGTGATCGCAGGTTAAGGGGGCTTAGTATTTTTCGAATTTGCCTCGTATTATTGTTTACTAATGTTGTTGTTTCTCACATTTAAAACACACACACTTAAAACTTAAGCTGTCAAAAAAGAACCATGACTTTGCAATGTACACAGTAGCTTTGTTTATGTCTTGCTGTGTGTTGCTTTTTGCTGACACAAAGTATTTATTTGCCAACTTATTCAGCCAAAGTTTGTAGAGGGGGTGTTTTTGCTGGTACTCTGGTTGCTTCAGGCCTGTTGTGGTCGGCTAACTCCGGAAGCTTTTCATGTTCTCACAGCTGGTTTTTCAAGGAGTTGGTGAAAAAAAGTTTTTTGCGTAGCTGTTGTTAAATGCCATTGATCTTTTGAGGAACATCTGCTTTTTCAAACCCAAACCACCAACATTCAAGCCAATGATCCACGTCTGCAACAATGTGGATGGCGAGTTCGGTGATGTCTGCGTTTTGTTTCCCGACACTGTTCAGTCATTTTCAGTCACACCTACTTGACTCTGTGGTGCAGTAATAAATGCAATCCTTCCGGTGCTGCTGTCAGGACACATCTGAAATTCGTGAAATAAAGCACAGAGTGGGAAAATTATAGGTATATAATAATATAATTACTATTCATCATTCCATACCCTTATTAAGTTACATTTAAGGCGTTTTTCACATCCACATCTCGTTACAGTATTTCACTATAGTTTGGTTCCCAATGTCATGTTTGAAAATGTTAGTAATAACTTCATATTGCTTGATTCCTTGTCACAGAATCAACAGTAGATTACTTTGGAAGGACTTTTAGTGTTCTGTTCATGTGTGGAAACCTTAACATATCTATGAATTGAGGGGCCTAATTATTATACTTACTATTTCCACAGTATATATATTACAGAGCATGTCTAAATCATTATAAGTAAACAATTCAAAACTATTTTGACTTTGTGATTTTGTATAATTCCAAAATGTTTCTTAATATGAAAACAAAATAAAAACTTAAAATATTCCCAACAGAGTTTTCCAGAACCACTGCTGCTCTAGCCTCTAAAGGCTTTTAATGTTCTGATATCCTGTGGACCTACTTAATGCATAATAGGTACCGCAGTAGAAATGAGCAAGAGACAACATTATAACTAGAGAAATTCTCAGAAATGAATAAATATGTCTGATGTGGATGCACATCTCAAGTTATTTGCCTTTTTAATTTAGTCTTTTCATGATAATTCACAGCCATAGAAATAAACTAAAATAAGTGTGAATGAAACAATTCACAATTCCATGTTCCTTACTCAAAACATAAATACAAGAAAATCACAAAAGCCAAGGCTTTTTGTTTTTTTCTTCATATAGGACAAGAGGCCTCTAGGTTACGACTTTTGGGATAGATTGGATTACAGTGGAAATAAATCAACTTCCTGCAAGTTGCCATGGTAGCATTGCAGTAGTAGGATAGGTAATAGAGAGATAGGCTTTATTTACCCCTATGGAAATTCAAAATAGGTAGTACAAGTAGTATGTTTAGTAATAGCAGTAGCGGTCGTAATGATAACAGCACTAGTAGCAGTGGCAGCAGTTTAAGAATAAGAAATAGTTTAAGATGTACAAGTAGTCAAAGAAGCAGAAGAAGTATTTGAATGGGAGGAATGCAATACTGATGTGACTCAGAAACCAGAAAATAAAGTGCATTATAAATTAAACGTATTATTATTATTATTAAATGTCTGGAAGAGACCAAAGTATTAGACAAATTCAGTAAGACTAAAGTGAATGAAGCGGATTTAAAAAGTTTGGTCCAGTGGACCTAGTGGTATTTTCCGTTATCTGTTATAAGGGTGTGGCTGGTTGCAATATGTGGGTCCAGATGCTTCCAATTCGTCCCTTGAGACTTGTTGAGGTCTGCATAAATGAAGATCTACACAAACAGATAACCTTTTATAAATGTGGTTACAAATTTGATGGATTAACTATTTTCTTTTTTGTCTGTGACTTTCAACCCAACAGAAAATCAACCTGTAGTATGTTTTTGATCACTTTTAGTCTAAAAGGATCTCACCTGTGTTTAGCTCACTCCACACACGCACTGAAAAGATTTATGGTCAGAACTGCAAAGAAACCAGGCAAAGAAAGGAGACAGCTTTACTGCAAGCATATTTTAATACAAAAAACAGAACAAAAATGGTTTATAATTTTAATTTTTACTTTTACACAATGGACTGACGGTAACAAACCTCCATGTTGTCATCGTTTCACAGAGTAGCAAAGCATCAGATGATGGCAGTCCTAACTCTCTCAGACACAATAAATAAATAAAAATCACTTGAAGATGTTTTCTTCTTTCTCACTTCATCACAAACTTCATCTCTGACGGCGAGGGCACACACAGAGACACAGATCATCCCTGTTCGTGACGGAACATTAGAAAAAACATCAGAGAAGAGACGGCGGGGAGGAGCCCCCTCCTCCTGTCAATCGTATTTGTAGTTCTCTTGCGCATGAAGGGGGAACCCCCTTTGGTCATGGTCTGGGAAATGTAGTCATTTGCAGAGAAAAGAACAAACAAGGCTGTCACCAGAACCAGCGACCTAGTGAGTGATGTCACAATCAAAGAGAAACACACGGTACACACACACAACCTCAGAGCGGAGCGCTCGTCTCCTCGGTACAAAACTCACAATGTCTTCATCCATAATACTACAGCGCTCTGTGTCTGGTCTGTGACGCAACAGGAAACGGAAAAATAAATAGATTCTTCTTTCTAGCATGTTAACAATAGTACAGCTGGATTATAAATTAACCATAAAATACATGATATTTGCAATTTTACTTTTTTTTTTTTTTTGCATACAGTGTCTCAATGACCTCATTTTCTGTAACAATGATAGACATGATACACGCCACACTGACAGAGTGTGTGCGTGCATGCGTGTGTGTGTGTGTGTGTGCTGCTGGGTTGCTGAGGGCAACAGTTTACACATGAAGGTGAACCTGCAGAGGAGAGGTGCATGCTGGTTGTAGACTCGGCGTAAGGTTACACGTGTCAGTAATGTGCTGTTAGTAGCGTTACACCAACAAAATAGTCCCTCCTTGCCGCAGTCAGTGATTCCTGCAAATCGTTTCACCACCATGTGACAGAACCCACGCTGCCTTGGCCTACAATCCACACACAGGGCTGTTCCTGGCGTTCCAGTGGTTGGGAGGGGTCTGCTCTGTGGTGTTGGAGTGTTTGACATCAGCTGCAGCAGCACCACCCCCACCAATCCTGCCTGTGAGGTTAGCATGTGTGTGTGCGCGTATGTGTGTGTGAAACCTCATCTGGTGTTCGCTTCTGCTGAGGTGACGGCTTTTCTCGACAGCCCGTCAGGAGAGTCATTGAATGTTTTCATCTTTAACTCGAGGCATCTGGACCAGGAGGCAAAATAATTACCCACAACTCCTCTTTTCTGACATCTGAGATGTTTTGTTTTTGAAGTGTGTGTGTGGACAGAGGAGTAACACTAAGTAAGGCAGCATCACATCAGGTCCACTGGGCTCTGAAAGACCAAGTTTGGAAGGCATCATAGGATCGCATCTTCAATGGGAAATGTTTGTTTGGACCCCATTGACTCTGGCCCGGGACAATCAGACCAGAGATCGTCTTTTTTTCACTGTTTTCAGTGCGTTTAGAAAGACTCAGTCTTCTGATCATCTCGTTCATTTCCTGTGTCAGTCATCAGGCACACGGTCGTCACACGCCCTCTGGATGGATTTGAGATTGATAATAGTGAAGGTTCTGCGAGCCTCTGCGGCTGCTGTTACTTTCTAGAGGACCCGGTTGTCTTCGGGCTGGGGGTCTTCTTGGAGATGGTGGGGATCTTGGAGGGTTTGGCCCCGGAACCGGGTCGGCGTGGCGTGTCAGAGGCATCAGAGCAGACGGAGCGAGAGTCCTGGAGTTCTGAGCCGTCCGAGGCATCGCTGCCGCGGCGACTGCTGGCTCTGCTGCCGGCCCTGCTGGTCGGACCACTGACAGAAGAAGCCCCTCGCTTTGGATCTAGCAGGGAAACAAACCAGAAGGATAAAGGCGGAAAACCAATCCATATAATCAATAACACATTTAGAATTTATGTTAGTTCCGCTTGTTTAGACTTAAATCAACTCCATCAGCCGTCAGAAGGTTTGAGCCGACAATCAGAGGCGACAGAAGACGAATCCTGTTGACTTTGGAGACTTTTTAGCTCATGATTTATTTCAAATGACTTCATATCTATACAACAGCAGAAACAGGTTTGAACGCCGCCGTCATGCTGGACTAAAACATCTTAATACCTGTTGGTAGGATCACTGTTAAATCAGACGTGGAATTAAATCTAAAACCATGTATTAACGAACACCAGCGAAACTATTCATATCCCAGCAGCCTCAGCTCCTCTTCGCTACATCTGTCCACTCGCTGCAAACTCGGTGGGTAAAAGAAAGGTGTGTTGATGGCGAGGAAAACAAGATCGCCTGAGAAGAATACATAAAATCGGAGCCCACGATGACCATGTAAGTTCTTTACATGGTCTGTTTTATCGTCACTGATCCGGAATGAAGGATGGCGAGCAAAGGAGGTGGTCCGAAAATGTGGAATCTCTGGATTACCCATCTTACCTTGTGTTTGGATCGTTTCATAACATGAATTTATACGTTTTTCCAGGAATTGATTATTATTTCTTATGAAATGTAGAAACAAGTGAACAGATTTCACTTCTACAGAATTTGTAACAAAATACATTTTCAGGTTCTAGTGTCTAGAAAATGTTTCAAGCATCAGATACGAATCTGGACTGGATTTGCACTTAAAAACACATTTTAAAACTACTTGCTGTCACAGACACGAGACACATATTCTTTCTCTCTTCCATCCACCATCCTCCACCCACACAAACTGGTTCTGAAACATCGGAGTCTGAAAGCTTTGAATTCTTCCCACTCTTTGCTTCACAACAGAATAATTTGATGATGTCATGATGACATCATTAATGACCTCTCTCTGTAATCCACTTTCTATGGATCAGTCCATTGTAAAACGTCTACTGTTTTTGGTCTCACCAGTTCTAGATGGTTTGCTTGTATGTGTCGTTCCTCCGTTCTCTCCGGTCAGAGAGCCTCGACTCGAGTGGAAAGGTGGTCTCTTTAGTTTGGACCCTGATGTCGCCCCCTGTAGGAACAGACAGGAAACATCAGCAGAGAATAAATGGACTTTTTTACTGCCTCACATGAGAGACTTCCTAAACACGACATGATCGTATTATTTCTAAACAAACATCACAAACACATGGACACTGAACCATAAAAATGAGACAAATACCAGGACCGGAAAACGTTCTACAAATGTTCAATGAAACTATCTGACTGATCTTTTTTTGTTGTATTCGCTAATAAAACTGTACAAAAGAGACGTTCATGAGGGCTTCATCTGGATTCAACTAAACCCAGACACCATGACGAAGAGGATGATCATTAAATCAGCTGAGACATAGATGATCTAATTTTATCATAGTATTTTAAACAAGGTTGTAATTAGTGTTTTAATTTGCTGACAGTAAACAGTAAGTTTACTGTCAATAAAGGGTTCTAATTAATTGATTGATTAATAGTAAAACCTGTGACAGGACAGTGATGAGTACTGTTGTGTTGTTTGTGTTTAGCTCAAAAAATCAGACGTTGATGTAATAATTGTGACAGGCCAGACTATGATAGCATTTAAAGAACCACTAACAGATCTAAAATCAGACATTTAAGTCAAGGCTGTGAAAATTAGTGGAACGGGTCACAAAAACTTTGCTGAGTTCGGATCACAAAACAAATCACAACCCCAGAAAATCCTATAAAGATGATATCATCCTTTATTCTCCTAAAATATGATGTCATCTTTATTCTCCTACAGAGATGAAGTCACGTTTATTCTCCTACAGAGATGAAGTCATGTTTATTCTCCTACAGAGATGAAGTCATGTTTATTCTCCTACAGAGATGATTATCATCCTTTATTCTCTTAAAAGATGTCATCTTTATTCTCCTACAGAGATGAAGCCGTGTTTATTCTCCTACAGAGATGAAGTCATCTTTATTCCCCTATAGAGATGATATCATACTTTATTCTCCTACAAGATGATGTCATCTTTATTCTCCTACAGAGATGAAGTCATCTTTATTCTCCTATAAAGATGATATCATCCTTTATTCTCCTAAAAGATGATGTCATCTTTATTGTCCTACAGAGATGAAGTCATCTTTATTCTCCTACAGAGATTAATCATCTCTATTCTCCTACAGAGATGATATCCTTTATTCTCCTACAGAGATGATGTCATCTTTATTTTCGTACAGAGATGAAATCATCGTTATTCTCCTACATAGATGATTATCATCTCTATTCTCCTACAGAGATGAAGTCATCTCTATTCTCCTACAGAGATAGTCATCTTTATTCTCCTACAGAGATGATGTCATCTTTATTCTCCTACAGAGATAGTCATCTTTATTCTCCTACAGAGATGATGTCATCTTTATTCTCCTACAGAGATGAAGTCATCTTTATTCTCCTAAAAGATGATGTCATCTCTATTCTCCTACAGAGATGAAGTCATCTCTATTCTCCTACAGAGATAGTCATCTTTATTCTCCTACAGAGATGATGTCATCTTTATTCTCCCACAGAGATGAAGTCATCTTTATTCTCCTACAGAGAAGATTTCATCTTTTTTATCCTTCAGAGATTTCATCTTTTTTCTCCTACAGACGAGATATCATCCTTTATCCTTCTACGTCATGTCTTCTTTAGTCTCCTACAGAGATGATGTTATCTCTATCTTCCTACAGAGATTATGCCATCTTTATTATCCTACAGCTATTTCATCCTTTCTCATTATAAAGATGTCAACCTTTATTCTCGTATAGAGATGTGACCTTTATTCTCCTACAGAATTGATGTTCTCTTTATTCTCCTACGGAGATGTCTAATATTATCGTACTATAAAAATGTCGACTTTTATTCTAGTACAGAGATGATGTTATCTTTATTCTACTAGACGATGATGTCATCTTTTATCCTCCTACAAAGATTACATCTTTTGTTTTCTTACAGAGAATACTTTTATCTTTATTCTCCTACAGAGATGATATCATATTTATTCTCCTACAGAGATGAAGTCATCTTTATTCTCCTAAAAGATGATGTCATCTCTATTCTCCTACAGAGATGAAGTCATCTCTATTCTCCTACAGAGATAGTCATCTTTATTCTCCTACAGAGATGATGTCATCTTTATTCTCCCACAGAGATGAAGTCATCTTTATTCTCCTAAAAGATGATGTCATCTCTATTCTCCTACAGAGATGAAGTCATCTCTATTCTCCTACAGAGATAGTCATCTTTTTTCTCCTACAGACGAGATATCATCCTTTATCCTTCTACGTCATGTCATCTTTAGTCTCCTACAGAGATGATGTTTTTAATCTCTATCTTCCTACAGAGATTATGCCATCTTTATTATCCTACAGCTATTTCATCCTTTCTCATTATAAAGATGTCAACCTTTATTCTCGTATAGAGATGTGACCTTTATTCACCTACAGAATTGATGTTCTCTTTATTCTCCTACGGAGATGTCTAATATTATCGTACTATAAAAATGTCGACTTTTATTCTAGTACAGAGATGATGTTATCTTTATTCTACTAGACGATGATGTCATCTTTTATCCTCCTACAAAGATTACATCTTTTGTTTTCTTACAGAGAATACTTTTATCTTTATTCTCCTACAGAGATGATGTCATATTTATTCTCCTACAGAGAGGGTGTAACCCTTATTCTGTAAGGATTACGGTATATTTATGGTATCTTTATTCTCCAGTACATATTATGTCATGTTTATTCTTGTACGGAGATGTGATTTTGGGGAACAGTAGATTAGTGGGTAGAGCCGCCGTCTCCCAAACGGAAGATTGGAAGGTAGCTGGTTCGAGCCCTAGCAAGTGTACATGTCGTTGGGTCCGGGAGCAAGACCCTGAACCCAATATGCTCCGGGGGCTGCCAAATGCTCCCTCAGGGATGGATCTGCAGAGAACTCGAATTTCCCTCGGGAAATAAATACAAGTATAAATTATCATTATAATTATTCTCCTACAGAGATGATGTCATACTTATTATTAACATGACAACCACAGAGTTTTCACATGACAGAAGCATACGTGTCTAGGTGGTGGCGGCGTGTGAGCACCCGGCGGTGTGCGTTAGAGCATTAGTGTGTTCAGTAGCTCGGGGTGGGAGGGGACGGAGAGGTGGCTGGGTGGGGTGAGTGTGTTACCTCGTGCCCAGGAGCGGTGTAGCTGAGGTCTGGGCAGCAGTGGCACTTGGTTGGCGTTGGAGATTTACTGTGTGCCAGCCAGGGCTTGGCATAGTCACGAGAGTGAGTATGGGATGACTGAAGGGAGGAGGGGAAGAGTGAAGGCAGGAAGGGAAAAGAGCATGGAAGGATAGAAGGAAAGAGTGGAGTGGGCAGGAGGACAGCAAGTAGCAAAAGTCCGAAAGAGATGAAGGAAGGACAGAGTAATGGAGGGAGGGGGAGCAGGGCAGCAGGGTAGCGCAGTGTGTTTTTGTGTCAGAGCGGATGATTTTAACGTTTTTAAGGCCACCCATCGAGACAGGGGGAACATTTAGAAGGCAGGTCAGCATAGTTTGAATAACAGGAGCGAGGGAAGGAGGCAAGACAAAAAGAAAGAACAGAAAATAAAATTTCACAGTTAAGGATGTGGTGACAACAGGAGGATGACAACAACTGAACAATGTGCAACACAGACATGCACAAACACACGGCAGTGTGTCCGTCTCTCACAGACACACTGAGTGACGATGATGAAGCACATGAGGAAGACAGGTGAAAAACATCTGTGACACAACGGATGAAAACCTGACAGTGGTTACCAGAGGTGTTCAACAGATGAGCAGAAGAAGCTTCACCCCCAGATTCGATGATACAAATAACGACAATAGTTATTTCTTGATTTAAAAAAATGTTCTTTACGCGATTAAGTTCTAATCACTCCACACGCACAGTTGGGTATTTCCTTTTAACAGAGACTCCACCACAAGCCGTAAACTGAACGATTGTCAAACTCAGTCACGTCTTGAGAGCAAGACAAGAAAATCAAAGCGGCAGAAAATCGTTTTGTTAAGAATGGATTTCAAGCACTGACAGTTCAGTTGTGGATGTGGGCGTGTTCTACTTGTAGCAGCCCTCAGCCTTTTCGTCAAAGGCTACTGACATTAAACTTTATTTATTTATTCAGTTTCAAACCTGCAGACCTCGGGTGACATCACATGACAGGTTAGCCTCACAGCTGCTGGATTTTGCAGTTTGTTTTGTGATATTTTGTGACGTATTCTGATACATATTGCATTATATTATTTATTATATGTGCAGGAAATGCAGGAAATCTATCGTTATTTACTATTTAGAATATCCAGCATGCATATGCTCTATCTTTTGCAAATCAACAGCTCTTTGATATCTGGCAGCAGAAACGACTCGAGAGGATAAAGCCAGCAGAAATACTGTTTCTGACCTCAGATGACATCACACAATCAATTAGTAACTAGTGGACCAACTCATCAGAAGCTACTGATGCTATACCGCATCATTCATGTTTATTTTAACCTGTTTACAGTCCGATATTATTTTGATTTGTTCTCCAGATTTCAGACTTGTGTATTATGTCTCCAGAGAACTGTTTCCTGTTTGATGTCATACATTTCTGGTACAGAAACTTCTTCAGCCTACAGATCTTTGAATTCAACACAGTAAGCGATCCTGTAGGGAGGGATGATCTTTAATTATTAGATTTTTGATGTAATCCGTGTTTTATCCTCGACTTGTTACTGGGCTTTTAGTCTCAGCTGACGACTTACAAAGTTGAAACTTCTTTAAAACAAATTCAAAGTTAGGCCCACCATTTTGATGCATGATTGCATGACTTCAGGGGGGAAATACTTGAAGGGACCGAGTTGAAAAGCTTTAGCCTAAAGCACCTGGTTCTGTAAAACGTAAAGCTATACGTATTCATGTGTATGGACCGGTACTGTCTAACTGGTTTTATGATGAGGCCTCGTACTTACATAAAGTATTTTCTGAAACCATGATGAAGATTAAATTGAACAGACTTTGATGGTGGAGTTTTCATTTAGTGCAACTTCATGATGTATTTGATAAATTGGCAGAAGATTCTTTAAGTGATGATTCTGAGTAGTTCCGTGTCTGTGTGTATCTTTTCATTTTTTTTGGGTTTGTCTTAAACTGTTTTGTTTCACTTTGAACATGAGGTCCAAACAAAACACAAAGTCAGCATTTATTTCATCAATGGAGCTCTTAATGGTTCTGTCTCTATGGCTCATACAGAGGTACAGGTTCTGTCATTAATCAAGTCTGATGACATAGAGCCTGTCACTGAATGATGTCATCACTCACCCTGGACGATGCTGAAGCTGTCGGCGTGGCAGGCGCCGAGGGAGCAGAAGGCAGGGAGGCACCGCTGTGGGAAGCCGAGGAGGAGGAGCGGGTGGGTGAGGCGTTGCGGGAGCCGGGTTTGGAGCGTCTACCCCTCGAGCGGAAGGCAGCCAGACCCTGAGGCGTTCCTTCAGGAAGGATGAACTTTTCCCTCAGCTCTAGATTGGTGCGACCCCGTGCTGAGGAGAAAAAGAGAAAAGTTTCTTCAGCTGGACAGATGAAGAGTCCAAACTTACATTTTTCCTCCAGCAGGGGGCGGCAAAGGCAGCGAGCAGGGTGAGTGAGAGAGTCAGTGCTTCCTTTGGCTGCAGACACCCGAGCCCGTGCGTGTTTCATATGAGAGTGCACGCACGAGCAGAGTGGGTGGCAGTGAGGGTGTTGTTAGGCAAGTGCACTTTGGTTTAGTTTTTTTAAGGGGGGAGGTGAGTGAATGTGTTTGGTTTCAGTGCAATTCATTAATCCCTTCCATACGCAACAAAAGTTAGGAGATCATAAACGTTTGAATATACATTCCCACCCTTCATTAAACATCTCCACAGGTAACAGACTTCGGGTCCCAAAGTTCCTCATTCAGGGTCAAAGAGAAGACTGTCTGTATTAGTGTGACTATATAAAGAGCTGCTGCCAGAATACTTGCTTCAGACTTTGAGTTCTGTTACAGAAAATCCCAGTTGAAACCCTGAGGGTCTGTTCAAGAGGTAAAGCTATCTTAAAAAAACAGAGACATTTATAATAAATGCTATCACGTATATATCACCTGGGTCACTTCAGTTCTGTTATTTAGTTTTTTCTTATCTCCCTTTAACAAGCACAATTTCCCAAGCCTTAAATTCTTCACGTGATAAACTCTAAGGCCCTGCAGATGACGTTTGTTCTTTAAGTTCAGTGCTGTCAAAAAAGTATCCGAGTTTATCCAATTGTTGTGTGCATCTTATTCAAAACCGGGTTGGATCTTCAAACTAAATGTATATAAAAAAAAAACAACCGCAGTAAACAGAAAATACTGGTTCTAAATCATAATTTTATCTATTGAACCAAAAAGGTTCCCCAACGCTTACTGGATCTATGAGTACAAAGTATTCACCCCCTTAAAAAGTAAATCTTAAAAACTACCAAACGCACTAAAACCAGGTTCCAGCAGCTCCAGACCCACCCAGTCCGGTTGCCTCGTTTATAGACGCTGCGTACGCACAAAGGAAGGCGTTCACCACTTTCACAGTCCTCCCTGACTTCTGACCCCTGCATACGCACCGTAACTAGAAAATGGGAATATTAAGATTGTTTTCCACCCAACAAAATCAGGCAACTTCTCCTTTTTATATCAGTCAAAGTATGAAAAGGAAGGAAAGTTTGAAAGATATCGACCGTCAGCAGCTTCACTGCGTCCAACGCTTCCTTGCTGCTCTCAGACCTTTGTCGCGTTTGTAACACCTGTCCTCCTCTGTACTATCAGAACCTTTGTTCTGGTTTACCTCCGCTAAGAACCTGTTTCTCATTGTGTGAAGTGTGTTTTTTTAGTGTTCCTGTCTGCCTTCATTGATGACTGAGGTCATCAACCAGTAGTCGTTAATATTAATTAGGGGCGATTCGCAGACATTTTATGTTCAACCGTGGGCGTGGGCGTGGCCTGAAGCTCCACCTGCGGTGCCGCACTTCCACTGATTGTGATTTGTAAAAAGAAATTGGTGTAAAACGTTCGTTAGAACTGTTTTATAAATCAGAAGATCAAAATCAAAAGAAATTCCAGAAGATGATTGAAGTTCATGAATCTATGAAGGACTCCAAAGCTATTTCTGAAATTCTGGGACTCCACAAATCCACAGAAAAACACATCATCTACACACAGAGATGACCTGGAAGATTGATCAACCTTCAAAGAAGTGGACACACCTTCCAAAATTCCTCCAAGAGGAATGTTCATTCAGGGAGTCAGTGAAAAGTCAAAGAAAACATCCAGGGAAATGCTTCTCTCTCCTCAATAAAGGTCAGAGGTCATGGCTCTAATATTCCAAAGACACTGGACTAAAAATGGCATCAAGGGAGAGTAATGAAGACAAAGTCACAGGTGATCCAGAAGAACATGAAGGCTGATCTTAATTCAACTACAACACACCTTGATGACCCTCAGAACTTCTGGGAGATTCTTCTATGCGCTGATGAGTTAAAAGTTGAACAGTTTGAAGACAGGGTCTCATTCCATCTGGTGGAAATCAAACAGCATTCTACTAGAAGAACATCGGTCAAAACATGGAAGTGGCAGTAGGATGAAGTGCATGGAGATGAAGTGCTGCTTCAGGACCCGGACAATTTGCCGCCTTTAAGAAAGAATTCTGCTCTCTAGCAGAGAATTCTGCAGGTCATCAGTCTGAGGTCATACAGCAAGGCGAAGATCCCAAGGAGAAGAGAAAGTCCCACCTCTGGATTGGTAAGGAGGAAATAAAATCAAGTTCTGGAGTTGTTTAGTATAAGTCTGGACCTGAACCCCACTGAGATGCTATGGTTGGACCAGAGAAGATGAGTTCATGCTTACAAAGCCTCACATGAGGCTGCAATAAAGCAGTTCTGTAAAGAAGAGTGGGACAAAATTCCTCCACAGTGATGTCAGAGCCTGGTCTCCAGCTATCAGGAAGGTTTGGTTGCAGCCGTTGCTGCTGAAGGTGAACACTTTTGCCTTATTAGATAAAAATTGCATTTAAAACTTGTATTTTGTGTTTGATCCGATCGATTTATTTTAAATTTAGTTTGAAGAAGTTTACTCAGAGATATTGAAAGAGAAGTCTAGTTCTTTTAAATGCACTGTGAGTGTTTTCTGCTTTGTTGAGAAGTTTTGATTTAGAAAACAATGACTGTTGGGGGGGCCATATGAAAAGTAAATGTCAGAAGCAGGTTTCATTTTGATGAGTAATGTGAAGCTATAAGACTGAAACCATTTGAATCTCTTCTTTTATGCAGTGAGGGATGTGGAAAATATCCCCTCACACTTTGATTGCTTATCGGCTGGTGGAACCAAAGGCAAAGCCTCTCTTCTCGTTTCTTAACAAGCTCTCCCAATTTTCAGTCATTTTCACTTCTTGCCTCTGAGGAGCATGCCTGGTTTGTGCATAGCAGGAGAGATCCCAGAGTGCAAGGGTTTCTCCCTTCTTCAAAAAGAAAAAAAACCAAAACACTCAGCAGCATTCTCCGGCACAAAGTGGTGCAGCAGCCCGAACAGACAATAGCAAGCCTGGAGTAGCCGGCCGCATAATGACAGACATGGGAAAATAGACAAAAGAACCAGAACGCAGAGAGAGGATAGGATGTAGGAAATAAAGTGAAAGGAAAGAATGACGTAAAAAGAGAGAAAAGGCTGCAGTTAGCCGTAAGAGCGATGCAACTCCTCAAGGCTCATAGTCAACGTACCCTTCGAACAACCAGCAACACCAGTCAACAAAACTGATGCAGCCAATAAATATGTCCCTCCACCACACCTTACCCTGTAAGTGAGTCTCCTTCCAACCCAGATCTCATTTAAGAGAAGTCAGCGTAATTAGAACCCCAGAGTGGCCACACCCAGGTATTAGACATCCCCCCATCTCTTTACACACAGGTTGAGTTTTAATTTAGACATTTTATCTATAAAGTTCTTTTAACTTTTTTTCTGCTGAGCACCATTATCCATAATTAAAAAAAAAAAAAAATGGAATTCACCCTTAGAATAGAGTTTTTCAATATCCTGTTCTTCTCAACAGAGCCATAATCAGGCTACTAACTCATTTATCCATTTTAGTTTTACTGAGCAGATAAAAGATTGATTTGTGTCACTGAGAGAGGTTGCTGTATGGGCACATAGCCCCCCCCCCCCTAGTCGACAAAAGTGGTATTTTGCAGTCAAAATCCCTCTCTGGGGCCAAAATCTGATTTTTGTCACATTTTTGGTACATTTAGCTGTCCAATTGTGCAGAACAGAAAGTCCATCCCACCAAAGCTGTGTATAATAACAGGAATAGGCTTAACTTAAATCAACCAAAGAGGAAAACAGGATATCCAATAAAATAACAAATATTAAGAGCAGGGGTTGGCCTTGGGTTGGCTTTTTTGTGCGTGAAGATAGCGTGATGCAGACGTGGCACACAGACCGACATCGACGCCTAAACACGCAGAACTGAGCGCCATTAGAAACATTAGACACACACATACTGTTTACAAAGACACAGAGGACAGCGGTGGTTAAATATGGAGACTGACAGCAGGATGGGTGGAGTAGAGACAGGAAGTGTAGATACCTCGGCAGCAGAAACAGCCAGGAGTGACTGTCACTGGAAACACAAGAGACAATGTGAAACATCAGCATGCTCATGGTGGAGGGAGGAGAGTCGAACGCGCATACACACACACACACACACACACACACACACACACGGATATCACACCTTAAACACACTTTTGTGCACAAACAACAAACCACTGATGATAGGATGAGTATCAGTGGCCGCTGGAATACGTCAAAAACAGGTAAGGACCATGTGAGTGACAGGAGGGAGAGGGAAGGAGGTCGGTGGGGAGGAAGAGCAAACAGTAGTGGGACAAAACGTCAGTCCAGTGATCGCAGTCAGCAAGGCGCAGCAACAAGGCCAAACAAAAGAAGTAGAGAGAATGAAGATAACGGGAGAATAAAGAAAAAGGCTGAACAGAGGATGAAATGAAAACAGGGCTGGAGTCCAGGAGAGAGAGAGAGCAAGAGAAAGAGAGAGAGAGAGAGCGAGAGAGAGTTATCAAAACAGACGAGGCAGAGAAAAGACAGGCAGTTTGAGGAGAAGTCCAACCTATACGAGATGAGATGGAGCTACTGGAGTCGTAGCGGAGAATCTTAAGTCCTGGATGTTGCACTGGGGAAAGAGAAAAAGGGGAGGAGGGAGAAAGAGAGGGGGAGGAAGAAGGGAGAGAACTGAGGAACATGCACCATGCAATACTCCTGTTTAATATAAAGGAGAGTAAAACAAAAGGACAGAGGCCCAGAGGAGAGAGAACCGGCTGTGTTTTTACAGAAAGAAAACATGTGAGCGGAACAGATGATTGACAGTGGGAACAGAGAGAAGAACGCCGAGTGATGGCACCACCGCAGAGCGAGGAAGCAACGTTTCCTTGCATCACCTGCTGACAGACAACTCCACAGACTGGACTCAGTCTTGATGAGGTGTTTCCTTCACAGAGCATCTCTGATCTGAGTGATTTCCCTCCGCTGTCAGGGTGTCCGTGCAGGAGGCCTGTCAACTAAGTGTGTGTTTGTGTTTCTGCTACAGCCTAAACGGTTTGATCCGACATCTGATTAATATTCAACCAACGCATGGACATGAAGAATGGAATGCTTCGACGGGCTGGAGCATGTGAAGGTGATGAGATGTCAGTGCAGATCTGTAGGCCTTTAACTGTCACGGATTGTTTTTGCTCTTCATTGTATCCATGCACAATGTAATACTGGAGTCTTTACTGAGCGTTCAGTGACGTCAGGAAGTGTTTGGGTCAGTTCAGCGGTGATTAATACGACGATTAAAACGCTTCATGTTTCAGGAGTGACCATTCAATATGTCGTGAATTACTAGGAATTTTGAAAATCTGCAAATGACTGAGTGTAGTTCATGTTTATGCACTGAGTTCTGTATTTATTAGTCTCCTTGAGATCTAAAAACTTCAAAAAAAAGCTTGTATTTGGGATATGATAAAAAAAAACAAAAAAAACAAAAAAAATAAAACAACAACCAAAAAACCCCCCAAAAAACATAAACCTTGAAATATTCTGGATCTCCCACCACGGGTGCTTTTCACTTATTTAATGCTATTTATTAGAAGTAAATTGTGCTCGTTAACTGCAATTGTTTTTGCATATTGTATATCTAATAAAAAGTTAAACTTTCATAAAAATAATAAAATTAATAAATATATTTCTTAAAATTACCAAAATATCAAAAGGCACCTCTGCAGTATGTGTAACGTTTGGTGCAGAGTTGAGCAGTTTGAAATAAGTAACCCAGGAAACAAGGATCTGCCAATCATGAACCGATTCAATATTAAACAGAAAAATCAAAAATCAAAATGTTCATTGTATATACATATAAAAACGTCAATCGTTCCTAAAAAGCTTAAGGCGCCGCTTCAGTAGTCAGTTGTTGTGTGCAGAATGTTGTGATGGTGAAAAGTATTTGAGATCTTTTATTGAAACCAAACACCCGATTTGACCCAAATTGTAACCGTGGAAGTAGAGAAAAAACAAATCTCAAATAGAAATGGTCAACAATTCATTCCTCAGTTGTTGTGTGCATCAAGTTTAAGTGAAATATATTCAACAGCCATGGAACCCATTCTTTCACATCCCTCAAAATCCCTATGAAATCCAAAATGAGCAGAACTTCAAAAATACAACAGTATTAGTTCCTAATGTGTGTTTTTTCAGAGTGGATATATACTATAAAATATCAAAACCGTGATACTGAAGAGTATGAAGATTCTGTATCTGCCCTTGATCAGTATTACGCCGTAGGATGGCGGAAAATTTTAAACAAAATCAAGGAACAAGAGGACATCTTGGGAATTACGGATAAATAATATACAGATAATCAAAAAACAAATATTTTAAAGATATTGACAAGCTGTTTTAATAATCTAAAAATCTTTTCTGACATTCTGCTCACCATAATCTATTTTATAGTCCTGCGTATCTTCCCACTATTATTTATTTTCAGGAGAATTTATAGATATTATATAAAATATTTAATTTCCAGTGCAGTTCAATGTATAACAAATACACTGTTGTCAAGTTAATTCATTCATTCATTCATTCAAAAAAAGAGTAAAATAAAATACAAAAATAAAAAACTATTAAAAATGAATCTTTGGCTCCGGCAAATGCGTGTGAGAAAAAGAGAGGGAGACAGGGGAGAGAGTTTGGTGACTCACCTCTGCATGGATCATTTTTGACCAGGAACTCATCTAGAGCCATCCATCCGCCTCCGACCCTCACCATCACCGTGCTGCGCAAAATCCTCACCAGACGCAGCTGCTGAGAGTCTCCGAACTGCGGAGGTGAAACAGACGGAGGAGGAGGAAGAGCGGAGTGCGGGATCAAACGTGGGAGAGAGATGGAGAGTGAGAAAGAGTAAAAAAAGAGTCAGTGGGTAAAATAATATCTGATAGATAGAAGGGTTAAACACATGTTCCCCTCTGATCCATGCAAAACATATTCAACATGCACTGACGGAATGTAAGAGGCACCCAGCCACCAGAGGAGGAACATTCACTTTTCTATTTGTTTTCAGCATTTCAGAAATTGCTCAAACCAACCAGCGAAGCAGAACTAGATACCAGCACAGAAGGAATTTCCTTTTCACTTTTCCCCAAGCAGTTCGATTCTTCCACAAGCAGATTATACCGCATGTCATATTATCTCTACCGCAACCATGACAACATTTCCGGCGTCACACATCACTAAAAAAACACAAGAACCCAGCAGGAACAGATTGAAGGGGAAAAACCTGCTTAGCTTTTACAAAACCACAATGGAGCGCTCCTTCTTTGTTCCCAATGGTTAGCCTGACACCAAAAACACTTTTTGGTGTCAGTACAGAATGATCAGCAGCTCTCCATTCATGGATAATCAGCAAGCAGATTTTAACACCTCCGATCACAGCGGCCGCCATCACTTTACCTGGTTTCCGAGGAAGAACTACAATAAATCCAGTGGGGCGGAGCACGGGAGCACGAGGAGAAAGAGAGAGAGCGAGAGTGAAACACACGTACTGATAACTGAGGAACTCTGTAAGGCATGAATGCACTGTTTGAATCTTTAAAAATGATGCTTCTGAAATCTTTCTCTGTTATTGATTAGTGGTGTGGGCAGGGATGCAGCGGACATGAACGCCTGTGGGTGTCACTTCAGTGCTGGGTCGTGAAAGAATGTTGAAGCGAAGAAAAGCGACACAAACATGAGCCGAAACAAAGACAGACATGAACAAAAAGTTTTTGCATCCACACACGAGATCTTTACCCAGCGGGAAATGACAAGCTGCTGCAGTGGCAGTGATGGTGATCCAGTAAGAGCTGTAGAACATTGCACATATACACACACAAACTAACAGGAAATATCTCCAGCTTCTGCAGGCTTAAAAATCCCTCAGGATCCTCCTTCCTTTCTCTGTTTACAGCTGACATCCTGAATGTTCTCCTTAATTTTTCATTTACCTCCCTACATTCTCTTTCTTTTCCTCCTGTACTCTGTGGTTTCCTACTTCCCTACTTCCCTTATGTCCTCATATTGTCAACTTCCTCAGGCTTCTCATTTCTCCACTTCTTGCTTTTTACCTTCTTAATTTTTTTTATTTTTTTTTTACATCCCCTCGTTTCCTAGATTACAGATTTTTATGATTTATCATGTCCCAGACTCTCATTCACAGTTTATTCATCTCTTTCTGGGTAAGAGGCCTGAACACTCCTGAGGGTGTATTTAATTATATTGTCCCTTAACATCTTAATGTTTAATTTTTTCTTTTTGGACCAAGTCAAGCACATTGTGTTCCTAAATTTGCCACTAGAGGTACACTGACTTGTGACTATGCTGTAAAATGTCCAATGTTCTATCAATGTTCTAATAATAATAATAATAATAATAATAATACATTTAATTTATAATGCCTTTTACATTTGGATCAAATCTCAAATTGCTACAAAGTAAAAGCAGATAAAAGCAAAAAATACTATAACTATATAAAAACCTGACCAAAAAGCAGCAATGCTAATTGAAGTCATAGGTTCTAAGTTTGAAGTCCTTTTTTAAATGTGTCAGTCGTCTGTGGAGACCTCAGATGGTCAGGGAGGGAATTCCACAGACGACGGGCAGCAATAATTCTGATTCTGATAATGACCGGACCGTCCTGCAGTGCTGTGAGAGGTTAATAAGATGTTACATCCATGTTATGGGACAGACCATGTACACACGTTTAAATACACCATGACATCATGATGTGAGAATGGACATGTTATGAGAAACGGCGTGAGTTTAAGTAGAGAAGTTAAATGGTGCCTGGTGACAAGTGAAGACAGAGCCGGTTAATAATAAATCATCTACTGATAAAACAGTGTATTTAGTTTTCACTGCTTCACACTGACTCACCATAATATACATCAAGTTCTAAAATAGACAATTACTAGTTATTTATGATTTATTATCGATAAGGATCTCCTCTTTCATTTACAAGTTAATATTACAGTTTATAATTCATCCTGGAGATAAGGTCTGTGTTAAAAATAAAATATTAACTTACCCGGTATTTGTTCTCTCCTATCTGCTCCACCTGGAACCTCTTGGCACATTTGCATTGGGCCACCTGACGGGTCACCTGCACAACAAAAGCAAAACACATTGTTGCTGGGTTTGGTGATGGTTTAGCTCTAAAAAGGCAGATGTGGCAGTTCGGTTTCTGTTAAAGATTACAAACAATTCACCTCTCTGAACATGACAAATTTGGAAAGCTTGTGGAGTGAGCCACCCATGACAGGTTCTAAATCTGCCCATGGTACCAGCACAAAAACCCAGAAAATGTTGCTTAAGACAAAAACAAGAGAAGGAAGGAAGATGCCGTTTACTGACAGCTGAAGTCGGAAATTTTGTACAAGTCGGTCTTTTTGTAAATGATCCAGGCCAGTATTTTGCTATATTTTTAAAATATGAATGCAAGTTGTTTATTAATGGGGTTTTTTTTATCCCTCCCGGAGTTCCTTGAGTAAATTATTATTTAAATTATTATTATTATTATTTGATAGCATCTCAAGTGATGTGCATCCAGTCTTTTTTGATTTCTTGGCTAATATTTGCCAAAACTTGAAATGTTGATTTCGTGACTTAAATACTTTTTTGTCAATATTCATGGACATCATATTTGCTTCTTCTTCTTCTTCTCCGTGTGAATGATTATTTTTTTCTTTGGATGCATTACCTCGTCCTCTATCTTATCGGCGTCAGTGGTTGGTCTGTAGGCGTCTTTATTGGGGTGCAGAGCAGCAACAAACTCATAGTAGTCAATGTAACCGTCTCCGTCTCTGTCAAAGATGTCGGCCACTGCTGTCATCTCCAGCCTGCTGGTGGGAAACTCTGCGTGGACGGACAACACAAGCTCATTAACTCGTCTTCATCACGCTAAGCGAAACAGAACACGTCGTCACTCAGAACCTACTTGAAGCGAGGATGCCGTCGATAAACTCTTGGCGAGTAATCTTTCCATCTTGGTCCTTGTCGATGCGCCTGAAAAAGTCCATGACACGAGACTTCTTGTGGTTCATCCAGCGCATGTACTTCTTTCTCCAGACATCAAAGTCAAAATTGGCAAACTCTTTCAGCTAGAAATGGATGACGCAGAGAAAATGGTTAATGTTGGAATCTTGAATAAACATCATCTTGTGGAAGTCACAGTGTTGCTTTGACCGTTACACTGGTTCACATGCTCTGTTGACATGATCGTACCTCCTCCAGTCTGTCCAGACCATCATTGAGTTTGCGCTGGCGGTCGAGAGCCAGCAGCCAAACCTGCTGCCACCTGGCACAGAGCTGGTTGAGCCGTGGGTTTCCTCCAGACACCTGCATGGCCGCCTGCTGCTGCTGCTGTTTACCTGTAGAGGAAACAAAGAGTTAACCATCCCAAAAAGATGAGAAGAGCAGAAAGAGCGAAGATCAGTGCAGCATTCAAATCCTCACTTGAGTAAAAAAACCTTAAACTCACTGTTACTCTACTCCTCTAACTATAGATATAGATTGATAGAAACTTTATTAATCCCCAAATGGGATTATATATATATATATATATATATATATATATATATATATATAGACTCTGAAATGCAGTTGAGTAGAAGTATAAAGTAGTATACGGTGGAAACACTCAAGTTATCTACAAAACCTCAAGTTTATACTTGTAAAAGAGTAAAAGTACCCTCCATAACTTGAGATGATAATATTGGCCAGCTAAAAGGAAAACGCAGGTACTTACGAACTCCTCTCCTCTCGGCAAGGCTGCTGGGGGCCTCAGCCGGTTTTCTTTTGTAGGTCTTTGTAACTTTGTCCACATCAGGCTGTTTCCTCGTCATCTCCTCCATAAACATCTGACGACAAACAACAGCAGAGCGGAGTTGGTCACCATTCTCTGATGGGGTGATTAATGACGTCTGTGAGGTTCGGCGGTTAACCCACCTGGTGTTCCGTGATGAGGGTTTTGACTTGTGGGATGTCCTGGGGAAGCGGCTCTGTGTCTCTCTGGACCAATGTGGCCTCAGCATACTGTAACCATGACAACAGCTCCTCCAACAGATTGGTATTGTTGAGCACCTCAGTCAGCGCTGTCTCCAGTCGCTGCTCATGCTGTTTGGCCCAAGTCAGCACCTGTAGAGCGAAGGTCTTGTATGAGCCTTTCCAAATCCCAAACCTTTAAACTATAATATCTTACTGAGGCAACCTATCAAACACTTTTCGCCTACAGCGTAAAAAACTGCATCTAAAGGGTGAAAATGGAGACCGGATCCGCTTCTCTCCCTCACCTCTTCGAAGCGTGCCCTGATGATGGTTATCCAGTGTTTGATGGTGGTGATGGAGTCAGGGTGACACAAGGTCAGGATGACCTCTCCCATGCCAGCCGCCTTGTTGACGTCCGTCCTCTTCTCCTCCACTGTGCCCATGAAGTCTCGGTGTGTGTGCAGCAGTACCTGCAGGGTCTCTGCCTCTTCAGGGAGGAGGCCGCGGAAGCGTAGCGTCTGTTCCGCCTCGGAGAGCCACTCCAGCAGCACCTGCACCGTGGTCCGAAACTCCTCGGCCTGAAGCAGCACAGGTAGGAAAAAAAAAGACAGGGGGAAGATCTTCATCAATGTCCTGTGCATTCATTGTTGACTCTTAGGACCAAGGAGAGATTTTTAACTTGAAAGCAACGGATCAGAATGTTCTCAGACCTGTTTGAGTGCCAGCTGGAGGCGCGTTTGCTTGGAGACCGACAGGGCACACACTGTATCCCAGCGGTTACTAAGCTCCTGAACCTGAACTTTCACCCAGGCTGTGTCATCGCGACCGGTGTCCATCAGATCCCGAGCCGAGCGCTTCAGAGCCTGTACGCTGCCGGTTCTCTTACCCAGCTCCTTCTGAAAAGCCTGCAAGGTTTACAAATTAGCATGTGTGTCCAGAACATGTGTGACCCTATGAATATTTTTAAAGGTCCTCGCTATCTTCGCTATCTAATTTAAATGATATACCTTGTGTGAGTCCATGAGGTTGGACACCAGATCGAGATCTCCGTGGACGGGCTGGTCTTCAGCCAGCTGGGGCTCCACCCTGTACAGCCAGTCCACCAGGGCTTGGAGAGCCTCTGCAAACTGGCCTGAGAACAGCAGAGCCTCCTCAAGCTTGTGTTGTCTAGACGGAGGAGAGAAGACAAAGAGTGGTGGATTGTGATATTTTGTGTTTCGTACACTGAATCTGTAATTGGACAGGAGGAAAAGTGAGTCCATCCTTCATCTTCTTCACCTCTCTACGCTCTTTCCACAGACGGTGTCCCATTTGTCGCGGATCTCTCCGACCAGGTGGTCCAGCTTCTGGGTGTCTGCAGGCAGTTGGGACTTGTCCCTCATGGCCCTCCCAGACCTCACTGTTGTGTCATAAACCGGCTGCTTTGACCCCAACGCTTTCTGAAACTCCTGCAGAGGCAGCCAGACAGACGGCAAAGAAAAAACAATTGGAACTTGGCACAAAAACATAAGATAAAAGTAGAAATATTGATGCAATGACATCATCTGTAAACTGGCAGAGTCTGAATGGTGGGTGTCAACGGTACCTTGTGTTTGGCCAGTTGGATTTTAATCTTGTCTGGCTCATTGGAGATCTCCAGCTCCGAGTCAAGCCTTCTCTCAGCTTCCTCTAGCCAGTCTGTCAGCTTCCTCCAGGCCTCATGGAACTGAAGAGAGTTACAGCATTTCATTTAAATTTTTCTAATAGATGCATTCGGTCTCAATGAGCAACCAGCTTAAAATGATCAGGAATGCCACCACCCATGGGTGCATTCCATTAATGAAACTCAGTCGTACAGAGGATAATTAACTTGCAATTCCTGTTAATGACATATCTGAGAAAAATAAATACGCAATGCAAACCGTTCCAAAACATCAAAGGCACCATTCCAGCGAAGGACGTGCATGTGAACTTTTGAGAAGTTTATGAGTACTCTGGAAATCCTCATCTGAGATCAATCCCACTTACAGAATGATCCTACTATCAATTTGTAATCATAGAGAAGGAAAGAAAAAGAAAAGATAAAAGTTCCTAAATAGCAAAAGACATAATTTCAATATTTGGTTGTTATCGTAGGGCATTTGAGTTTTGCTCCTGAAACAAAAAAGAAAAATTAAAAACAACTTAAGCTCCCGAATAGCAAAAAACCCACTTCAGTGATTTGATTATCTTTGTAGAAAGTTTTGTTTGATAAATATGAAATAGTTTTCCACTTATACTTCAGAAACAGACGGATGGAAGCCATCCGCACTAAAAATTGAATGACACTACAGTTCTGTCCTAAAAAACAAAATACCATGTTCATTTATGGTGCAGAAGGTTTCCTAAATGAACTTCGTTTAGTTGAGACTATAACCGATAACGACTTATGACGATATTTAACTGCATAATTAATAGAAAAAACAACTGCTATCGACAAATAGCCTTGAGCTCTAATATTACATTTCACTGGAGTCGAGACCAGTTGATAATCTATTTATCGATCCGTCTGTTGAAGAACTCCCACTTCATCACGCCTCACTCAGTTCAGCACCTGTTTTGCGCGTTTGCGGGCCTCATCGAGGTGTCGGCCACGGTCCAGGGACCTTTGGACCAGCTTGTCCCAGCGGGCCTGGACACTGAGCAGCAGGTTTTTGATGAGGACAACGTCCTGCTTCAGGCTGGCAAAGCGGAGCTGAGAGCCGGCCTTCTCCAGAGCAAGAACCTGCTCTCTGTGGGTGTTCACCTCGTTCACAAACACCTGGGCAAACGAGAGAGCAGAAGAAATGTTCTGCAACTGTAGCTCGGAAAATTTATTACCTAACTATAAGGAATCAGGAACGAATACTGGTTGTTTACATCTCACAGTACCTTATTAAATATTCAAATAAAGCCATAAGTGGAGTATTTTTATCACCTTGTGTTCATCGATCTGAAAGAGCACGGTGTCCAGTATGAGGCTCGGGGGCTGGGCCATGTTCAGGGTCTGCTCAGCCTGGGTCAGCCAGTTGATGGTGTCCTGCAGAGAGGTCTGGAAACCTGTCGCCAAGGCAAGAGCCTCATCCAACTTGGCCTGGAAAGATCGGAATTTTATTTAAACAACAAATATATATCTGTGTGGAATCTAAACTGGAAGCTCTTGCTGACAACATTAATAAAAGAATAAGGATATATTATATTTAATTATATTATTATAATAATAAAAGCCACGAAGGACGGAGTGACAGAACATTCTCCAGGTGTCACAGTCTTACCCTGCGGTCATCCATCTTGGCGTTGAGGCTGGCCCACTTGTTCTGCAGCATGCTCAGGTTCTGCTGGGTCTGGGTGGCACCGAGTCCGGCCTCCTCTCCTCCCCGAGCCAGAAGCATGGACTCACCTTGGTCCAGCATGCAGTGGTACTGATCCGCTCGCTGAGTCAGCTGGGTTTGAAGCTCCTGCAGACATAATGGACGTTCTAGCTTAGCGCTGTGACTCGCCACATCTCGGATGCACATTAGAATAAATAATAAATCAAATTTATTAAAAATTAATAAAATTAATTTTTAATAAAATTTCAGCACCTCTGAATTAATACTCTGCATACGTCCAATACCTTAGAAATTCAAAGTTTATTTACAAATTAAACCTATTTATGAAACTACTTTACTCTAAAAATACCCGCTTCTACATTTCATTATGTTACATTAAACTGACAGAGGATTTCATCACAGTGCATTTGGTGTGATTTAACACACCTTCATCAGAACAAACTAAAAAGCTGCTTCAAGATGGTATTCGCTGCTTCGAGAATGATTTTTTTTTTTTTAATTTGTGGTAACAAAAAAATTCTTGTAATGTACACAGGCTGGCCTCAAAAAGTTTTAATTCTAAGGAGGGGTGAAGCAATACACATATCAATTTCACTAGATGATAAACTATGTGGTTATCAGAATGTTTTGCTCTACGATCCATCCACATTCACAGCTCTTTCTTTTTTCCCGAAATTAAAGACGTGCAGGAAAGTTTTAATTAAACCCAGAAAGTTGGAAGTGAAAGAAGGTCACCTGTATGGGAGCCTTATGTAATTTATGCCATAATCACTTTTCTATTTTACAATGCAATGCTTTTAGTTCCAGTCATTTCAGCGGAAATTTGCCTGAGTATAATCTTTGAGATGCAGAAATGCGTTCACGGTTGAAGCTCTATGCCTTGAGGTATAATGTGATTCTGTTACCATGTGTTGCTGTAGCTGCTCCCTGGCGGTTTCTGGGAGGCCGCCTGTTGGCTTGGCGGCAGACAGCTGGCTCTCCGTCCTCCTCAACCACTGGAGGAACTCCTCCAACTCACCATGGAAACCTTCAGCCTAAATATGGAACGGATGAAAAACAGCTATAGATCAACGATTTTAAGCATAAATTATGATTTCCTGAAACTTGTTCCCCTGTAGCTGCTGTTAATCCTGTAATTACTTTATTCACCACTGCTGGTGCTGTTCATAATGTTCTAGTCTCCGTCTTTACTCTACCTGCAAGAGGGCGCTCTCCAGTAGCTTCTGCCGCTCCTGGTTCTTAAGCAGTAGGCTCTTCCAGCTCTGGTTGAGGTGATCCAGTTGGTCTCGAAGGTGGCTGGCCTCATCGCCGGGAGAGGACTCCAGGAGCTCAGCGCCAGCACTGTTCACATTTTCCACCGTGGCATGATGGGATAGCACATCATTACGCAAAACCTAACGAAGAGAAAGGACAGAAAGACATGACTTCCAAAGAATTAGTAGTAATCATAATTACGTTGGCCAAGGAGGTTATGGTTTCACGCCTGCGTGTTTGTCTGTTTGTGAGCAGGATTACGGAGAAACTACAAGATGGATTTTGCATGAAACTTAGAATATAGATTTTGGCATCTCCTTGAGATGATTGCATTTGTAGTGAAGTGGAAGGCACAGGGGACGAGCGGCTACAGAGCGTTTGAGAGATAGTCAGAGAGTTTGTTGGAGTTGTCGGTAGATTTAGAGGCTGACAATAAACTTAGACATTATTGGAGAAATCTGCATGAATTTTTCTGAAACCTACTGTTCAGCCTCGGCAAAGGTTTCTGCTCTGAGAGTGCATCTTGTGGTTCCGTCAAAATTTTTATTTAATATTAGTCCTTATGTGGTACTAACATTATTGTGTTCTCTTTAGTCGACTAAAAGTCTAGAAATATCTCATTTTAAATATCAATTTATTTCACTTATTATTTAAAAGATCTGATGAAGAACAGATTGAATGATACAGAAGGCAGCTTTACAAAAAGTCTCTGGTCTAATGTGTTTCTTAAAGTAACAACATGTCCTGATGTCATATTTATGTTGAACTACGCCCTCAGGCTCTAAGTCAGCAAGCTGGACTTCTTGTCCATTTAAATTGTTTGCGGTGGTTTCAGCTGCAAGACAAATGAAAATAAATTTTTCATTTGATTTTTGTGAGAATTTTAATTATAGAATTACATTTTAGTCTTTTATGTCAATAATTTTGCATTTTGATTCAGTCATTGTAGGGTTTTTTAATGAGGTAGACGTCATCTTGTTATTTTCCCATCTTAGTCATGTAAACAAGGCTCATTGACAAGCATTTTTAGTCGGCTGATTTAACAATAATATTTAGAGTGTGCAGCTGAACAGAACGTTTATACAATTATGTAGAGGCCAACATCTTCATTTTTTCAAATTGAAGAAACAAAATCCTTTTCCTGCTGCTACACATG